>CANTUV010000018.1:15395000-16020000 GCA_947685225.1 Garcia nutans | reverse complement strand
AAACTTGATTTTTTGCTAAGTGAATAGCACTCTGACTGTCACAATACACCTCAAGGTGTTTCTGACCAACTCCCAAGTCTCTTAGCAATCCTTGAAGCCAAATTGCCTCTTTTACAGCCTCTGTAATTGCCATATACTCTGCCTCTGTTGTAGACAAAGCCACTGTTGACTGCAAAGTAGACTTCCAACTTACTGGCGCCTTAGCTAAAGTGAATAAGTAGCCAGTTGTAGATCGTCGCTTATCCAAGTCACCTGCATAGTCAGAATCACAATATCCAACTACGCATTGACCAAGTGATTCATCCCGCTCAAACACTAAGCCAACATCTACAGTACCTTGAATATACTGTAGAATCCATTTCACAGCTTGCCAATGAACTTTGCCAGGATCATGCATATATCTACTCACAACACTGACTGCCTGTGAAATATCGGGTCTCGTACACACCATTGCATACATCAAGCTTCCAACTGCATTAGCATACGGGACTTTCGCCATGTATTCTCGTTCTTCATCTGTCTTTGGAGATAACTGGCTGCTAAGCTTCAAATGAGGAGCAAGCGGAGTACTTACAGGTTTTGTATCTTCATTCATACCAAAACGTTGTAATACCTTCTTCAAATACTGCTTCTGTGTCAGCCAAAACTTGTATCTCTGTCTATCCCTGCTTATCTCCATGCCGAGAATCTTCTTGGCTTCTCCCAAATCCTTCATCTCAAACTCTTCACTCAACTGAGCCTTCATTTTATCAATTTCAATTTGGCTCTTGGATGCTATTAACATATCATCAACATACAAGAGTAGATAGATGTAGGACCCATCTTGAAGCCTGCGCAAATACACACAGTGATCGTATTTGCTTCTTGTGTACTTCTGACCCATCATAAACTTATCAAATCGTTTGTACCATTGCCTCGGTGATTGCTTCAATCCGTACAATGATTTGTTCAATTTACAAACCCAATTTTCTTTACCAGCAACTTTGAATCCATCTGGCTGAGACATATAGATTTCCTCCTTCAAGTCACCGTGTAGAAATGCGGTCTTCACATCAAGTTGAGCTAGCTCCAAATTCAACTGTGCTACCAAGGCCAACAAAATTCTAATTGAGGAATGTTTAACAACTGGAGAAAATACCTCATTATAATCAACTCCCTCCTTCTGAGCATAGCCTTTAGCTACCAATCTTGCCTTGTAGCGAACATCATTCTTGATAGGAAATCCTTCTTTCTTTGCAAATACCCATTTGCATCCAATTGCTTTCTTGCCTTTTGGTAACTGTGTCAACTTCCACGTCTTGTTCTTCTCAAGAGATTGCATCTCTTCTTCCATTGCATCTTTCCATCTACCATTTTCTGAACTTCGGATGGCTTCAGGAAAGGTGGATGGAACTTCATCAACAACTGGAAGTGCATAGGCTACCATGTCAACAAAACGAGCAGGTTTCTGAATTTCTCGTCTTGTCCTTCTAACAGCAATTGACTCTGACTGCTGTTGAGATTCTTGGGTCGAAATCTCTTCCTCATCTGACTCTGCTTCTGCCATAGGAGAGTCACTCATAGTACTTTTTGCTGGGCTCACCATTATCTGTTCAAACTCCACCTGCTTCGGCGTACACTCCACCTGCTGCGGAGTACCATCAGTTCCTTCTTGAGTTACCTTATGCAACATGGCAGATTCATCAAAGGTAACGTCCCTGCTGATGATGGTCTTCTTTGCCTCTAGACACCAAAGACGATATCCCTTAACTCCAGCATTGAAGCCCATAAAGAGAGCCTTCTTTGCTCGTGGATCCAACTTTGATTCATTTACATGATAATATGCAGTAGAACCAAAAACATGCAAAGAATCATAATCTGTTGCAGGTTTCCCAGACCATACCTCTAAAGGAGTCTTGCAATCTATTGCAGATGACGGCAAGCGATTGACGAGATGTTGAGCATATGTCACAGCCTCAGCCCAAAACTTTCTGCCTAACCCAGCATTAGACAGCATACAACGAACTTTCTCCACCAATGTCTTGTTCATACGCTCCGACACCACATTTTGTTGTGGTGTTTTTCTGACTGTAAAGTGCCGAACTATGCCAAATTCTTGGCATGCCTCCAGGAATGGATCACTCTTGTATTCTCCACCATTGTCTGTTCGGAGAACTTTGATCTTTCTACCAGTCTGGTTCTCAACCTGAGCTTTCCATTTAAGAAAAACTCCAAGCACTTCATCTTTCTTCTTCATAGTAAACACCCATAGTCTTCTGGAAAAATCATCAATAAAAGTGACAAAGTAATGCCTACCTCCAAGAGATGGAGTCTTGGCAGGTCCCCACACATCTGAGTGCACATAATCCAAAATACCCTTGGTATCATGAATGGCAGTGCCAAATTTCACTCTTCTTTGTTTTCCCAAAACACAATGCTCACAAAATTCTAATTTGCAAGTCTTCGTACCTTTCAACAGTCCTTGCTTGGCAAGAATTTGCAAGGATTTTTCACCAGCATGTCCCAAACGCATATGCCATAGCTTTGTTGCCTCTGAATCCTTCTTGCTACTAGACGTTGCAGTCGCTACTGTCCCAACCACTGTACTACCTTGGTAGTAATACAGATTATTCTTCCTCACGCCTTTCAACATCACAAGTGCTCCCGAAGTTGCTTTAAGAATTCCATCTCGCATCATCACAACTAGGCCTTTTGACTCTAAGGCCCCCAAAGAGATGAGATTCTTCTTCAAATTCGGAACATACCGTACATCTTTCAGAATTCTTGTGGATCCATCGTGATTCCGCAGCTTGATTGAACCTATCCCAGCTGTTTTACATGGATTGTCATTTCCCATATAAACAACTCCACCATCACATTCTTCAAAATCAAAGAACCACTCCCGAATGGGAGACATATGGTAGGTGCAACCGGAATCCAAAATCCACTCATCTGGATGGGATGTTGAAGGTGATACCACCAAAGAGACATCTGACTATGCATCACTTTTGCATTCTGCAACATTTGCATCTTGCTGAGCCTTCCCTTTATTCTTTAACTTTGGACAGTCTTTCTTCCAGTGCCCTTTCTCATGACAGAAAGCACACTCATCTTTGGCAACTCTGCTTTTTGACTTTGATCTTCCTCTTCTTCCCTTCAACTGGCTCTGCTGACGACCTCTCGCCACTAATGCTTCATCTGCTGTAGCTACTTTGTTTTTCCTTTTATCTTGTTTTCTCAATTCATGACTATACAAGGCAGAACATACAGCATCTAAAGATACATTCTCCTTCCCATGAAGTAAAGTAGTTTCTAAGTGTTCAAATTCATCGGGAAGGGATGACAATAACATCAAAGCCAAATCTTCATCTTCAAATTTTACATCTAAGTTTAACAGGTCTGCTACTAATTGTTGAAACAAAGTGATGTGTTCGTTCATAGTAGTACCTGGTTGGTAATCAAACCGAAACAACCTCTTCTTCATAAGGAGCTTATTCTGACCACTCTTTTTCAAAAAATTTTCCTCCAACGCCTTCCACAATTTATGTGCAGAAGTCTCGTTCTTGAATGCATACTTCTGCTCTCTGGATAAGCACGATCGAATTGTTCCGCATGCCAACCGATTTATGATACTCCAATCCTTATCTTCTACGTATTCTGGTTTCTTTTCTTCAATGGCGATGTCAAGGCCCTGTTGGAAAAGGGAGTCCATGACCTCGCCTTGCCACATGCCAAAATGGCCAGTACCGTCAAATATCTCTACCGCCAACTTCAAACTTGACATTGGAATCCTTGGCCATGTGGACGAGGAAGCTGATGTCCCTTGTGCCATATCTGATGTAGCACTATTAGTTGGTGGATTTACTGATGCCATTACAGACTCAAATGATAGTATTCAATATAAATAATATTACAAACAGACCTAGGACGAACCTTCGGCTCTGATACCACTTGTTGGGAAAATCGGGTAATTTTCCCTCAAACTACAACTAGTGAATTGCACTGATTCGGTAATTTCCAGGAAAGACTACTGAATAGTCTCCTTAGACAAAATTACCATTCCAAATAAATTCTCAGGAAAGGCTGGAGGGGTCACAAATGGTCCCTCTTAAAACCCAGTCTCCTAGACAGAACTTACTTGCACAGTATATTATCACAATCTAAACCCGTGTATATATAAATAGTACCGTACACGTGAATAGTAAAATATACCCAAATAAATAGTACAATACACTACAAATAAACCCGACAAATAAATATTGAATACTATACTAATATAGAAAAGAAACAAAATAAATGCGGAATAAATAAAAAAGACAAGGAAAGAACACATCCGGAAATTTGATAACGGAGTTCGGCTAAATATGCCTACGTCTCCGAGCACCACTTGAGGCAGCCTGCTCTTATTAATTTGGGAAGAGAAGACCAAAATTTACAATATACAAATTTTTGAAAATGTATACTTATTTTGGGATACAAATAATTTGGAAGGGATGAGTTATTTATAAGGCAACTAACTCACCCCTATCTTTAAAACTTCCGATGTGGGATTGCAACAAATTAAGTCACACCAACCAAAGCCATCAAATTTGACAATTATCAGAAAAGGTTGATTTTTACAAGCTTAAAATAATATTTTGATGAAATTTCAAATTTTAGACCCATAAAAAAGTTAAAAACTTAATTTAAAATCAATTTTAAATTCAAAAAACAAAGTGGCAAACAATTTTTGTCCATGAAAATTATTAGTGGTTTTTTTTATATATAAATTTTCAAAAAGAATTGTTTATGATAATAATGTCAAACAATTGGTAAATAGGTCATAGAATTGGTGGGAAACTCGAATGCAGTTTCATATTATACAAACAAATTATACGGATCCAACTTATTCACTTATTGTCTTTCTCTTTCTTACTTATTGTTTTTTTTTTAAAAAAAAAAACTTCATCCAAACTTCATTGGAAATAAAGTTCACTTGAGCATTCTTCTACTTCAGATAAATTAAGACATTCAAATCTTAATTTTATTAATTCTCAAAATAATAATATTATAGTAATAATTAAACTTAATTTTATTAAAAGAAAATTTTATAGATTAAATTTAACTTTATTGCAAAAGGTTAAACTCAGTTTACTTAAAAAGAGAATTTTATTAGAAAAAGTACGTTATACTTTTCATAAATCACAACAAAAAAAATTGCTAAAAAATCTTCCAAAGGCTTCTAATGGAGAAAAGAGACCCTCTAGAAACCGTGACATGTAATTTTTAATTAATTTTCTAATATGGTACAGAATTGAAAAGTGACTCTATGGTTATTACAAAAGATACTTTTTA
The DNA here is from genome assembly GCA_947685225.1 of Garcia nutans. Taxonomy (NCBI): domain Eukaryota; kingdom Viridiplantae; phylum Streptophyta; class Magnoliopsida; order Malpighiales; family Euphorbiaceae; genus Garcia; species Garcia nutans. Next base: position 16,014,687 of record CANTUV010000018.1, on the reverse strand, counting down.
AAAGCCAATAATTAATTAATTATTAATTAATTATGCATTAATTGAATAAAATAAACTTACTTGATGAAGTACTCGGAAACGGAGCCAGAAGCAATCCTTCCAAAAAATCCCCAAATGCTTGTAAGCGAGATAAAAATCGAAACATCGGCATATCCAAGAGCCAATCCTATCTGCCCCATGTTGTTTATCACCGCCATACCAGTACCCAGCCCACAAAGAAATGAAACAAATAAAATCCAGAAATCCACCGTCCATAACGCCTCCAAAATCGTATGCTCATCACCTATCACCGGCTTCCCTTTTATCTCCACCACTTCTTCTGCCGCGGCCACCGCTACCGCCACAGCCGCTTCCTCTTCCCGTTTTTGTTGAATTTCTCCTTCGGTTTCGCCATTCAACAACGGTTCTTCGATGTTGGCTGGTTTATTCATTAATTTGGTCAGATTCCAGCTCTTTACAAAAGAAAAAACCGGAACTGCTAATGGTGAAGCTAAAAGAACTAGTAATATAATAGCAAACCCAAGCGATAAACCACTGCTGGGATTTGGAATAAACCCATATACTAACAGATAAACAGCGACTATCATAGCGACGACATTGAAGATTGAGAAATATTTGAACTCTTCTTTCTCTTCTTCGGTGGTGGTAGCTGGCGGGATCTCACGGAGGAAGAAGATGGCGGTGAGACAGACAACGAATGGTACAATTGCAAGCATATAGAGGAAGCTAGCAGGGTCGTCGGAAAACAGAGCAGAACAAATGTCAGTAAATATGGCAGTGCTTAGTCCTACATAACCCTTTAAGATACCGGAAACAGGGCCTCTGTTTCGTCGGAAATTACGGATGCAAGTCACTAAAACCGCCGTATTCATCCATGTCGTACTGTTGCCTCCCAAACAGAGGAATATGCACATCTTTATAGAATTTCAAAAAAACCCCACATTAGTAGAAGAAACAATAGGTAGATGTTTTTCATGGAGAACACATTATTATGGAGACATTAACATATATGTACCTGCCAGTATGAAAGAGGTTGAATTCGGCGGCTAACAACAAGCCATTGAGCGCCATAACCAATTAATCCTTCAATTGAACCAATAAGAAGAATCACCGGAGTGGGTAAACGATCGGAGGCAATACCAGCGAGTAACCCAAAAGCTTTACCCACGTCTTTAGCTACTGATAAATTGTTTAATTCAAGTTGGGTCAAATTCATAAGAGTTTTCAGAGCATCTGAATAATTTGAGAAAGTGTAATTATTGCCAGAAATAGCTTGGACCCAAACGGCGGTGACAAAACCAAGCCATTTTGCAACAGTAAAGGAAGCAGGAGTCGCTTCAAGAAGACCCATAATAATCAAAATCAGAATGTACCAGTCTATGGAGAGATAGAGAGCAGATTGAATTTCGATTAATGGTGTGGATTTGAAAGTAAAGTGTCATATTGTGGGGGTTTATATAAAAAAAATGCAAAGTTTTTCGGATTTTTCTTTTTATTTTGATAGAGGCTTTTTAGCATTTCTCGTTCAGCGACACGTACGTTCTAAACGTGCACTCTTTTTTCTTTAAAAATTTTGTTTTTCTTTAATTTATTTCAGTATTGCTTTTCTTTGGAGATATGATTGGTTTCTACGGCGGTCGATATATATATATATATATATATTAATTTATAATCTCTAAATTATAAAAAACAATTTTTTAAAAAAAATTATTAGTAATATTTATATTAAAAATTAATTAGTAAAATAAATTTAAAAAAAATGCAAAAGTACATATTAATAACATAAAAAGCGAAAAAAATATGCAAAATATAAAAATAAACAATATATATATTTATACATACACACACAAGGGTTGTGCTTATTAAAATGAAATATATATAATTTTAAAAATAAAATTGAGAAAAAAAAAGAGATTTAAACTTATGTAATAACTCAAAAAAAAAGATTCCAATAAAAAAAATAAATAACAACAATATGTAAATAAAAAAATGAATCAAGTATACATCAACAAAAATACTAATTATATATCTTTAAACTACTGTAATGAACATGAAAAATTATATTTCTCACATAAAAAAAAATATTATTGTAAAACAGAGTATGTTGTGAGAACTAATGTGACATCAATTACACCAATTATCCCTAATTTTTTTATTCTTATCTCATTAAATTTTTTAAATTTCATTTTATAAGACTAAAATTCTTAAATTTTTAATGATGTTAGAAACCATTTTTTTCAGCAGCTAAAATGGCAAAAAAAAAAAATTAATTTCATCTCTTCCTCACCCATATTTTTTTAGAACACTTAAAATATTTTTTCAACAGACCAATAATCACATATTTTGTTTTTAATTTTTCATACATAAGTGTAAAATAAAGTAAAAATATTTTTTTTCTTTTTATTTTTTATTATACGACAACATATGACTATCATGTCACATTCTATTTCTCAAAAAATGGCTTTAAAAATTTTATAAAATAAAAAAATTTAAAAATTTTTTCTTTATGAAATAAAATTTGAAAATTTAAATGCAATAAAAAATATTAGGGATAATTGATGTAATTAACCCCTTATTTATTATAATTTTAATTCACTATTAATTTTTAAGGTCTACTAAAGAAGTTGATATATACTTTCTCTCCTCAAATTAATTGATATAATCTTTTATTTTATAAATTAAAATTATTTATTATTTTATTTTTTCATTTATTTTAAATTTTAATTTATTTATTATTTTAATAAATTAATTAATACATTAAATTTCCCTTAAATGTATATTTAGTGTTATTTTATTAAAAATATTTAATATATATTATATTAAAATAAAAAAATATAATAGAAAAATATAGAATAAATATCTAATTTAGCCCATATACTATACTAAGAAATTCATATAGACCCTTAATTTTTTTTTGGACAAAATAAATATTTTTATTTTTTAAATTTAGTTCAAATTACCATTTTATTTTTTTAATAAAATCGCTAAATACTTAATAGTATAAGCTAATTTGGATTAAAGTTAAAAAATTATGGGTCAAATTAAATTTTTTAAAAAATATTAATATAATAAAATTTTATTTATTAATTAATATTTTTAGTATTAATAATTTATAATATTTATAAATATTTTTTATAATTTTTTATAATTTAATAATCTTTAATTTAACAAATAATTAAAAATATTAAATAATTTGGCCCATGATCTTTAGCCAATGTCCAGATTATAATTATTTAACAAAACAACAGTTTCATTAAAAAAAAAAGGATATAAACTAAATTTAAAAATATAAAAATATCAATTTAGTTTTAAAAAAAATTTAAGGACTAATATAGATTTTTTGCGGCAGTATAAAAGGCTAAATTAGATATTTAGCCAAAAAATATATATATATTTATATTTTTAATAAAAAAATTATTTTTTATTTTTATATAATGGAAAATGTGCATATCCATTAAGGAGGGAGGAGAATTAATTAATTTGCCCAACTGTTTCTTTTATCAAGAATTTTCATTTTCAGCTAAAATCAAACTTAAAAATAATGGCAACGTAACTTTAAATTCTCTCCGAAATTTTATTCCTTTACTCTTAATCAAAGTCTTTTTCTCTCTGTTTTCTCTATTCTATATATGAAAATTTTTTATTTAAATTGAATGTAAGTAGATTCGGTCAATAAAAAATTATTATAAAAGCAATAATAAAAAAAATTATATAATTTTATTGGTATAGTATATATACACTCCAGGCTAGATAATTTTTTCTCTATAGATATAAGGATGCCGGCCTTTTCAAAATTTTTGTTTATTTTTTTAGTTTTTTATGATTTAGTTTGTTTTACCGTTAAATCTGACCTTCATTAAGTCTTTTGATCCTCCATCATCATAGTGGTAAGTCTTAATTTTCCAGATCTAATAGTTTGAAGAAGAAGCCAATAAATAGCTCCAAATGATCTCCTTGGATTGACCTGTATTCCATGGATTTTGGAGATTCGTAGTCCTACTCAAGATGGGTCTGCTTCTTTTAGTAGTTTGAGGACTATGAATATGATTTAGCTCCGAATTTCTAGTGCTTCAATAATCCCTTTTCGACTTTCTGCATCCTCCCCAGTCATGATTTGGAGTAAGCTTCATTTTTTGCATCACGAAGTGATGAATCAATGGCACCTGTTATCCTCTAGTTTATTATTGATCTTTTTTATGGTTTTCTAATCCAAATTTATTAGATTTTTTATGGAAAAATTTTTGCATCTACTTTTTTGATGTGTTAAAAATCCTTTCTTTTTAGATAGTATTTTCTTTTGTTTTTATGTAATCATCTTTATTGATAAAAAAAAAAAACTCAAAATAATGGTAACTTTCTTAAAATGTTTAAAATTTTAAATTATTACATATTTATTTTGAGTATTTATATTATCACCTAATATGAATGATAAGCACCTTATATATTCGATAAAAAATAACTTAAAATATATTTATTGTTAAAATTAAGGAAAGGCATTCCTTAACCAAATTTTAATTGGTTTTTCCAAATTCAATTTTTTTTTACTAAACTGATCGATTTTTTATTTTAATCGATTCGGTCAATTAACCAAACTAAATTAGTCAGTTCGAATAATTTTATATTTAATTAATTTTATTATTATAATAAAAAATTATATTTATAATAAAAAATTAATATAATTAAATAACTAAACAAATTTTATTAAAGAAACTAAACAAAAATATGTTATAAAAAATTAATATAATTAAAGAATTAAATGAAAAATTAATAAATAACTAAATAAAAATTATTTGTTAAAATTTTTATTAACATTTAATCAACCGAATTGAACTGATTAACCGTTAATCAAATCAAAAATTAAATTAATCCAAATTCTTTAATCGATCCAGCTATGGTTTAATATAGTCTGTTAATTGAATTGAATATTCGGTCGGTTAATAAAAAATACCCACCCCTAATTACAATGATTGAAAAATATATAAAATTATATTATCAAAAGTATTTATTAAAATAAATAAAAATAACATATTAAATTATTTAGTCAAATTAATTTATAAGCTAAATATTTATAAATATTAAAATAATAAATTAATTTCTATAATTTATTTTTTTAATTTTTAAATTAAATTTATAAACTTATAAAATTATTATAAATTAAAATATTAATTTAAATTTAAAAAGTATGGATTAATCAAATTTGCTTACAAACTGAGCTAAATATCTTTCAAATAACTTACGAAAATTATTGTCCTAATCCATCAATGACTTAGCTTGCAGAAAACGTTGCCGTTTCATATAGGCTGACAATTCCAAGGCCAGCTCCGCCTCGCGGTATGTTCAACAAAGACCGAGGAAAAGAAGCGTAAAAAATCAAATGAAAAGCATTGTTGCCTTGTGCTGAGGATATACAAACACACACGCCGACACGCGCGATTAGAATATGAGACTTCCCTGTTTGAATTTAAAACTTTTTTTGAAAATGGTTCTTGTATCATTCAATTTTTTTTTTATTAATTACGTTTGAGAGAGTAAGAATATTTAAAAATTTTAAATTTAAAATATAAAATAGAACAACACAAACTCTTCACTAAACTATATCTTACTAATTAGGTATCATTCAATTAGAGACTTTAAAATTTAAAATTTTTCTTTTTTTTTATCACCACAAATTTTCCTATTTGATTCCTTTAATTATTTATTTATCATTTAACTAAAATTTCGTTAATCTAGCATAATCTTTATATATTTACAGACGAAGAGGGTGAAACATATTAATATATAAAAATACACTTAATTAGTATTATTAATATCTAAATGATCCCATTAAATTTTTTATTTAGACACAAAATGTATTTTTATTCCACATATTGTTTGGTAAATATATCTACCTTTTATAAAAAGATTAGAATTTATTTACTCATACCAAAAAATTATCTCATTATTAGATTATAGGTATTTATCAATATTAATAATTAAATAGAAATCTAAGATCTTAGATCAATAAATTCTACAAAATTAAAGATATTTCAAATTAATAAATTTTAGTTACTATACGGTGTATCTTATAATTTTTATATATAAGTAATAATCAATATTAATCAGTTCATGCTAAATTACATCACTTAAAAGTTCTTATCATATAAATTTAAAAATTAATTATTATTATTATTATTATTATTATTATTATTATTATATTGTAAAACCTACAATCACTCCATGCTAAAGTACATGTCACTTAAAAGTTCTTATCAGTTAAATTTAAAAATTGATTATAACAATGTAATTTTAGAACTTTTTTTTTTCAAATTAATTAGACACTTAATATGCATATTAGCAATGAATACTAAAAATAGAATTTTCAATAACATAATTGTTTAGATGTTTTACTGTGTCTTAATTTTTACTAAAATCCAGATAAAACTTATCCACAAGAAAAATAATAAATTAACCCAAATTTTTTATTAACTATAATTTTATATTTAATTATAAATAATTATAAAATTCTTTATTTTTTATTGAACTAAAATTTTAATTTTTTTTATTAATTATAGAGGATATTTAAGACTCGAACTTGAGACTTAAATAAGAGTAATACATACTATGACCAACAAATTATACCTTAGTTATTAAAATTTTAATATTTAATTCTTCTATAATTACTAAGAAATTGATTTGATTCAGAATTTTCACATTGTTGATATTTATTTCTCTATCTTTTTTTTTATTATTAATAGGAAAACTCTTTTTTTATTATTATTTTTTTATTAAATGTTACCCTATATTATAGCAACTAACATGTTAAATGCCAAAGAAAAAAATATATATATATTCATACTTCTTATATTTTTTAGACAAATATATATCTCATGTTAATAAATCTTTATATATGTTATTTAATCAAAAATATTTTAACAACATTCTATATAATTGGTGTTGTATTTATATGAAAGTATTATATATTTAATGATTAATTAAAAAAAATACATACATGTATCTATACATGTAATTTGATAGGTTTTGAAATAATAACAAAAATTAGAGTATCAATTATGATAAGTGTCTGAATATATGTTATAATAAATTATTCTTATTTCATTTACAAACCCAATAAACTCTACTTAATTAAAGACTTATCTTAATCATATATATGAAGTTTTGACGTGAAAATATTATTAATAAATCTATTTTTTTTTATTTTAACTGAAAAGTGAATGTACTTCTTGCATTACTGGTTAAGATTGAACATTGAAATAAATATGAGACATACTAATTAAAGTAACTAAACACATATAAATATGAAATATATTTTTAATTTTGTAAAAAAAATAACGTTAACAAACATATAAATTGATTGAAAATATTTTATAATAAAATATATCATCAAAACCATTACTCTTAAAATTGCCAATTTGAGAAATTTCTCAAAGATAAGATTTCAATTTGCAAGAAAATGATTTGCTTGCAAAATGCAAAAACAAAGTAAAAAGGAAAAAAAAATTTAAAATTTTGATTTAATTTTGGCGTGAAGTAGCAGAACTAGCGAGTTAGTTATCGATTCAAATACCCTCTAGCACGTGACTTCTAACGGCACGTTTAGATGTCGTTACATTGCAGTTTTTGTCAAATGCCTATGCAATTTAAAAAAAAAAATTAAAAAACTGATTTAGGCCTTTATGACGTTATAACGTCTAATTAGTCATTTGGAAATCAGAACAAAGAAATGTATTTTCTTTATATAAAATAAAAGTCCAATGAAATGAATTACAGAATCGATTTCCTCTTAATTTCATGAACCTTTTTTTCAACGAATAATCTAGAAATGTTAGTTACTAACGGATAATTCTGCCTAAAATATAATTAGAGAATAATTATTTCAGATTTTCAGTTAAAATCTCATTATAAGAAGTCAATATTTTATATAAAATTTTTTTGAATTAATTTTAAAATAAATTGAATGAGAAAAATTAAATTTTTTTTTTATGAAAATCATATTTAGCCACAATCACCATCGCCATCATCTTAGATGATAAGTCAAAAAATAATATTTAGCCTCGTGGACGGTGATTGTTATTCTTTTCGAATAAATCTGAAATTGATAATATCACTGCCCACCATAAGTTGAGTTCTAATAATCAATCCTCGACTTAAAAGATAACATATGTTTATGCTCTGCTTTCAAATTTCTTAAAAAATATTCTAATATTTTTAAAAATATCAACTTTCATTTTTTAATTTCAAAACATTACTTTTCAACTTTTAATTTTAAAAATACCATTTTTGTAGAGATATAGATCTAATATATATTTAATATACTAAAAATATACTTTATTTTTAGAAAAAAAAATATACTTAATATATATTTAATATATTAAAAATAAATTATAATAGTGGAGTATATTTGAAAATAAAAGTAAAAAAAAAATGAGATATAGTATAATTTTTTTCTTCTTATGAGTTGTTAATAAATTTGTCAAAAAAAAACTGAGTATAAATTTTACATTTATCACAGCGAAGTGATAATTTTTGACAGTGACAGTGACAGTGACAGTGACAGTGACAGTTAGCAGTGACTACCATTGTGACCATATGTTCATGGTGAAAACATGCATTGATATATAGAAAATAAGGGTATTTTAATTGAAATAACGAGAATAAAAAGCTGAATTTGGCCTTTGGTTGCTTTTCTTTTCCTTTTTTCTTTTTAATCTAATTCATCAAATCTTATTACAAAAGACAAAATCAAATAAAACAATTAAAGAGTGGGGAATTGATGAGGAATATATTAAGGATAATGCATTATGATTGTCAATGACTTTTAAATTTTTATTTCTATAGAAATTTGCCTCAAATGAGGATGGAGATTTTTTATCTTCTTCTCCCTTAGGCCACCAGCATGTAAGATATAGTAGAAGGTCTGATATCAATAGGACATGGTGGAATAGCTGTATTGTATGGCTTACTCTATGATCTTGTAGTAGACCACTTCAAAAATTATGTGGCAGAAAGATTAGGACTACTCCAAAATTTTATCCAATTTGCCCAATTTAAGGGCAACACGCGACAGACTTTTTTTTTTTTTTAAATAGAATAGAATTTTATAAATATATTTATACTTTAGGGTATACAAATAGTGTAAAATGCTGAATTTTTTTATAAATTAAAAAAATAATTTTTACTTATGTAAAAATTTTATTTTAAAATTTTAAAAATTAATTTAGTTGTATATTTTTAATTTAATTGTAAAGAAATAAATATTTAATTAATTATTGTTCATCTATATTAATTTATTATAATTTGTTTGATTAAATTTATTTAGTTAAAATTATTTATAGAATATAAATGTTTGGTAATAAAATAATTAATTGGGTCCTATGAAGAATAAAATTAGTAGAATTTGGAATGGAAGAGTTGTGATATAGTAGCGGAGGAGTAGTGTGCTAGGCCCATAAAATTTGATATGGATGAGAGAGGTGATTAGTAGTCCTTTCCACAATAATACCAGTGCCCTTAGGGGGGCATTGTGAGGAAAATTCTCTTTCCATTTGCTAGAGCAGAAGAAAAATAAAAAATATACTCTCCATGTGGATCTCCACCTCTGCCCAGTGAGGACATGTATTATTTTATTTAATGTATTAAATGCATCATGTCATAATTCTTACTAATTTTGTGGCTGTTGGATACAGTGCGTAATTCACTCCTATAACATATATAAAATAAATTATTGAGATATTTAGGGTCTGTTTGATTTAGCTGTTCATAGCAGCTGGTAGCTGATAGCGGTTCCTGATAGCTGGTAGCTGATTCGGGTTAGTGTTTGATAAAAATACAATAGTTGTTGCAGTTTGAATGTAAAATTACTAATAAGCATATCATTATCTAATAAATATTAATTTTTATTTTATTTTAATGGGGTTAATATAGTTTTAATATGAATCAGCTATCAGCTGATATGAAAAAGCTCTGAGTAGGAGCTTATTGAAACAGCAGCTGTTTGGGTTCCTAACAGCTATTAGCTGCTGTTTTAAAATTTTACCAAACATCAAATTTTACCAAACAGTTGCTGTTTGGGGTTCAAACCTCTATCAGCTGCATCAAACAGCTAAACCAAACACCCCCTTATACCACTTTCAATAATATAATTCCGTATATTCTACTCCATGAACATACAATATAATTCCGTATATTCTATTCTATGAACATATATACTCCCGTAAATCAAACACTGATGAACAACTTAAGAGCTAGACGACAGAAAACTTAGTGCTAAAAATCTAAAATGTCGTTTTTTCAGACAACCAAAGTCCGTACTGATATATAACTTTGTAGCAAATGGCAGATGATGGGGTCCAATAATCTCAATCACCCATCACCTTCTTTTATTATCAAATTAAAGATCGATCACTGTACTTCTCCAAAAATCTATCTTCCTTCTTTGATAAGATCATATTATTTTTTGGTATATGTACGGTGCTCTTTGCCTTGTTTATCTTAATCTTTATTTATCATTAAGACAGCCTTTTGTGTTGTCTTACTAATCCAACTTTTCTTTTGCTTTCTCAACAAAATGTCTTAATCTCAATTATATATCATTATATTTTTATTTGGCCCACTTTGATTCTCAAACTTCACCAAATTTTTATAGAAATTGCTCATTCAAATTATCAGAAAAAATATTAAATGTTTATTTTATTATATGTTAAATTAGAAATTTTTTAATCTAAAATTTCAACCAATTCTTGATATTTTTTATTGTTTAATAATTTCTATATGCTATAGATCAAAGTTCACAATACAGTGGTGAAATTAAATTCATTCCTGTTAGAGCAAACTTCCAGACATGTCTCTATAGCTATATTAAGTTCTCCTATTGGATTAATTATTAAAAATCGCAAAATTTTATCTAACCCTATAAATAATTGTTGTTTTGCTAAACATTTAGCAAATCAAGTTGCTCATAAATAGTCCGAGCAACTGGTTTAAGATCTGATTAGAAAGTTTGAGATTCCTATATTTTTTTTTTCTGTTATTGCAGTAATAATATCTTTATTTTCTTAAATAAATCTATGATTCTTATTTATTCCTATTCATACTTAGTATTTCAATTTACTTAATGCAACAAATGTTATTAATTAAGCAAGTGGAAATAAAAACCATTTGCTATTATATATGTAAAAATAAATTATCAATAATTTTGCATATATTCAATATAAACCTATGGTCTTAATTGATTACAGGTTGTCTAAATTTAGACATATAGCAAGGTATGATGAAAAGTGGATTTCCAACTTGGCCTGTCTTCATATAAATAAATATCATAGGCGACTGTCGTCCACCCCCAACTTGCATTTTTAAGAGACCTTTTTTCGATATCGATCAATCATCGATTACTTTAATTTTTTTGAAAAAATGTTTAACTGCCTACTGTTAGAAAGTGACTTTCCAATACAAACAGATTTCCCATATATTTATGTAGGAAAATAATGTCAAAATAAGAGGCCAACTTTACCACTTGCTAATCTCATTGTTAGAAATTTGGCCAAAGATACATAATAAATGTAACTAATTTAATTTTGCTACCTAGATATTAGTTTAACTGCTCTCTTTTTATTGGTAAATCATATTTTTTTACAGGAATGAAATTATTAAAATTTGAATTTATGATCTCGCGTATTTATATAAAAAATAAGTATGTGACTATGGAATTATTACCTTAATGACTTAATTTAAGTACTTTATATTATTAAATATTGGCATTAAACCATGGCATCTTGGATAGCTAATAGATTTGAGGAAAAAATATGAGTTGGTTCCACACGTTTTTTCCTTTTTCCAAGAAAAATATCCATCAAGTTGTTGTTATTGTTATTGATTATTATCATTATTATCATCAACATCCCATCGCTAATTATATATAATTAATGAAAAAATTGTTAGAATTAATTTTTTATTGTTAAAATTAATTCTCTAATTAATTATAAGTGTGGGCTAAATATATTTAAATATTAAATATTTATTGCAGTCAAATTAGGATAGTCAAATTGAAATTTTGATCAAATTATGATTGTTGACTATTAAGGTGTCCTACTCGTAATATGATTATAAGTGTAGATACCATTAAGTAATTTCTATTTTGTTAAAGGATCAAAATAGAAATTAATCAATTTATTCAGTTATAAATAAAGGGTCGTGGTCTCCGGGGGAACATAGCAACTTTTAGAGAACATTACGTTCCTTCAGTAGTGCTTCCGCATAACCTAAAGTGTGTATCCCCTGGAAGGCGACAAACTCCAGAATTGTCTCCAAAATCAATAAACAATGATGCCAGGTACACAAATTCTGCCATTTGCAATTTAATTTGAATAATCTAGTGATCTATGCATGATTTAGGTTTTAGGAGAATTAAGTTTTCTCCCCCTTTCAATTGGTATCAGAGCCCTGTGCTAGGTTGCTAGATTTTTCGATTAAATTGTGGTATTGATTATTGTTTTGATTCTAGAAAATTAATTCCGTGATTGTAATTTTCTAGAATTAATTTGCAATCAAATTTAGTAATCTGAAATCAATTCGAAATCTAAGTGGGAGCTACACAAGTTCCATCAAACTACGTGTTGGTGGTTATTTTGGAATTTTATTTAGTTCATCATATATATAAAAGCTAATCCAAAGGTAAGAAATTATTTACCTGATTAGTGCAAATCAAGTAAAAATGGAAGACGGTAAGCCCGCCAACAAACCAAACAACTATGAAGCAATAGACAATGAGAGCAACTGAAGGAATATCACGTGACATAACACTCCATATGCTGCCCTCTTGTCGAAGAATGTTTACCCATGAAAATACAAAAACATATATGCACAATGACGTTGACAATAATATGAAACATATGAAATATGGGTAGTTCCGCTGCAACAAAATTAATAAAAGAAAACTTATCTATTTTGCATATGATAATATATTATTCAATAAATCATTAAAAAAAAAAAAAGCTAAAGAGAGAATAACGAGAATTAAACTTACTAATCCAATACATTGCCCCACCCATGGACAATGGTGATAAAATTTTTGCACGCAATTATTGCAAATGGAATATTTTTATACTTACTAATCCAATACATTGCCCAAATTTTTTTATTAATTAAAGTTTATTTTTATTTTTATTGCAATATTTGATTTTAATTATTTTGAGAATTTTATTGAGTTTAAATTTAATTAATATAAATATTGCAATCAATTTATTATAATTTGAGAATTTTATTGAGTTTAAATTTTTATATTTTAGTCCTGATTGTGTCTAATATTTTTAATAATAAATTAATTGAAGCAAAAAGTCGCCAAAGTGACCTCTATTGTGTAAATTGATTTATTTAGGATATTAGACAGGTGTATTAAAATTCATTGCGGGAAGTAAACAGGCCTAAAGGAAGGTTGCTATCTGGCTGAATTGAGAATACATGTGCAGTGATAAATATGTGATAATTATTATGTTTTCATCTATGTGGATAATAAATCGGCCCAAAGGAAGGTTTAATATTTGACAGGATTGAATTGTCAATATTTGATTGCTGCATTGAGATGCCAATTACAGTTAATATTTTATATCCAAAGATGAAAATATTAATATTGTGCTGGTATCTTATTTCCATTATTTGAACTATATTATTGTTTGTTTCATTTATTTTGTGGATAGTGAGCTTATGTTAATTTTTGTCACTTTCTATGATGTCAGCCAGCATGTCGTATAATCCTAACACTGTCCCTATGCTTGAGGGGGTCAAATTTTGGTTCATGGAAATCAAGCATCATGATTTATCTGGGTTGTATGGACTTAGACCTTGCGTTCAGGATGGACGAACCTGCTCCTCTTACTGAAATGAGCACAGATGCTCAGAGGGTTTAATATGAGAAGTGGGAGCGTTCTAACCGCTTAGGTCTTATGATCATGCAGCAGGGAATCCCAGAACATGTTCGAGGAGCCATTTCTGCTGAAGAAAGTAATGCTAAAAACTATCTTGCTGAGCTGGAGAAGGTCTATGTCAAGAATGAGAAGGCCGAAGTGGGGACGCTTTTAGCAAAACTCACCTCCATAAGGTATGCTGGCAATGGTAGTGTTCGGGAGCATATACTGAGCATGTCCCAAATAGCCAAGAGGCTAAAGGTCCTGGATTTGGTTTTACCAGATGACCTGTTAGTCCATCTAGTTTTGAATTCTCTTCCACCACAGTATGGGCAGATCAGGACTTCATATAACTGCCAGCTGAGCAAATGGACTCTTAACGAGCTCATTGCTCATTGTGTGGATGAGGAGGAAAAGTTGTTGGCTACTAAGAGGGAGAGTGCTCATCTGGTCTCTTCAGCAGATAAGGGCATGAACAAGAAAAGAAAGAAGACTGCTGAGAATAAGACTGCTGATAAAGGTCATGTGCAAAAGAAGCCTAAGAAATTAAAATGCTTTTTCTGCAGCAAGTCTGGACACTTAAAGAAGGACTGTCCTAAATACACCACATGGCGTGTTAAGAAGGGTAAGTACCTTGTTTTAGTCTGTTTTGAGGTTAATTTAACTTCAGCTCCTAGAAACACTTATTGGATGGATTCTGGTGCTACCGCTCACATAAGTGTTTCATTGTAGGGTTGCCTGAGCTACCGAAAGCCAACTGACAGTGAAAGATACGTCTATGTGGGAAATGGAGAGCTGGTGGAAGTGGAGGCAATTGGGCATATTAGATTGTGTTTAAGAACTGGTTGTTTTTTGGATCTTGTAGATACTTTTGTTATTCCGACATTTAGACGGAATTTAATTTTTGTTTCTTATTTAGTTTATTTACTTCATCTATGGATTCAAAAATTTTTGGTACTGGCTTCTTAAATGCATGTGATAATCTATATATGTTGGATATTAATGATTCTTATAATGAAACCCTGCAGGTTAGTACTATATGTACCAAAAGGAAGCGAAATATAGATAATTCAGCTGAACTTTGGCACAGACGTTTGGGTCACATATCCAAATCTAGAATAGAACATCTTGTGTCAGATGGTATCCTAAACACACTTGATTACACAGATTTGGACTCCTGTGTTGAGTGTATTAAAGGCAAACAGACTAAATAAAAGAGACTAGGTGCCAACAGATCATCGAACGTCTTAGAATTGATACATACGGATATCTGCGGTCCATTCCCTACAGCAATAAGAATGGCCAAAGATATTTTATATCATTCATAGACGATTACTCACGTTACGGGTACCTATATCTCATTCATGAGAAATTTGAGTCTCTGGACGTTTTCAAATCTTATAAGGATGAAGTTGAAAACCAACATGGAAATAAGATTAAATGCGTTAGATCTGACCGTGGTGGTGAGTACTACGGTAGATATGATGGTTCAGGTGAGCAAGGTCCAGGACCATTTGCTATTTTCCTACAAGACTGTGGTATAGTCCTTTAATACACCATGCCTGGTACACCCAGCATGAATGGTGTATCTGAGAGACGTAACATGACTCTTATGGATATGGTTAGAAGTATGATTAGTCATTCTTCTTTACCTGAGTCTTTGTGGGGAGAAGCATTAAAGACAGCAGTCTATCTTCTTAACAGAGTACCAACTAAAGCAGTTGTAAAGACACCGTACGAGCTTTGGACTGGACGCAAGCCCAGTTTAAAGCACCTTCATGTTTGGGGATGTCCTACTGAGGCTAGGCCTTATAGGCCTAATGAGACAAAATTGGACTCCAAAACTATTAGTAGCTACTTTGTTGGTTATTCTGAGCGATCTCGGGGTTTTAAATTTTATAATCCTACTTCCAGATCTATTTTTGAGACGAGAATTGCAAAATTCTTTGAGGATATTGAGTTTGGGGGGAGAAGTAAGGTTAGAAACATTGTCTTTGAGGAGGGCTCGAGTCAGGAACACTCAGTGTCGATTCCCATAATTGCTCCTAGTAGTGTTATAGTTCCTACGCCTGTCACTATTCCAGAAGCACATTAAGTTCTAATACAAAACAATGTTGAACAACTTCCTCATCAGGATGAATAAGTAATTCTTCCTCAAGTACAAGCTCAAAAACCTCAAGAATTTGAGCCAGAACCTGTGCCTTTAAGGAGATCCACTAGAGAGAGAAGAAATGTTATTCCAGATGATTATGTAGTATATCTTCAGGAACATGAGGACACTGTAGACATGGTGGAAGATGATCCAATCAGCTTTCATCATGTCATGCAGGATCCTAACTCTCACAAGTGGATTGAGGCAATGGGTGAAGAATATAAATCTATGCAAGACAATCAAGTTTAGGATCTTATCCCATTACCTAAAGAAAAGAAACCTATTGGTTGCAAATGGATATTTAAGACCAAAAGGGATTCTAATGGTAATGTGGAAAGATATAAGGCTCGTCTTGTAGCTAAAGGCTTCACTCAGAAAGAAATGATTGACTATAAAGAGACCTTCTCTTCAGTATCATTGAAGGACTCTTTTAGGACAATCATGGCTCTAGTTGCACATTTTGATCTTGAGTTACATCAAATGGATGTGAAGACTGCGTTTCTCAATGGAGACATTGATGAAACCATCTATATGGTGCAGCCAGAAAACTTTGTGTCTAGAGACCCAAAGCGACTGGTATGCAGATTAAAGAAATCCATTTATGGACTCAAGTAAGCTTCTCGTCAGTGGTACTTCAAGTTCCATGAAGTAATTGTCTCTTTCGGTTTTGAGACAAATGCTGTGGAAGATTATGTGTATCACAAGTTCAGTGGGAGTAGGTTTATCTTTTTGGTCTTATATGTGGATGACATATTGCTTGCTACTAACTGTAAGGACTTGCTTCACGAGACCAAAGTCTTTCTCTCAAAACACTTTGAGATGAAAGATTTAGGTGAAGCTTCTTTTGTATTAGGGATTCAAATACATCGAGACCGTACTCGAGGTATTCTTGGATTATCACAAAAGGGCTATATTGAGAAAGTGCTCAAGAGATTTAGTATGCACAACAGTAGACCAATTGATACCCCAGTTGCTAAAGGAGATAAATTCAGTCTTGATCATGTCCAAAGGGTTAACTTGAGATTCAGGAGATGCAGAAGATTCCTTATGCCTCAGCAGTTGGGAGTCTGATGTATGCTCAAGTTTGCACTCGTCTAGATATTTCATTTATAGTTGGCATGTTAGGGCGATATTTCAACAATCCAGGAATGGATCATTGGAAAGCAACCAAAAGAGTGTTGAGATATCTTCAGAGAACAAAGGGACATATGCTCACATACAGAAGATCAGATCAGCTTGAGATCATTGGGTTTACTGATTCTGATTTCGCGGGATGCCAAGACAGTCGAAAATCCACTTCAGGCTACATATATCTCTTGGCTGGTGGTGCTACTTCTTGGAAGAGTGTGAAACAAACTCTAGTAGCTACCTCCACCATGGAAGCATAATTTGTAGCAAGCTATGAGGCATCCAATCAGGCAATCTGGCTGAGGAACTTTGTCACAGGGCTGCGCATTGTGAATAGCATTGAAAGGCCATTAAAGTTATACTGTGATAATAACTTAGCAGTTTTATTCTCTAACAACAACAGAAGCTCTTCTCGATCGAGACACATTGGGATAAAGTTTCTGGCTGTGAGGGAGAGAGTACAGAGTGGACAAATATCCATTGAGCATATTGGAACGAACTCCATGATTGCGGATCCGCTCACTAAGGCTGTGATACCGAAAGTTTTTCATGAGCACACTGCTCATATGGGTGTCACATTATTTGAGACTATTTAGTTTTAGTGGGAGTTTGTTCATTAAGTTTGCATTAAGTTTTATGTATGCTCTCTTTGACATTGGATATATTTTATAAAGTACATTCAGTTTCTGCAGAAAAATGAGTTTTTCTTTCATTTTATTATGTGTTTTACACTCTGTATTATATTTATATTTGATCTCACTTAAGATTGACCAGTTGGAAACAGACATGATTAGATCACATTATATGTAGTTTCCATGCTACACTCCTATTATTGATCTATGTCATTTGAGAGTATTGGTAATGTGATTGATGGTGGTTTGAGTCACGATAAATGTGACGACTGGCCCTTCAGTCCTTTATCGATATAATCAATGGACGAGAATGTTTCAGGCACCTTCAGTATGACTGCTTTTATGAGCTCATTAAGGTATATACATTTACATTTAATATATGTTAGCCCAAGTGTGATATTGTTAGAATTAATTTTCTATTGTTAAAATTAATCATCTAATTAATCATAAGTGTGGGCTAAATATATTTAAATATTAAATGTGTATTGCAGTCAAATTAGGATAGTCAAATTGAAGTTTTGATCAAATTAGGATTGTTGACTATTAAGGTGTCCTACTCGTAATAAGATTATAAGTGTAGAGACCATTAAGTAATTTCTATTTTGTTGGATGACTAAAATAGAAATTAATCAATTTATTCAGTTATAAATAAGGGGTCGTGGTCTCCGGGGGAACATAGAAACTTTTAGAGAACATTACGTTCCTTTAGTAGTGCTTCCACATAATCTAAAATGTGTATCCCCTGGAAGGCGACAAAACCCCAGAATTATCTCCAAAATCAATAAACAATGATGCCAGGTATACAAATTCTGCCCTTTGCAATTTAATTTGAATAATCTAGTGATCTATGCATGATTTAGGTTTTAGGAGAATTAAGTTTTCTCCCCCTTTCAAAAATCATTTTGACAAGTTAATGTTCTATTTCTCATTTAGTAAGAAAATAATATGGAAAAAAGTGTGTCCCTGTTATCTTATAAGCCACGTGCTCATTGCATGATCATTTAGATTAAATTTCACACACAAGTGCCGCATACACTCTATTTATTTCGGTAGCCATGAGTTTAATTTTAGCTTTTTATTTTGAAAAAGATTTTTTGGCATGGTTTTATTTTAAAAACCAGTTATGTAGAGTTGTCACTTTAAATTATTTTAGTTTAATTTTTTAAAAAAAAACCTATTTTAATTGATTTCAAAAATATTTTTAAATCCAAAATGTACTAATTTTGAATTAAATGATAGACTTCGGACTAGATTTTCTAGTCAAGTACAAATTGATTGGTCTTTAATAAAATTTTAACTTTTATAAAAAATTTATTTCATGTATGACAAATTATAAATAAAAATGACATAATAAAATGCTTGAGCATGTGATAATATGACATCCATTTAAGCAATAAATAAATAAACAAAGTAATTAAATTAAAATAAAATCCCAAAATGAGAAGATTCTACCTTCAATTCTTATGGGTCATAGGCTAAGCACACATTCTCCAAAATAACTTAGAAAATAAAACAAACAAGAAAAGGAAGAAAGGAAGAAGAAGGACCAATTGTGTGTTATGTTTGGTTTGCTATTTGGGGTCATATCACAAACATGCCTACGTACTTTTTTGAACGGGAGTCGCAGTTCATTCATTGATTTCAATGGATTTTGCTTGTTTATTTTATCATATTTTGATGATTAAAGGTTGATTATGTTACTATATTTTTAAATTGGTAGAGTATAAAGTGTTTTACCTTAGTTTTTCTCTTGCTTGCCTTTGAATTAGATCTTTAGGGTTTTTCCACTTCTTAATTTCACATTGGACGAGACTTGGGCTTGGGCTTAAGCTTCACTTGAGCTTGAACTTAATAAAAAGTGGGCTTGGGCCCAACTTTGACTTTAAACTTGATGAAAGTGGACTTAGGCCAAACTTGATTCCAAAATATGCAAAGGGTCCATGAAGAAGTCTAAAATGTATTTGTTGATTTTGAATTAATTAAGCCAAGTGAATTAATTAATTAAATTAACTTCTAGCAGCCAACAAACTAATGAAGCAAGTTCTAGGCGACTCCAAACCAAAGAGGAAAGACATTTTTCTTTTTAGAAAATAAAGACAGAGAAGATAGAGATTACTTACTTTCTGATGTAGTTTGAAAGTGGGAAAAAAGCCTTTTATCTATAAAAGAACCAATGAAGCTAAAAAATATAAAAAATTAAATGGGATTAGAATTTTGGTGCGATTATTGCGTAGGCAATTCAATGGCTGCCATTCGAGAAGTGCAATGGTAGCTACTTAGAGTATGGCCTGCAACATCTAGCGTGGCTCTTGCACTGGCTGCCTCGCTCTAGTTACTTCCTTTGGGTCTGGCTTTTTTTTTTTCGGCCCGTTCAGGCTTGTTTGGCATCCGATTCACACTATTTAAATTGCAATTGGACTGTTATCACACGGGCTTTTATTTAGATGCAATATTAAAAGCTTTTTTCTTAGGTGTAAAATTGAGAGTTTACGTATATTATTTATTAAATTTATTAATTGTGTATTATATATACGTATAATTTTTAATAACTAAAATTATATATTTAAATTATGCGTTTGATAAAAATATTTTAAATAAATAGATTTAAATATTGATTTTTGTGAATAAAATCTAGTTTACACTATTAAAATTTGTGTGATTTATGAAATTTTACCTTATTTAATAATCTCAATATTATATTCTTAATATTTTTATAAATTTTTGTCTAAAAAATTAAACACTTAATATAATGGAAATTCACAATTAAAAAAAATCCTTGAATTATGTTTAGCCACTTTAAACATATTCATCATAAATAGATCCGCTTTCCATTAAAAAAGAAGAAGAAATCCTAACTCTTTTTTTTTAATATTTTTCTCTTTCACTCTCCTTTTGTTTCTTTCCCTTTTTTTTTTCTCCTCTCTCTCTCTCTTTTCTTTCACTTACTATATCTATTTGCATATAAACCATAGATATGCTGCACTATCACTCTATACCATCTCAATCTCTGCCTCACTCGCATATAACTTTTCGATTTCTATTGTCATTTTTATGTAATATAAGAATTTATGCAACACTAATAAGTTCTAAGTTTTTTCTTTGTTGTTTTATTGAATGCAGATACATTTTAGTTTTGCATAAATAATTTTTTTCGGTGTAATATGCATTTATTTTAATATTAGTTGAGACATACATTTTGTAATAAATGTCATAAATAATATTGCTTGAGTGTAATATGCATTTATTTTTGTTTTGTTAAAACAAATCTTTGTGTAACATGTTCTATAAATAAATATTCGGGCAACCATATGGAATCCACAAGGTCATGTCTAACAAAATCATGCCCACATGGGTTAGTTATGGAACTCATTTAAACAACAAAAGGATGTGTCTAGCAAGGAAATGGTCTTGTGAATTTCTTATGCAACTTATTCCAATCACTACAAAAAAAAATATATGCATTATCAATAGAAATTCTCGTCAGTAATTAAAAAAAACCTATCAGTAATGAAGTTTACTGATATATTACTGACCAATTTTTTTTGTTAACTTTGTTGGCATTACATATACTAAGAGAAATAATATTCCGTCGGTATATATTGAGAGTTTGCCTACAACAAGTTTTGTACAGGGAAAGCTAAGTTTGTCGGGGGATTGAGCTTGCTATTGATAATTGCCGAAAGGCTATTCGACGGTACAATAAATGTTAGATTTCGTACTAAGTTTAGAACTTTTTTAAATCAAATAGGAATTTTTTTTTTTCAAATTCAAGCCAAATTGATTTTTTTTTTAAATTCAGACCAAATTAAAAAAATATAAAAATAAAGAATTTTCTTTTAACCTTTCTCTTCTTTGTGCATATATCACTTCAAACCCAATCAACAACATCATTGACCAATGTGGCCATCATGGTCATCAGCCTAAAGCCCTACCATCATACTAGTTATTCACCAACAACTATCAATCGCTTTAACGTAGAAACCCATTGAAGTCCAACTATGCAACCTATACACAAATCACGTCCATCATCAAACCATATGCTATTGTGTTGTTGGTGTAACCTACAAGTATAATTTCTTCATAATATTATAAAAATAATCTATTAATATGATAAATTATTAATATAAAAAATTATTGGCCCTTATATTAAAATTAATAACTTATAGTAAAATTAATGAGTATTATAGTTGCTGAAAATTTTGTCTATGTGCAATGAAGTGATTTTATCCGAATTTTTGGACTGTCCTAGAGATATTATATGAGCTCAAAATTTTAATGGAAAGTTTGTCTATGTGTTAAAATGTAATGTGAAAAATTTCATAACTTTTCAAGATGAATTATTATTTAAGAAAAATAGAAGAACACAGATTGTTGGAGCAGTTTCAGCAATCTCGAATTTATAGAGATTGAGAAGCATATTTAAAAACTATAGAAAACTAATCCATAAAAATCTGAAATTTTACATACAATATCATATTTATTTCTAGAGAATATGGTTAACATTTCATAAATTTTTATTCAGGTTTGATACATGAAACAAATAGGTGAATAAGTACTGCCAGCAAAATTATCAAAGAAACAAATTCTATGGGTTTAAAAGAGTTAATTTTTAAATATAGTAAATCAACTTGGAAAATTTTAAAATTTTAAATATAAGTTCATATATGTGTCAAGTACACATGGTTAAAAGTTTACAATCTTTTGTGAATATTTGGTGTGGAATGAAAAATGAAAAAGAGATTGACATAAAAGTGAAGAAATCATACATATTTGTATAAGTGAGTAATAAATTAATTTTATTTAACAAATAAATGAAGAAAATTATGAAAATTTATATATTGACAGGTAGAGCTATGAAGAAGAAATATGAAATTTTTAATAAATTAGAACAAAGAGTTCATAATTAAAATTAAAGAGAGAACTGGTATATGACAGTAATTTATTTATTATGGAAGTATATTGAGGATTTATTAATATGATGTATAGTATTGGTTAAGTCAAGATTAACTATGAGTAAGTATAAATTTAAATGTTGTTCCTTATATTGAGCAATTAAAATATAAATCTATATAAACAGATTACTAAGTTAAAACAAGTTGAGGTTATATATGCAATTCATACTTGGTTGCATGATTGAGATACATTCATTAATGTGCTATGTGAAAATAGATATTATGAGAAAGGGTAATAATCGTGTTTTTAGAATATTTAAGGTGGATGTAAAAATTTAGTAATGGATATAAGATGATTGTATAATAAATAAAATTTTAATTTATTTCATGAATGGTAGTTGATTGACTAATTAAGACATGATCCAATGAATTTAAGTGGATGGAATAAATTAAAATATAAGGAGTAAATTATGAGAGTATTTATAATTGATACTATATTATCAAAAAATTTGAAAGCTAATGACAGAAATAATTTGAAATGCATCGGTGCGATATTATATTGACACGACTGAGTTTTTGAATAAAATTTTGAATTGGTTTGTACCATATAAATGATTAGTTTAATGTTATTAAATACTTAATGATAGTTAATGACTTGTAATTAATTAATGATTGGAAGTATGAATTTGGAATTTATTTGTGTGTTTGGAGAACTAGAAACTATATGTATATTAGATATAGGTAAGTGAAGAGTTAATATTTATTATTGATCTTTACAATGATAATTATAAAAAATGATTAAAAATATCTGTGAAAGGGAGAATAAAGGACTATGTGGTTATTAATGATGAAAAATGGTGATGATAAATTTAGAAGTTAATTATGCAGGAAGTGAATAGATAGTTATAATAATTTTGGATGGAAAGAGATAGTTATAATAATTAAAAAAATAAGAAAGAAAAAGAAAAAGAGGAAAGAAAAATGCTTGGTGAATATTTAAAGAAAAATGAATAAGTAATTAATTAATATATGTATATTTATGGATAGAAATTGTAAGAAACAAAAATAAAATATTATCTTCTTCCTTCCTCCATGGTGGTGAACGAAATTGAAGAAGAAAAAGAGAGGGAGAGAGATTTTTCTAATCACATCAAATTACTTCAAAAAGCTTAAGGAAATCAAGTGAATTTTGAAGGAAAAACAAGGTTTCAAGTAAGTTTTCTAACTTTAAGCTTGTTTTTCCTAGTTTTTGAGATTATGTAATTGTGAGGATGGAGAGAGAAATTGATTCTAGTTGTTAAAGAAGATGAATATGGTATGCTTGGGATATGAATTTGTTGAATTTAAGATTTAATGGTTAAAGTAAGCTTTCTTTCCTTATTTTGAAGATTTATAGATATATGTGATTGTATATGATTTGAACTTTTGCAAGAGTATGTTATAATTGGTTTTAAGGTTATGAAACATGTTATTTTGATGAGTAGACAATGATTTTAAAGTTAGATTGAAGAAAATATTAGGTTTGGTTAGAGTTTGAAAAAGGTAGCATGTGATTTTAGAGTTTTGAAAGAAGTTGGTTAAAGTATGCATGTTTATTTGGTTCTATGATTTAAATTGAGTTAGTAAATAATTTAAATAATGAAAATGAACTCAAATTGATATTTGGAAGTGGTTAGAATGAAAAACAAGAATTGAATTGAGTCAAAGCACATTTTAAGATTTTGAAAGGAATGTTTCTAAATTAAGTTTAATTGCTTAAAGTATCTTAAAATATGATGTTGTAGATATATTTAAACTTAAAACTCAATTTGAAATTGATTGAATTGTAGTTTTAATGTTAAGTGCATAGGGCTAAGAAAAGGAGAAAATGATGGAATATGTTTTAATTTATGTCTTATGTTTTAAACACCTTAAAATATGATTCTAATATATGATATACATTCACATTTTGTATAGGTGTTGAGAAAGCAATTATTGTACCAACTTATTAGTGAAGACTGATAATGAATTTTGAAGTAAAGCGGAGCTTTGACTCACTTTTATACATTAAAAGAGATATGTACATATTTTGACATTTAACAACATTGATTGTATTATTTTTAGGCATAACACATTGAATATGACAAATGTGTTTATGATACTTGATTGGTAATGTGGATGTATGTATGTATGATATTATTTGAAGTAACAATACTTATTTTAAATTAAATATTATATAATATGACTTTTAAAAATGAATAAAAGAGATGATATGTAAAAAATGAGAAAAATGCAAATTTGCACTAGGATGTAAAATAAGCTATATTTATAATGTATGAGGAAATAATGTTAATTATGAGTAGTAAATAATGAAATATAATTGTATGTTGTCTTATATACAATTTGATTTCAGAATATTATTATCGGATAGTATTAACGTTTTCGGACGAGACACACTGATGTTACTGATAGCATGACATCTTTGAAAGAGACACACTGGTGTCATTAATAGCATGACGCCTTCAAGAGAGACACACTGGTGCCATTGATAGCATGATGCCTTCGGGCGAGACATGTTGGTGTCACAAATGAATGAGATAGCCAAAGATAATAGTTTTAGAATTATAATAATATATAGGGTTATATGAGTCCATTGTATGTGTGTGACTGATTGGTATGTTAATAAATTATATGTATATATTGTATGACATTGAGACATACTGTATATTATGATATCCCATATATAACATCATTCTCCGTTCGTTTATACCAAATTATGTACTACTATACTTTTGAGTTTAGCACGGTAGTGTATATCGTGCAGGTATTAAAAGTACATATTAGAGTATCCAGACGGTGATTAAGACTTGGAGATTGAGTGTGCCACGATACCAACCTGAAAGGTGTTGTATTCATGTATAATTTTTATACTGAGTGATTTGGATTGTGTATAGTAAAAATATCGTGTGCATATTAAACTGGGTTTGTAAAATCATATATATGTATATGATATTTTTGTATATAAATTGATGATGTGATAATATTTTTAAAGAAGTGATGAATTTTATAAATTGATATAGGTATATTTTTGAGAGTGTGATTTCCTATGCAAGTTGTGATAATTGAATTGAGATTTACTGAAATTACAGATAAAACTCTTATAATTTTTTTTTTCAGAGATTTTTTTTATAAACTTGTAATTTAACAATTTATAACTTAAGTATGTATTATTTATTAATAATTATTTTTGTTAACTAAAAAAATTTAATATGAAATTTATTTTAGCACTTTATATTTTGTATGCATATTTTACATATACGAGATATATATACTGTATATATATAGGGTATAAGGGTATTACATTTTAAGACTAAATAAAAAATATATTCAAAATTAAAATTTATATATAAACTATATAATTGATATAATTTTAAAAAATAAAAAATATTTAATCTTTTGATTTACATATTTTTATGTGATTAAATGTAACACATAATTAAAAATAATTATTGAATTATGTTGATAAATACTATTCAAATTTTAATTAATCTAATTGATATCTAAAAGGTTACTTCAACTGTAAAAAGTTGGCTTGAGATTTTGAATTTGCATTTTGATTTGAGTAAGAGAGAAATAAAAAAGTATTTTAATAAAGATAAATTAAAATTTTTTATTTGGAATTTATTTGATCGTTCATTATTAATAAAAGTTAAGAATTTTCACTATTCTTTTTTAATTAATGACCAATTTTGGAATTTTCAGAATGTTAATTCAATTAGTTGACACTTGACACTAATATTAATTTTTCTAAAATTTAATAAAATATTAAATAATAAATCATATAATAAAAAATATATATATTTTTTATTTCTCTTACTCAAATCACAATATAAATTCAAAATCTCATATTAATTTTTATAGTTGGAGTGTCCTTTTAGATATTAATTAGATTAATTAAAATTTAGATAATTAACATTATTTAATATTTATTATTTAATATATATATTTTTTACATTCAATCATTTTAAAACATGCAAATTATAATTTTAAATAAGTCTATAATTTTTTAAAAAATATTATATCACTTATAAAATTTTAAATTTTAAATTTGCGTATATATATATATATTTATAGTCCTAAAATACTAATAATAATAAAAGGAGTGAATTGATTTTCCTTCTCCAGTGATGATATTAATTAAAATATTTTCTTTTAAAGAAAATACTTCTACTACTAATAATAAGATTGAAAAAAAGAAAAATCTAACAAATCTTGAAGTCCATGCAAATTCTGATTTGAATTTTAGAACACCTAAATTGCCACTAAGAAAAGCTTTTTATTCTCTTAAATAGAAACAAATGCACGTTTCATGAAAATATTGGCTAACAAATCCATATTTCATCAAAAGGATTTGAGATTTCCTGGTTAAGAGTAGTGGAGGTATTGTCTAATTTCTCCTAAATGCTATTGTCAACCCAGGATTAGGGCTGTAATCGAGCCGAGCCGAGCCGAGCTTTGCAAAGCTCAATCTCTGTTCATTAGAAAATAGTCGAGTTCGAACTCGAACTCGAATCGAGCCTGAGCCGAGCCCGAGCTTGTATCGAGCCAGCTCATATATTATGTATCTCGAGCTTAAACTCGAGCTTGATTTAAATAAGTTTAACGAGCTCAATAAACTTATTTTAATTTTTATTTTTCATTCATTTTTTTTAATTTTCATAAAAGATATACTAAAATTTATATTTTTATGAAAGATGAATAATATAATTATATATTAACAAAAATAAAATATTATATTACTATAATTTTATATTTTACTATAAATTAATAAGCTATTTTATATTGTCTATTATTTACTTTATTTATCACGTATACCATATATTAATAAATTATATAAATTATGTTAGTTAAAAAATTAATATATTCACATACATAGTTTAATATATATAAATTAAATTATATATATTTTTAATCAAATATACTAAATGAGCTAGCTCACGAGCTTAACTCACGAGCTTTTTAAATGAGCTAGCTCGCGAGCTAACGAGTCGAGTATTTCATAGCTTGAGCTTGGCTCATTTAATAAATGAGCAGTTCGAGCTCGAGCCTAAATGAGCTTTTATCGAGCCAAGACCCAAGCCGAGCTCGAGTAGCTTGGCTCATTTACGGCCCTACCCAGGATACAAGGAATGGATTAATGCTATTCCTGTTTTTTTTTTTTTTTTTTTTTTTTTTGAGTAGTGTAATTCTCAGTTTACTTAAACCAAGATCAAATCTTATCTAATTCGACAAATCTATTTCCTAACCTAGCCGGCTCTCACCATCTTCATCGCCAACCCTGGTTCTCACCACCACCGTCATCGCAAATCCAGCCTCTCACCATCCCCGTCGCTCGAGCTTGGTGCGGCTGCTGGTATACCCTTCATTATTTTATTTTATTTTATTTTACTTTAATATGTCAACTGTTTTTTTTATCAGTAATATGTCAACTGTTCATTCTGTTGAATTTTTGTTGTTTGTCTAAATGCTTCGATTGTAGATTTCGCATGATATCTATTCTTTTATCAGTTTTGTATCGGTGGATCAACTACAATCATGAACTAAATTTATAGTAGATGTGGTCCGTTATGATATCTGCATGCACCTTTAATTTCGTTATTTTAATGATCAATGAAGGGTAATTGGAACAGTGACTTTAGATGTTCCTTGGAGTTCATTATTTCTATTCAAAACCGTGCAATTTTTTTTTGAAATAAACTCATTGGGAACTATGTGTAATTAGCAAATTAGGTGGTGGCGGATTAATTTTGAAAGCTAAGGTCTGGAAAATGGCTTCTTCATTAGTTAATTAATCCATAGCTTGACTTATCCACTTATGCAACTTTTTTCTGTTTTTCTGGTATAAAGGTTATGAAGCCACATTATTAGTCCTACTCGTTGTCGAATTAGGATTTCTATTTAGTAAATTAAAAAGGAATATTTGTTCCTTGTGAAATTAGGATTTGTCCTAACTACAATAAATATATGTATCAGTCCTTTTATTTGAATTCAGAATTATATTTCAAAGGATTTGTCTAAATCCAATATTCTTCTTGTTCCAACCACAATCACCATCTATTCTAGCCCTAATTGTTGAGACCTAATTTTTCTGCTATGTCAAAAGGTGTTTGGCAAATCGTACTATATTATTTGAATCTTTTGTAGGTATAATGGCTTAGAAGGTTTTCATATTAAAGTGACTGAATTGGTGAAGGACAAGGATTGTCTTATTTGTGGTCCAGGTGTTCTTTTGCAGCTAGACACTTCAGTTAATTCACAAAAGGTTATTTTATGCTTCTTATGGCCATTGTTCTGTTAGTTGAGTGATAAACTAATGAAGATCAATTGAAGATGATGATATATTTGCCTTTCATTTTTAGTTGGTTATTGTTTGCCCATGACGACTTGTGGTGTCTCTTGGTATGACATAATTTGAAATTATTAATTAAACAAGATATAAGCCTTGCTTGTGCGGTTGTGCTTTGATTTGAAATGCTAATAACCTAGGAAAAATCGTCATTCATTTAAAACTGGTACTTCATAAGTTAGAGGGATGATAATCTTATTTACTCATTTTTGTTTTCTTTGGATTTCTTTTATGTCCTTAGATTTTTTTTAATGCATGGTGTCTAAGCTGAACATGCTTGTCAATTGTTGCTTTCAGTCTTAATTTAACTAGTGCAGTTCTTCAGGTTTCTCATTTTTCATTTTAACATTTATAGGGGATTTTTATAAAGATCAATTGGAAATGATGGTATATTTGCCTTTCATTTTTAGTTGTTTATTGTTTGCCCATGACAACTTGGGGTGTTTCTTGGTATGGCATAATTTGAAATTATTAATTAGACAAGATATAAGCCTTGCTTGTGCGTGCGGTTGTGCTTTGGTTTGAAATACCAATAACCTAGAAAAAATCATCATTCATTTAAAAGTGGTACTTCATAGGTTGGAGGGATGATGATCTTAGTTACTCATTTTCGTTTTCCCTGGATTTCTTTTATGTCCTTGGAATTTCATGCATGGTGTCTAAGTTGAACATGCTTGTCAATTGTTGTTTTCAGTCTTAATTTAACTACTGCAGTTCTTCTGGTTTCTCATTTTTCATTTTAACATTTATAGCACATGTTTATACAGATAGAAAACGTACAAAAACCTTTTCTGCTGTAGCCTCATTGAAATATAGCTAGAGGCTAGAGCATCAAATTAGTATTCATAGAGCAAATTAGTATTCATACAGAAAACTACTGCACAAACTCTAAAAAAGATTTGAGATGATGTAAATTTTTTTTATCATTATATAACAACCTTTTTTTTTTAAAATTACATGAGGTACACTTCACACGGTGCATTGCTTGTTTAACCCAACACTTATCTTTCCATTAACATATATTGCAATTGAACTTGTTTCAATTAACATGTATTTCAATTTTAGTAGAGGTAGGGGTGGACATTCGGTTAGCCGATTGGTTAATTGAACCGATTTTATTAAAATCTTTTAATCGAACCGACCGATTTTCGATTTCGATCTGTTCGGTTAATTAATAGAATCAAGTCGGTTGATTCGGTTAATTAATTGAACTGACCGATTTTTTTAATTTTATAATAAAAATTTTATTTATAACAAAAGATTAATATAATTAAATGACTAAACAAAATTTATTAAAAAAATTAAAAAATAATTTTATTTTGCAATAAAAGTTTATATTTATAGTAAAAAAAAAATATAATTAAAGAATTAAACAAAAAATTAATAACAAAAAAAATTTATTTTAATGGTTCGGTTAACGGTTAATGGTTAACCGACCGAACCAAATCGGTTAACTGTTAACCGAACCAAATCGATTAATTGTTAACCGAATCAAAATTTGAAATAATAAAAAAATATTAACTGAATTGACCGATATATAATTATTTTGGTTAACCGAACTGAATATTTGGTCGGTTAACCGAAATTTGCCCACCCTAAGTTGAGGCCTGTATTATTTTTATTGCCTAATCCAAGCAATTTATGTTTTTTTAATTTTTTGTATTGGTCTTTTTCCAGAATATGTTGACTCGAGATTCTGCAAATTCAAGTTCCACTCAAGATTCATCTTCAAATTTGGACAATTTTTTTAAATTCTCCATTTAACAATTTTTAAAATAAATATGCATTATTGTCTAATTTCTTGCTTGTGCAAGAGCCAGCAGCCCAAGAAGGAAGAAAGCTTGATGAGGTGTGCTTTTCTAATTTCTTGATCGTGAGCTTTTATTGACTAGCTATATTTATTTGTTTGCACATATTGAACTATGACTTTAATATTGAAATTTCCAGGTTGTAGAAGAAATATGGGGTTCTCTTGGTCAATTGGCTGTTTCTGCAGTGTCTCGTACAGCTGCCCCAGCTGATGCTCATCTGCACGCTGTAAGAAATAGAAAGAAGGGACTAGCAGGGGAAATTGAAACTGATGCAGCTGGTCAAAGTGATAGAGATTTAGAAAAGGTACTTAGCAAATCATGTGATTTTTTTCTTCTTATTAATCTACTAATGGTTAGAAGGGAGCTGAAAATTGTTGCCATTTCTTTAGTAAGAAAAGGTTTATACTTCATCTTTTTAATATTTTTTTTATTGTCAATCATCAGAGTTGAGGCTACTTGAAGAATGTATCTATCCGACATCCTGACATGAGAGCTCCAAAAGTACTTGATTCTTTATTGTGGTGAAAACATAAAAGTCAAAATGCAAAGGATGCAGTCCTTGTTTCTGCTGCAGTGTCTAGCTTAAATAAGTTCGCAGATCATGGAAGCTTCATAAGCAAAGTTCTCAGCTAGTTGAATGATGATTCTTCTGGCTGTTCTATTTGTTCTTGCATAAACCGGGATGAAAAGCTGGAGTCAAAAGTTGTTGCTTTTGAAATGAACAATCCTAATGAATGCATCACAGCTGTTAATAAAGCATTGAGTGCAAACCAATTGGCAGCTAAGGCTTTACAGCTAAGGAAAGCATGGAGAAGCTGATAAACTCATGGTGAGACAACGTTTTCAGTTTTTCATATTTCCCCTATGCTTCCAGTAGAAAAAGAAGTGCATCAGAATTAACTAGGTTTCTTTAGTCCACACCTTGCCACCTTGGTGAAACTCTTAACTAATTTGAATGATCCTTCAGGGATTTAATAGAATTCAGAGAAAAGCTTTCACCAAATCTTCATAATAGTTTCAGAATTCCTAAATAAGTGAATTTCTTGGCTGATGCTTTAATTTTATATTCACACAACATACACAATATACACATACATGTACATATGCATAACATACATACAATATATACACAACATACACGCAATAAATATAAACATACACACAACAAACATAGACATGCACACAACATAAACGCAACACATACAAAACAAACTTATTATTTTTTATTTATATTTTTATGTGTATAATATGTAAAATTTATTTAAAAATCAATTTGATGATTTTTATTAAAATATTTTTATATATTTTACTTTTTATACAAACTTTGTAAGTGTTATTTTTTTATTTGAAATCAAAATTGAGATTTTCTCTTTATAAAAAATTAATATATTTTATATGTTGAAAATGTAATTTAAAATACTAATTTTTTATTATATTTATTTGAATTTATTTATTTAATAGTAAAGTTTGAAAGAAAAATGCAAATTGAAATAACTATTGTTTGAAGTGATGGAAGAGGTATTTTTGAATTAAAACATTTTTTAAAGTGATGGTGGAGGTATTTTTGTAAATAAAAAAAACTTTGAAGTATTTTTGAAATCATTTTTTGAAGTTGTAGTATTTTTGAAATTGAACTTTTTTTTTAAAGGTAGTTTTGTAAAAAGTCGTTATTATTTCTTCTTATAAATTCATCTAGATGTCTTGGATTATTTTTTAATTCCTTACATAAGCATCATTCAAAACAGAGGTCAAGCTAACCCCTGAAATTCTAAAGTCAATATTAATTAAAAAAAAAGAAGAGAACTTTTGTGTTAGCAACTTAAGCCTTTGGGGTTCATGAGTCTCTTTTCTTAATATACATTGGAAAGTTCAATGTTCTTTTGGCGCTTTTGTGGACGAGTGACCATAAATAAAAAGCATTCTTCTCATTTTCTACCTAAGCTCACAATTGCATAAGCCTTTGTTTCTGTGTCTTATTGGAGCTATTTTCTTTTGCATTCGTTTATTAGTGAGTGGCTGAGAACATGAAGGCAGAGCAGGGTGAAGAAAATTTGAGTAGACCTCAAAAGATTGGATGCACTAACAGGTAAATTTTGCATCTTGCAATTTTCTTATTTAATCTACATATTTTTTTCCATTATATTGTCTAATAATGCTGTGGAAGTCATGGCTATGGTAGTAGAACTGGTAGTATAATAGTCAATTCTAAGATTACTAATATTGATGTGGAATTCAGATTAGAAAACATGTGCTCTTTCCATTTTCAATTTTTGTTTTAGAACATATGTTGCAGCTGTTTGGTTTCTTCTTGCAATCCCTGAAACCAGTTTTAAGCCTATCTTTTTTTACTTTACTCAGTACCACCATGTTCTGTGTCATTTGCCATTCATTTTTTTAATTTTGCAAATTTTGCAATTACTCACATGTATTGCCAAGTTTTATTTTTCCTTTTTCTTCTTTATAGGTTTATTGTTCAAGATATTTCTGCCCAAAGAAAGTGGGATGCAGATAGACAACTAGATAAAAAGAAAATCCAGAGTAAGCAATATGGATGGTTTATCTGGTCGGGCAGATGATGAATATGATTATGATGATGGTCCAAGACTAAAGTCTAGGAAGAAGGGGATTGATAATGACCATAAATTCATGGAGTATAATGTTCTAGCAAGGCGCATATTGACTCAGCAAGAGTGATGCTTATTTTGCTTTGAGAATCCACACCGGCCAAAGCATCTTGTTGTGTCAATAGCAAACTTCGCGTATTTGATGTTGCCACAGTGGCATTCTGTTGTTCCAGGCCATTGCTGTATCTTAACAATGCAGGTAAGTTAATCTAGTTGTTGGGTGCTAGATAATTATTTCTTTCTTACAATTGAACTTCATCATTAACTTTGGGATTATCGCAAATAAACTGCTCTCTGCAAAATTGATATACCCGAAAATTATAATGGATATTGTTGCAATTAGAAAACTAATTAAAAACTATAATTGTAAACTTAGGAAAATGGAAGAAGAAACTTAGAAGATCTTTTACTCTCATATCACAAAAGTACATAAACTTGACCTATTTATACTAGTTCAAGTAACTTTGAAACTTTAATACATTTAATTGTATTTAAGTCCTAACATAACTTACTAAAACTTAATTAGCACAGTTTATTTTATTAAGTTTATACATTAAACCTCACACTTAATTAATCTAGACATAAAAGACAATAAATGCGTAATTAATAAATCCATTATTTCAAGAAAGCCTCATCAATTCTAACACTTCTCCTTGAGACTTTTCTTGCCAATTCCAATTAACTTCTTTAGTTCTTCAAATCTACAATGAGGTAAAGCTTTTGTCATCAGATCAACTAATTGCATTTTTGAATTGCAATAAATTAACTTGATTTCTTTGCTTCTTTCAACTTCTCTCAAAAAATGGAACTTGACTTTTATATGCTTCTTTCTTCCATGCTGAACTGGATTTGACTAATAGCTATTGCTGATTTGTTGTCACAATAGATCAAAGTAGGACCTTGTTGTTCCAGCCCTGCATCTGCTAGCAACTTTCAGATCCAGATTGCTTGGTTTGCTGCTGAAGCTGCTGCAATATACTTAGCAGTGTAGTTAAAAGCGAACGGCGCACTCAAAGCGATATACTTTTCTATCACCTAAAGCGCAAAGCGCAAAAAAAGCGCTCGCTTCATTGAAGTAAAACCTAGTTTATTTAAAATAATTAAATAGCAATACAATACAATATGCCAAACAAAACTAGAAATCTTCACAAACGAAAATCAAAAGACTAGAAAAATTATGAAAGTTCAAAGATCACTTCACATGTCAAGAAAGATTGACTTTGCAAATTAATAGATAAAAATACTTGAGAAATAACTCAATTCTAAAACTAATACAGCAAATAGTTTACTCACTTAAATCCTCATCACTGTTCATATCCTTCTCCTTCAACATCTATTTCATAATCATCCAAGTCAGCCTCAAGATCTTTGAGCCGAGGTTGTGAAGTTGAGCCTTTTAAATTAGTACTTGACTTTGCTAACTTAGTTTGATTCCAAGGCTATAAAAAATGTACCTATTTGTCTTGCCTTTTTTCTAATAAAAAACAGAAGAAAACGTGTTTGAAGAGCAGCCAACCAACTCGATTAAAAAAAAAAAGCAAATAGATAGAATAGGTGCCCTCTTTGACTAAAATAGTATTACTAAATAAGAAGTTTTAAAAAGAAATTAATATAATAAATCAACCAGCTGGCAGTATCTACCATTTAGAAATATAAAGAGTCATATAGTAAAAAATAAGTATTATTTGAGAATATAAAGAGTTCAATAGTCAAAAAGTAACTATTGTTTAGGAATATAAATAGTCCTACAGTCATAGGCAACTAAAATAATTTGTTTTTATTAAAAATACTACTTCAGAAAATCTAAAAAGGCGTTGGACAAAAAGGCGAGCGCTTTAGAATCATAGGTCAGACACACAAAGCGTAGAAAGCCTGCGCTTTACTAAAGTTGTGTGCTCGAAATATATGAAAAGCAGTAACCTATTCCAGCGCACCAGGCGAGCGCTTTAGAATCTTACGTCAGACACAGCGCAGAAAGTGTGCGCTTTACTAAAGTTGTGCGCTCGAAATATATGAAAAGCGGTAACCCATTCTAGTACTTCGCTTCATTGCTTAAACGCACCAGGCGAGCGCTTTTAACTTCACTGATACTCAGCTTCTGCAGTAGACTGAGCAACTTCTTGCTTTTTAGAATTCCAAGAAATGGCCCTGAGCCAAGGCAGAACAAATAACCACTTGTGCTCTTGCTATCATCAAAACTGCCTGTCCAATCACTATCAACATATCCTTCAAGTCTAATTTATTTTCCTTTTTCATAAAATATACTAAAGTCAATTGTTCCTTTGATATATCTCAAAACTCTCTTAGCAACATTTAGGTGAACCTTGCTAGGAGAATTCATAAATCTGGAAAGTAGGCTTGCAGGAAACATAAGATCCGGCCTTGATGCAGTCAAATATAATAGACTACCAATTATGCTTCTAAACTTATTTGCATTAGCTTTTTCTTGCCCATCTTCAATTGAAAGCTTCTCATTTTGTGCTAGAGGAGTTGATATGGGTTTTCTTTTCTCCAACTTAAACTTCTTCAAAACATCCCAGGCGTATTTCTTTTCATTTGCATCAGCTTTTTCTTGTCCATCTTCAATTGAAAACTTCTCATTTTGTGCTAGAGGAGTTGATATGGGTTTGCTTTTCTCCAACTTAAACTTCTTCAAAACATCCCATACGTATTTCTTTTGAGTTAAAAAAATGCCATTTGACTGCTGGTGAATTTTCATGCTCAGAAAGTAGTTCATCATGCCTAAATCAGACATTTCAAAGTCAATTTGCATATTATTTTTAAATTCTAGCAACAAATCAATATCATTGCTAGTTACTAGCATGTCATCCACATAAATAGATACTAGAAGTTTTCTCCCATCTTCTAGAAATTTGAAATACAGAGTTGCTTTATTTTCACTCCTCCTGAAACTTTGGAATAATAAATATGCATCAATTCTCGCATACCAAGCTCTTAGAGTCTGTTTCAATCCATAAAGAACTTTGTTGAGTCTATAGACTTTGTCTTCACTGCCTTTGACCACAAAGCCTTCATGTTGATGAATGTGAATCTCCTCCTCAAGCACTCCATTTAAGAAAGCTGACTTGATATCTAAATGGAAAGCTTTTCAACCACTTTCAGCTGCAACTGCCAAAAGTAATCTGACTGTATCATGCCTTGATACTGGAGCAAATGTGTCTCCATAATCTACTCCAGCCAATTGAGCATAACCCTTCACAACTAATCTAGCCTTATACTTGTTGATTGATCCATCTGCATTGAACTTGGTCTTGAAAACCCATTTTACTCCAATTACATTTTTACCTTGAGGTCTTAAAGTGAGTTCCCAAGTCTGGTTTCTTTCAATGGCTGCAATCTCCTCCTTCATTACTTGTAGCCATTCTTTATGCTTTGCAGCTTCGTGATAGCTTGCGGGTTCACAAATTGCAAGATTGCAGCTCTCATAAATCTCAGATAGTGGTCTGGTTCTCAACGCAAGTGAATCTGGTTTATTGTCTTCCTCATTCTCTGCATCTTCTGTAGTACTTTCAATACTATCATCAAGTGGAACCAAATTCAAACTCACAGAACCATTCACTACTTTCTCTTCTTCCCAATCCCAATTGCCATTTTATCAACTAACAAGTCTCTACAAATCATGACTTGTTCAGTTTTCAAATTGAAAACTCCAGTTTTTTGAATGAGCTGCATACCCTAAGAAAATATAAACATCTGCCTCCTCATCAAGCTTTTTTCTCTTATTGCTAGGAATGTGGGTATAGCTAATTGATCCGAAAACTCTTAAATGCTTCAAGAGGGTTTTGATCCACTTTATGCCTCAAATGGAGTCACCTGCTTCACTGACCTTGTAGGAAGTCTGTTCAACAAGTACATTGCTGTGTAAATTGCTTCTGCCCAAAAAACTTTAGGCAAATTCTTATTAGCCAGCATACATCTTCCCTTCTCAACTACTGTTTTATTCTTTCTTTCAGCCACACCATTTTGTTGAGGAGTGTAACTGATGGAAAATTGATGTTCTATGCCTGCATTTTTAAAAGAAATCAGAAAACTCCCTTGAGCAATATTCTTTTCCATTGTCAGTTCTCAACATCTTGATCTTCAAACTAGCTTGATTTTCAACTGAAGCTTTGAAATTCTTGAATGCATTGAAGACTTGAGATTTGTAACTCAGAAATTCAACCCAAGTCATTCTTGTGCAATCATCAATAAACAAACTAAAATATTTACTCTAGTTATGTGAAGCCACATTCATTGGTCCATATACATCTAAGTGGATCAGCTGCAATTTTTCTAAGGCTCTTCGAGCTTAATTTTTGGAAAATGCTAGCTTATGCATTTTTCCAAGTTGGCAAGACCTATGAACTTCATTAACTTCATGGATCACAGGAAAATCAGACACATACTCATTATGTTGCATGAACTTTAGAGTGTCATAATTGTAGTTACCCAGCCTCTTGTGCCACAATTTAGATTCCTCACTTTTGCAACTCAATGCACATTCATCTGCTGATTTCATGTTTAATGGAAAACTATTCTCAACTATTTCAACTCTGGCTATCTCATAGCCACTGGGATCATTAATGATACAAATATCATCTTTAAACAATAAGGAATAATGATTTCTCATAATTGGAGCAACGCTCAATAGATTTTTAGAGAGTGAAGGTACATAAAGCACATCTGAAATTACTTTAGTACCTTTTTTGGTTTGAATGGCATTGAGCCTTTGCCTTTAACTTTCACACGCTTTCCATCCCCCAACTTCACATAAGTTTTGAAAGAATTATCAAGGGAAGTGAAAAGTGATTCATCTCTAGCCATATGACTAGTGCAACCACTATCAACCAGCCAAGTTAATATATTATTTTGCTTAATTGACTGAGAGACAATGAACAATCTGGCATCATCCAACTTTGGTTGTTCTTCTGCTGCATTTGCCTGCTGAGGTTGCTGTTGCTGCTGGTTTTGCCTTTTCTTATCTATACAAAACTTCTTTGTGTGGCCATTTCTATTACAGAAATTGTAGCGAAATAGAGGTTTTCCTTTGAAATAACAATCCTTCTGAAGGTGATTTGTTCTCTTGCAAATGGAATGAGGAAAACTTTGCTTGTGAGATTCATCAGAGTTTCTAGCTTTTTGCTTGTTCTTTTCCGATGGACTTCTCTTGAAATCTCTACCATTATCCTTTTTTCCTTATGCCTTACTTGAAAGGTTGTTTCAACTGCTTCACTTCTCATGGATGATCTTTGTTCTTGAGCTTGAAGTTTACTAATAAGCTCAGAAATAGTCATGGTTTAAGGTCACAAGATTCTTCAATGGCAGAAATCTTGGCTTCAAATTTTTCTGGTAACGTAACCAAAATTTTCTCAATCACCTTTGAGTCTTCAAACTTTTCACCATACAATCTGATTTGATTAACTAGTTGCATGATTCTAGATGAGTAATCCTTCATCAACTCTCCTTCCTTTATCTTCAACATCTCAAATTCTCTTTTTAGAGTCAGCATTTTGATTGTTTTGACCCTCTCACTTCCTTCGAACTCTTTTTTTAATTTATCCCACACCTCCTTGGATTTTCACGAACCATGATCCTACAAAAAATGACTTCATACACTGCTGAATGAATGCGGGATAAAGCCTTTGGTTTTTTAGCTAAATCCTCCTCATGCTTTTTTAGTTGCGTAATGGTAGGATTTGTCTCAACTGCTGTGATTCCTCATCTGTTTCAACAACTTCTCATAGAGACATTGCTCATAAGTAGGCTTTCATCTTGATAGTCCAAACTTGATAATTATCCCCATAAAATACTGGAAGGGCAACTGAGGAGAAACTGAAACTTGACGTGGAGAAACAACACAATCTCACAAGAAATTTTCTTTGATCAGTTGAAAACTCACAATATTTAATAAATTCCACAGCCCTTAAAGATCGAGAGCTTTGATACCACTGTTGCAATTAGAAAACTAATTAAAAACTATAATTGTAAACTTAGGAAAATAGAAGAAGAAAGTTAGAAGATCTTTTACTCTCATATCACAAAAGTACATCAACTTGATATATTTATACTAGTTCAAGTAACTTTGAAACTTTAATACATTTAATTGTATTTAATTCCTAACATAATTGCTAAAACTTAATTAGCGCAGTTTATTTTATTAGGTTTATACACTAAACCACACACTTAATTAATCTGGACAGAAAAGACAATAAATGAGTAATTAATAAATCTATTGTTTTAAGAAAGTCTCATCAATTCTAACAGATATTGTACGTTTTTACGGGCTTGGTCTTGTTATTTTTTGGTAAATGATGGGACGTATTTAAATTTTCTTTTATTTAATTTATTAGTGTGATGGTTTTTCTAATGGAGACTGGTTTGGCTTTACAGCATGACTCAGCCACAAGGATAGTTGACAATAATGTATTGGAAGAAATCCGCAATTTCAAGAAATGCCTTATGATGTTTGCAAAGCAAGAGAAGGATGTAGTGTTTCTTGAAACAGTAATGGGTTTGGCACAACACCATCGCCATTGTTTAATTGAATGCATTTCCCTGCGACGAGAGGTTGCTAATCAGGCTCCTCTTTATTTTAAAAAGGTTGGCTGTCTTTGATTGTTGCTTTTTGATCCTTTTTTTTCGCTTGCTTTTTTTTTTTTCTTTGAACTGATGTCCTGAACCTTAAAAAATTTTTAAGAGGTAAGTGGGAAAGAGGGAAATCCATTTGAAAATGCTGTTTGTGAGTAGTTTGAAAAATTCCATGTGTCTCTCTCTCCCTCCCTCCCTCTCTCTCAAATAATGAGATGATATCATGCATGAAATCACAAGAAGATGAGTATTTAAAAGTCTTATATTCTCTGATTTAATAATTCTGTCAAAATTGCTGCCATGTAAGGTTTAATATAATTAATATTCTGTCAAAATGGCTGCTATGTAACTGCATCATTAATGTACAATTAATCTATATATTGCTATTGATATTCAATTAGTATCTTTCTTTTAGCAGCTGAGGGATGATCACATGTATACATGTTTGGAATTGTGAATACATGTAAATATTTTTGCACTTTTGATTTCTTGCTTCCTATACAAATATCTAATGATGATTGTTTCAGGCAATTGATGACGCTGAAGATGAATGGTGCCAGCACAATGCAAAGAAGCTGATTGATACAAGTGTAAAGGGGCTACCTGGTTCAATTCCGAAGGACTTCCCTTACTTCCATGTTGAGTTTGGTCTAAACAAGGGCTTTGTTCATGTGATCGATGATGAGCAGCAGTTTAAAAGTAGCCTTGACCTCAATGTAATAAGAGGCACGCTACAATTGCCAGAAGAAGACATGTATTGCCATCAAATGCAGGAGTCAGTGGAGGCACAAAAGCAGGCAGTTGCAAATTTTGCTCGAGATTGGGAACCTTGTGACTGGACAAAACAGCTCTACTAATTCTTCAACCTTGGAAAAGTTACACCAATATATCCATCCGTCTGTTAGCACATGAGACATCTGATTTATCATCCTCCATTGTTTAATCAATCATCCCATTGGCAAGCCTCATCTATGATGGTTGACACAGCAGGCTGAACCGAAACAGCATGTGGGGGGCTTCTCAGTTTGGGCTAATGTCTACTTCCTAGTTTTGGTAACTTATCTCATAGCTATGTTGTAATGGCTCTGGATGGTTTACAGGCCATTACCTGTTTATAATTTTTACTTTACATGCAATGCAAATGAATATGAAATGATTGTTTCAGGCAATTGATGTAAAAGGTTTTTTTTGAGTCTGTCATGTACCTGACTTGAGAATAGAGAAGGGAAGGAGTAGAAAAAGAAAGAAGAAAAGATGCAGGGGAAGAGAAGAAGTTACAGCAGAAAGAAGAAGAAGAAGAAATAGAGAAAATTAGGAGAGAAATTGTATTATATTTCCTTTGTTGCCGTAATTACTGCCAATGCAGTGTTTATATAATGATTTTCCCTACCAATTCTAATCAATATATTGATCATGCTCTACTGTTCAATTGCATTGCTGTACTTTTCCCCACACTTCCATTGTTAATTGTTGGTATTTGTTGCAATTGTTTGGTGATGCCACCAAATTATTACAGTTTGGTGACAATAATCAATTTTTCTTAACTTTTTGACCTGAAAAATAGAGAAATAAAACCATCTGATTTGATTTGCTTTCAATAACCGTGAGATGGGATTCATCTAGCGTTTCTAGATGGATTGGCATTGAGCATGTCATTTCGAACTTCACCATTCTCTCATTTATTTTACCCCAAAGAAGGGGTGAAATTTAATTAACTTAAATTCAGGGTAGTTATTAGAAATTTTAGTGAATAAGGAGATAGATTAACTGTTCAATCAAATAATGTTGAGATTTTTTATAAAATATATACATGAATTGTTTCCAAATTATAACATGAACTCCCCTTATTCTAAATCTATCTCGAGTGAATAACTTGACACCTACCGCCTAGCTATCTATTTTCAAGTTATTTTTTAATATATATATATATATATAATTATATTTATAAAAATTGAAATTAATAGAATTATTCAAATAAAAAAAATAGATTACTTATATACCATGCAAAAATTAGAATCCTATTCTGGCAATTATTTTGAATCTTATAATATACCAAATAAGCTCGAACTTTTGTACTTCCATTGTTTCAGGTTTTGATAAATTTAAAAATCTAGCTTTGGTTGGAAGCTGGCAAAAGCATAAATTTCGTTGCAGTTCGTTCGACCTTTAGTTGATTGCAAACTTCTCTATTTGAACGACAATGATCCATCTAATTATACAAATTTTTCTTGCTCATCTTTTACATCCTTTTGTTCTCTATTTTATTGAAAAACAATGTTTGAAGACAACGTATTTGAAAATGGATCTCGCATGATTTAGATATAAAAACTACAAGATAACCATATAATCCTCTAAAATATAACCACCAACAGAAATATCAATGGCAGATTATTGATAGAAGAATTATATAATTATTCATAAAGACATAATGCAATTAATTATGTAATGGAATGAGAAATATATGTTACATAATGTAATGAATTATGTAATGGAATGAATATATATATATATATATATATATGAAAAATGCAAAGTGATGTACATTATATTGTTTCGTTTGGAAGTAAGAATGGAATAATTTACAAATCAATTATTTAAATTATTTAATAAAAAATATATCGATAGTTCAGAAAAAAAAAATGAGATGATCGTCTCCATCCATCCTTATATATTAGATTTTCTGTTTTCTGAACATATATATACTTGATTTAGATTTAGATTTGGTCTTTTCTTCTTTGATTAAAGAAGTTATACAGCGCATGGCATAGAAGTTTTTCATTAAGAACGACTTTTAGGTGCTTTTTTTTTCTCATTCAGAGAAAGAAAAAATAAAATTCTTAAATTCTTAAATGGTTTTATGCATTTTTATAATTTCAATTTTAATCCAGTGTCCTAAAAATATTTCCACACCATGTTTTATATATGTTTTATTTGTGTCTTTCTCATATCTAAAAGAATAAAAATAATAAAAATGAGATATGTATAAAATCTTATTCGATAAGTGTCGTGTGCTTATTCGAATCTGACGTGCATTTCACCTTTTTTTTAGAGTGAGAGTGTTACACATTCTCTAGGTTAACTCCTTAATCAATATGAGATAGTAATTGCAATATCTATGATTATTTTGTACAATTATGTCATGAACCTAGATCATGAAGAATAAATGCAGCAGCAAAAGCAGAGTAGAGCGAAACAAAAAGCAAAACAGAGGAAGGGGAAGAAGGAGAAGAAACGAGAGAGTAAAGAAATTTGGTTAAAAGAAAAATTGAATTGTATTTCTGTTCATAACCCCTAAGTTGTTATATTTCTCTCTTATATATTAGAAATCTATTCTGTTACAACAAAAATAATGAATTACAACTCATATTTCAGCTCATATAATTCACTCAATTTTCACATTACACTACTATTTAACTGAATTCTCTCAATCTATAACTCACGTGCCTTGTCAATTATTTTTTTAAATTGTGAAAATTGAATTAATTTTTCACTAATAATATATATAGTGTGTAAATAATTATACCAGAAAAATTTCTAAGAAAAAGAGATGAGTCACAATAGACACGCTTAAATTTTAAGCCTTTCCTTAGATAAAATTTTTTTAGACATATAATCAATAATACAAAATACTACCATAACTATACCAAAAATAACTATTAAATAAAAATAAAGAGAACACTAAAAAATTAATGAGGTTCGATTAATTTTGGCTACATCCTCAGACGTCACCAAAATAATATTATTAATTTCAATAAAGAATACAAAAGAGAGAGAAAGAGAAAAAATCTTAAAGTCTTGGAAATGAGAAGGCTTAATATTTTGGGAAGTTTTAACAGAGAGGAAGAAGTCTCCTTTTATAGGCTAAAAAACCCACATCAATACCCACATCTTTCGATGTGGGATTGAAGAAATAGTCACACTGAACAAATCTCCACCTTGGCTATTTTCTATTTATAATATGCAAATTTTCTATAAAAAAATTATTTTCAGTAATGTTTCCAAATGCATTGTGAAGTCCTCATATTCAATTTCTCAAAATATTAATCAAGTTCAAACAATGGTTGAACTTGATAGCTATCACCACCTTTGTCAACATATCTGCAGGATTAACAGTGGTTCGAATTTTCTGAAGTAATATTCCACCTTCTTCCAGAATCTCAAGTATAAAATGATACCAAATATTAATGTGCTTCGTCCTTGAGTGATAAACTTGGTTTTTAGCTAAATGAATAACACTTTGACTATCACAATATACTTTAATGTGTTTTTGTCTAATTTTTAATTTAC
Source organism: Garcia nutans (assembly GCA_947685225.1). Classification (NCBI taxonomy): domain Eukaryota; kingdom Viridiplantae; phylum Streptophyta; class Magnoliopsida; order Malpighiales; family Euphorbiaceae; genus Garcia; species Garcia nutans. Next base: position 15,970,293 of record CANTUV010000018.1, on the reverse strand, counting down.
CAAGTAACTCTTGAAGCCAGATTACTTCTTTAACAGTCTCTAATACTATCATGTACTATGCTTCTATAGTAGACAAGACGACTGTTGACTGTAAAGTAGATTTTCAATTAACCGGCCCCTTAGAAAGTGTAAATACATAACCAGGAGTTGATCGATTTTTATCCAAATCACCAGCATAATTAGAATCATAGTATCCAATTATACATTGACCATCTTTTTCATCCCGCTCAAATATCAATCCAATATCTATGGTGTTTAGAATATACCATAGAATCTATTTCATAGTTTGCCAATGCTCCTTGCTAGGATCATGCATGTACCTGCTCATAACTTCAACTACTTGTAAAATGTCCAGCCCTGTACACACCATAGCATACATCAATCTATCAATAATATTTGCATATGGAACCTTTGGCATGTACTCATGTTCTGCTTTATTTTTAAGAGATGAAGATGCATTGAGCTTCAAATGAGGTGCAAGCGGTGTACTTACAAGTTTTGACTTTTCATTCAAGCCAAAACATTGCAGTACCTTCTTCAGATACTATTTCTAATTCAAACAAAGCTTTCCTCTCTTCCTATCTCTGTATATCTCCATGCCTAAAATTTTTTTAGCTTTACCCAAATCTTTTATTTTAAACTCCTGATTTAGCTAAGCCTTCAACTCCTTAATTTCTCATTGATTCTTTGAATCTATCAGCATATCATCAACATACAAGAGAAAATATATGAAAGATCCATATTGTAGCTTGCGCAAATACACACAATGATCATATTTGCTCCTTGTGTACTTCTGCCTCATCATAAAATTGTCAAATCATTTGAACCATTGCCTCAGAGATTATTTCAATTCGTACAATAATTTTTTCAATTTGCATAACTATTTTTTTCTCCAGCAAGCTTGAACCCTTCTGGCTGAGTAATATAGATTTTCTCTTCTAAGTCTCCATGTAGAAATATAGTTTTTACATCAAGTTGAACGAGTTTCATATCCAATTGTACTACCAAGGCTAATAAAATTCTAATAGATGAATGTTTTACAACTGGAGAAAATACTTCATTATAATCAATTTTCTCCATATGAACATAATTTTTAGCTACCAACCTTGCCTGTAGTGAACATCGTTCTTGTCAAAAAATCCTTCTTTCTTCGTATATACCAATTTGCATCCAATTGTCTTCTTTTCCTTTGGTAGATTATCTAGCTTCCATGTCTGATTCTTTTCAAGGGACTGTATTTCATCATCCATGACTTTTCTCCACTTCTCCTTTTTTGAACTTTGGACAGTTTCACTATAAGTGTTAGAAATGCCATCATTTGCAATTAGGGATGCATAAGCCACCATATCATCAAATTGAGAACGTTTGCGAATCTCTCGTCGTAGCTTATTTGCTGGAATAGATTCTTATTGCTGTGGAGATTTTTGGGTTATAACCTCTTCTTCATCTAACTTCTCCTCTACCGTATGAGTGTCTTCATCTATTTTATTTATTACTGGGTTAACAATTCTTCTTTCAAACTTTACCTGTTGTGGAGTATCATCTGTCTGCTGAACAATTTCATTTGTTACCTTTTTCAACATAGTAGACTCATCAAAGGTAGCATCTCTGCTAAAGACTATCTTCTTTATTTCTGGACACCAAAGTTGAAGTTCCTTCACTCTAGTGGTGATCCCCAGAAAGAGTGCTTTTTTTGCCCTCAGATCTAACTTTGATTCCTTAACATGATAGTATGCAGGTGTACTAAACACACGTAAGGAATCATAATCAGTAGCAGATTTTTCAGACCACATCTCCAAAGGTGTTTTACCACTAATAGCAGCTGATGGTAAGCGATTAACGAGATGTCATGCATATGTAATAGCCTCAGCCCAAAATTGTCTGCACAACCCAGCATTAGACATCATACACCAAACTTTCTCCATCAATGTTCGGTTCATGCGTTCTGCCATCCCATTATATTACGGTGTATCTCTGACTTGAAGTGTCTGATAATACCTTCATCTTGGTAGAGTTCCAAAAATGGATCACTTTTATACTCTCCACCATTATCTGTACAGAGACAATTGACTTTTCTACCAGTCTGAGTTTCCACCATCTTTTTTCATATGAGAAAAACTCTCACCACTTCATTCTTCGTCTTCATAGTATACACTCATACTCTTTAAGAGAAGTCATTAATAAATATTACAAAGTAGTGCTTTCCTCCCATTGAAGCTAATGCGTGCCGTTAGCTATATGCAATTACCGCAAGTGCACGGGTCGCTCAAGTAATATAGTAGTGAGTGAGTGTCGTTCCTTGGGGACAAGGCCAAGTACTAGTGCAAAGCTTAATCGTTGTTTAGTGAATTAATAGTTGTGTGATGTGTTGTAACTAAAATCAACTAATTAATGAATGAAAGGAAATTAAATGCTGTGCACAAAAGATTTATAATGATATTAATAGAACTATCCAGATATTGAATCCCCCTAGCCTCAATAATATTTATAAACAATCCATTCAACTAAACCGTTTAATCAAATTGAATTGGCATTCCTCTAACTTAGATTAAAGCCTCTCTCGAGTGGATTAATCCCTAATTACTAAGTAGAGTGCCGGAATCTCTTCTCAAAACACAATTAAATAGGTCATGCATTAAGGACAAGGAACTATAAACCAAAGGATCTTGTAGGTCTATCTCTAGCACCCCAATCAATCCTCAATCCTTATGAGTATTCAATTCACATCAAGCTTTCTCAAGTCAATAATATGAAAATAATAACCAATCAACAAGCATGCTATTATCAATTGGAAATAACAACAAGTATCATAAGAATAAAACAACTCAATTAATTGATTCAACTGAATACAATTGTTTTAATTCATACAAATTGGCTAGGGTTCATCAATATCTAGATAGAGAAAGATTTAGTTCATATTAACAGCTACAAAAACAGAGTAAGATAAATGAGTAAGAGAAACCAAACAATTCATGGCAGTGAATCTGTATTTCTTCACTTGAGCTCTTGATTCTTGGTTTAGGACTTGAGTATGCTGTTGTTCTTCCTTCAATCTCAGCTCAAGACCCTTCTCCTTGCTCCAGCAGATGGCTCTTCCTTCTCTTCTTTCTTCTCTGTTTCCAGCAATGCTCCAGCAAAAACTGCTGTTCTTCTCCCCCTCTTCTCTTTTTATTTCCCTCCAAATCTCTAGCCCATGCTTCCAGCTCACTAATCCCATCCATTGTCTACCACTTTCCCTTGGTTCATCACCCTTTTCCCTGATTTAGGCAAGCTCTCCTTTTCTTATTCTTTCTTTTTGACAAAGGCCAGCTATTGTCCCCCACTTATTCCCCAATCAGTGCAAAGAATCTCACTTTTCGACAGGTGACACGACCACTGACACGCCCGTGTTCCTGGGCGTGTTATAGGCACTGTGATCTTGAACCAAAGGCACGTCCACTGACACGCCCGTGTTCCAGGGCATGTCATAGCTACTGTAAGTCTGAATAAAAGGCACGTTCCTTGGCACGCCCGTGGTCCCGGGCGTGTGACAGCTACTGTGAGTCTGGATGAATTACACGCTCATTGACACGCCCGTGGTCCTGGGCGTGTCGCAGCTACTGTGACTTTGGGTAAATAGCACGATCATGAGCACGCCCGTGGTCCTGGGCGTGTTGAAGCTACTGTGACTCTGGACAAATGGCACGTTTGGTGATACGCCTATGCAACTGGGCGTGTCATATCCACTGAATGTAGTAACAGGGGCACGCCTAACGACACGCCCGTGTTCGTGGGCGTGTCCATTGGCTGATTTTGCTTTTTTTCTTCTACTTTCATCCGTAATTGCTCCGAAATGACCAAAAGCCTCAATTTATCGAGAATTCCTGAAATTATCCTTAAATTGCACTTTAAACAAACAAATTAAACTCAATTTGATAATAATCATATTAAGAAATGGGAATAAAATATCATTAATTGTGTACTTATCAAATTCCCCTACACTTGAGTTTTTGCTTGTCCTCAAGCAAACTAAATTACTGTAATAAGCATAAATGACAGACTCCCTCTATATTCAAAAAGAAAAATAAAGTTTTGACAATACTCGAATCGGATAACCTCACTTTCTCAATCAAAATAATTCACAATCATAACAGCTGAATCAAGAAGTTTCAAAATAAAAATTTCACATACCTAAAACCTAAAAATCAAGAGTTAAAAATTTGAGCATAAAATTCCAGCAAATTCAAATGCCATGAACAAAGTGCGAAAAACGTGAGTTTTCTCTTAAGCATTCTAACCCTCAAATTTATTAGTATTATTATATTTTTATTTTTATTATATTTTTATTATTATTTATTTATTTTTTTTATATGTTTTAAGGAGCCCGACTTGTTTGAACTGATACTAGCCTTTTGACGCGAAGGTAAACATTTGTGATGCCGACCCCCGGTTACTCAGCCAGAATCACCGTTCAAATGGCTACTAGCACTATTCATGATTCTAACTCATTTGTAGTCAAAATCAGCGGAACAGGGAAAAATTTTCAAAGCTCCTTAGAATTATTTATTTTTATTCAAGGGTTATAAACTTAAGGGTCGTACCAAGTCCGACTCAAGAATCTACAGAATTGTATTATGCTCAAAAATGTAACTAAGGTTTCAAATTTTAGTAATGTTCCAATTTCCATCGATCCACAACTTAACTATATCCATTACAATCGATCCTCAACAATTGATCGAAATTACTAAGTTAACCTCAACAAGAAATTGTCATTTAGGAAATTTCAAATTAGTTTAACATGTAAAGGGAAATCACATCAAATTATACTTATCATAACAATTTAGCTTACTTAGCAGGCATTGATTGAGACGAATGAATCAAAAAAAAAATGAAGTAGAAATTTATTCAATAAAGTATTTCAATAAAGTATACCTCTCCCCCTTACTTAAGATGCACATTGTCCTCAATGTGTGCGCAAAACATGAAACAATGAAGAGAGATAATTACTGCCCTTTTCCAAGTCCATGAGTGGATGAAAATGAGTACGGTGCCAAGAGTGCGGTGAAGTAGATTTGGCATCAAAATAGTATTCTACAATGCACTCAAAACAAGGTTAATATATATAAATAAATAAAGAAACGAAATAATGCTAAAGAAAATAATAATAATACTAATCCAAAAGCACGTAAAAGAAGAAAAACTAAAAAGCGTATTAAATAAGTAAAGAAATAAAGGACGACATCAAAATAAAACAAAAATGTGCTAATCACTGCTGGTCTCATCATCATCGGAGACATCAACTGGTGGAGAGGGTTCCGGTGCAGGTGTAGGTGCAGGTGCTGGTGCACGGGCAGGTGGCTGATAGGGTGGAGGTGGTGGCTGCGAAGGGTGAAATCCCTGATACCGCCAGAACTCCAACATGGATTGCTCTAGCCACTGTCGCCTCAAGATCTCGTGATCTAACTGGGCTTGGAAGTCTTCCTGCTGGATTAGAATCATATTCTGGTTTAGAGCGATATTGTTTATCATACCTTCCATCCGACACATCTGACGCTCAAACTCGGTGGGTTTCCTGTCATCATCCCACTCCTCATTGATTGACTGGCGCCAATCTCGGAATGCAGGAGGCTGGACAAAGGAAGGCCCGGCAGAAGAAGAAGGTGCAGCAGCATCAGATGGTCCAGCAGCAGAAGGTCCAGCAGGATAATCCGACGGTGGAGGTGGTGGTATATCGGAGGGAGGAGCGGAAGGAGCTGCCTCTGGTAAATCTGAATCCATAGGAGCAGCCCGCAGCCCAGCTACCTGTTCCCTGTTCAACCTCTTTAGTGTGTCCATACCCAATATCTTGGGCATACCATCCACCGTCATCAGGAGGCAACCATCTAACACTCCCAGCCGTTGAGCAAGTCTCGTGACATACATGCCACCATGTAAAGCACCTGAAGCTCCCTTCCTAGACTGCTCATGGAAGAAATGGGTGATGGCATGGGCCACATTGCACCGGGTCTTATGTTGCATGTAGTGCAGAAAGAACAGATCCCTTAAGGTCATCACCCCTGTACTGCTCAGTCTGGCTGTAAGTGTGTGAACCAACAAGTTATGCACCACCCGGCATGGGAAAGAACTGAAGTTGGATGCTTTGGAGACCTTAGGCTGATATCTATCTGCAGTGGGTGCAAAGTCATGCCAAACCCGAGGCGGAACAACATCATACTCAGCAAAATCCACCTCGGAACTGAGATGATCGGTGGTTTGGACCTCCTCTGCAGTATACAACCCGAGATGTACCCCAAGGTCGTTGATGCTCATGTGGAACCTCTGTCCTCCCAGTCGGAATTTAATTGTCGGCTCAGTAATGGAGATTTTGGTCTTCTGGAACTGAAAGGTGCAGTAAAACTCAAGTGTAAGCTCTCGGTATGAAGGCTCGTGGATAGAGAAGAGCTGTCCCCACCCCGGTTGATCAATCATCTCTTTCACTTCTGCAGCAATATTAACCATTTCCATAGCCTCCCAGTCTAGGTACCGAGGTGCCGACCATTCTTTGTTGCCAAACAACTCGAACCGTCGTCGTTCCTCGCTGTTGGAGAATTTGAGGCACTTATGTCCCGCCATGAATTTAGAAGTTGGGCGGGTAGCAGGCTGGCTGGAACTGCCCTCCCCTCGGGCCCGTTTGGCTGGAAGCTATGACGATGATTGCTTGCGAGGGCCCATTTTCGATAAATCTGCAAGAATAAATTTAATGGTTCGTCAATAACGAAAGCATACCAACATGCAGGCTAAACAACACAATCCGCTAGAACCAAATACCTCAATTAATTGCAAGCAATAAACCAACTCAAACGATAAACACACATTAAAGTCAATCACCAAATCAACATATTATCCATAAACCACAAGTAACTGGTTTTAATCAAACAATTTCAAAACCAACATTTTATTCAATTTCAAATAACACAACAAAATGACACAAATGATTATTTGATCAACATATTATTTGATGAAACAACAATTCAAAACAAAACTAAAATCAAACAAATTTCGAATCAAATGGTAGTTCAAAACGACAATGAAAATCAAACGCCACAAAAATTGAAAAACACCATAATAAAGCAAACAATTCACGAAATTTCAAATTTCATGATAAACACAAGTAATTACAAGAAATGTATATGAAAAACGAAAGAAAAACTAAACAAAACAAAGAAAAATCGAAAAAAGATCAGTTCTCGTACCTGAAATTGCGAATCCAAGTAAAAATGAATAGTTGCAATGAAAAAAAAAATGAGAAATCACACGCCAATAATGCAAGCCGGGAGTAGAAATGCTTCGAAAAATGAATGGGTGTGTGAATTAGCCGGAGAAAACGCAAAAATTTTAAGAGAAAACGAGAGAAAATGAGAGAAGATTTGAGTTTTTTCGGAAAAATGGGCGTGGGGCTATATATAGAAAACGTCAACACGCCCAGAGACACGCCCGTGTTACTGGGCATGCCCCATGATTTAAAAGCCAGTTTGCGTTACACGCTCTTGGACACGGGCGTGTCTTTGGGCGTGTCACAGCTACTGGATGAAATTTCAATTTATACGCCCATAAACACGGGCGTTCTCATGGGCGTGTTACTGGGGCGTGCCCAGTTCAAAATTTGAATTTTGAATTTTGAATTTTTTTTTCATAGGGACACGGCCATGGACACGGTAGTGTCCATGGGCGTGTGATAGCTTCTGTTTGAAAAATAAAACGACACGCGCATAGACACGGGCGTGTTTATGGCCGTGTAGTAGCTACTGTCTGAAAAGGTAATTTACACGCCCACTAGCACGGGAATGTTCATGGGCGTGTAATAGCTACTGCCTGAGAAACCTAATCACACGCCCACAGACACGGGCGTGTCCATGGGCGTGTTATCAATTTATTCACCAAAAATCAAATTCTCTCTGCAACTTCAAATTAGGTAAAACAACACCCTCCCCTTCAAGAAAAGAAAGTTAAAACAAAATGACAAAACAAACCAAAAACATAAAGACGGTGGGTTGTCTCCCACCCAGCACTTCTTTAACGTCGTATTAGTTGGACGGTTGGACGAATGTCCCTAATCTTGGAGGTGCAAAACCTCCTTGAAGGCCTGTATTTCCCCTCCAAAATAAGATTTGAGCCTATGCCCATTGACTTTGAAATCTCCTTTTTCTGGGTGGCTTATTTCAACCACTCCATAAGGGAAAACCTCTTTGACAGTAAAAGGACCGGACCATCGAGATTTTAACTTACCTGGAAAGAGTCGGAGCCGTGAATTATATAACAATACCTGATCTCCTGCTTGAAACTCTTTCTGTTTCTTGATGTGAGCATCATGCCATCTCTTGGTACGTTCCTTGTACATCCTTGCATTGTCATAAGCTTGTAACCTCCACTCGTCTAGTTCATTTACCTGTAATCTTCGCCTTTCACCTGCACAAGCTAGATCAAGGTTAATCTGTTTAATTGCCCAATATGCATGATGTTCTATCTCAACAGGTAAATGGCAAGCTTTTCCATAAACCAATCTAAATGGTGTAGTGCCTAAGGGAGTTTTAAAAGCAGTTCTGAAAGCCCATAGAGCGTTGTCCAATTGCTTGGACCAATCCTTTCGGGATCGTTCAACAGATTTTTTCAGAATTCGTTTGATTTCCCTATTTGTGTTCTCGACTTGGCCACTGGTTTGGGGGTGATAAGGAGTAGCAAACCTGTGTGTAACTCCTAATCTATTTAAAACCTTTTCAAGCTGAGTATTACAAAAATGAGTACCCCTATCACTGATAATTGCTTTTGGCGTGCCAAATCGAGAAAATAATTTCTTCAAAAATTGCACTACAACCCTAGCATCATTGGTTGCCAAGGCTTGGGCTTCAGGCCATTTAGACACATAATCAATAGCTACCAAAATATATTTGTTGCCAAAAGAATTGGGAAATGGTCCCATAAAGTCAATTCCCCAAACATCAAAAATTTCACAAACTAGGATCCCATTTTGGGGCATCTCATCACGAGAGGAAATGTTTCCAGCCCTTTGGCATTGATCACAGCGAACTACAAATTCGTAGCTATCTTTAAACAAAGTGGGCCAATAGAATCCTGATTCTAGCACCTTTTGAGCAGTTCTATTGGCCCCCATATGACCACCAGCTGGTCCGGCATGGCATTCACTAAGGATGTTCATTGATTCGGGCCATGCCACACATCTTCGGATCATGTGATCCTTACACAACTTAAACAAAAAGGGATCCTCCCAAAAATAATACTTTAGATCAGAAAGGAATTTCTTCTTTGCTTGATAATTTAAGTCCTTAGGGAGTTCCCCAACAGCTAAATAATTTGCAAAGTCTGCAAACCATGGTGTTTCAAAATTTAAATCACTTACCTCACTTACCATGGCGTATAGCTGTTCATCGGGGAAGTGATCATCAATGTCCCCTTCTTCAAGTCTCTCTAGGGTTGGATTCTCCAAGCGAGAGAGATGATCCGCTGCAAGATTTTCGGCTCCCTTCTTATCTTGAATTGTTAAGTCGAATTCCTGCAACAACAAAACCCATCTGATTAGTCTAGGTTTAGCATCAACTTTTGCGAATAGATACCGTAAAGCTGAATGGTCTGTATACACAATCACCCTTGACAAGATTAGATATGATCTAAACTTGTCAAAAGCAAAAACCACAGCTAGCAGCTCTTTCTCTGTAGTTGTGTAGTTGGCTTGAGCTGCGTTCAAGGTCTTGCTCGCATAGTAGATTGGCTGGAAGTGTTTCTCTTTGCGTTGGCCCAAGACTGCTCCAACTGCAAAGTCACTTGCATCACACATCAGTTCAAATGGTAGATTCCAATTACGAGCTACCATGATTGGAGCATGGGTCAATTTCTCCTTCAGGGTCGTGAATGCTCTCAGACATTCCTCATCAAAAATAAAATTGACATCCTTCTCAAGGAGTCTTGTCAATGGACGAGCTATCTTAGAGAAATCTCGAATAAACCTTCGATAAAAACCCGCGTGCCCTAGGAAGCTTCTGATGGCTTTCACAGATGTGGGTGGTGGTAGCTTCTCAATAATGTCTATCTTTGCCCGATCCACCTCAATGCCTTTGCTTGAAATCTTGTGTCCCAACACGATTCCTTCTTGAACCATGAAATGACACTTTTCCCAATTCAGCACCAAATTTGTTTCCTCACATCTCATCAAAACCCTCTCAAGGTTTTCCAAACACTTTTCAAATGAGCTGCCATAGACTGAGAAATCATCCATAAACACCTCCATAATATCCTCTATTAGCTCATCAAAGATTGCTATCATGCACCTTTGGAAAGTTGCAGGTGCGTTACACAACCCAAATGGCATTCTTCGATATGCAAATGTCCCATATGGGCAGGTGAAGGTAGTTTTCTCTTGGTCTTCCGGTGCAATGGGAATTTGGAAATAGCCTGAAAGGCCATCCAAAAAGCAGTAGTATTCATGGCCGGATAACCTCTCCAACATCTGATCAATGAAGGGTAAAGGAAAGTGATCCTTTCTAGTTGCATCATTTAATTTTCTGTAGTCAATGCAAACCCTCCAACCAGTAACTGTTCTTGTTGGAATCAGCTCATCATTTTCATTAGGGATCACAGTTATCCCTCCCTTCTTTGGTACTACTTGAACTGGGCTCACCCAAGAACTATCCGAGATCGGATATATAATCCCTGCATCAAGTAGTTTTATCACTTCAGCCTTAACAACATCCTTCATCTTTGGGTTCAGTCTCCTCTGTGGTTGCACTACTGGCTTGAATTCATCCTCCATTAGTATCTTGTGAGTGCAATAGGATGGACTAATCCCCTTTATATCCGCTATCTTCCAAGCTATCACTTGCTTATGCTTTTGCAACAACTGGATGAGTTTTTCTTTCTGCTTAGAAGATAGGTGGGAACTCAGAATTATGGGCAATCTCTTTTTCTCTGCCAAAAACCCATACTCAAGGTGATCCGGAAGAGGCTTCAGTTCCAAGTTTGGTGGATCAATCACCGACGGTTTTGGCTTTTCTTCCTTGGGCATTTCAATGGTTTCATATGCCCTGCATTTGAATGATTTGCTTGCTTCAAGAAAAGCAAGCTGCTCCATTGCTTCTTCACCCTCAATATTTTCCTGCAATAAACACAACTCAAGGGGATCCTTGGAAACAATGTTAGTTAAACAGTTTACGGTCTCATGCTCAACAACATCATTGCATGATTCCGCCTCATCAATTGAAAGTGAATGTTTCATGGCATCATGTATCCTAAAAATTACTTTCTCCTCACCCACTCTCAAAGTCAATGTGCCGTCATGAACATCAATGAGAGCACGAGCTGTATTCAAAAATGGCCTACCAAGAATAAGCGAAACATCCACATCCTCATCAATATCAATGACAACAAAATCATTGGGGAAAATGAAATCCCCGACTTTTACCAACACATCCTCTATTATGCCACGAGGGTGGACTACTGATTTATCGGCAAGTTGGATGGTCATGAGTGTTGGTTTAGGTTGACCAATGCCTAGCTCTTTAAACATTTTATAGGGCATAACACTTATGCTAGCCCCCAAATCAGCTAAAGCACTTTTAACCTCTAGATTACCTATAAAACATGGAATGGTAAAACTACCTGGATCTTTTAATTTCTTAGGTAATCTTCTTTGCAAAATTGCTGAACTTTTTTCAGATAAGTGCACTAAAGATACTTCTTCAAGTTTCCTTTTGTTAGAAAGAATATCTTTCAAAAATTTAGCATACTTAGGCATTTGTGACAGAGTTTCAGCAAATGGAATGTTAATATGCAATTGTTTGAAAAGTTCAAGGAACTTACCGAACTGAGCATCAATCTTGTCCTTGTTCAGTCTTGCCGGATAGGGTACTCTAGGTCGGTATTCCTTCACATTGGGGCTGCTTGCTTGTGGCTGCTTCTCTCTTTCTCCTTCAAGTGCAGCTTTCTCTCCCGAAGTGGTAGGAGGATCATCTTCTTTTTCTTTTTCTTGTTCTCCAGCCCTCTTCTTTTCCACATTTTCATTGATCTCTTTACCACTCCTTAGCGTAATTGCCTTCAGTTGCTCCTTAGGGTTGGCCTCAGTGTTGCTAGGTAAACTTCCCTGTGGTCTCTCACTGAGCAATTTGGCAATTTGCCCCACTTGATTCTCCAAATTGTGAATGGAGGCTTGTTGATTTCTAAGGGAGGTTTCAGTTGATTGAAACCTTGTTTCAGAAGCTGCTACAAATTTCTCCATCATGTCCTCCAAACTACTCTTTCTTGGAGGGGCAGCTTGTTGATGTTGGGGTTGCTGGAATCCAGGGGGAGGTCTTGGATTATTTTGATTGGTCCATGAGAAATTTGGATGATTCCTCCACCCCGGATTGTATGTGTTGCTGTATGGATTATTCTGTTGTTGCCTTGGCATATTCCCAACATAATCTACCTGCTCTTGCTTGGCAAACATGTTGCCACTTTGGCAATCTTGACTTTGGTGTCCACCTCCACACCATTCACAAGACATCAACTGCATAACCTTTCCTGAAGAAGAAGCAAAAGAATCAAATTTCTTATTCAATGCTTCTAATTGGGCTGTCAATGCCACCACCGGATCTAATTGGTGTGATCCCACGGCCTTCAGTTTTCCTTGCTCTCTTGGGGCTTGCCATTGATAATTGGTGATGGCCATATCTTCAATTAAGTCCCTTGCTTGTTCAGGTGTCTTGTTGTTGATGGTACCACCAGCTGCTGCATTAATGGATTGTTTACTTACATAATTCAATCCATTGTAAAATGTTTGAATTTGGAGCCAAAGTGGAAGTCCAAGATGCGGACACCTTCTCAGCAAGTCTTTGAATCTCTCCCAGGCATCATAAAGAGTCTCACCATCTTGTTGCAAAAAGGATGAGATGTCATTCCTCAACTTGGCAGTTTTTGATGGTGGAAAATATTTCTCTAAAAACTTCTCTGCCAATTGGGCCCAGGTGGTAAAAGTTCCTGGAGGAAAGGATTTCAGCCACTTCTTTGGTCTGTCTCTAAGAGAAAATGGGAACAACCTCAGCCTAATTGCATCTTCTGAGACATTGTTTATCTTAAATGTGTCACAAATCTCCAGAAAATTCTCAAGATGTGCATTAGGATCTTCATCAGGGAACCCATCGAATTGACAAGTATTCTGCACCATTTGAATGACATTCGCCTTTATTTCGAAGTTGTTTGCAGCAACTGTCGGCCTCCGGATACTCGATTCAGCCCCATTTAAATTTGGCTTAGCAAACTCCTGCATTGTTCTTGGTTCTTCCATCACTTCGAATACTTTCTCTTGTTCAATTTCCAGATTTGTTCTTGAACTTATGTCTTCTAGATCTGCCTCCTCTTCTTCCTTTTGCTTTCTCCTCAACGTTCTCTCAAGTTCCGGGTCTAACTCCAGTAGTTGAGATGAGCTAGATCTGGTCATAAACAATAAGAAATACCTACAATGATAGTGAACCAGCAAGAACTAAAGTTAAAAACGATTAAAAAGAAAACTAAATCAACAATCTTAATTATATTACTAATATTGAAACCATTGTCCCCGGCAGCGGCACCAAAAACTTGATGCGTGTCGTTAGCTATATGCAATTACCGCAAGTGCACGGGTCGCTCAAGTAATATAGTAGTGAGTGAGTGTCGTTCCTTGGGGACAAGGCCAAGTACTAGTGCAAAACTTAATCGTTGTTTAGTGAATTAATAGTTGTGTGATGTGTTGTAACTAAAATCAACTAATTAATGAATGAAAGGAAATTAAATGCTGTGCACAAAAGATTTATAATGATATTAATAGAACTATCCAGATATTGAATCCCCCTAGCCTCAATAATATTTATAAACAATCCATTCAACTAAACCGTTTAATCAAATTGAATTGGCATTCCTCTAACTTAGATTAAAGCCTCTCTCGAGTGGATTAATCCCTAATTACTAAGTAGAGTGCCGAAATCTCTTCTCAAAACACAATTAAATAGGTCATGCATTAAGGACAAGGAACTATAAACCAAAGGATCTTGTAGGTCTATCTCTAGCACCCCAATCAATCCTCAATCCTTATGAGTATTCAATTCACATCAAGCTTTCTCAAGTCAATAATATGAAAATAATAACCAATCAACAAGCATGCTATTATCAATTGGAAATAACAACAAGTATCATAAGAATAAAACAACTCAATTAATTGATTCAACTGAATACAATTGTTTTAATTCATACAAATTGGCTAGGGTTCATCAATATCTAGATAGAGAAAGATTTAGTTCATATTAACAGCTACAAAAACAGAGTAAGATAAATGAGTAAGAGAAACTAAACAATTCATGGCAGTGAATCTGTATTTCTTCACTTGAGCTCTTGATTCTTGGTTTAGGACTTGAGTATGGTGTTGTTCTTCCTTCAATCTCAGCTCAAGATCCTTCTCCTTGCTCCAGCAGATGGCTCTTCCTTCTCTTCTTTCTTCTCTGTTTCCAGCAATGCTCCAGCAAAAACTGCTGTTCTTCTCCCCCTCTTCTCTTTTTATTTCCCTCCAAATCTCTAGCCCATGCTTCCAGCTCACTAATCCCATCCATTGTCTACCACTTTCCCTTGGTTCATCACCCCTTTCCCTGATTTAGGCAAGCTCTCTTTTTCTTGTTCTTTCTTTTTGACAAAGGCCAGCTATTGTCCCCCACTTATTCCCCAATCAGTGCAAAGAATCTCACTTTTCGACAGGTGACACGACCACTGACACGCCCGTGTTCCTGGGCGTGTTATAGGCACTGTGATCTTGAACCAAAGGCACGTCCACTGACACGCCCGTGTTCCAGGGCGTGTCATAGCTACTGTAAGTCTGAATAAAAGGCACGTTCCTTGGCACGCCCGTGGTCCCGGGCGTGTGACAGCTACTGTGAGTCTGGATGAATTACACGCTCATTGACACGCCCGTGGTCCTGGGCGTATCGCAGCTACTGTGACTTTGGGTAAATAGCACGATCATGAGCACGCCCGTGGTCCTGGGCGTGTTGAAGCTACTGTGACTCTGGACAAATGGCACGTTTGGTGACACGCCTATGCAACTGGGCGTGTCATATCCACTGAATGTAGTAACAGGGGCACGCCGAACGACACGCCCGTGTTCGTGGGCGTGTCCATTGGCTGATTTTGCTTTTTTTCTTCTACTTTCATCCGTAATTGCTCCGAAATGACCAAAAGCCTCAATTTATCGAGAATTCCTGAAATTATCCTTAAATTGCACTTTAAACAAACAAATTAAACTCAATTTGATAATAATCATATTAAGAAATGGGAATAAAATATCATTAATTGTGTACTTATCAGAAGCTTTCTTGGAAGGACCTCATATATCTGAGTGAATATAGTTTAAAATACCCTTAGTATCATAGATTGCAGTACCAAACTTCATTCTAGTATGATTGCCTTTGACACAATGCTCACAGAAATCTAACTTCTAAGGTTGCACTGACAAAAGTTTCAAAGATTTATCGCCAGCATGCCCCAAGTGTATATGCCATAATCTGATTGCTTCTAACTCTTGATCATTAGTGAAAGCTACTGTTGTTGTCCCAATAATTGTATTATCCTGATAGTAATATAAGTTATTGGTCTTTCTTAATCCTTTCATTATCACCAGTGCACCAGAGATGATTTTTATTACTCCATCTGTTGTATTTACAATGAAGCCATTTAATTTTAGGACTATCACAGAGATGAGATTTTTCTTCAAGCTTGGTACATTTTAGACATTTATCAAAGTCCTAATTGATCTATCATGATTTCTCAATTAGATTGAACCAATTTCTTTTATCATACATGCACAGTCATTTGCCGTGTAAATAGTTGATTCTTCTAGTTCTCTAAAGTCAAAGAATCAATCTCGATTGTGACACATATGATGGCTACAACCAGAATCAAGTAGCCATACACTAAAAGAGCTTGTTGATGACATAACAGCTAATGAAAGGTCCGAGTCTTCATCATCACACTCAGCTACATTTGAATTCATAATAGCTTTTTGTTTATCAGATTTGCTTTTATTCTTCAGCTTGGGATAATTTATCTTTCAATGCCCTTTCTCCCGACAAAAGGCACATTCATCTTTAGTTGGTCTAGATTTTGATCTCCCTTTCTTTTCTTTCTTCCTGCTTTGACAGAGACTTCTTATAATCAATGCTTCTGCTGCTCCACATGAACTCTCTTTTTTATCTTTTTTTCATAGTTTGTAACTGCATAATGCAATAATTACTTCAAAGAGAGTTACTTCAACATTTCTATGAAGTAGAGTTATTTCAAGAAACTCAAACTCCTCTGAAAGGGACCCCAAAAGCATCAAAGCCAAATCTTCATCTTTGAAAATTACATCTAAATTCATCAAATCAGCTACGAGCTGATTAAAATTGGTGATGTGTTTATTTATTGTGTTACTAGAAACATAAGTAAAGTGAAATAATTTCTTCTTCATATGAAGCTTATTCTGACTGCTTTTCTTTAAAAAAATTTCTTCCAATGCCTTTCATAATTTACTTGCAAAAATTTTCTCAGAGAAAGCATACTTTTGCTCTCTAGAAAGGCACGATCGAATTGTATTACAAGCCACATGATTGATGACTTTTCAATTTTTTTCATCAATGTCTTCTGATTTCTCTTCTTCAATGGCAATGTCTAGACCTTGCTGAAAGAGAGCGTCTAGAATCTCATTTTGCCACATATCAAAATGCCCCGTACCATAAAAAATTTCCACTGGAAATTTAGCATTTGACACAACAGTCTTTGACTAAATTGACGAAGTGGATGTTGTCTCCTTTGGAGCGGATGATTTTTCCAAGTCTTCTGCTATCTATGCTTCAAAAAAATTATTTAATAGCTAACAAATGCAAAATATAAATAATCCAAAATTTTTTTTTCTAATGTGAAAGATCAGACTAGGCTGCAACCATAGAGCATACTCAGAAAATCTTAGCACTGATACCAATTATTATGAAAATTAAATTAAATTTTCACTAATAAAATATATATTGTATGAACAATTGTATCAATAATTATACCAGAAAAATTCTAAGAAAAGAGAGGTGGGTCACAATAGATACGCTTAAATACCAAATCTTTTCTTAGATAAAATTTTTCTAGATATATAATCAATAGTTTAAAATATCACCACAACTATACCGAAAATAGCTATTAGATAAAAATATAGAGAACATTAAAAATTTAATGAGGTTTGGCTAATTTTGCCTATGTCCCCAGACACCGCCAAAATAATATTACTAATTTTAATGAAGAAATACAAAAGAGAGAAGAAAAAAAATATTAAAGCCTTAGTCTCCTTTTATAGGCTAAAAAACTCACATCATTACCCACATCTTTCGATGTGGGATTGAAGAAATAGTCACACTCAACGCCTCACACACACACCAATAACATTAGTTGAATTAGCAACTTCACAACAATAGCTTCATTCGTTAGAGTTAACCTGGGCTTACTTGGATTAATCAATCGTTTATCATCATCATTCAGTTGAGTCATGACATTACCCCTCCAACAAATATTTTCTTGTCCTTAAGGGTGTCAAAATGGGTCATGATACGCAAATATGGCACGCTAAAAGCTTTAAATTAACAGATTAGTATTGACTTTAAACGGATAAGTATTATAAACAGATCAATGCGTTTATGACACGACTTTAAATGAGTCGTGTAGCGGGTTGACACGTGAACCTGCTACATCCGTTTAACTAAAATGACATAGCTTAATACAACTCAAAATTATATTATTTTATTATTATTTGCTCTAAAAAAATAAAAATAAGTGTTATAAATTTATTATATTATTATAAATTTATTATTATATGATGTATTATTATTTATTTAAAAATAGTTTATTTAATTTTTTAAATATTTTTATTAAAAAATTATTAATTTCATCTAATTACTAAAATTTTTAATTATTTAATTATTTTGATTCTTTTTGAATTTTAGAAATTATTTTCTTAAATCAAATGTTAAAAATTTAATAATTTTATGATTTAAATAATCTAATATTTATATCAAATAAATTTTTTAATTTAAAATTTAGAATATAATTTATAAAAGAAAATATAATAGAAAATAAAATAAAAATTTCAAAAAAATTATTAAAAAATTCATTTTGACAACTATATATTATCTCCTTAATTTTTTTTTTCTTACTAAGTTCTAAAACTAAAATATAATACACTTATCATTTATTATATATTAACAGTGTTATATATTTTATTTTTTGTGTATTTTTAAGAAATTTTTAATACATTTATATTTTAGAATTATTTTAATCATAATTTTATTATATTAATAAAATTTTAATGGATTATTTAAGAATATAACATTATTATAAATTAAAAATAGTATATGAGTTAAACGGGTTGTATCAGGTTATGTGACTCATATATAATCCATTTAATTAAACGTGTTATATGTATTATACCCGTATAATTTTTTTAATTTTCATGTCATAATTAATAAATGGGTCGTATTCATGTTGACCTTAATCGTATCATCAAAGTAGGTTAACCAGATACAAACATGATCTGCCAACCCATTTTGACACCCCTACTTGTCTTAAAGGAAGATTTTCCCATTGGACACTGAACCAATTATCTCTAACACATGATATGATTCATAAAAGTTGGTTGAAAATATAATGCAGCTCTTGTAAACCTATGCAGGCTGTCCTTGTCAAATAACCTTTTATATTACACATATTCTTTCTTCCTTTGCCTTCTCCACCTCTCAAAATCATTCTCTTTAAGGGTAATAATAACAATATTCTTCCATTTTGAAACAAGAATTGGGTAATCTTCATTTTCAATTCTGATATGCTTCTTCTACCTCTTTACCCATGATGACATAATATTTCAAATTTCCATCTGTATGTGTGTAAATAGGCTTTGTAATTTTCAAAAATATCATTGGATCCTAATGTTATATTTGCTAAAACTTGGTTCCTTTTTTTGCATTTTGATCTCCCATTCCAATACTTCAAGGATAATATCATTGTGGGCGCCTGGTCTGGTTCCACCCTCGTTGGTTTTGCAACCTTGACACTACTAGATTCTTAACCTTAAAGATCCAATAGGCTAAGGCTTGTGAATATGGAGTCCACATTTGGTTTGGACGGGGAAAAGATAATTGGGTAGCATACTCTTTATTTCACGAGGAATCCTTAATCCCATTTTCTAGATTTAAAAAATTAGATGCATATAGGAATGTCAAGAACAGAGTTTTCTTATTGTTCGCATACACCTGGTTTAGACGAATCGACCTCCTCTATGATTTAAATATTAGTAAATTAGAGCTACTCGAAATATCAAATACTAAATGGCTTTTGCGATAAATAGATAAATCATCTATAACAAATGAGAACCATACATTACAATATGATGCCAATGATACATGTGTTTCAAATGAGTATCTATCGGAGTGAAAATATGCCCATACAATTTTCAGAGAAAAAAAAAGAAAAATTAATTAATTCTATAACTTTAAACAAATATGAATTCTTCACTACACCCGGGCTCCGAAGTAACGGGTCGCAGATAGGGAACGCTCCAACGATATTATCATTATAATTCATATCATAAGATGTGATAATTTTTACGCAGACTGTCACCTACTGCAATCCTCCTTATTTGTCTTGGCTTGTGACCAGCTATACATAAAAAACTATGTATAAACAGAGTTATCATCATTTCATGTGCAGAATAGAATAAATGATACCTGTGTTCTAATTGTTTTATTGTTATGTTTGGGGCAATGGGCTGTAATTAAAGTTGTCGACTAAAATCATAATCCAGGAAATGTTGCCAAAGCATAGTTTAATGTTTCATGGCATTTTGTTTATGTCAGTATTTCTTTCTGATATAAAGTATAATCTTTTACATTATACAATAAAGAGAAACAAATAGAATTGACTTGTATAATTAATATAAACCTATCAAGCAACAACTTTATAATTGTTCTGTAGAGGCTCTATTATGCATGTGGGTCCTCAGATAGGGTTCCTTTCCTGATGATATATGGATTTACTTGTTTCTTGTTTTTAGGTTGGATGGAGAGCATGTGGTCTTTGGAAAGGTGATTCAAGGTATGGATATTGTTTATGCAATTGAAGGCGGGGCGGGGACGTACAGTGGAAAACCCCAAAAAAAAGTAATTATTGCAGACTGTGGGGAGATACCTAAGGATAAGTGCGATGAAGAAATATGAAGCTCCTTGTTAAATTCACAGTACCAAGTTTTTCCATTTTTGAATTTTGTAATTTACTTGATAGTTAATATGCTTGTATAATCTTTGTATAGTGACCTGGATTTTATAGCATCTGATTTAGATCCCAAGTACAAAAAATTATGCTCTCTCCCACACCTGTTTGCTGTTTGGCAAATGGTATTAGTTTATATACGATACTTGTTGATAATTAACAACATCCTCACTTTCCTTCTCATCTTTGATTACATTTTTGAAGTATTTTAATTTTTTCAATTTAATTTGTATCAGCTATGTAGAGTAAAATACACGATATTATCTCTTTATTTTATTCCTTAGAAATCATTTTAGGCTAAATAATTTTCTCAATAAATAATGTATTTAATTTAAAAATAATAATTACAATTGAACATTAAATGTATTTTTTAATTTATTAAAATAATTTTTTGAGAGAGTGTATTATTTTATACAATTAAATAAGATTTAATATTTGATTTATTTTTCATATATTTTATTGTTAATATTTTTATAATATATAAACATGAAAATTTGTAAATATTATGAATATTCTTAAGTATAATGTTTGTTATGTATTAATTATATTAATATGTAAATTAGATATTTATTTTAAGTAATATAAAATATTATAAATTGCATAGCATGAATAAATTTTCTACATTTACTTAGACTATAATGAGGAATATATATTTTTTAAATATTTTAAAGGAATTTCTTAACAAAAAAAATTTAGTGTTAATAAAATGAAAATCTTAACTTTCAAACACAAGACGATTACTTTCTTAATCCTCAACCAGCAATAAAAAAATAATAAATATGCTTCAAAAAATTATATTATTTAGTTTATAGATAAATTTCTTTTCTATATAATCTATCTAGTTTGCCTTTTACTTATATTAAATAGTTATTGATTATTACAAAAATTAAAAATTAAAATAGCTATTGGTTGGTTTAAAATAATTATAATTTAAAAAATATAAATAATTAAGTATAATATTATTAATTATGAAATATTTAATAAGTGTATAATAATTTATTTATAATATAATTATAATTTAACTAAAATAATAAGATAATTTTTTAAAATAGATAAAAAATAATAATGCGAGCATATAATTTTGAGACAAAAATTATAAATTTAATGATTAACTTATTATTTTAGATTTATATTAAACAAATGGAATATTTTATTTTTTCGAGATGGAAAATTGAGATTATCAATAACAATAAAAAAATAATATTAAATAAATTAAATTAATTTAAATTAAAAATA
The DNA here is from genome assembly GCA_947685225.1 of Garcia nutans. NCBI lineage: Eukaryota > Viridiplantae > Streptophyta > Magnoliopsida > Malpighiales > Euphorbiaceae > Garcia > Garcia nutans. The sequence goes on along the minus strand of CANTUV010000018.1, from coordinate 15,948,756 downwards.
TTTATATATTAATTATATTAAAAAAACAATTATTTTAATTTTATATTTATTACTAATGTATAAATATTTTTTATTAGAATCAATTTGTTGCATGTATCATTTTTTTAAAAAAGAAATGTGGCAGGTGAGAACAAGGAACAACTAGCCTTATCATTCTGCCTTCAAAGCCATAGTATCTACTGTATAAAAAACGAATCGACCAACAGATCACCTTCTTCGGTGGCAGTCAAACGACAATATAAAAATGCTCTCGCCTCAATCGCCACCATAAACCACCACCACCACCATCACTAATCTCACTCTTTCTAATGGGCAGCACTGAAGAACCTAGCAAACCTACTGTTCTTTACGATTCATCTTCCCCTTCAGAGCCTCTCCTCTCCAAGCCTCCCTTCTATCCACCTCCTCGTCCGCCTCCTCCGTCTTCTCTAATTGAAGAAACCACCCAACCTCACCCAGATGAATCCGACCCTACCCAGTACCTTCAGATCTCTTACAACTATGGTCCCAGACCATTCAAAGACCTTACCTTTCTCATTCTCTTTGTTTTCTTTGTTCTTTGCACTTTCGCTTTTGGAATCTTCTGTATCTTTCACAGAAACCAAAATTATACCAGTCTTTCCTCTTACACATATGACTCCAACACAACTTCTTGTGTTAAGGACTCTTTGAATTTGTCTACTGATGGATTATGCAAAACCCGTTTGTATTTTTACTTGCCGAGTTCGTCAAATTCCAGTTTTTTCAAGGCCTTGATATGGAGCCTTGTAATTACATTACTTTTGAGTGCACCCATTTGCTTTCTCTTGCTTCTGTTACTCAAGCATTACACCAAGCAGATGGTGTACATCTCGCTCCCTTTCTTTGTTGTTATTCCCATCTTTTTCAATATATATTGGTTTGTTGCCTGTACAGTTAGTTCTTCTTGCAGTGATGGATTCCCGTTGGTTTATAGAATTTTGGTGATGGTTTTTGTGTTCTTAGTAATTGGAATTATTATATGGATTTTTGTGGCTAATAGGCATCGAGTTGAGTTGACTTTAAGGATAATTGCAGTTGCCTCTGATGCACTTTCGAGCAACCTAGGGTTATTTGTGGCGTTACCATTGCTGGCACTTGGTTTAGTGGCTTATTATACTCCAATTGTGGTGTTTTTAGTATTTTCTAGGCTGAATGGGAAAATTGTGCCAAAGGAATCAAGTGGGGAGTACACTTTTGTATGGAAGCAGGATAGTTGGGTGCCTGCATACTATGCATTGGCAATTGTAACAATGCTCTGGTCTTTGACCGCGATGATTGAAGCTCAGGTTTATGTGATCAGTGGGACCATCGCTCAGTGGTACTTCTCAAAGGAAGATTCAACTCCTGCGCGCAGTATCAGAAGTTCTTTGAGGTCATTTCAGTTTCTATTATAATTTCTATGGTGTAACATGTGATACTTAATTAATGTTTTTGGTTATTTTTATGAATTTTATATTATTGTATGTTCAATTGCCTTTAGATGATGTCATTATAAAAAAAGGAAAGTAATATCGGTGACTAATGATGCCAAACAATTCTTTGCTGAATGACCTATCATTCATAGATTGCATTGTATAAATTTCTCTTGGATATCAGTTTTGTTTCCTCCATAACAGTGTATAGTATATTTATGTGTTCTGTGTGCTGATAGAGTCTATATCATGAGATGTGACTGTCACCTACCACAATCCTACTCCTTTACCTGGGCTTGAGACCGGCTATACACAAGAAACTCATGTATAGGCAGATGTAGGCTTAAACTGAATTGGTCAAAGGTGGTCTAAAATTAATCTTTTGATATTACATTTATCAGAAGAGATAATCCTAAATCGTATTGAGTGGAAAAGAAAAATCCATATAGCCTACCCCAATTGACTTAGGATTAAAGTTTTGTTGAGTTGAGTTGTGTGCTGATGGAGAGAGCTGTGCCACCATCATAAGGTACTATATTGATATTGTTAGTTTATCACAATCTTTGCTTTGGGTGGGAATCTCCAATTCAAAGCCTTCCTTAACATTAAGACCCACCGATAGTTGACACTCTTCTAGAAGTTTAAGTGTACTTTTTAAGCACACGCAAATAACACTATATCCTTATATATGAAACTTCAAAATGATTTATGGATATAGGCTGTTTACCTTTTTCTCTAGTTGCTTATCAGTGATGGTCTAATGAGTTCTATACAAGCTAAGTGCTTAATGACTTTGGTTTCATTGATTTCCAATGAATATCCATGTGAAAATTTGAAGTTTTTGGATGGGTAGCTGGAGTTGAGATTGTAGCCAAATTAGATAAAGTTTCACATGGTAATTGCTCTCTCTCTAGTCTCTACTGTTTTGACCTCAAATCTTTCCACAATTTTCTTGTCACTTTATAATTGCACAAGGAATTTCCAATTCTCTGTTCAGCTTTCAGCAATGCTACTGGGTATTGGGTATTTTTTGCTCCAGTGATTTCATTTTTTGTTGTACACTCAAACTCGTTTATCCAATGTAGTTTTTATATTGCTGTATGGATCTTCAACATCCTTAATTTTGTTTGGAGATCACTATCTTCTTTTTAATTTGTGTGCACCTGTCTATTTATTTAAAAATAAGAAATAATAATTTTTTTTCCAGATATACTTACAAAAAGTGGTTTGGTTTTCTTGTATGATATGTTGCCGATCATAAAAAATTTGTAGGATGGCCCTTTCTTAGTCTGTTGGATGATCACCAACATATTTCCAGTAAGTAGTATCTATTGTGAGATTGAATGTGTTAGAGACTGCTGCTCGGGTGGTTTTAATTACTCATTAGATACTCTGAGCACTTTCAAATGACCCTTCTACATTGATCAGAATCTTCTCAACTAAATTGGAATAACATTACCTGGAGTATTGGTCAATGTGTTTTTGTATTTTCCTAATATACTATAAAAACTTGATAAAGTATGTGAAGAGAGTGTTATCTCTCCAATATATTAATAAAGAGATCAGAGAGACAGATATGGAGAGACACAAATATTACCAGCAAAGTTATGTTTGAGTGTAATACTAGCAGATTGAAGTGGGGTATCTCAGAGCTGCCTCGATAGGTGACACCAAATACGTCTAGGCATTTCTAGTATTTTTTGTATTCTATTCTAAAAATGAGTGTACATTTGTTGCACATGCTTCAACCTTTTTTTTCCAAGTAAGGTAGGAAATGTGATGAAGAGCAGGATAGCTAGTTATCATGCTAGTGGTGGTTGATTTAAGATCCACAACAGCCTCTACTTTATGGATGTTTTACATATTTGCATGTGCTAGCTCCCCATTTCTCAGTGAACACTAATTTGTCTTCCGCCTGGACTGGTGCATGTCTTTAAAATTTTTCTTTAGTATTTTCATCCTCCTGAAATTTGTAGCTTAAGTACAGAGCTGTTGCATACTCTCGTATGTCCTTTTATCATTTATGGTGGGTCTAATTCTGGTTTTTAATTGCCCACTTCATGTCCTTTTTTATCATTTTGGACATTTTGTCATCTTTGATAGGAGTATCTCTGGGTACACTTCTTTGAGAAATACAAATACAAAATATAATCAATACATTCTCTTTTTCACATTGTGCACTAAACGCTTGCAGAAATGCATTTGGCCCCTCCTCTGGTACTGTATGTCTATCTGGACTACTTATTTTTGTTGTCCGAATGGTGCGTGCTGCTGTTGATAGTGCAAGACAAGAGGATGCCCGTGGCATGGTGAACCTTGTCTTGCGGTGTTGTGTTGATGTATTAATGTCAGCAGTAGATTTCCTTAACAAGTTCACCATCAACTTTACAGCAATAACTGGTGAAGCCTACTGCACCTCTGCAAGGATGACATATGAACTTTTAAGACGCAATCTTCTTTCTGTGGTGTTTGTGGAGACTGTCTCATCTCGTTTGTTGGTTGGAGTTGTATTTGTCGTCTCAGCAATATATGCAATTGTGGTGAGTAGTTTTAAATTTTGTTCGTTTATTTTATCCCTATGAGTTACTGGTTCATGATGGAACTGATAAATTTTGACATTTACATGGTGAACTTGGAGGATTATTTGCATTTTAAATATAATCCGGGTCCTAAATTGGTAGATTGTAGAAAGTGAGGCAGAGAGAGTAACTAGAGGAAGAGGATAGATTCTCTTCTTATCTTAGCCTGTATGTCTATCTGGAAGGAGTAATGGAGTGTGTTCCCTAATATTCTTTGTTTACAAGGCCCAAATATCTGTGGATGACACAGAAAACAATTGCCAACTAACCAACTCAGATAATTTGGGCTCCTCAGTCACAAAAACCATCGCAGTGACATTTTGCAAAGTAGGGATCTAAAAGCATTTTAAGCAACAAGAGAGAATTTTGCAAAATGCGATCATTTGGTGGCTGTCAGGGTTCAAGTGGCTCTCACTTTCAAGTTAGCAAGTTTGGCTTTCACTTTCAAGTTAGCAAGTTTTACTCGTATTCTCTTTCTACTGCAGTGCCACATCATGTCAGCATGGGAAACATATCCTCGACCCACTGGTTACATATAGGAAAAAAAGTTAGTAACTTGTGAATCAAATGGATAACAACTAGGATATAATGGAATGTAACGTTCAGGAATTTTGGGATCAGTATCCTAATATAAATGTTTTTATAATTAGAATTCTGAATCCTCATCACATAAGCAGATGCCCATTCTTTTTTTTTTTTGCATAGGTTACTCGTACCTTGCATACTGCTGTTTGTTATCTTTCATTTAGGTGATGAATGAACAGCTTATACATTACTTTCCAAAGAAAATAGCTTTCCTGATTTATGTATTTATTGAACAGGTTTGTGCCATCTTGAAGGGTGTAGGGAAGCTTGGGAATGATTCATACTTCGTAGCTATTCTTACATGGGCACTGTTGATAGTGATATTGAGCTTCTTTGTGCATGTTCTGGACAATGTGATCGACACTGTATATGTGTGCTATGCTATAGATAGAGACAGAGGGGATGTCTATAAGCAAGAGGTTCATGATGTTTATGTTCATCTACCTATCAGCAGAAATGATAGATCACATATTCTTCCCAAAACTCCCAATGTATGATAAATAAAAATCCTTGGCTTATCATGTCTTGATGTTGGTCTATCATTTCTTCCTTTGTATGTAACTGCCAGTTAATGCGTTTGTGCACATCTTCAGTGGAAGCATTGTAGAATTTTGAGGCTTGTTGGATAAAGAGCTAAATTTACAGGCAACTTCCTGTGTTTCAGATGTCAATATCAGCCACAAAAATTATCCAAGTTCTCCTGATTTTCATTATTTATGCAGATTTTGATTTTTGTATCTTCTGATTGTAGCTCTAATGTCAGCATGAAACAACAGCAGGTTGAGTTTGTATTTTGTCTTTCTTTTAAGAGTTCTTTTGAATCTTTTAGGTGTATGATGATTCTATTCTTTTTGAGCTGGTTGAGTTTGTGGGATTTTATTATTCTCTAAAAGTTGGTCATGGAATAACCAATGATTTAGATAGCAAGAGTCCCAGTGAAAATAAAAGTTACATACAAATATTATTCCTTATACTATATGGGGTGTTCAAAATAACATGAATCGAGTTAATATTATTTATTTTAGAAATCCTTAACCAAACAATAATCAAAATAAAACCCTTCAAACTTTAATCAATTATTGAACTGTAATTAGTTCATCCATTTGTTGTACTTTACCATTTTGGCATAATGGTAAAGTACTTTAATCAAATTTTAAATTTTAATCAATTTTCAGACATTTTTCCAAGTTTTTACTATTTTGGCATAATAAAATACTTGAGTTAGTAAATAAATTCAGAAGTGACAATCTAAAATGAAAATGAGAATTCACTCACTAGCTATAAATTAATATGTTTAGTGGTAGAAGATTAGGGCTAATTTTGCAAGGCTGGGAGTGAAAAGAGGCAGAAAAAGTAAAGTGGAAAAGAAAGCTGAGATGTACATGTGCTATATGTTGCATTTTTATTTTGGGTTTTTTTTTTCATCGGCCGTTTGCGACTTTATCTATAGCCTAGTTAGGGAAATTTTTTCAGCTTTGGTAAAGGTCTACCTTTTAAGGTTGAAAAGCTTCTCTGTATTTATTATTGGTGTTTCTTGTTTCTCTATTGGCTTATACTGAGAATGTTCTGTACTCTTATTTTAATATTTCTCTACTTTACCTGATAAAAAAAAGAGTGAAAGAGAAAGCTCTGTTGTTGATGGAAGTGGTGTGCCACCTATCAGCACAGTTTACTGTTATATTACGTAAAAAAATATTTTTTTTTTATTATCAAAAATATTTGTGATAATAAATAAAAATAATATAAAAAATTATTTAATCAAACTAATTTAATAATTATATATAAGCTAAAAACGTGATTTTATTATCAAAATAATAATTCCTTAGTCTAATTTTTTTTTATATATTAATTTATAAACACATAAAATTATAAATAAATAGATAAATTTAAATTTAAAGATTATAATATAAGTCCCGTCTTGTTAGCTAAGCCAAATACCCTTATAAGTTCAGTGAATACTCCAAAAATACCATATACCGAAAAATATATATAGCTACACAGTCGAACCGTGCAAGAAACATTGCCACTTTGATTTGATATTGCAAAGTTTTCTTCTTCTTATTTCTACTCGCTGATTGCAAACATGGTTCTCGAGGTCTGTAATGGCAAAATTTCCTGATTAATTTGCAGCTTTTTTGGGGTAATTTACTCGTTTAGTCTGTTTTAATCCAATTTTGGTTCTTCTTAGGCGACTATGATATGCATCGATAATTCGGAATGGATGCGAAATGGCGATTACTCTCCCTCTCGTTTCCAGGCTCAAGCCGATGCCGTTAGTCTCATCTGTGGTGCCAAAACACAAGTAATTTGTTTCATAACATCTTTTGTTTTTGTTTTTATGTTCAATTAGGGTTTTTCTTTTTATGTTCAAGTAGTTTTTTTTAATTGGTAATTACTCGTACAAATGGCAGTCCAATCCAGAGAATACTGTGGGGATTTTGACGATGGGAGGGAAAGGAGTGCGTGTTTTAACCACTCCTACTACTGATCTTGGCAAAATTTTGGCTTGTATGCAAGATATGCTTCATGCCATTTTAATTTCATTTTCATCTCAATAGACAATAGTGTTTACTAATAATATGCGACTAGTGTTATTTGCCTTTGAATTCTAAGAGAATTTTATTATCCTAGTAATTTATCGCCAGCGGGAATTTTAGTAATCTATGAAATTGCAATCTTATGCATTGTGAATGAAAAATTTTATGATTTAATACTGGCGCCTATTGCTAGCACTTAATTGTCAAAACTGAGGGCACAGTGTGTTCTAATTGCTGGTGCAGAAGGAACTGTAGATTTGACCAGCCCTATTGTTTGCATTGCCAGGAACCTTGTGCTTTATGATTAGCATTGGTACTGTGTTTTTGGGTATTTGTAAGGTGAGATTTCATTTTTAATGTGATTAAAAGGGGAAAGTGTGTGTGAAAGAAGTAGAAGATCAGAAGCATGTGCACACAAGTTATTAAAAAAAAACATGAAATAGCCAAAACCTATTTTAAGGGAGAATTCAATGCAAAATTTCTAGTTGAATTCATATCTTTATGAAGAAGTAGATGGATAATCTAATTGTTTGATGGTTACTTTCCTTAACTTGCACTTGTTTGCTGTTTGTAATTCATAATCTGGGAGGAACTCGTTGCAATAAAGTTCTGTAAATACATACTAGCGGCGGCAGCATCCCTGCCCCTGCTTGCTTTTCTCAATTTCTTCCTTTCATTTTTTTTTTCATTATCCATACAAACCAGCTCGAGGCATTTTCCTCAATTTTATGATATTAGAAGTGCAACTCTCTCTCCATTTTCTTTTATCACAAGAAATTGTGTAGGTGTTGAAATGGGGGGTGAGATGGACATGGCAGCTGGAATCCAGATTGCTCAACTAGCTCTTAAGCATCGTCAAAACAAAAATCAGCAGCAAAGAATAGTAGTCTTTGCTGGAAGGTAGTTTGCCTGTTGGTTGATGATTTATTCTTTCATTTTTCTGGACATCTAAGTTTTTCATTTTGGTACATGATTTCAGTCCTGTCAAATACGACAAAAAGGTTCTAGAGATCATAGGGAAGAAATTGAAAAAGAACAGTGTAGCTCTTGATATTGTTAATTTTGGCGAAGAAGATGATCAGAATCCAGAGAAGTTGGAGGCCCTCCTTGCTGCTGTCAACAATAATGATAGCAGCCATATAGTTCATATTCCTGCAGGTCCTAATGCACTCTCTGATGTGCTTATCAGGTGTGATATCTGATCTTTTTATTTTAATTCAGAATTACAAATATGCAAATTGATGATTAGTTGTTAATAAGAATAATCAGGAATTTCTCATTTGAATTAGACTGTCCTCATGAGCATGCTAAGTGAATAAAGTTGAGTTAAAATTTAAAGGTCATGTTGAAATATAGGTGATATTTATTCTTAATATTTAGTTGATTTTGGGAACCTGAAGCACTTATAAAGTTTCAAAATAAGTTTTTCGCCTGGAATTCCATAAAATAATATCATAAGATTGCAGATTTTTATGAATCCTATAAACATATGTTTCAAAATATACATGTATATTTACAAAAGTCTTCATTTAACTTTAGCAATGTCCCATAAATATGGAATTCACTTGATTGTCTTGGTATCACAACTAATATCCTTCATATGAAAAAATTAACTGGATCAATTGTTATCACATATGAATTATATTTGAAAAATGATTGTTTATTTATTTGAGTGATAGAAGGGGAACTGCAATGAGTAGGACTTGAAATATAAACAATCTTCAAACTTTATTAAGGTAAATTCATTAACATTTTTTTCTAGGATACAATCCCTTAGTTCCTTTTCTTTTCTCTAAGCTTCCATCTTTTTGTAGATAATAACTCCTCTGAAAAATATTTTCTAAAGAAAATGTTTGTTTTGAAAAGTATTTTCCAAAGAACTCATTTTTTGTTGTTTGGTTTTAATGTTGAAAATTAATTGGAAAATATTAAAAATTTCAATTTATAAGACTACAAAATTGTTTAGACTCAAAACAATTTCATATTTTTTTATTTATTTTTAAATATGAGGAAAAATATATGGAAAATGAAAATTGTGGTGATCACTGGGGGTTAATGTTAGTGATTGCCGGTGATCAATGGATTAATATGGATTATAAAATATGTATTTTTATTCATTTTTCCTTATTAGAATGAGTTTGTCAATATTAGGAAAATGCTTTCCTTTTCTGAAAGAAGTTGTCTTCATTGAAAATGTCCTTTGATCAAGAAAACATTTTTCATGACCAATTTACATGAGCACTCCAAATGGCAATGGAAAATTTTTTCCATGAAAATGTTTTTTTTTTTCCAACTGAGCCTAAGTGAATAAAAATTGATCTTTGTATGATGTTGAGTTAACTAACCAATGGACTGCCAATTATTTAAAAAGGGAAAAAAGCAAAGGCAACTAAATTATACATGGTCCAACAAGAAATAGGCACTTGTCAACTTGAAGCCTAGAACAGAATATGTTAGGACCATATTTTCCATATTCTCCTTTTTCTAGAAATTTAGAAAATTTTATTCCTTTCAAATTCCTATCATTTGTTCATTACTTAAAGAAACTTCGTTATTGCCTAGTGAATGATAACATCAAGTCACATACCATCATCAATAGCATTGCAGTGCAAGCAGGCCATTGTTGACATCAGTTAGGATTCTCATTCTCTGAAAAATAAACCCAACAAGATTAAAAGCAATCTTCCTTTCCAACATGATGCAATCACTGCTGATCCCTTCTATTTTCACTTTTTCACCAGTGTCATTACCGTTCTGGTAATAATGGGAAAAAAAAACAGCTTGACAGAAGTAGTATTTGAAATTATTAAATTAGCAATTGAAATTGCAATTTGAACAGTAGCAATTGCAGTTCAGTCTCTCCTAGTTCTCAGTAGGGTTCTCATTGTTGACATCAGTAGGGTTCTCATTCTCTGAAAAATAAACCCAACAAGATTAAAAGCAATCTTACTTTTCCAACATGATTCAATCACTGCTGATCCCTTCTATTTTCACTTTTTCACCAGTGTCATTACCGTTCTGGTGATCATGGGAAAAAAAACAGCTTGACAGAAGTAGTATTTGAAATTATTAAATTAGCAATTGAAATTGCAATTTGAACAGTAGCAATTGCAGTTCAGTCTCTCCTAGTTCTGATTTTCAATGCATGCATGTTGAATTATTTAGTTGTAAATAAAATTGTACTATTTTGTTGAGTTGAATCACAAACTGTGACTAGTTCAAATTTAATTGAAGATATGTTGCATATGAATTACATACAATAAGTGTACTTGTTTGATGATAAAGGTATGGTATTACTCTGAGAAATTTTCATGATTTCTCACAATATTTTACCTCATCTTAATGTATGTTTTGAGAGATTGGAATTCTTTATTCCTCTGGCAGTACACCTGTATTCAATGGGGATGGTGGAGGAAGTGGCTTTGCTGGGGCAGCAGCAGCAGCAGCAGCAGCAGGTGGGGGTGACTTTGATTTTGGTGTTGATCCTAACCTTGATCCTGAGCTGGCTCTGGCCCTTAGAGTTTCCATGGAAGAGGAAAGGGCGAGGCAAGAAGCTGCTGCCAAGAGGGCTACAGAGGAATCTACCAAACAAGAAAAGGTGGAGGAACCATCATCGATTTCGCAGGACGCAGCTATGGTTGACAATTCTAGTGATAGAGCTGCTGAAGCAACTGGAAATAGTACCGATCCAACGGTTCGTGTAATTTTTCCTTTACATTGACTGCCTCTGAGCATGTGCATGTTTGCATGTGGTATGGCTATTTATCAAAGCATACTCATATTAAATTTCGATGTGTTATTTTGTGTGCTTATTTTTAATTGTTTGAAAGCGTTGACAAATAATGTTGTGGTAGGATGAAGTCAACACATTATCGCAGCAGGCCATTGCACTGTCAATGCGAACCCCTGGATCTGATGATTCCTCTGCACGTGATATTGATATGTCAGAAGCAACTCATGAAGATCAGGAGTTGGCCATTGGTTGGTTTCTACCATTTTATTCTAAGCTCTGAGTACATCATGTTTCAGTCCTTTTGGCTGATTACTTGTCAAAAAAATTTTATGTGAATTTTTCTAGGTATAAAATGCTGCATGGACACATCATTAGGAATTCAAAATTCATATTTCAACTTCAAGACTTGAGGGATTTATGTGATATCACTATTTAGTATATTTTGGTGTATTTATACTGCCATTCAACATGAGAGCAATTAAAAACAAGGAGAATTTGCTTGCAGAGGCTAATCGTTATTTGATTGCATGCAATTCAATGTGGAAAAGTCCGTGCTAGTTTTTCAGATCCATTTGACATTTCATTCATATATGATGGATTCGATTTTCTCAATATTTTTCATGTTATGCAAAAATTTTCTTATTATTATTTTAGTGAATCCTGGTCCTAGAGCATAGCTGCACCAGTCACGTTCTATATATTTCACGTATTCTTCTCTCTTTAACAGGTGTTGGATACTGTTTTTCTTCCTGACCTCCTAGCCAAACTTATTCTACCTTTATCCCAAGTCATGATAAACTTGTAAATTTTAAAATTTTATGACTTGGACAGATACTGTAGCATGCTTGGGAAGTCTGGTGAATCTTCTTGTTATTTTATGTAATTAGTGAACCTGCATTGGTTGATTAGTTTTATCTGTTCCATGCAGCTCTTCAAATGTCCATGAAAGACCATGCAACAGATATATCAAGTCAAACAGATATGAGCAAGGTGTTGGAGGATCAATCATTTGTGTCATCTATCCTTGCATCTGTATGTTTTCTTGAACCTATGCTAAAGAATGATCAAATTCAGCACATATTGTTACTGCTCTGACATTTTTATTCCTCTTACAGCTTCCAGGAGTTGACACTAACGATCCTTCAGTGAAAGATCTACTTGCATCTTTGCAAGGCCAATCTGAGGTTTATCTCTGCGCTAAAGCATGCATAGTTGATTCAGTTATGCCTGTGTATGTTTTGTCAAATATGTCCCAACATATATTTACTGATTTTTTTTTTGGCCAATTATTATCAGTCTGAACAAAAAAAGGATGAAGACAATCCACCAAATGATGAGAAGTGAAGTTTTTCATGGCATTGCTTCTGAATCTTCATGGTGCAGTCTTCTACATCAATTACTATCTGCCTCATATCATAAATGATACCTCAACTGCAGGGCATTGAGCATGGCTTCTATTCAGTTTGTCTCAACTATTTGATATGAGAAAATAGATAAGGAGGTGCTGGTAAAGCGCATGCTGAATTTATTGTGCCTTATTTTTTTAATTTATAGTGCTTTTTCACTTCAATATATGGAATGATTGAATTACTGTCATCTTATATTTCCAAACATTCAATGGGGGAAAAAGGGAAAAAAGAGGAAAGCCTGATTGAGATCAGGACGGGCTTGATATTTCTCAGAATTGAAAAACAGTTATTCTCCAGGGTATGCCAATTTTATTCTTCAAGGTACTGAAAAATAACTTGAATATCTTGCAAAATCTATCGAGAATTCGGAAACAGCGCAGAAGCTGCAATGTTAATAAATGGAAGGGGGTAACAGGATTAGATGTTTATGGTGCAATTGCATCAAAGTACCAGACCTTGCATGTGATTCGGTTGCTAACCGTTCAGCAGAGATGTTATCCATGTGAAATGCTGCTGTTACCAGAGAACTATGACACCAACAAAAGTCACTGCCTTCTTGCTTCATACGTCTTTACATATAATGAAAATAAATTATGACAACCGTATCTGTCAATAAGCTCTTGGCCTCAAGCATAACCATTTTCTATCATATTTGTTAGATTTGAGTTGGCATGCCCCCCTTTTAATAATCCATCGGCAAATTGCATGCTAGTCTTTTCCTTATTTCCCAAAGATTTCAATTATCCTACATTGACTTCATATAACTTGTGATGTTATGTTAGATTCAGCAATCTTATTAGAATTTAGTGAAAATACTAGAGTCTGATTATTATATTATTCAGTTGAGAGATGTTTCTTTATGTATTAAAGATACTTTACACAGAACAAGTAGCAATTTTCACATTCCGAGCGGCGAACTAAAAAACAGTAAAAGAAACAAAGATCAAAATAAACTGAATACGTATAGAATTTATTTTGTGTATACACATTCGATTCCAGCAACCTTTGTAGTCAAATCACATAATATATGAGGACTTCCTATGTCCAAAGACGACTGCAAGTCGTACAAATTTGATTTGCTGAGTTGGGTCATGTCTATTTCAGGAGTGGCTACAAATCATACACAGCCCCCAGATATGAGATATTCAGTCTCCCAACAACTTTTATAAGGATTAAAATGCACCACCAACTACAAATCATACACAGCCCTCAGATATGAGATATTCAGTCTCCCAACAACTTTTATAAGGATTAAAATGCACCACCAAATGTAGTATTAGTAAGTAGCAGTTCCATTAAGAAGATGACATTATCCGAATGAAGGGACTTTGTGGGGTTGAACTATAAAAAACCAAAATATATCCATATAATAAATATATAATATAAAATTGAAAAATGTGTGTGGAAATTTTGATATAACCAAATGAGTCGTAGAGCCACCTCAAAAATAAATAAATAAATAAGTCATAGAGACAATAAGTTGTGGGCCTTAAATTAGTGTATGCTGTTTTCCATAAAAGAGGGCCACCACAAACGTGAGGGACATTATGCCCATTTCTTGCGGTTTTTGATGGATTTTAGTTTTTGGATGAGTAAAATTCTCTACATGATAGGTCATATTATGCAATCTCACTTTTCATTGTGAAATAAATAGTTTGATTTTTTTTTGTAAAATTAAAATATATAATTTAAAGGGGTAAATAATTATAATATAAAAAAATCTAACCCTTAATTTTATATTTAACGATTTCATATTATATTGATACAACGTATCATATTAATTTCAAATAAAAATCTGCGATAATTCTGTTTTTTTTTCTTTTCTTAATGATCTTATGTTGGGATGTTTCTTATGTCTACTGTCCTTTGTCCGACAATTTCGTGGAAAAACTCAAAGCTTGGGGATATGAAATCTTGAAATAAATTATAATAATAAGAGATCAAAAGAAACAAATAAAAAGAATATGAACAGATTAAAATGTAATTGTTTCATTTAGATAACCAAGAAAATTGTATATATATTGGAGGGATTTTACAGTGTTGCCTTTGAAATTGTCTTCTCCATCCTTTTTCACTCCTTAATTTGCTTTTACGCAAAGACTCATTTGATCAGAAACTCGAAGACAGAGAGAGATGTGCAAGTGCGATCCAATCCAATAAGATGCAGATGGGACCACTCTCTCTCTCTCTCTCTATATATATATATATACTCTCAATCCTCAATTAAGATTGTATAAGTTGCATGAATAAAGCACGTACATTGTTTATTGTACCTTTGCTACTTAGTCTTATTTTATATTATCATTTTATCGTAAGTAATCGAAATAAATAAATAAATAAAATTTAAAAGAAGAGCTACTCTTCATTTTTTTTATGGAATATATTTTGGGTTAACAATCAACAAGAATATAATATATTTAGCAGTTGCGTGTTTAAGTCTGCCAATATAAAAAAAAAATTGCTAATAAATATGAGCTTGTCATTAATTTTTATTTAAATGTCCATAAGGTAAAATTAATAGTAAAAAAACTTAAAAATATGGATTTGTATGATGAAAGACAATCCTCATAATGAAAATGAGGGCAAAAATATGCACACAATGGTGAGTGCAAAAGTAACTTCAATGCTAAGGAAAAACATTTAAATGCAACCCAAAAATCTAATTAATAATTAATAAGATTCAAATATTTTATAAGACTTTAAATTCATCATTTTTATTTATTTAATATGAGATTTTTATTGCAATATTCATATATACCTCACTTATTCATAAGGAAAAAAATCTTGAGATTAATTTACTGTTGTAAACATATTATAATTAATTATATCTTTATATATATATATATATATTATAGAACTTGTTTAATAATTTCACAATTATTACATATATAGAGCCAAAAACAAAATGCCAAAATTACTTGTTCCAAAAAATAATAATAATAATAATTGCTTGTTCAGTTTCAAGTAAAATAAATTTATTATTAGGTTAAACACTAAAAATAAGTCATGTTACTTTCATAACATAAGAAAATAGCAAGTCATCACAAAAAGAAAATATAAATTATTACCAGGAGAAAAAGCAGCGTACCACCATGGAAGAACAAAATGAGAAATCGTTCATTTGTAGTTCGGTTCAACAATATATACATAAGCTATCTTCTTCCAATATAATTATAAAAATAGAAATTCAAGTCAGAGTATAAGTAAGTTTATAAATTTCAGAGTTACTCATTTATGTAAGCTGATATTGTATAATAAATTTCAATAAAATAATTTAACTATAATTAATTCTGATATTATTTGTATTTATTTTATATATATAACAACACTTGAAAATAGCCGTCGCGATGAACTTGAAAGGCGACGGCAAACATCAATTTATGACAGTGATAATGTATTATTTTTTCCAGTTTCGAAACCAAAGGTTAAAATTTTCGATCAAAAAGAATTACAGCAAAATGATACTTTCATAAATTATATCATATATGTTATTTTTTAAATAATTTTTATATATTTTTGAGATATTTTAATTATTTAATATTTTTTAAAAATATTTTAAAATAAAGTATTTAAATTAATTATTTTGAATAAATTTATGTGATGTAATATATAAAAATAAAATATTACCTCAAAAATAAAATAAAATATTGAGATTTAGCTCAAAATATAATTTTATTAATTAATATTTAATTATAAATAAATATTTATGTCAAAATTTAAATCTTAGAAAAATTCTTCAATTCAATTTTATTATATCAATTTTCATATTTGAAAAAAATTAATTAATAAAATTTAATTCTTTTAAGGCCAAATTATAAAAAAGTACTTAAACTTTACATGTTTTTTCACTTTTATCATGAAATTGTTTTTTGACAAATTAGGTATTGAACTTAATTTTTTTTTTCCAATTTTATTTTTTAACCGGTTGAAAGTGATATAACCGAATCAAGTGATAACGTGTCAATAATTTATTATTTTTTATTTTAAAAAATAAATTAATGCCCGTTACTCTCATAAGTCACAAAAGTAACACGTTATTTTTCACAGTTAGTTGAAGAGAAAAAAAATGTCTTTCCGTTATCGAAAAAGAATACTTTTGCATTTCATCCATCTCCCTTCCTTCACAAATTGGAAACTCTTCTTGGCAGGAGAAATTTCACAAATTATAATATAGATGAACTTCTCTACATGGAAATAACAAACAAATGAAGGACTTTCCAATTTCATGCCCTAATTTATTAATCTCTCTAGAGAGAGAAAACTCCATGATTGAATAAAAGTCTAGAGAGAGAAAATCATTACAGCTAATGAAATTTGGCTACAAGAGACTCAAAAACCTAAATTCTATTTTGCACTTTCTAATTTTCACTATACTACTTTTTTTTAGCTCAATTTGGCACAATTTGGTTTTGAAAATATAACACTCGAGATTTTAAATACAATGAAATAATTAATATGGATGGTTAGTTAATATATTGTAAGAGAAAGGTACAAGGTATAAATATGATAAATATAAAAAATATATACATTGTATATATAATATATACATAATATATATATAGTATACACATTTTGCACTAAAAGACAAAATGAAGTAAGAAGTCAAAAGTAAAAAGTTGAAAAGCAAAAGCAAATAAATAAATAAATAAATCAAAATTAAAATAATTATGATTGAAAGATGTAAAATATTTAATATTTAATAATTATTAATTATTTATTTATTTAATAATTATATATATATATATGGTTGGAAAGAAAGAAGCATAAAGATGGAAATTACTTAAAATGTCTTCTTCTTCTTCTCACTATCACCATGAAAGAATTTAAAGAGAGAAAGGGGGATATTTTTTTTTATCCAAAACATCAAATTTCACTAGAAATCCAAAGGTTTTAAGGTAGTTTTGAAGATTAAACAACGATTCAAGTAAGTTTTCACAACTTTAAGTTTGAATTGCTAGATTTTATGAATATTTAATTTTTGAGTTTAAGATGGAGATAATTATAATTTATGAAATGTGTTGTTTTTGAGTTGTTTTGATGTGGATATTATGATTATATGGTTGTATAGTGGAAATGATTACGTTTTGGTGAAGTTTGAAGGAAGTTGTGAAGATTAGGGTTTGAGTAATTATGTAGAATTTAAATTTTTGATGGGGGTGTTTATAATTATTAGAATGAATTATTTTGAAGTTATTTTGATATTTATGTAATGATTTTATGGTTAGATATTGGAAATGAGTTGGTTTTGGTGAAGTTTGAGTAAGGTAGTAAATGGAGAAAATTAGGATTTTTTGTTGGAATTGGATAGAATTTATGTAAATAGTGGTAGTTTGATATAAATTAAGTATAAAAATGATTCTAATTAAATAATATTACTTATTGTATGAATTATATAAGTGTAAGCCAAGTTGATACAAACAGTGAAGTGTATGATTTGTTGAAAGTAAAGCTTAAAAAGTAATTTTAGAGCAAAGGGAGGTTTGTACATACTTTGCTAATATTTATTTTAAAAAAATTCATGTTTGACATAATCTCTGCAATGTTGCATAGTTATGTGATGAGTATTGCATTGGATATTTGACCATTGTAAAATGGTGTTTGGGTGTGATTTATATGTGGTATATTAGTAATATGTTATGTGACATGTAATATGTATATGTAATGTGAATGAAAATGTATAATGTGATGACATAGTGTGAATAAAATGATGTTCAAGTGAATGAGGTTATGGAAGGTGATCATGGTTTGAGATTATCACGTGGGACAAGTGGAAAGCATAGGAAAAGAGTTGATAAATGAAATGAGAATGTGAAAATATAATGTGCTATTGTGTATTAGCTCTTCACAATTACTTATTCCAGAAAATTGATGTTAATATTGTCTATGTCGATAGACTTGAGTAGAGCTAGGTCTTGAGAATGAGTTTAGCCTAAGCAGAGCTAGGTCATGAGTTTGAGCTTGGTGATCGACTTAAGCATAGCTGGGTCGTGAAACTGATATTGTGATAGTCCAAATCAATTATTCTAGAACTTGTAAATTGTGTAGAGACTTATTGGGCCTAATATGTGTGTTTGTGATGTGTATGTTGAATGTGAGAGTTTAATGAACACTAAATGATCATTGTATTTTGGAAGTGGTATAGTGCATTTTTATAACATGAAGAAATATATTTATTTTAAATAATTATTTGTTATTAAAGTATATACCACTAAACTTTCGGTCTTAGCGTAGTTGATTATATCGCATAGTGAGAGGATTGCAGATCAGATTGGTCCAGGCGGTAATTGAGATTTAGAGATTTTATGTGCCATGAGACCAACTTAGAAGATGTTGCATTAAAATATACTTTAATTTTTGTACATTTAGGTTACATCATATGTATATTAAATGAATTTTGGAAAATATTATGAATATACATGTAACTAAGATCATATTGTTTTATATATGAAACTTTTGGACGTAAATCTTTAAAATGATGATGTTGGAGAAATGGTGGATTTTGTAAAGATATGTAGTTTGGAAGCATTGTTTTATTGCAGGTTGTGTAGTGTTGTTTTGAGATTTGAAAAATTACAGATAAAACTCTGACGAATTTTTTTATGAGATTTTCTCTTTTAAAATTTATAATTATTTTAATTTTAAAATGGGGGGTTTCTATGGGTATTTATTATAGCATTTTTATATTCTATACATATATTCTATATATATATATATTATACGTATATAAAGTATAAGAGTGTTACAGAAACAATCGACATAGACACTGAAAAGTGTGGCTAGTGAGGTGAGTTGTGTTTTCGCAAATACAATTAATCTTCTGGGTTTTGTGTGTGAAATTGTCCCTTCTATTGTTTTATTTTCAATCAGTGAATCAAAAATAAGCAAAGAAATGAAAAATAAGCTTTTAAAGCTCAAAATAGGAATTGGGTTTTCTTTGGATAATGATAAAAATTTGAAAATTTCTAGTTTTTTTGAAAGATTGAATTTTAATTTTTGTTGGGTTGGAGAGTAAATGTTGAATCTTTGACCATAAATAGAGAGGTTCTCCGAGAGAAAATTGCAGAGAGCTTAAAGAAGTGTTCCATTTTTTGAAGTAGCAGAATAAAGGAAGAGAGAGAGAGAGAGAGAGAGATGCAATATTATTTTTTTTCTCAATTTTTCCAATTTAGTATGTGAGTTTTTCTTGTACTTAAAAGCAACATGTAAATTTAAAAAATGAGAAATTTGTTTTCCATCCTCAATTAATGGAAGTTTGTTGCTTTTTCAATTTGTGTCTTTTCTTCTAAATTCTTAGTTCTGATTTTGATTTAATCATTATCTAATGTTTTTTAATGTTTTACCATTATTTAATCAATATGAATGGGTGTTACTTTTTTTTAGTAATGCCCGTTCATCTTTTAAAAAGTACGCTCATTCATCTCTTAATTTTTTTAAAAAGTAATGAATAGATTTTTTGAATAAAATATTTATAGATAACTGACATGTCAATAATTAATTTGGTTGTATTACTCTCAATCGATCATATGATAGAATTGAAAAAAAAAATTAAGTTTATTACTTAATTTGTCAAAATTAAAAGTTTGTGATAGAAGTAAAAAATGAGGTAAAGTTTAAATATTTTTTTGGTAATTTTGCCTTCTTTTATATAAAAAAATATGAGTTAATTTAAAAGTAATAAAATTATATCAAAATAAAAATGATTTTTCAAGAATTTAATTTATTTAGTTAGGTTCACTACTAGTAATTTTATCCAAATTTAAATTAGACATAAAGCTTTTTATATAAAAATAAAATAAGAAATAATTATTATATATATACACACACATATATATATGTGTGTGTATATGTATGAACTAAGGGGGATCCACTGCCCCTTTCCCCTCCCTCTTGGAACTCCGAATCATTCTCATGAAGCTCATCTTCTTCATCATAAATGATTTGTTTGCCCTAAAATGACTTGGCCTAATAGGAAAATTTCAATTCATTGGGTCTTTAGATACAGTCAAATAAAAGACCGCAAAGGAGCCATATTGTAGGAGCCTAAACTATGTGACTAAATAAATCCTCCTCTATCTGTTACGAGTCGAGGACTTCTTCTTTTTTCCCTTCTTCAAACTTTAAAACTATAGTCAAAAGTCTCGATTGGAGATCTCAGTCGAAATATCATTGGACTCAAATCAACAACCTGGCTAAACCTGTCGATTCAAAACACTCATTTTTTTTCTCAATACCCTAGTTTTCTTTATTTTTGAACTCAAAACAGAGAAATCCATGCAAAAGCCCTGAATCTTAGTAATGAAATCAAAGTATCCCAAATAGAAAACACTAACTCAAATTGAAAACCCTAATTTCAAAACCCTAAATTTCCAAATTGAAATCATAATTACTTGAAACCCTAAATTCCAATTTGGAAAAGCCTAATTGAGGAGAGAGTAGACATGGGCACCAAATGGTTAACCGACTGAGTTTTTAGTTAATCGACCAAAAACTCAGTTTGGTTAAATGACCATTTGAATCTGCGGTTGATTTGGTTAATAAATCTAAGGGTGTTCGATTGGTTTTTGATCAGCTAACAATTAACTAAGTCTTGCTGCTCGGTTAATCATTTACCGAAAAAAAAAGAAATGTGCACATTTCATTATGGTCCTGTTGGTAAAGTTGTTCCAGACATTCATCCATGTAAGACACATGTAATCCCACCTAATATGCACATTTAAGTACTGATAAGAAAAATAGAGAAGCGTTTTCATCCCAACTATTATTGTTCCTACCACTAGACACGGAGGAGGGTCATCATGTCTTTGTGCTTGAATAATACCCAATGCCACCTTGTCTATTTCCATGAGTTAATCAATCAAACAAGTACTATGTATTAATAAAGATGCAACATTTTTTTCTATTTACTAATCACCACTTCTCTTTGATTATTTTACTAGTAAAGTGTGGTTTGCTAACCACATGTCAAGTCTATCTTGAAATATAGAAAAAACAAAGAGTTAGACTAATTAAAAAAATATTAAAAAAATAATTTCTAACCACTACACAACATCCCTTAAAAAACTACTATATAGCATTACATATGGTGAAATTCACTCAAACATCTCATCCCATCTCATTAGAGATTTGATTCAATCCAGTTTGATTAATTAACCGAACCAACTGAGACTAAAGGTCGGTCAGTTCGATCAAGAAAATAGGCTATTAGAAAAATCGGTTAGTTTTGGTTTGGTCAATTAATTAACTGACCGGCCGAATGCCCATCTTAGGATAGAGACCAATTATACAGAACCAATTACTTACTAAAACCTTAATCATAGTATAATTTTCTCTTGATGATGGTGGAAGAAGGCGAGATGCCAAATGTTATTGAGGTGCAACGTGTGCAGAGTAACAATAATTAAGACATTTGGGATCCACTCCACCGCTAGAATTCAGACCATCTAGGAATGCTTTTAATGAGTTCTCTTTTGAATAAAATAAACTATTTTACATGGCATCGAGCTATGATGATAATTTTATGGGCTAAAACTAATATTAGTTTTATGGATAGGAGTTATAAAAGGCCAAAGGAGAACTCAGATCAGTTCTAAAGTTGGAAACGAGTTGACTTCATGGTCACCTCGTGTATCCTTAATTCAATATCAAATAATTTGGTAGAGGCATTCATATATGTCAATTCTGCTAAAGAATTATGAAATGAGTTAGAAGATCAATATAATGGTAATCATGGACCCTAAGTCTATAAAGATACAAAGAGAGATTAGTTCAATCTATCAAGACAATCTCATTATTATAACTATTATACTAAACTAAAATAGCTTTGAGATGAGATAGGTTGATTGATTCCTTCATCAACCTATATGCAAGGTGCAGCTAGGGACAATGTAGACTAGGGTAATGTGACCAAACTATCCTAATTTTTGGTGGGCCTAAATGATCAATATGATCATGTGCCAATAATAAAATCTTGTTGATCGACCTCTGCCACTTGTTAACAAGGTATACTATATGGTCTTAAGGTTAAAACAACAAAGAGAAGTTCATAATAGTTATGTAGACTCAAGAAATGCAAGTGTCTTTGTTGCTAAGGGGAAATCTTATAGTAGGGGAACTAATTTTATGAGTAACAATAGTGGAGAGGGTTATAAAAGGAATCAATCCAGAAGAGATTCTACTCAAACAAAGTGACAGATATTATACTCATTGTCACATGAAGGGACATGAGAGAAAGAGGGTTACTTCAAATTGATAGGCTATCTAAACTAGTTCTATGAGGCGAGAAAGGGTGGGATGGGTAAAGGGAAAAGTAGGTTTGCTACTTAAGCAGAGTAATCAGTTAAAGAAGGAAACTTAGAACAGTCTAAGAAGGCTAATTTGACTACTAATATTACCTATGTATTTAAGAGGATTCTAAAAAGGAATGGCATAAATGAAGGTACTCCAATGAATTACATTAGTTATGCATGTATAACTAACTCTACTATCTCTAATTTGTTAGATTATAGATATAATGATTTGGATAATAGATTCTGGCGCAACTAACTATATAAGTTTTACTAGTAAGCATATGACAAACTTGTTAAAACTTAACCCATCTATAACCATTCACCTACTATTTAGAACTACCACTATTATTTACCAAAAAGGGTTTGTTACTTTAAACCTTAAGTTTGAACTCAAAAATGTTATAGTAGTTCCTAGATTCAAATATAACCACCTATCTGTTAGTTAACTAGCTAATTATCTAAATATCATAATTAAATTTTACCAAATGCATTGCTTGTTTCAGGACCTCTTGACTAAGAATGTCACAGTTGTTAGGGTTCGACAAGTTGGTTTGTACATACTTAACTACAATAGTTTTTTTTTAAGTACCATTGCTTTGTTTCAAAATAAACATTATGCTCTCATTAATGTTATAGAAAATTCAATTTATTATTTTAATTCTATTCCTTGTAATGTAAATACTATGAATAAAATATCTTCTTACATCTCTTACGTTTTACTGTACTAAAGATTAGGCCACACTTCTTATGAGAAAATTCAACATATACCTTATGTCTTGCATTACCCTCCTTTAAGTGTTTGTGACATTTGTCCGTTAGTAGCAACATAGACTACCTTTTCCTACTAGCTCTACCTAGTCAAAACATGTTTTTGACCTTGTTCATATATATTTTTGGGGACGTTATAAAACAACTTCCTTGACAAACACATATTACATCTTGATATTAGTTAATGACTTAAGTAAAGCAACCTAGACTTTCTTATTAAAATAAAAGTCAAAAACTTTTTCCTACCTACAAAGCTTTATTTTCTTAATTCATACCTATTTTACTAAAGCCATTAAGCAAATTAGAAGTGATAATGACACTAAAATCACTAATGAACAGTGCAACACATGTATTTTCCAAACTTGGCATTGTACATCAAATAACTACATCTTACACACCTTAACTAAATGGAGTTATAGAATGCAAACATAAACACCTGTTAGAGGGTAATAGCCCTCATATGTTTCAATCAGGTCTGCCTAAGCAACTTTGGGTTAAATCTATCCTTACAAATACTCACATTATTAATAAGTTACCTTTATATGTTCTTAACTAGAAAACCCCTTTTGAAATGTTATACAATAAACCAACATGCTATAATTCCCTTAGAGTCTTTGGTTGCTTATGCTTTTTAATTAATGTCTTACCCAATAAATATAAATTTTTTTCTATGGCCTCCAAATGTGTTTACATTGGTTATGCACCTAGATAAGTTTGATTTCCAAACAATTCTCTAGAGATGTTGTCTTTCATAAATATGTCTTTCCTTTTAAAACTAATCTAGCCTTGATGAAACTTAAACTTGTTTTACTTATTATTTCTCTTATGCATCTTGATCTCACTTTTGAAAGTATGTACAAACTAGTCACATACTTTTTTATCCTTGTTTATGATATTTAGACCTCCTAAGCTAATCCATCTCTCATAACCATTCCATACAACAATTCTCCAGACAACACATAACATAACTTCATTCAATTTGACTAACAAATTACTTCAAATTCCTTTCTATTTTCAAAAATTGATACTCTTAACACCACGCATTGGCCTATCTAAATAAGATGATGTACTAGAAAAAGAACAAGGCTTAAATGTCTATATAACTTTATACCCTAGTAGAATCTATTTATACAAACAACCTTTAATATTAGCCCTACCTCCTTCTCCACACCTTATCCTATTTAAACTCTTCCCCCTACTATCATACCTTACTTAGATAGTACTCATATGCAATTTGTAGCCAATATATTTGTAGTCAGACAAAGAATGATCCTAATGGGGTTAAGGCCATGCAAAAGGAGATAACAACTTTAGAACCAGAACTATACATGGGAACCTTACTCCTCTGCCACCTGGACAAAATTGCAATAAGGTGCAAATAGGTCTATAAAGTTAAGGTAAAACCTAATAGGATAATAGATGGATATACAAAAGCTATATTAGTAGCAAAGAGCTATATACAAATAGAAGGGGTTGATTGTCATGATAACTTTTCACCAATAGCTAAGTTGCTTACTATTAAACTTATCCTAGCTACTGCCATTATTAAACACTAGCACATACACCAATTGAACATAAACAATGCTTTTTTGCATGGGTATTTAGATGAGAAAATATAAATCTTTCTACTTAATGGTTATATGGTTTCTAACCCCATTATAGTTTATAAGTTGAAAAAATCTTTGTATGGTTTAAAACAAGCATCTAGGCAGTGGAATATTGAGCTTACTGCCAAATTATACAATTTAGGCTTTCAACAATCTTTCAATGACCATTTCCTCTTTATTAAATCCGTTGGTTATGTGTTTCTTATATCAATTATTTATGTGGATAATATTTTGGATATTGGTTCTTGTCAGACTATTATTTTTATTATTAAGAAAGCCTTAAATGATGTTATCATCATTAAAGACCTCGGTAACACTAAGTACCTACTAAGACTTGAGATACAGGTGACTTCTAAGGGTATGTATCTCAATTAAAGGAAATATACATTAGATATTATTTTTTATGTTGGTTTGACTGGTTGTAAGCCTACTAAGACCCCTCTGCCTTCTAGTTTGAAACTACATAATGATACTTCTGAATTGTTACTTAATCTAGAAAGGTTTAGAAGGCCAATAGGCAGGTTGTTATATCTTAACATGATCAGACCTGATATCTCATATGCCACACAATAATTGAGCCAATTCATGGCATCTCCTAGGCAGGTTCATTAGGATGCAACTTTACATATGGTAAAGTACTTTAAGAATCCCCCATCTCCAAGTTTGTTTTTTCTTGCTCAGTCTTCGTTTTTTATTGCTCAGTCTTCTTTGATCTTTATTGTAATAATCAATATGCTCTATACATTGATGTTAACCTAGTCTTTCATGAGATGACTAAACATATTGATATTGCTTGCAACATTTTGAGAAATAAGTTGTAGAAGGCTTTTATCACTACTGCTCATGTTCCCTCCAAATACCAAATTACAAAACATTTATTCACTAAGACATTAGGTATTAAAGCTTGTGGTTTCTATTATCCAAGGTGGGATTGATTCATCAATCTCCATCTTGAGGGGATGTTAAGTTATGTATTTTCTACTGTATTTGCATTTTGTAATGTACAACTTTTATATTCTTTTGTATTGGTTTCACGTTTTTAGACATAGTCTTTCTGTATAGTCTTATCTTTTTTATGGGCATTATTATAATTTTGGGCTTGAATTTTTATACATCTTTATATAATATATATATTTTGTATTTGTCTATGCTCCCTCGAATTCTCTAAAACTTAACCTAGAAATCAAACCTTCACAATTACATATTTAATAATAAATTAGAATGATTTTAATAGCAACTAAGGGTTAATATTTGACATTTTGACCCTCACTCATCGGCTAATAAAATATATTAAGTAAATCTAGTAATTAGACATTTAAAATTATAATTAAAATGTAAAAATTAAATATTTTAATAATTAGCATTTGTTCTTCAATAGTTGATTCCCCAACCGATAAGCGCTAATGGTTAATAGCCAGTCACAACTCTTAAATCAAACAACATTTTAATTTAATAATTAAAGATCAATTTTTATTAATATAATATTAGATTTTAGTGATTTAAATTTTGAACTATTATATCCTCCATTCATTAACCAATATATATATCCAACCCTATGAAATTTCCTCCATTTATTAACCAATATATATATATATCCAACCCTACGAACCTAGGCGCACTATAATATCAATCCATAGCAAAATTTAGAAACTATTACCATAGTCTCATTCATTCAGTTTGGTTTTATCAATTTCAAACTTATTTATAATAAAATAATTTATTTATAATAAAATCCTAAAATAAGGGATTTAAATGACACTTTAGTAAGTAAAATTTTTTTGAAATTCATTTGGATAGCTAGTAATTTGAAATAATTTAAAATTAAAAATTTGTCACCAGGCTTAAACTCAAATTCAAATCCACTATAATTTTAAATAACAACCTACATACAATATTGATTCATATGTACATAAATTAAAGTTAAAAAAATTATAATTTGACACCAAATTTATCTATTTTCCATGGTATCTTTGAGAATGATGAGATCGGATTGATATTAATATCTAAATCAGATATTTAAATATTTAATGTAATTATATATCATTAAACTAATAAATTAACACACGAATGCCATAATATATTACTACATCCGTCCTATTTAAATTGCCACATTTAGCTCATACATATTTATTAAGAAAATGATTAAATTTTCTTAATATTATACAAAATTATTTTATATAGACTAAAATATTTTCTATTAACTCATTAATATTAAAAATATTATACTCTCACATTATTTATTAACTCACTAATAACAAGAGTATAATTAAAAAATATTAATTAATTTTTATTGATTTTATAAAGTGATAATATAAATGGAATAATTTTTTTTTTGCAAAAATGACAATTTAAACGAGACATAGATAGTAACTATTTTATAAGCATAATATATCTATAGCTCTCTATATTTCATTTTGATAATTTTATTCTATGTATTTATACATTTATCACTTTGTCCCCCTTATATTTATCTATTTTATACTAATAGATACTTATATTAATAAATATTGATCATTTTATTTTTTATATTTATAAATTTTATATAAAAAAATACTTTAGTAGCTCGATGTGACTCAATAAGTTCATAATTATAAGTTAAAAAAAATATGAATTTAAGGTATTATATAGTTAAATTGAAAGTTGAATGAGCAAACTGATTAAATGAGTAAAGTTCAAAGGATTACATATATATTTGGCTGTAAATTAGGTGTCAAATTAAAATGTAATCTATGAGTATTTTATATTCTGAAGTAATTTAAAAAAAAAGTTGAGAAATTGTAGAAAGAAAATTCTTTTGCGGGTGTGAAATTCAATTTGCACGCAATCATTTTAAAATCTAGTGTTGAGTGTAATAATCTCGTGAATGGCAAAGTTATAAAATACTATATTGAAAGATTTATTTAACCGACTCTCTCTATATATAATATGGTACGTTTGCTGGGTTAGAACTAGGCGATAAAACATTAATTAATTAATTAATAATAATAATAATAATAATAATAATAATAATAATAATAATAATAATAATACAGTGGACGCTGCTGATATATTAGAAAAAACGAAGGTCTATAATTATTATTAAAGCCCCTTGTTTTTGTATTGACATTACCACATGGATGAAATAACATCTAATGAAATCCCAAAGAATTTAGTAGGCAATTTATGTTAATTATAAAGGAAAGATTTTTTTTTCCAAATTTTAGTATGAATAGTTTTTTACCAAATAAAAAAGAAAATAAATTTAATAAAATAACCATCTTACTATAAAATTATAATAAAAAAATGTATCCATTTTTTCAAATTAAATTAATAATCCAACGTTTATGTTATATAATATGATTTATTCTCTTTCGGCTGTAATTAGAAAATTTAAAAATGTAATTTTTTTTTTAAATTGCAGCAGCGATTGATCAACAGAATACCAAATGAAAAGGAAGAGTAATGAAATCACACAATATCATTGAAGTGGACCATACACTATTTTTTACAAAATGATAAACTCTTACATAAATTGAACATTAATTGTGATAGGATGTAAATATTTGTACAAAGATCCCTTGTCCAAGCAATACTAAGAAATAGAATCCACTAAATAGAATTATATATTTATAAAATTATATATTATTTCATTTATAAATAAAATTAAAATATATTATATTAAACTCTATTAAAAAAAGTATTATATCAAACTAATAAATTTTAAATTTTAAAAAAATTTAAATGTAGAATTTTAAGTCATCGAAACTTTCAAAAAAAAAATTAGAAATCACCTAAAATATACCTATATCTAAAATATTAATATTTTTTAGACTCATATCACTTTAAATAGACTGAAAAAACTAGAATACCATTTCTAACGAATTACGCCTAAATTGAATCATCTTCTTTCAATTGAAATTAGAGCAAAACCGAATAGCTTTCGTTGATCTCTCTATCACTATCGATCTCTCTCTCTCTCACCGTCGTTCATTCTTTTTCTCACCGCCAGCAACTTTTCTGCACTCTCAATGTCTAAAACTTTCATTTTTACAGTTATTCGATAAAATTTCATCATTTTTCCCAACATCCACAGTAAGTCTGTATTCTAGGATTTTTTATTTAATTTTTTTTTACTTCGAAAATGAAAAAATATTGAATGTGAAATGTGTGAATATATAATAAAGCAGATGCATGTGTGAAAGTCGATGTCTTAATGGGTGGCAATATTTTTTATTTATTGATGTATTTTCTTTAACGATTAATTTTTTACCTATTTGAATTATGCGTTTTCAGTTTTTTTTTTTTTTTTGAGGATGTAACGTTTATATAAGCGAAGTTAGATTGAGTTAGGAGAAGTTATAGGTGGTTAAGATATCACTATAAACTGTCCGAACTTGCCCGAACTAGGATGAAGTTTCTTGTTTTTGCTATCTGAAAGACTCCAATGCAATTTCTAAGTCAATATTCACACTAGATTTGTTCAATGGTACATGTTTGATTTTTTTTTATTGTTTTTTAGTGGAAATTTAGTGAACTGAAATGCCTTAACTACCCATAACTTGCCCTGACTCCACTGCAGTTGCATGTATTTTTCATCTGAAAATCTCCACTGAAATTCCTAAGTCAATCTGCACACTTGTTATGGCAATGGTATCTGTTTGATATTTTATGATTTTTTAGGAAAAATTTAGTGAACCGATCTGCCCTAACTTGCCATAATTTTTTCTAACTGTAGTGAAGTTGCATGTTTCTGCCATCTGAAATTCTCTAATGAACTTTCTAATTCAATATGAACACTTGGTCACATCAATGATATCTATTTGATTTATTTTGATTTTTTCAGAGGGAATTTAGTGAACCCAACTTGAGCTTATTTGTGTCTACTTTGAACAAAATTAGTCAGGTATGAAAGCTCCGCCGCATATTTCATTACCATCCAACATGCTTGATTGCCTTTAGCTAAATTTTTTGCCCTCTGTCTCCATTTACATGATTTATCAACACAGCGGACAACGATGAAAGATGGATTTGACTTGAAAACCTTAAATTAAAATTGCTAAAATTTCTCCCTCGTTGCTACAATTAACAATATTGTAGTCAAATCTCTCTTTGTTCTAAATAGTTTATCCTCTCCAATAGAATACTCAATTGAACTTTCACCTAATAAATTTAAATCAAAATCATTATTTGATTTATGTAACCCTAAATCTGCATCCTCAGTGACATTACACTGTTCTGTTCCATCCATTCAATCTATATGAATCTCGGTAGTATGCTAGATACCAGTATTATAAATTTCATTTCCTTCGGTCAAATGGCCAACGGTGTGTGAATACATAATGATATGAGCAGTATCCAAATGGATAGAAACCTCAGAAATTGCATGGATGTCTTCTACCATCGAAGACATAAGTGAGTCTTCATCTTTATATTGAGTATGATATTGGTCTTTAGAATTACTTCAAGATCAGGAACCACTCCAACAATTTTTTTCATATATGTTGAATCATTGCTGCCATATCCAAATTTAAAGACACTATCTTCAATATTAACATAAAGTGGATGCTTTAGTCTATTCTAGGCCACAAATGTAAGAAACACGCTAAATGTCGTATAGTCTACAATATCATAAAGTGATGCTTCATCATATCCTGTAAAAAGTTGAATTCAATGTTTGAAGTTTCGTCAATATTAAGCATGCCCGATGCCGCTTTTTTTAATTCATTGAAATCAGCTTGTTCTGTCCATACAAGAAATTTAGTACACTTCAAATATATTTTGATATCTCCACATTAAAGTTTCCTCCGTAACGAATTAGAATAACAATACTACTTTTTGACATTTGATTTTGAAGGTAAATTATTAACACCCTATAATCACAAATAATAAGCAAACCAAAACTATTAAATCCACAGGAGCATTCTATATAGTAGATTTAAACATTGTGATAGAGGTTAGGGCAAGTTATGGATAGTTAGGGCAGTTCAGTAACCCTTTTTTCCATCAAAAAAATTAAAACAAATCGGATGGATATCATTTTCAGACTAAACAATGAAGGGATTCTCAGAAAGTATCAAGGAGCATTCTCTATAGCAAATATAAGCATTGTGATGGGGTTAGGGTAAGTTATGGATAGTTAAGGCAGTTTAGTAACCATTTTTCCCCATAAAAAATAAAACCAAATCGAACGAACATCTTTTTTAGACTAAACAATGCAGAGACTCTCAAAAAAGTATTCAGGAGCATTCTTTATAACAGATATAAGCATTATGATGGGGTTAGGGTAAGTTATGGATAATTAGGACATTTTAGTAACCCTTTTTTCCCATCAAAAAAATTAAACAAATCGGACAAACATTATTTTCAAACTAAACAATGAAGAGACTCTTAAAAAGTATCCAAGAACATTCTCTATAGCATATATAAGCATTGTGATGGGGTTAGGGCAAGTTATGGATAATTAGGGCAATTCAGTAATATTTTTTTTCATAAAAAAAATCAAAACAAATCGGACATACATCATTTTTAGACTAAACAAAGCAGAAACTCTCAAAAAGTATCGATGAGTATTCTATATAGCAGATATAAGCATTGTGATAAGGGTTAGAGCAAATTATGGATAGTTAATGCATTTCAGTAATCCTTTTTTTTCATTAAAAAAATAAAATAAATTGGATGGATATCATTTTCAGACTAAATAATGAATGGACTCTCAGAAAGTATCTATATAATATTCTTTATAGCAGATATAAACATTATTATGGGGTTAGGATAAGTTATGGATAGTTAGGGCATTTCAATAACTCTTTTTTCTTCAAAATAATTAAAACAAATTGGACAGACATCATTTTTAAACTAAACAATGCAGAGACTTTTAGAAAGTATTCAGGAGCATTATCTATAGCAAATATAAGCATTGTGATGGGGTTAGTGCAAGTTATGGATAGCTAGAATATTTCAGTAACCCTTTTTTCTCATAAAAAATTATAAAAAATCGGGCGAATATTATTTTCAGACTAAATAATAAATAGACTCTCAGAAAGTGTTCAAGAGCATTCTCTATAGTAGATACAAGCATTGTGATGGGGTTAGGACAAGTTATGAATAGTTAAGGCAGTTCAGTAACCCTTTTTTCATCAAAAAATTAAAACAAATCGGACGAACATTACTTTTAGACTAAACAATGTAGAGACTTTCAGAAAGTATCAATGAGCATTCTCTATAGCAGATATAAGTATTGTGATGGGGTAAAGACAAGTTATGAATAGTTAGGGTAATTCAGTAACTTTTTTCCCATAAAAAATTAAAATAAATTGGGCGGATATCATTTTCAGACTAAACAATGAAAGAACTCTCAGAAAGTATCTAGGAGCATTCTCTATAGCAGATATAAGTATTGTGATGGGGGTTAAGACAAGTTATGGGTAATTAGGACATTTCAGTAACCCTTTTATTCATAAAAAAAAATTAAAACAAATCGGATGGACATTATTTTCAGACTAAATAATATAGAGACTCTCAAAAAATATCTAGGAGTATTCTCTATAGCAAATATAAAAATTGTGATGAAGGTTAGGGCAAGTTATGGATAATTAGGATATTTCAGTAATCCTTTTTTCCATAAAAAAAAATTAAAACTAATCAGATGTACATCATTTTTAGACTAAGCAATGAAGAGATTCTCAGAAAGTATCGATGAGCATTCTCTATAGCAGATATAACCATTGTGATGGGGTTAGGGTAAGTTATGGATAGTTAAGCCAGTTCAGTAATCCTTTTTCCCTATTAAAAAAATAAAAATAAATCGTACGGACATCATTTTCATACTAAACAATGCAAAGACTCTTAGAAAAGTATCCAGGAGCATTCTCTATAGCAGATATAAGTATTGTGATGGGGTTAAGGATGTTATGGATAGTTAGGACATTTTAGTAATTCTTTTTTCTCATAAAAAAAATCAAAATAAAACGGACAAATATTATTTTCCGACTAAACAATGAAGGGACTTTCGGAAAGTATCCAGGAGTATTTTCTATAGCATATATAACTATTGTGATGGGGTTAGGACAAGTTATGGATAGTTATGACATTTCAATAAATTTTTTTTATAAAAAATTAAAATAAATCGAACGGACATCATTTTCAGACTAAATAATGCAGGGATTCTCATAAAATATCCAAGAACATTCTCTACAGCAGATATAAGCATTGTGATGGGGTTGGAGCAAATTATAAATAATTAGGGCTGCGACAATTCTGCTCACATCTATAATTATTTTTGCAGAAATAATGTGAGCCGGATATAGATACTAATATAGAATTAATTCAATAAAATAAACTATTTTCTCTTCAAATAATTATAATTTCATAGTAAAAATAATTTATATACATCTACATTGGACAAAATCAAGATCAGACATTTATCTGTATATTCAACTAAATGAACAAAATATAAAAATATATCAAGTAAAATTAGAAAAAATAATTGAAAGAGGCAGATTTTATCAATCTGCTAGTTGCATATTCGTGTTTTAGAAAGAGAAGAGACAGAAAGGTAAAAGAGGCATATTAATATTTTAAGAAGGAAGAAGGCGATATTAGTAGATGAAAGTTTTTTTTAATATTAATTTATATATTTTAGTCTTTTTTAGTCTATTTAAAATAATATGAATATAAAAAATATTAATATTTTAGAGATAAAAATATTTTATGTAATTTTTTATAAGAAATTTAGTTATCGAAAATAATGAACGATACGAGAATATAATAATAATAATTTTATCAAAGTTAAATATTGGATTCTCGAGATGCATAATTATTTTATTTATTTATTTATTTTTAATTCAGACACATAGTATGTAGTATAATGGAAGTAAAAAAGTTGTAATAATAATGAAAGTTGAAGGGCAATTAAGTACCTAAAGTTTATATAAAGAGCAAGTGGCACCGTCACTCTGGCTCGGACCATACTAATACCATCATATTCTTTGATAATCCTTTCAATTTCAACAGCAATGGCGATGGCTTTCAAGATGGTATTCTTTTCTCTTATTTTTTTTTCAGAATTTACTTAAATCATTAATTCAATATTTATCTTTATTTACAACTCTTCTTTTTTACTTATATTTACATGGAAATATAGGCAACGACTGGAATGTGGGTGACTGATGAATGCAAGAATTGGTTCATGGAAATGAAGTGGAAAAAAGTTCACAGATTTATAGTTTTCAAGATCGATGAGAAATCAAGATTGGTCACCGTCGATAAGGTCGGTGGCCCCGGCGAAGGCTACGATCAGCTTGCTGCTTCTTTGCCGGAAGATGATTGTAGATATGCTGTTTTCGACTTCGACTTTGTCACCGTCGACAATTGCCGGAAAAGCAAGATCTTTTTCATTGCATGGTCTGCCTTTTTCTTTTATTTAGTTATAAATATATATCATTCTCTACATCACATTAAATATATAGTTTTCATTAAAATTAACTTAGATAATATAATTTTTCATTATAATTATGCATTTACATCGTTGTAGAAGTATTATGGGTGAAAATGAAATCTTAATGTAATTAGCTAGCCAATCCAAGTAATGAAGAAGAATTAATTTTGGGGTGAGAGTTGATGGTAGCAATAAATATATATTAGGACAACTAATTCTTTTAATTTTGGCAGTGTTTCATTGTCTTTCTCCACATGTCTTTTATTAGGTACATATGTCCCTGTTTAGGTACCCAGTCAAGGATTCTTGGTTTACAATTGTCCATTAAAAAGATTGGTTACTTGGAAAGCATAATTAATGATAAATAAAATCCATCAATTTCTGATATTGTTTTATTACTGCATCTTCATTTTTTTTTTTTAAAAAAATTATACTAATAAAGTATTTGCTGGTTAGAAAATATATATATTTTTTAATTAGATCTAACAATGATAATTAAAAATTTCAGGTCTCCAACAGCATCAAGAATTAGAGCAAAAATGTTATATGCAACCTCAAAAGACGGATTGAGGAGAGTGTTGGAGGGCATCCACTATGAACTCCAAGCAACCGACCCAACTGAGATGGGATTTGACGTCATAAGGGACAGAGCCACATAAAATTTCATTAATTACCATTTAAATATTAACATTATTAGCTTAATTATAATAACTATGATCAATGTACTAGCATATATATATATATATATATATCATCTTACTTTTCTTTTATTTAATAATTTCAACAAGATGTGCTTTTTATCTTCTTGTTACTTTTGCTTGCTTTTTTTCTTGATTTTTGGCACTAATGTAAGTTCACCTTCTAATATGTAATAATAATTAATAATTATTATCTGCCCTATGTATGCTAATTGGACCACTAATAAACTTTTAATTTGATTCCCTCTTTTAACATGGAAAAGGTAAAAAATTTTACCATAAAATGTCAAAAGTGCTTTTGCCCTTCTTTACTTTTTCTTAAACAAGTTTATGTCTGTGTAATTAAGAATTCGGGTATACATATATAGTTAATTATTTAAGATTAATTAAGATCAAGACACTATATATATATATATATATATATATGCTTTTTCCTGCTACTTTATGCCCTTAATGATAATCTTATAATTTACCATAATTTTATAAATAGAATAAAAAGAAGAAAGATTCAAAACCAATATTAGTTTTTATTGAAATTATTATAAATCTTTAATTTGACATTTGCAATTTTGGTGGAAATGAGGGTGGTTTTTTTTCCTAAATATTAGAGAAAGACAAAAATTACATATAATATATGAATTGAAAATCTGAAAAAAAAAATTGAAATATATCAAATGATTGAATTTTTAATATAGACATGGAAAAACTAATATCAAAAGTTAGCTGTAATAAGGTTGAAATTTTGATTTTTATATTAATCACTTCATATATTTAAATTTAATTGATATGAGATTTTTTTTCCATATTATATATTCTTAATATTAAAAATTACTAGACTAAGTTCATATCAAATGGTGAGAGAAAAAATCTACTAAAGGACACTAACCTAGATAAGCCTTAAAAATGCAGGAACCCTCACCAGAATCCAATGGTATAATAAAGTTGAAATCTTTTCATTAATATCCTCACTTTTTTTTTTGGTCATTATTAATATTCTCACTTGACATTTATGTCATGATGAAAGTTTTTATTAGATGTGGCAAAATATATAAAGTCAAATTATTTTAGGTTTAGATCAAGCAGGGTTATGTACAGCGTTTATATTTAAAAAATGATTTTAATTTTTAATAAATTTGACTAGATTTATAGATTTAAAATTAGGTTGAATTGTGTTCTTTTTATTAATTTATCAAAAAAAAAAATATTTGTATAAGCTTCTTTGGAATCAATGAGTACTCACATTTGAAATGGAGTTAAATGAGTTACAAGTGGATATATCGATAAGCAGAAATGCTAGCAACACTTATTCTAAATAACACTTTTTTTAGACACTCTCTTTCATATTGTTCTAATTTTCTTTTTAAAAAAAGAAAAAGAAGAAAGAATACTTGTAACTTCATATAATAGGTAAACGTAAATGTGTGATATCTTTTTTTTTCCTATTATTCTGTCCGTTCTATGATAAAAATTATTTTAACTATTATACAAATATTAAGATAATTATTAAAGTATTTCAGATGTATTAAAATATTTTCACTTATTTTTAATATCATTTTTAAAGTATTCTCTCACTTAATTAATCAATTACCATACACAATTTTTTTTATAAATATTTTTCTAGTTCTCACTAAATTTAATATAATATTAATATAGTGATGATAATAGTGATAAAGATAAAATTATAATATATTTTTTTTAAATTTTATAAAGCGTCATTCTGGATGGAATTTTTTTTTATATTTTCAAAAAAGCGCTCACATAGTAATATCTAAATACTAATTTTTGTCATTCCTCTTTTACGGTAAAAATAAATATTGCAAATTTTTTTTTTGCTTTATGTTAATGACTAAAAAAATATTTTTCCATTTCGTACTTAATTTAAAATGATTTACAGGACCTTTAATATTATAAATGTTTTTTCA
Organism: Garcia nutans; assembly: GCA_947685225.1. Taxonomy (NCBI): domain Eukaryota; kingdom Viridiplantae; phylum Streptophyta; class Magnoliopsida; order Malpighiales; family Euphorbiaceae; genus Garcia; species Garcia nutans. The sequence continues at coordinate 15,911,784 of CANTUV010000018.1, read as the reverse complement.
AAGAAGAATTTTATAAACAAATATTTTTTCTATAAAAAAAAAAAGCAGTACTAATTATAGAGGATAAAGGAGATAAGTCTTCCTTGTAACTGTTTTCTGATAATTGTATCTGTTGTTATCTTTCTGTTTAGGTCTATTTTTATCACTTCTGTATACATAGTTTAGGACTCTGTATCTATATAAGTTGTACTCTTAGACTTTATAATGTATTTTATTTCTATTCCCTCATATGGTATTAGAGCCTATAATCTCTAACGAGGCAAACGATCCAAATTCTAAAATATGTCTTCTTCTTTTTCTTCTGTTATTCATCTTAATGCTCCTACGCATTTTCCAATCAAACTAAATCAGGATAATTTTCCAGTCTGGCGGAAGCAAATTCAATCCACCTTAATCGGCTTAGGGTTACTGGGGTATATTGATGGCTCTACTTCAGCGCCGTCAGCGGCGATTGACAATAAACCAAACCCAGATTATACTATCTGGTATCGACAAGATCAAACTCTTGTAAGCGCTCTTTTGGGCAGCTGTACTGAATCAATTCAGCCACTAATATCGTCGGCAGAATCGGTGAAAGATGTCTGGGATCGACTTTCCCAAAGTTATGCAAATACCTCACGATCGAGGATTCTTTCTCTGAAGACCAAATTGGCTTCAAACTCCAAAGGCACCAAACAGGTATATGTTTTTCTGAATGAAATGCGAGCTATGGCTGATGAATTGGCTCTTACTCAAAACCCTATTAGTGATGAAGATTTGATTGTGCACATCATTGCTCAATTGGGAGATGAATTTGCCCCAATTGTTGCTGCTCTTAAAGTGCGTGAAACTTCAATTTCGTTTTCTGATTTGTTTGAAAAACTAACTGATTTTGAGCGATCCCTGAAAGGGAAAGAGGATGCTAGCTTTAATATTGCAACAGTTCATGTCACTCAGAAGTCCACTACTAAGTCGCAAAATGCTGGTTCTGATGGGAACAACGCGAATCAGGGATACTTTTCACGACAGAATCAGGGGTATAATTCTAATTACAGACGCAATCGTGGAGGTTATAATAATCATGGAGGTTATAATCAGAATTCAAATCAGACTAGAGGCAGCTATCGGCAAGGTGTTGTTTGTCAATTTTGTGAAATTGCAGGACATAGTACTACTGTATGTCGGAAGCTGGCTCGTTTTCTGAAAGAGAATAATATTTCAGTTCAGAACAGTAATGTTGGTGTGTCCTCTGTACCTGCTATTAACACTACAACGGCAATGAATTCTCAACCGTGGCTGTTTGATACAGGAGCATCACATCATGTAGCATCGAGTCCCTCCTCTCTTCAAGGGTATTCTGATTACAATGGTCCGGATGAAGTTTTTCTGGGAGATGGTAAAAGTCACTCTATTTCTCACACTGGTTTTACAAGTATTAATACTTTAAGCAAAATTTATCTCTTCCAGATATATTATGTGTGCCTAATTTGAAAAGGAATTTGGTTTCTATTGCTAAATTGTGTCGAACTAACAATGTTTCTGTTGAATTTTTTGCAACTTATTTTCTTATGAAGGATATGTCCACGGGGGCACCGCTTCTACGAGGAGAGGCAATTGATGATATTTATTGTGCAACCTTTTCCAAACGTCCTCAGCTGAATGTTACAACGGAAGAGTCTTCATTGTCTTCTTTACATCATAAGCTTCGTCATCCTTCCAATAAAGTATTTAGATTAGTTCTCCAACAATCTGGATTTTAGTATTTGTCTAGTTCTGTTTCCAATTTCCATTGTAATTCATGCTCTATGAGTAAAAGCCATAAGCTTCCTCTTTTTTTTTTTGAGAATTCTTTGACTAGTTCAAACCCGTTCCAACTTGTTTATAGTGATGTTTGGGGACCAACAAAAATGTCAATTGATGGGTATCAATACTATGTTATATTTATTGACCATTTTTCTAAATATGTTTGGCTATATCCGATGAAAAGAAAGTCTGATACTTATAATTTATTTCTTAATTTTCAGCGTCTAGTTGAGAATTATTTCAATACCAAAATTGTTTCTGTTTTTTCTGATAATGGTGGGGAATATGTCAAATTAAAATCGCATTTTGCAGCTTGTGGTATTTCTCATTATACTTCACCACCTCACACGCCTGAACATAATGGTACTGCTGAAAGGCGACATAGGCATATTGTTGAGACCGGTTTATCCTTACTTAATTATGCTTCTTTGCCTAATACCTATTGGACTTATGCGTTTCAGGTTGCGGTATATCTAATAAATCAGATGCCATCTTCTGTTATTTCGTTTCAAACACCATTTTTCAAGCTTTTTGGTCATTCTCACAGTTTTGGGAAGTTCAAACCTTTTGGTTGCTTGTGTTATCCGTGGTTACGTCCATACACAACATCTAAACTCCAGTCACGTTCTGTTCCATGTGTCTTCCTTGGTTACTCTTCTTCACAGTCTGCCTATAAATGTCTTGATATGTCGACTAAGAAGTTGTACTTTTCTCGTCATGTAAAGTTTGTTGAGCATGTCTTTCCTTTCAAGGAGTACAATAAATCTCATCAATTTTTCAATTCTAGTGGAGGTGCTTCTTGTGCAGGTGCTTTGTTGCAAAAATCAACTATTGTTGACACTGCTCCGGTACATATGCTTCTGCTCTCATTTGTTTCGACACCGGCTGTGGACTCAGTTTCGGAACAGGTTAGTAATGTGAATGCTACACCTGCTGTTCAAGTTTGTTCAGAAATTGTCCCTTCTGATACAGTATCAAGTGATGTTCAATTGCTAGCTACAGAGCAAGTAACAGATGCTCCGAATCAAGAAGCTGTGCCTGTTACTTTCGTTACTTGACCTCCTGAAATTGATGCTACGGCTTTAACAGTGATACCGGCTCCAGAGACTATTACAGCTGCACCGAGAACTCAACGTGCTCGCAAACAGAACCCGAGGTATTTTAATTCCTCTTTTGTTAATGTTACTACAAGGTATCCACTACCTTTCTTTCTTGAACCTCGAACTGTTCAGCAAGCTTTGAAGGATAATAATTGGCGGGCTGCAATGGATCTAGAATATAATGGTCTCTTGCAGAATGGAACTTGGGAGTTGGTTCCAAGGACAGCTGCAGTTCCGATTGGGTGTAAGTGGGTTTTCCATATTAAACAAACACCGGATGGATCGATTGATAAATATAAAGCCCGATTAGTGGCTGAAGGATTTTTGCAGCAACCTGGCCGAGATTATTTTGAAATATTCAGTCCAGTAACTAAGCCAGTCACAATACGGGTAGTGTTGAGCTTTGCTGTCTCTCATGGTTGGTCTTTGCGACAGCTGGATGTGAATAATGCATTTTTGCATGGTACTCTTCATGAAAATGTGTATATGGTGCAGCCTTCGGGTTATGTTAATTCACAGTTTCCGAATTATGTCTGCAAATTACGGAAGTCTCTCTATGGCTTAAAGCAAGCGCCAAGAGCTTGGTACATTGAATTGACTACCTTTCTTATGCAATTGGGTTTCAAGAAGTCAAGCGCAGATGCCTCTTTATTTATCTTTGCAAAAAATGGAGTTACAGCATACTTTTTGATTTATGTTGACGATATTGTGCTTACAGGGAGTAATAACAAATTTCTGGATATTTGTGTTGCGAAGCCAGCAGCTCGTTTCTCCATTAAAGACTTGGGCATGTTGCATCATTTTTTGGGCATAGAGGTCATACCTACTGCCACTGGGTTATTTTTATCCCAGCATCGATATATTGCAGACCTGCTTCACAAATTTGATATGGCTGGTGCTAAAGATGCCGTCACTCCCATGTCTGTTTCAGAAAAATTTGTTCTCAACGATGGTTCTTCTTCTGCCGATGCAACACTTTACCGGCAAATGGTTGGATCACTGCAATATTTGGCTGTGACGCGCCCGGATGTTTCCTTTGCTGTAAACAAATTATCCCAATTTATGCATAAGCCGACCCATGTACATCTTCAAGGTTTGAAACGTGTATTGCGGTATTTGAAGGGCATAATTTATCATGGCCTGAATCTTAATCGCAATTCTGACTTCACTGTAAAGACATTCTCTGACTCTGATTGGGGTGGACAACTAGATCAAGGTCGATCAACCACAGCTTATGTTTTATATCTTGGCTCCAATGTTATTTCTTGGAGGTCTGCACGCCAGAAAACGGTATCATGTTCGTCGACAGAGGCAGAATACAAGGCCTTAGCCAATGCGGCTGCTGAAGTTGTTTGGGTGCAGAATTTAATGACAGAGTTAGGACAAACGCTGAAAGGCACACCAACTATTCTTTGTGACAATACTGGAGCAACTTACTTCTATGCTAATCCAATCTATCATACAATAATGAAGCATTTGGCATTGGATTACCATTTTGTTCGTGAGAGAGTTACAGCTGGTCTTCTCCAAGTTTTGCATATAAGCTCAAAAAGTCAAATTGCTGATATGTTAACTAAAGCCCTCAGCAAACAACCATTCTTACATTTTCGATCCAAGATTGGAGTTTCCGATGGAACCTCTATCTTGCGGGGGCGTATAGAGGATAAAGGAGATAAGTCTTCCTTGTAACTGTTTTCTGATGATTGTATCTGTTGTTATCTTTCTGTTTAGGTCTATTTTTATCACTTCTGTATACATAGTTTAGGACTCTGTATCTATATAAGTTGTACTCTTAGACTTTATAATGTATTTTACTTCTATTCCCTCATACTAATTTTATGAATTAAATATAAGAAACACAAATTGATGATTTAAGTATAAGAAATAACAAAATAAAATTGTCCATTACACTTCAATTTAATTAGAAGTATAAATCCATCCGAGATTAACATTAATAATTCTCTCAAATAAATGAAGTAAATTTCCATTTTCTTATTAAAAAAAATCGACTTGTTTCTGAAATCTATGCAACAAATAGCTAGTCTTAGAAGTCCCTCATTCAACTTTAGTATCTACAAATGTTCAAAAGAGCTATAGCTGGATCATTATATCTACCATAAGCAAGTCGATTTCTACATCATTATGAAGATGTAAAAAAATAAAATAAAAATGAAAATAGTTAGAAAAAACAATTCAATCAAAAGCAAGATTGATATTTTCTTTTGTTTTCAATATGAGAAATAATCAAATGAATACAAGTTATTTTGTGGGGAACGATATGTAGAAATTAAGGAATAGTAATCGCCATATTTTTTACTTAATTTAGAAAAAAATAAAATAGTACTCCCTCCATTTTCTTTTAGGTGTTCATTTAAGAATTTTTTTTATTATTTCTAAATAAGTGTCTATTTAGAAAAATAAGATGTAATTCTTCATTTTATTTCAATATTACTTTATTCAATGATGAAAATATTTCAAATTTTATTTTTCCAAAATTTGGCAACTTTCTTATTAAATATTATAAAAAGGATATTTTAGTAAAAGTTATACTAATAAATGATAATTTTAATATTGGTGAATTTTTTAAAGCAAAATAAATTATTATTATTAATAAATCAAAAAGTATATTTCCAAGCAAAAATAAAATTATATAATTTTAAAATATATAAATATATATAATGAATAAAATTATTAAATTATAATAGTAACATATTTCAGTTAATCTAATTCTCAGTGAAATATTCATTCAATCGGTTATTTGTATAAAAATATTAAATTATTTTTCATACGAGAAGGATATATTCATTTGAGAATGACAAATAACACATAACTTTCAAAAGATGAAAGATAAAACTCTATAATAAAAATTTTAATTTTATTTTAAAAAATATTAAAATAAGAACAAACTCAAAATTTTAGATATATATTAATCTAAAAATTATTTTAAAAATAAATTACAGATAAGAACACACAAAAAGTACAAAAAAATTAAGTAATAGATGAGAAAGAAATACAAAGAAAGACAGATATGCTATTACTTGTTAATTAACTGATAATAACTTCACTCTTAAACTAAAGAGAAAATAAACGTACGAGAACTCTTTAATATTGGTGAAATAGTTAAAATGGACATTTAAAAAGAAACGGAGAGGTATATAATAAAATAAAGATAAATATTTGTATTCTCTTTTTGAATATCTCAACAAGAACGAACTTTTAGAGCTATTAATAACCTTGCACTGCTTGAAAACATCTTTCTTTCATAGCTTTTGACATAAAATTGGTACTCTCTTGACAGGCTATAATTGAAGTATGTCTCAAGCGGCTTTGGCACATGCTTTTTTTTGGAGTTACTAATAATAATAATAATAATAATAATAATAATATGTGAGGGTAACAATTGTAGCTGAAGTGGACTCCATCCAGGTAGTTGATATGGCCTACCGCAAAAGTTTTATTCCTTTTGAATATTCTTGGCTGATCAAGCTCCTCCTTTCTGTTACCATATCTCATGTTTATCGTGAGGGTAACCAATCTGTCTATTTTTTAGCTTATTATTCTCGTGTTAATAAGATTTCTAGAACTTTTGACTCACTCACATCTTTGTCTAAATTTATTAAAGGTTTTGTACTGACTGATAATATTTATCCCTATTTGAGATATTAATAAAAATTATCGGTGGTGCCGCTCACCTTTACTAAAAAAATAATAATAATAATATGTGCTTTGTGTTAGAATCCAAGGGTCAGACTACTCGCTCAATCAAAAATTCACTTGAAAAGTTAGAGAGGTTAAGAAAAAAAAAGACTCAGTGCTCGAACCTTAAATAAAGAAGAAAGCTTATTAATTAAACAGATTGAACCTTGATTTTATTATTAAAAGCTCACATCTGAATTATTAATATAATATAATGTTTATATTTATTATTTTTAAAATATTATATTACATAAAAAATGAAATATTTCAATATGTAATTAATAATTTTGAGCAGAAAATAATTTAATAAAATCTATATATAATTAATTTTTACGGGATTCTTGGGTATATATATAAAGATAAAAACTTATAGAGATCTTGTTTATCATATGACCATATTTAAATAATAATAATAATAATAAGGTCGAGAAGGGCTTAGTCAAGCTCACGCTATGTTATTAACCAGTCTAACCTCATGGATATATTTACTCCAAAGTCATTTCATTCTCATTATATGTTTGAATTTTTGTTGTCTAAAAAGTGAGGTAATATTCAGTAGTATTAATTTTCATTTGAAAAATTTTAAGATAACAAATTTTTGACAGTGAAGAAATACATGATCATGAAAACAACTATTTTCATCAATTTGAGTTTATTATTATGTTTGGGAGTGAAGAACCAATACTATTTTCTTTTACAAAAACTTAAAAAGTACCTTGGGTTAGAGATTGAAGAGAATATTTTCCTTTATTTCTAAACCTCTTCACTGTATATGGGAATGCATGAAATAATAAAATAATAAAAATAAAAAGGTAAATGCGAGATACAAGTGAAGAAAGACGAAAGAAGAGTTTTATTTTTATTTTTACATATTATAAGAGGTTACATTTTTTTTAAAATGGACTAATAGAAAAAAAAAAGTATAAGAAAATGTTTAATAAATGATATTGCTAGAATTTTCGTCAATAAACTGCACAAAATATTGACCCTCAGTTCATTCAAATTATTTCAAAATTCATATAAATTCAAATATGTTATAAACTACGTTTTTAAACCATGGAAAAAAAAATTATCACCTAATATTTATTACAAGAATGTAAGTTATATGTATACGGAAGGGGAGGATTATTGCTCATAAACAAAATGAAGCTCGTTTTGGCCTTCTTACATACGAAAATAATAATGGGGGGAGGACTTGTCTTATGATTAAAAGCTTTATATTCTGCCAGCAGCATTTCAGCTTTATTTTAATTAATTTTTTCCTTTTGTAAGCATTATTATGTATCTAATAATGTACAGTAGAAGTATTACCAAACCACTTGGATTAGGTTTGAACTATCACGCATTTGACTTTTGGATTTTAGCATCACATTGGCATCTCCCTGTCTCTCTCTCTCTCTATATATATACTCTCATCAACTGAATTTAATTATTCTCATTTATCAATAACTCATGGACTCTGCACCTACACTTTCCAAGTTATTTCACACAGCGACCTTCCTCATTATTATTTCATTTCATATCTAATCACCAAAATTATAATCCAAGTTTGGATAAGTTTTGAGATAATTAACCCTAATTGTCAACCAATTAATCAGCGCTATGTATCCCTGTTCTTAAATTTTTTTGAAATTCTTTTAATATATATATATATATAATAATTTCAATTTTTAAAATATAATTTTTGCTCTCAAATTATTTTTTGTATGAATTTATGTCAGTCCGTAATTAAAATCGTGAGGGTAAATCCACAACTTCAACCAACCACATGTCGCTAAATAATAATGGATTTTGTAGGTAAGCAGTACTTGTCAGATTTAACATGGATAGTAATAATAATCATATTTCAAGGATGTGTGTTGCCAAATGAATAAGGCAAAATTCAAAGGCTATGAAAATTAAAATTATTGTTTTTTTTAGTTTACTGCCATTTATATAATTTAGTATGGGTGATAATAATGAAGAAATTAAAACATGATTGTTACAAAGACAAATAATAAATAAAAAGCCAAATACATAAAGCTTTTTCCCGACTAGGACTAAATATGGCTTATCCACTTGAATCGGCACCATTTCCTCCATTACAATTGGTGTATATATATATATATATATATATATATATATAAGCAATCTACACAAGTAATTTCTCCACTTGAATAGGCATGTTGCCCAACGTAATTTCTCTCCCCTTTCCCTAAATTTTTTCCCTTTTTTTAGCATTGTGATGAAAAATACAATCTACTTATGATACCCAAGTTTTAGAGAGTTTATCATTATTATCTCTAATTTTTAATTTATAATGTAAAATTTTTTTATATTTAATTAAATTATCAATAAAATACTATTTAACAAATTTCATCCAAAGCACTATGTGACATTAAAGGAGGGCATACGGCACCATATTAGCACCATGCCAATGCCATGTCAACACCACATCAATATCACATTTTTCACTTATTTTCTTTCTAATATATTTTTTTTAATACTAAATTAAAGAAGAGAGAATCAATAATGCATCTATTAATTCCAATATAAATATATTTATCGCTAAACTATATTTTAGTGTATCTCTCCAATATATACATATTTTTAAATTTAATTTGCTAAGAGTAATTATCACCCATGTCTCTAAATTTTGAATAGTCTCACCCACACGTCCCTAATTTTTAATTGCAAATCAAAACACTCCAAAACTTAGAATATTGTGCTAATGTGTCAACCCTATAGGTTCTAGAATTACATTGGCCAATGAATTTTTTATTTTTGTAAATAATTTTTTTCTGCTTTTTAAAATAAAATTAATTATTTGAATTATATTACTTTTATTTTTCAGGTAATATAAATTTAATTTTTCTTTTTTTCTTAGCAAAATTAAACCAATATTTATATTTTTAAAATAAAATTAAATTAATTTGATCAATTATCTAGACGGAGAAAAATATAATCTAGAGATCATTTTGAAAGCTTGTAAAAATATATATTTTTTTGGTTAATTTATTTGTTTACTAATTAGGAAAAAAAATAAAAAGTAATGATTGGTTAAATAATAAAAATAAATTTTATTTATTTACTTTTTATAAATTATTTTTTATCTAATTATATGTTGATTTCTAAAAAAAAACTGAAATGTTAAAATTGATTTGATTTCATTAACTTAAGAAAAATCAAATTTATTATATTATATTAAAAAAATCAAAGATATTATAATTAAAAATATGACAAAAAATTAAATTGATTACATTTTATTTTAAAAATATAAAAAATGATTTATATTTTCAAAAAAAAAAAAGAAAGACTAAATTTATTTTATTTAAAAAAATCAATGATATTATAATTAGAAAAACAATCAAATATTTTATCTTATTTTAAAAACCAAAAACAGGATTTTTTTTTTAAAAAAATTATTGGCTCATGCAAGTCTCAAATCTATGACCTTGACATATTGGTACAATACTCAGAATTTAAAGTTGTTTTGAGCTGTAAATTAAAAATCTAATTTATAATATTAATAAAAATATAATTTAGACCCTATATTATACCAAATTGGCTCTTAAAATTTTTTTAAATCAAAATGATTTTTTTTTAAATTCAAGTTAAATTGAAATTTTTTTAACGAAACAGTTGACTAAACTAATGATAAGGTCTAATTTAGATTTTAGTTAAATATCATGGTCTAAATTAAATTTTTATAATTTATTAATATTAATATAATATTTTAAAATATTTTTTATTAATAAATAATTTTAATAAATAAATCATTAATATTAAATAAATAATTTTTATAATATCATAATTTATAATAATTTTAACAAAAAAATTAATAAATTTATAATTTATAATATTAAAAAAATTTTGTAATTTATTTTTTTAGTTTTCTTCAATATTTCTATTTTATAATTTTAAAAAATTACCTTCTTAAAAAAACCATTGGATAAAAAAATGAAAAAAAAAATTGGCTTAAAGGTTTGTGATTTATTTAAACAAAAATAGTCACGGTAGATAAAATTAGCAAATGAACAAAAATTTTTAATTTTTTTTTTATCTTTATTAATAACCTTCATAAGCTTGAAATTATAACTATCAATTTCACAATCGTGAAGGAAAAGCCAAAATTATAAATATTAGAATCTGAAAAAAAAGAAAATAGCAAAGAGAGGAAAAGAATAGAGCAATCTTCTTCCTAATCTAATTAAAAATAATTCTATGTGGTTTTTTATATTATTTTTATCTAAGTTAATTTAATTAATGAAATAATTTTTTAGTTTTAAAAATAAATTTTAAATTTTAAATTTTTGGCTATCAAGATTTTAATTTTTTAACAAAAATTGTTAAATTACCAAAATTATTAAATTGTTATTTTTTTGTGAAAATATTATAAATTATGATAATTAAATTATTTTTAACATTGTCATATTACAAATAAAATTTACAAAATTTTTTAATATTATAAATTATTAAATTATTAATTTTGTTTTAAAATTATTATAAATTATGATATTATAAAAAATATTTATTTAATATTATGAATTATTAATATTAAAGATTTTTTTATTAAAAAAATATTTATTAATAAATAATTTTTAAAAATATTATATTAATATTAATAAATTATAATAAAGTTTAATTTAGACCATAATGTTTAACCAATGTCCAAATTAGATACTATCATTAGTTTAGTTAACAGTTCTATTAAAAAAGTTTTAATATAATCTGAATTTAAAAAAAAATTTAATTTGGTTCAAAGAAGATTTCAAGGACTAATTTAACTCACTCGTTATAGTCTAGGGTCCGAATTGAACCTTTGTCCAATTAAAAATGACAATTGGACAACCTCTAAAATTTGGGAACCATGAGAGAAAACTAATCTAAAAAAAATTAAAGTAAAAAAAATGACAAAAATAAGTGGACCATGGCACTGAAGTGTCATCGTTAATTCATATGAGATGCCACATCAGCATTTTAACGGTATTCCATACAAAATTAATTAATTAGGACTTTATTAAAAATTCAATAAAATTTTAAAAAATTATGCGTTACAAATTAAAAACTTGCGATGACGATGAAAAAATCCCCAAAATTTGAGGACTATGAATATAAATTACTCCAATCTACATTTATTATTGAGATTATATATTATAGTAACTCATCTTTAACAAAATAAATTAAATTGATTAACCAATAAGAAATTTTAATCTTTCTTGGTATAGATACTTTCCAAACACAACAAGACAATTATAAGTAAAAAAAATCAGAAATTTGATTTTGTAATAGAATCTTTTCTTCATCTCCCATGTAACAACCATAGCTCCATAATTGCAAGACATAAAAATGGAAATAAAGTCATAATAGGTAAAATTATTTTAGAAAAGAGAATTTAGTAAAGATAAAAATGGAGTTTTCTTCCATTATAACTAGAAGGCAGGGGATAAAAAAGGGGAGGGTGAGAAAAGAAAAAGAAGAGGAACCTTGAGGATTGTGAGAAATCTTGAGGTTTATTAAGCATAAGAAGTATATTTAATAAACCCCTAAAATTTAAGCATAAAATAACAAAGAATTGAATTTAACTATTAACAATTAAGGTACAAATATCAGGTAAATACTTCACTATAATTTTATTTTAGTTTTTTTAATATTTAATAATATAATTTCTAAAAGTTCACATAAACATAAAAATAGGATATAGTCATGCAGTAACTGCATCATCTAACTTGTTTACAAATAAAAAATATAAATCATTTGAATAATAGAAAATGCACACCATGAATATAAATACAAACAAACACAAAATCCTAAATTTATCTACAACACTTACAAAGTCCAAATTAATTGCAAAATAAATTTTACATAAATAAGTATCATAAAAAAATAAAATAAAACCCAAAAAAAAATGAATGATTAAAAGATCCACCATCAATTGGTTTGTATGAAAAAACCAATTCCTATTGAAATATGTGTGTAAAGAGAACAAAAATCCAAAAACCATCTCCACTGATTTAATTTGGTACCTTCTTCTATCAGTACGTAGACATCACTATAAAATTTATCTTGCGCAACATCGGCCTCAACAGAATTATTTTCTTGAGTCTTTTTTTTTATTTTTATCATGTAGCTTAAGATAATTTATTTTAATGTGTCATTTTATTTTACAGTTATTACAGGTCAAATTACTGTATTTATTTTTATTTTTTTAATAGCTAAAATTTATGTTGTGCTATTTTTATCAAAATAAAGCTTCTTATCAATTAGGTCTTTAGTAAACAAATCTTTATTAATATCTTCAACAGTTAAAGTTTTTCTATTATAAATTAGAGTTCTCTAATATTTTTAAAAGATAGAGGTAATAACCGTAATAACACAAGTGTTTTATCTTCCTCATCATACTTAATGTCTAAATTTTTTAAATATATAAGAATAGAATTAAATTCGTCAATATTAGATTTCAAAGATGTACCTTCTACCATGCTAAGCATGTGCAAGTAATATTTCACAACTAATTTGTTGGTGAGGTTTTTCTTCATATACAATGACTCTAATTTTTTTTAATAAGTCCTTGGTAATTTTCTCATGAATGGCTTCACACAAAATCCCATTAGATAAGCATAACTAAATGGCAGCTACTGCATTCTCCTCCAAATCTTTCTTCTACTCCTCAATCAATTTTTTAGGCAATTTATCTTTGTCCAATAATACTTTGTGCAATCCGTTTTGCTTCAAAATCATCTTCATCTTGTCTTGCCTAAGGGCAAAATTAATACTGCAATCATATTTCTTATCCATAATTAACTCAAAATAAATATTAAATTAACGAATCAAGATCTAATACCACTTATTAGGAATAAAAGCCATAAAAATATTCATATGGATTGACTTGATGTGAACAATAAAATATAACTTGAGAAAAATAAAAGAGCAAATGAAAAATAAAAGAGCAAACAAAATTTGATATGGTTTAACGCAAGCCTACGTCTATGGGTAAAGAAGAGCAAATTTTATTAAAAGCTGAAAAGGTACAAGAAACAAAAGGAACATTCAAATCCTTAACTCAATTATACCGAAAAGCCTCACACAATATCTCAATTTTATAACTCACATTATGAGCCTAAAGTAAAATCACAATATAGCCACAAAAATTGCATACTAAAATATCTACATCATTAGACTATATATATAGAAGTATTTAACTTGAATAAGAATAATACAAATCTTATTTTAAAATAATTTCAATTTATTTGGTAAAAAAAATTAGAAGCCTTATCCAACAAGTCTTCCTAAATAATATCAAATTAGGAACACCAACTTCCAATAGAAAATCAAATTTCAATAAAGAAAACTAACTTCCAAAATAAGAGTAATTGAAAATAACAAAACTTTTTAAATAATTTAAAGTCATCACAACAGTTACCCCTTTTTAATAACTTAAATTAAGCAAAAAAATAAAAGAATAATATTGGATAATGATTTTTTCGTGTTTGATTAAAATGTGAGATTAAAATAATAACCATCAATCAAGCCAATCAAATATGCCTCTTGTGCTTATATATAATCTTTGGCCTTTAGACATAATTTTTCAAAAATAATAATAAATGTGAACAAATTTTAAATTATTTAATAGTGCAAAATTCTTGCATTCAGGATGTGAATGTAGGAATAAAGACTACAAATTACATAATAATAGTGATAGATAATTATGTCTAAGAAGAATATGATTATAAAAATAGTAAACTTTACTGTATCATATAACAACACAAAATGTCAACATTCAGGTTGTGAATGTATGTATAAAAAAACCAATTAACAATAGATTATTGAATTTGAGAAGCGAACAAAAATTACTAAAAATAATAAATTTAAATAATAAAAATGAATTCAAAATAGTTATGTTCAGGTAGTGGACTTGATTATCAAAATACGAGAATAAGAGTGATGGTAATAAAGAAAAGAATAATTAGGAATCATATTCAAGAAGTGAATATGGTTTTTTTCCTATAAGTACAAAACCCAAAAAAAAAAATTACATCAACTATAGTGATGATTTTGGAGTGCCGTAGAATGTTTTTTCATTCCTATAAATAACCAATCTCAAGAATTCTATCTCTGGTAATATAGACTATTAGTAGTTACCCAATTAAACCTCGTAAGTGATCTGTGGTGACTCGTAACACAAAGTATCCAAATAAACAAGCTGAAAAAATCTCTATGTACACATTTTGCCAGCTCTACATTGACATTAAATTATAATTTAATAGATTTCCTTTTAAGGTTTGAATTAACTAATTTTAAATTTAATAATTTAGAAACTACTATAATTAAAATATTTTTTTAACTTGTAATATATAATTATACATAATTTATAACTAAAAATTAATTTATTTGCTGATAAAATTATTTAGTACATCAATCATATTAAAAAAGTAATTTGACTAGGTAAAAAAAATATGAGAGATTAATAATGTATTTAATTAAAAAGTATAGTTTTTAATTTAACCATTACATTTGATTGTAAACAAGTATAAAGAAAAAAATGTTGACATTATAAATATAATTTAATAATAAAATAAAAAAGAACCCTCCATTTATGCAATGAGTCATTACCATTGCTTTGTTGGTAATAACAAAAATTAAATAAATAAATTTAAATCTCGCTTTTGCTATAAAAAGTTAAGGGATAAGGTACAAATATGCCCTAAATATTTTTTTAAAAATAAGAATTGGCTCTTAAAATTTTTTGTTCTGACTTATTTATGCATGATATTTGCTAGAAGCTCACATTTAAGTCTATGTTTTAATGGGCCGTAAGTTGTCGTTGTGTTGCCATTAACTGATGGCATTAAAAAAATTATTTTTTATTCTTATTATTTTAATTATTTTTTCTATTTTTCAATTAAAAATATCTCAATCAATGGCAATCATTTTCATTGGCAGCCTCTGTTTATGCTATTTCTGCCCATTATCAAATTTAGGTTTTCCTTGCTTCCCCTTAAAGGGTTTTGTTGAATATTGAGGGATATTTTGGGAGATTAGCATAATAGGGATCATTTGTTATAATCTCTAATTGATTATTTTTGAAATGAATAGCCGTTGAAAACAAGTTTACTTGGAATTATTGAAAAATTTATAAGTTTCATTGCAAGTTTAAGAAAATCTCATTCAAAAATACCTAAATCCCAAATATTTCATTAATTTCTACATTTTGTCATTTTGAAAACATTTTCTTTCATTTTCCTAAATTTTCTAGACAGCCAAACAAGAGAAAAAAATTCTATAAAATAAAAAGAAATTGAACTTCTTTGAATGTTTCACTGGAGCTGTGATTGGAAATTTTGGAAAGACAATGAAAATATAAAATTAAAATCTTAAAAAAATCTAAATTTCAAAACACAAAAAATGGGAGTATTTTGAATCCAACATCAACAACAACCATGAAGATCATCAAATCATTAATAACAACTCAGATCATAATGGGTAAAAACTTATCTTCCATGAGCAACAACAACAACCACCAATGATAGAAATACTCAGCAATGTGAAGGAAACAAGATGAGACTCCAAGGACTTCCTTGAGAAGTGAAGTATGCTCTAAATCCATCTCATTCCCCAGAGACATTTGTAGAAAATTGAGACCAAACTATGAAAAATAAGATAAGAAAAGAAATATTAGAGAAAAAAAAAAGATTTTGCAAAGGGGAAAATGGTAAATAAGTAATGGGATACTCTATTTTTGTGTAAAGAAAAGACGATGGGCGAGAGAGTACCAATAGTTTTTGGATTCTGGTATCCAAATAAGAATATTGAAATATTCCCTATTGTCTAAAAAGTAGGCATGGTTATAAGAAACTCTTGTACATCCTCTATTTTTTATTATAATTATAATGTTTGAAATCTTAAGTAGTGATTTTTTATATTTTGTGTATATATAAATATATATATCAGACTGTGTATGATATTATGTGTGGCATTAAGATTTGAAATTGATAAAAAAATAAGGTTGGATAAGCCTTAAAAAAGTAAAAAATTAAATCCTGATATAGTTTTAATCAGTATTTCTTTAAAAAAATTTAAATGGTAAAAATTATAAAAATATCCAAGTGGTCTTAAACTAAAATTTTACTGTAATTGAAATATGGAATATGGATAATAGAATTTTAAAATAATTAAAATTATTACTTTTATGATTTTATGGAGTTAAAAACTAAATTAAAAGACAATTAAAAAAAGTAAGTGTAACAAAGCTAAGTTACATGCAACACAGGAGATTAAAACCCTAAGATATTATAAAAATAAATTTTGACTTCTTTTTCCCTCTTTTTCTTCTTCAAACCTGAACCATCATCATCATCACCATCACCATCTATCTTCTTCTTTCTTCTTCTTCTTCTTCCATTTCTTCACTTAAAACCAATGAACATTTTGAAAAAATTTATGATTTGGATAAGATTTAGTTAGTTTATGTATAATTTCTCAAAAATATCACTATTAAACTAAGGAATTGAAGAAAGAGTAAGAAAAAAAGATTTTGAAAGAGGTTAGTGCTTGTATAACTCATACTTATGCTATTATTTGAATTTTAATTGCTTATGAAAGCTTATGCTTTGATTAAATGGAATTATTTGTGAAGAAATTGATTATGGAAAGATTTGTGAAGAAATTGATTATGAAACTTTTCTTCCTTGAAAGCAAAATTATACTTATAGTATATAAAAGTATATTTGTATGATTTTTAACTTAAAACAATGTTTAAATGAACCATTAAATTAATCAAGTGTTGAATTATACGGTTATCGAAGAATTAAGCAATTGGAAAGAAAACTTTTTGTTTGATTATTATGAATTAAATAAAATATGTTTATTAATTGAAATAGAATTTACTTACATAAAATGTTAAAGTTTGAATGTCAATTAGTTGATGAAAAAAAGATTGTTGCTTTAAAGAATAGTTTTTAGCAAAATTATCATTATGACTATGGAATTGACTGAAATTGGGAAAAATAAATAAGTTGCCTGAATTATACTTATGAAAAAACAAGATGTCGGATAGAATGGCTAGCTAAAAGCTAGACATATATACTGTTACTGGATACATTGTGCCAATATTAAACACTTTGTATCATTTTTGTTACTGGGCATACATGTCAATATTGGCCGTTGGTCATACTAACTGATATAGATATAAGTACAGTAGCGCTTATGCTGAGTTTTCACTTCTTATCTTAAATTCTATTATTAGGCATTTAATTTTCATTGTTGAACCTGTTATTCGAGTCTAAAATTTAAAACTCGGTATATAAGTAAAATTTACCGAAACATGAGTAAAACATTATGAATGTTTTAAAAAGAGTTGAACTGATAATTGCATGTGAAAGTAAGATTCTTACCTTAACCAATAATGTTTTAGTAGATAATTGCAATGTGAACATTTTTTATTATTTAAGTTGAATTTGAATTTATAAAAATATTAATAAGTTAGCATGAAGTTATTTGATTAAATAACTTGTTCTAAAATGATGATTTTGCTACATTTATTATATAAATTATTTTCTTATGATTATAAGTAATAAATTATATATATACAAGCACCACTAAGCATTTTGTTTAGTATGTTAGAAATTTTAATGCGCAGATTAAACGGACCAGAGCAAATTCGACAAGTGAAGTCTTAGAGTTTAATTAAAATTGGATATAAGATTATTAAGTACTGAGTAGCATCTTCTGACAGAATTTTCAAGAGGTGCCACAATAATAATATATAATAATTATTTAATGTATAAAGTGTGTTCCACTTATTTTTAAGCCAAATTAGCATAATTACAAACGGTGTTAAAATCTCTATTTATTGAGGGGCTTAAATGTCTGCTTTTAGCAAATTTCATGCATAAATGAACCATAAAAATTTTTTTAAGGTCAATCCATACTTTTGTGAAAACATTAAGGGCATGTTTGCACCTTATCCCCTAATTAAATTAATAGCAAGTTTAAACATAGACATAACATATAGAAAGGTATGGATTATAACATGACCTTTATAACCCACTACATATTTGCTTAGAAAAAGGAATTCTAACTCTAACTAACTTATTTATAGAAGGTTTGTCCTAAAATTATCCAATGGCCAATGTTTAAACAATGCAAAATCTTGATCATTGCACATTATGATCTTTATGATGTTTTGTGTTTACGCAATCTTAGGGTTAATTGAATATGTTGTTTCTAATGTTGTTAAGGAGCCTAAAATTATGTTAATTTGTTGGTAAGTTAGAATTATGGAAGGAAATAAGAAATGAATGGTGTCAGTCTTATTAGAGTTGGAACCTAAAAGGAGTTGTGCATATATTTATACACAATCAACTAAAAAAAAGAAATGGTGAAACAAGTATACATTTTTATTGGAAATTATTATCCATTATTATCTTCTTTTACCTTTGTAATTTAAAAAGAATGGAAACATCTAAAACTATGAAAATTCTAAACAACAACTAAAACTACAATAATACTTATAAATATCACTTGTTTATAAAACATTTGATTAAGTAAATTTTCTAAAAGTACCAACAAAACCATACAGAGATAGTTTCATTTAGTTTTGAAGAAATTCAGGATTGTATAAATAATTTTGAAGACATGATTGGGTCTAGGGGATTTGCCAAAGTATATAAAGGAATAATAATATTGAAAGGAGAGTAAGATGAGAGAATTGTAACAGTCAAACACTATCGTTTCAACCCTTCCTGAAAAACCAGTATGAAGTAAGTATAAATGTTCAAATAATTGATATGCTAGTAAGAATGATAAAAAATAATTAATATTAAATATGTAATGAATTCAAGTAGAAAAGAAGTATTTATCAACTTTCCAGCATAAGAATTTAGTGGAACAATTTGGATCTTCAAGTTCAGAAGATTAAGGACAAGATTATTACTTGGTGTTAAAATTTCTACCATGCTATTTATCCAACATCTATCTAGGTAGCTCTCAAAAACAAATTAGAAGTTTAAAAAATTCTTTAAATATTTATTATTTGAATTCAATGTCAGTGTTACTTTTCACATTATTAATATTTAAAATACAAATTGAATCTCATAGTTCATTTGAGATGCACACGTCGCTTTAATGCCTCGAAATGTATTAATTTACTGATAAAAATGTATGCGTATTTTAAATGCATTATTAAAATGGACAAATATAAAGCAAGTTTTGAAACTAGTAGTTGATGCTTTATAGTATATTCACCACTGTGAAGAACTTATATGGTATGATTTAAAGCCTAACCACATCTTATTAGATGATCAAAATGATTTCAAAATCTATGATTTTGGCTCAAATAGACTAGATGGCTCCAAAAATTGAAACTTTAACTTATATAGCTCGTAAGGTTCAACAAGGTAAGAAATAAAAAAATATAGTTTTCTTTATGACACAAATAAGATAATGTATTATATACAATGTGCTAAATCATGATATTTTATTTTGGTTAGATAGAAATATAACTGAGGCACTAGACATCTATAACTATGGAGTAATGAAGCTCCAGCTAATAATGAAAGAAGAAAAGAAAAATTTTAACAATGTCAATTGCAAGCCCAAGGTCAGTTCCCCCAATAGATAAGCTTTAAAAATTATAAAATTTTACAAGCATGTACCAGACCTATGTAAGTACCCCCACAATAAAATTTCATAATTTTTAAAGCCCTTTTAATGGAGGAACCAATCTTGGGCTTGCAACAATTAATAGCTGCATAACAGTTGAAAGTCTAAGGTCAATTTCCCTAACAAATGAACTCTAAAAGTTATGAAATTATATCTACATATATCAAACCTACATAAATATCTCACATTAAAATTTTTTAATTTTTTAGAGCCTATTTTGTAAGAGAAACAACCTAAGACTTGCAATTGTCCCTGTTTGTATATATTCATGCTCACGTAAGTATTTGTTCATTTTGTAAGTTAAAATCATGTTTGTATGGATTTAACTTTAATATAGTCAAATTCACGTTTGTAGAAATTTAAATTTAGCAAAATATAGCAATTGAAGTATCAAAAGATTCATAATTTCAACAAAAAAAGCAATAAAAGTATTAAAAGATTCATAATTTTAACAAATATAGCAATTGAAGTATCAAAAGATTCATAACTTTAGCAAATATAGCAATTGAAGTGTCAAAAGATTCATAGCTATATTTTAATGAACTTCTACAATGTAGCATTCAAATAATATATTATGAATGGAAAGAGATTAAATAATACATTATTGATAAGGGACAAACTTCTATTACCACTAAAGATGTGTTAGTCATAACAACTAAATGGTTGCAAAATTGTTAGAGTCTGCCCTTTACCAAAGCAAATAGGTTTGATTATTATTGCTTATAGCCAACTTGGCAAGTAAAAATAACGGAAGAAAATAACTCTTTTTTCGAAGTGAATTATTGATGTAATAGATAAAAAAAACTTTTAATATGACAAACCCAACAAAAAAATTTTTATAGAAGAGACATTTGGTGACAAGCTTGCACTTGTTTAGAGAGATCATCATAAATTATTATAGTGTGTTCATAGTGCATAAAACATTCAATCAAAGCTACTATTATATAAGAAGCAAGGTATTGTAATATAACTAGAGAATCCTCCATTTCGACTATTTTACTGGTTTTTCTATCCCCAGTAATTAATTCTTATCTACCTTGTCTTATTGCAACAATCGAATAAATCATAATAAGTCCAACATTCACTAATTCAAACATTGTCCATTTGAAGTCTCAATCAAACATAATAAATTTTGAGGTATATATTTTTTAGTCTTGAAAGAAATAAAATACATTTTGATACATTAAAAATAGAATTTATACATTTTGAGAGAACAAAGCAATAAGTATAATACATTTGGGTCATCAAAGGAAGATGAAAAATATAATAGACATTTAATTTAAATAGTGAACATTTAATTTTTTTTTAGGAACTACCTAGGTGACCATTGGAGAGACACAAAGGAAGGTATTCCAAAACCAAATATTGATTATCTTAATCTTTTGAAAATGAATACCTAAGCAGTTTCACAATATTTTGGTGTCTAAAAGTTAACAAGCACCTCTTTTCAACCTAAATTCATAAAAGACTTAATGTTAGTTATTATCTTTTTTTCTCATCTTTTATTTTCTTTGTTCTCATCTTTCATAGTACATCGATAATTTAATTGACATTATACTAACCTTAATTTGTTTAACATTGAAAGTTCGGAGGGGTAGCATTTGATTGCCACATCTCTTGGATCATATTCTCCTTGTAATAGCAAAGTTCTTCGAAAAATATTTGCAAATACCCTTGACCCAAAGGATTACTTCCCTTTGTTATTTATCCTTATAAATTTTATTTAATCAACAATTTAATAAAAAAAAAATAAAGTGTATTGATTTAAATGTCTCACAAATGTGGGCTATGGTTAAGTGGAAAAAATTATATTGTGTGTGCTTAAATAAAAAAAATACCAATTTTTATTAGGACTTTTTTTTTACCGTAAAGTAGATAATAACCTCTATGTTATCTATACTATACAAATCTGGTAAATCATAAATGATAAATATGAAAAAAAATTTAATTTTTTAAAATTTTTTTCAACAATTTTATTTTAAAATTTTATAATTTTAGAGCTCATTTGGTAGGAGAACTGACTTATGACTAATAATAGGGACACTTGCAAGTCCTATGTCAATTTCCCTACCAAATGGGCTCTATAAATTATAAAATTCTATAGATATATACTTGACCTACATAAGTACATTATGTTAAAATTTTATTATTTTTAAAGCCTATTTGTAGGAGAATCAACCTAAGACGTGCAACTATTACTTTTGTGTTGTGCTGATGAGAAATCTAAGACTTAGCTCACTAAATGAATGGGTTAGAAATTTCCAATTGGATTAAAATTTTAACAAGAGATTTACATATTATTCTTGTGGATTTTTATCAAAAGAATATTTGTTAATAATACTAAAAGGGGAAAAACATGTTTTGGTGAAGTATTCTACCTGAGCTAAAAGGCTTACCCCTTATACCCACAGCTAAAATTTCACTAGCCCATATAAAAAATCCCAAAACTATATCCAATACAAAGGAGAGAATCTAAAATATATAAATATTTATGAAATGAAATTACAGTAACTAAACCACTGCAGTAGCTATTTGATGGGTGTTGAAACCACAAAAAATAAAAATTTATTCTTGGACAAAATAAAACTGCAATAGTTGTGAATAGTATTGAATCCTCAGAAAATTGATTACTTAAATTAATTTCTTTTAAAAACCTAAAGTGTATACTTAATAAAATCAAATGGGGGTTTTATAATTGAAAGTTGAAATAATTTTAGAACTGAAATTGAAACTAAATAATTAAACAGCAGCAAATTAAATTTGAAAAATAACAATGTTGATAATTTCAATTAAAGGGAATAATCTTGGTTTCAATCCTTACATCTGATCATTGATACAAAAATAATTTTCTTTAATTTTTCAGTAAATTAGTTTTAGCTAATTGAAACGCTCGCATTAGTCAATCATTCCTTAGTTGATAGATTAGTTAAGAGGCGCTCTATAACTAATCCTTATTATTGAATAACCCTATAGTGACACCCTTTAAAATTTAACTCACTAACATCTTTAAAATTTTTAAAAAGACCTAATTCTAATCAATAAATTATACTGCATAATTTATTTAAATTAGATTATGCATCTTCTTAATACTACGCCTATTTGCTATAAGTATCAAAAGCTTAAGCATAAGTATAGATTTTAAATTTTGAATGGCGATATATTATTCAACTAATCAAGTAATTAACTCTATTATTTAATTAGCAAAATAATAATATAATTGAGCTACATAATATATACGAATACTGAAATTAAAGAAAACAAATAAAAATTTGATTAGATCTCACAAATCTTGGCGAATTAAAAACCTTAATTATCCCTTTAACTGAATAGAGTTTAGTTACACATGCTCTTTAGAAAAGAAAACTCAAAAATATATTCAAGTATATGTTGTAAAACTGAACAAAAGATAAAGAAAAGATGAAGAAGCCCCCTAGGCCTACCGAAAGGTTGGCTTTAATACCCCCAAGTTTCCTACTCTAATTAGGGAAATAAAAATAAAATAAAATACAAATAAATAAAAATTAATAGCTATTAAAATCCCTTAATACTATCTTCTGTATAAAAGAATAAATAAAATCTAATATCTATGGGAATCTACTCAAAAATCATATCTCAAGTGTCTCAAGTAAATCAGGATTCCTAGATGACACATGTAATCTTCTAGTATCATACCTCCTTGGATATAAGCCTTGTTCGAGGGTTACACCCAAGGTTTTTTTCAGCTTTTATTCAGCTTATTACAATTAGCTTCATGTCCTTCCCAAGTTATAATCTATGCAAAAAAAATGCCTCAAATTCAGTAAAATCATATAATATCAGGCTAAATTCTCCATGTAAATGTTAGCAAATTCTGCTCACTATTAATATTGACAAATAAGGATGCATATGACTAACCAAGCAAGTGATCAATTATTTCATTGTAGAGAGATATGCACAAAAACTTTGAAAACAAACTGGAGCAAACAGGGTAGCAACAATTCTTTAGATTTGCAAATTCTTTCATGCAACAATTTTTAATATCAAAGATGAAAGAAGGAGAGTTAGCATTTACCATATATATGTTATACTAAATCACTCTAAATACTTCAGTCCAATTCTTTAATCCAACATATCTGTTATACTGCACCATCGTGAATAAGCAAGAAAAGCAACAACTAAATTTAAGCAAGGGTATTTGGTGTCAACCCAGTAAACCTACTGTATAAGAGAACTTTAAAACTACAGAGCTGGTATCAACTAAATTTTAGCCAAGGAGGGTTGCTATTAATTTAAAAAAAAATGCAAAATCTTAATGATCTAATCCAGTAAGTTGAACAACTAAACAGACCAACCAATTAACCAAATTCTAGGAAATACAGCAAAATCAATAAAACACACTAGCTAACTCTATTCTCAAAACATATGAGCAGACTATATGGCATATGATCAACTCCTTAAGAGCTATCTTCCTATACCAAAATCTAAGAAACAATCACACTAACTGAGATGCTCCCCTATAATTTGTTAGCAAGAAACAAAAGCCAAAATATATTTGTAGAAAAAAGAATAGTAGATAACAAATTTAAAGCATCAAGTTAACCAACAACATAAGTATTAAAATATAGCAACCATATCCCAAGAGTTGATAGCAATAAATAAATGGCAGTAGTAAAGTAGCATAACGTAGCATCAGTGAACGGTTATAAAGCATCAACAAGATTAGAGTTGCAGATGAGTTATAGCTAAGTAATTCACATTACAATAAATCTATAGTCGAGTTATAATAGCAATAGAGTTAGAACTATGCACATAACTTAACATATGCAGCATTTCTTCTGAATTCATAAAACCACTACACCTATAAGTATGAAGAGATTTTAGAATCAATCAAACCAGCCAAGGGAAAACACAGCTCAGACCTATATATGGTATACTACTCACTCGAAATAGATTACTCAATTTATCACCTCATATTTAAGATAAGAAACAATCAGGAAGAAAGGCAAGTTTTAGAGCTAATTATTTCAAGAATTTCCATAAAGTAAAATATCAGTGTTCCATATTTTCATCCACACCTTATATGGTCTTTAGTGTTGTAAGCATAATTAAACTCTAAAGCTCAAGTACAACACCATTTAGCAGCACACCATAACTACTTCTAAAAGTCAGAAAACCCAGTAATATCAGTGATAGCATGGATAGTTGTAGTGAAAAATTAGCTTGAAACGTTCTAAAGCATTTAACTTGAAAGTATTGAATGCAAAGCATTTGATACAACTAAGGACAATAGAGATAACAAAGTCTTGTGTGAATGACAATAACAGTCCTGATTACATAAACCACTCTCTTCAAGAATATTGATTTCCTTTAAAGTTTCTCAAAATGTGATCCATCCCCTCTCAAATGTCAACTGAGGAGCTGTTGCAGAGAAAGCAAAGAGTGATAAAGTTAAATAAAATCAACATATAGTCCAGGTTCCTATAAAATGATCATATCACCATCCATAGCCAACGATACTTATGCCTTCACTTCACTTATTCCAACCAGGTTTCAAGATTACTATCCCTGCATACACCCGATTTAGCAAAAAAATCTACCATAAAATTTGCTTCACGAAGGATATGCACAAAAGAAACTAAAATGGATGAAGATAGGGTCTCGATTTCACAATCAACGTCTCTCAATTTCCATGGGACTCTATCAATTGGTGCTTTAGCCCAATTACTATAATAGTCTTGGCAGAAAAAAAAATAATAGAAAAGAAGAGAGAAAAGGAAGAGTGATTTGGGTTTTGGAGATAGCAATCTACCAAAATTGGATGGTCATTTCTTATACAACTTTGATGAAATTTTGATATGTTGTTCTCTTCTTCGAGTTCTATTTTTTGAACAGTGTGGATCATTGAAAGACCTTCATTTTGTATCTTTCCTATATACCTATCTTAGTGATATCTTTTTATTTTCTCTTATATTTTATTAGATATTACATTTTAGGTGATGGTTTGTTGAAGTTATTATTGAGATTATTGTTAATTGAGATTACCTCTAATAGAGCTAGAAATGAATCTTTATATAATTTATTAATGAAAGTTTATAGACAAATTAGATCCTGTAGATTTTTCTTCACATTGAAGAGTTTTTTGCATTAAAAATTGGGTTTTCTAATGGTTGTGATTGTGATTTGCTATTATTTTTATTGCCCATTCTAGATATTACACTTAAAGAAAAAAAATATTTTGTTGGCATCGAGGAGTCTAATTTTCCTTAGGAGATATACTCGATAGGCTTAGTAAGGAAATGCAATTGTAGACTTGACACCACACTTTAACTCAAAACCTTAAGGCATTAGATCTATGGATCCTTTTCACTTATATATCCCTCATTAATCCCATTTATTTCCAATGTGGGATTCCTCTGAAACTTAATAATTCCAACAATCTCTCCCTTAAGTGTGAGCTCCCACATAGGGCCTGGAATCCCTCTTAAGAAAAATTCTTTCTAGATCTGGACCTGAGTATTTAGCATCACCTAGAGCCCTTTATATTTCCATTAGTCTAGAGCCTATTGGGAGTAACATTTTCTCTTCCATACTAGTCTGTGTTAAACTATTAATTCTCTTTCTAGAACTTGATTTGAGTATGTGATATCAACTTGAGCCATTTATACTTATCAACTAGAGCCATTTATACTTTTAGTAGCATGTACATCCAAAGTGAGTAACCTTTGCTCTTCCATATGGAGGAATGTGAACAACTATCTCCATACTCGTTCCTATTGAACCATCGGCTTTAGTACCATGGGTTGGCGCCAGGGAGCTCAATTTACCTTGAGATATATGCTTGATGAGCTTAGTAAGGGAATACATTTGTGGACTTAATATCACACTCTAACCCAAAATGTTAAGGCATTAGGTCTATGAGTCCTTTTCTTTTATATTCTCCTCATTAATCTCATCCATTTTCAATATGGAATTCCTCTTACACTTGATAATTCCAACAAATATAACTCTAATATTGTTATCACAAACTTGTAATTGATTATTTATTTATTAGACTTGCACCCTCCTTTTCCCCAATAATTAGGAGATAATCATCTATAGAGTCCATTAGCTTTGAGCACATGACCATTCAACAAGCCTTAATTGATGGAGTTGTCGGAGAAAATAGTGGCTTCTATATAGATATAGGTTAGAAAATTATTATTGTGATGAGGATGAGATTGAATGAAAATTGGCCTTTAATGGGCCAATCCCTAGATCAATTCATAATGACCTTAATCTATTTCACCGAGCTCATGAAAGGGATAATAATATGGTTGGAAGAATGAATTTTAAAGATTAAAATCTCAATAATGTTATAAATATAAAGAAATAGGTAGATGTGAACCTCGATTTTCACCCGAAAAGGATTCGGATGAACGTTCACTTGTTCTTAGGAGTCGCCACTCAGTTTTTTCTGTTCAAAGGGAAAAACTAAGAAAACTCTTGTTTGACTCCAATAATGCATCCAATGTAAAGGTTTCTAATCTACGAACCCAAAGAGTATTCGAGGACTATGTCATGTATTTGATTAATTTGCCAAAAGAAATAAACCCAAAAGGGATGAAGAAAAGAAAACAAGCAGATTGTTAGTAAATTGTGGACTTGCTATTTGGGGTAAATCCCAAATATACCTACATACTCTCGTTTTTATGAGAGATAAAAGCCCATGTAGTTCGGAAAAGCCTATTTAAAGGCAATTATGCATTTATGCATGTGTGTGTGTATGCTTCGTGCATTATCGGGCTTTTTGCCAAAATTGTGAGATTTTAAGCACTTAGTGCTAATTTTGATGGAATTTGGGTACTTCGTACCAAAAGAGTGCAATTTAGGCTTCGTGCCAAAAAGATCAATTGATTCATGGCTTAATGCTAAAAGGTTGATTGATTAGTTAAATTAGGCCTTAGACCTAAAAGGATTAGGTCTTTGACCGGAAAGAAATTGAGAAGAAGGTGCAATATTTAGGACATGCTTGGATTGACAAATGATGAATTAGGATACTACCTTGTTTAGGATTCTCCCACTTCGAAGTTCCAAATCTTGTTTTCTTAGACCTTGGATTGTGATTCTTGATTCCTGCAGCACGGGGTTAGATTTATGCAAAGAAAAGTCCTAAAAGAAGTCCTTAAGTGTATGGAAAACAGAGAATTCATCCGCCTGAAGCCCAATGAAAAACCGAACCAAAAGCCGAACCCTTTCTCTGAGAATTTAGCAGCCTTTTATAGATAAAATTCGGACTGGATGGCGGTCGGACCACTGGTCCGGCTGTTGGACCGCCATGGTCAGCTGTCGGACCGGCGTTGTCAGCCTGAAAATCGAGAAAATGGTAACAGCGGCGGTCGGACCGCCGCGGTTGGTGGTCGAACCGCCGGTTCCGGCGGTTCAGCCCCAAAAAGGCACAAAAATTCGCACGTTTTTCGTTCAAACTGACTTTCCAGGAGCTACGGACCTCCAAAAATTATTCCGGGACCATATCCGTGATCCTTGCGTCACTCCGGACATTTCAAGTACCATAAAGACATACTTTTGATGAACTTTGCCGTGGTCGTCCGGTCTGGCTTGGTCTTTTGTAGTCTGAGAAAATCGGCTTTCCGAGCCTCAAAATTCGAGTATTCACAATTGTCCCCCACTGGGGCCCATAAAAATGATTTATGGGGCTCAGTGGTCGTCTGAAGAGCGAATTTTGAGCGAGGGGTAAAAGACCCGCCTTTTGGCATTCTGGATTGCTTGCAACACTTCTAATTTTTCTCTGATTGTATTCTGATTTTCTGTACCTGCACTTTTGTTTAGCACAAACAGTACATATGTATGCATGATGTCCCCTTTTATTTTCATAAAGGTATTTATTTGCTTCTTTACAACCATTGCATGCACAACTGGACCAAGAGTCTTCAAAAGATTGAAAGGATCAATATGGGAAGATATGGATTGAAAGTTGTTGCTACTCTTAGAGGCGTCGCTGTAGATTGGGATTTCTTGCATGCTTGTATCAGATTTTGGGATCACCAAGCTCACGTCTTCAGATTTGGTGCCCGGATGGACGAGATGTGTCCTCTTTTTGAGGAATTCTGCTCAATTATCGGATGTGACCCAAATGCACCTCTTGTAAGGCATGAGATTCGAGTTGGCTATGTGGGGTCTTTTCAGAGGCTTTTCAACTTTACAAGGCCTCAAGCTCAAGCTATGATTGCGGATGGGAATAAGGCGATGCTGCTTCCTTTGATTGATGCATTCCTGACTGCTAATTTTGAAGATGAGATTCAACTGAAGCATAGGATGCGAGCTTTTATTTTCTGCCTGTTAGCTGGGTTTCTTTTCAACCGTGACCCTGGCTTTGGAGATTTAAAGCTTTGCCCCATGATTAGGCAGATGGGGATTGATCAGAGGGTTCCTCTTCCTGTTGGGCTTACTGTTGCTGCGCCTATTATGCCCGGAGTTACTCAAGCTGCTCTTCAAACTTGGGTTAGGAACCATCAGATGATCAGAACTTTTGCAGAACCTTCCCTTGTCGAGCCTACTCCAGAGTATAGAGCTTGGTTTATAGCTGAAGTTTGTCCAATTGAAAAGCCAAGGAGGTATGCATTGTTGTAGGAGTTGGAGCGAGAGGATGTGGTTCCTCTTAACGAGGGGAAGATAGATGTTGCAGAGAGTTCCGGAACTAAGGAAGATACCGAAGACTCTGCCCCACGTAGGAGACGTAGGACTTAGATCCTAGGGTTGACTCTATTGTCTGCTTTTTTGGGTTGTCTTTACCTTTTTGGTTCATTGGATGTATAGGACTTATGGTCTGACTCTTGTCATGGCATGAATGACTCTTTCTGTAATGACTGACTCTTTTTGTAATGAATGATTCTCTTTTGGAGCGAACGACTCTTTTATTTGCTTTCCAAGCATTATTTACTTTATTTACTTGCTCTAATTTTTGCCTAAGCTGTCCTTTCGGATTTTCAACTTAGCGAGCTCTTACCCATTTTTGCCTAAGCCACCATTTGCGGGTTTTTGACTTAGCGGGCCCCCACTATTGCCTAAGCCGCCCTTTGTGGATTTTTGACTTAGCGGGATTTTTCTTCTTTTTTTATTTTATTATTTTTTTTATGTTGGCAAAAGAAAAATGAATAAATGATTTTTATTAAAATTTAGACCGTGCTCAAGGAGAGCTGCCTACATATCTCGAATTTGTTTGCGAGAATCAGGTCTAATGTAGTTCCTTACAATGCATGATTATACATAATATTTCTTTAATTGATCCAGATTGCATGGGTTTGTGAACTCCAGACCATCCAAATCAGACAAGGTGACAGCTCCACCGGAAAGTATTTTCTTTACAATGTAGGGTCCAGCCCAATGAGGACGAAACTTCCCACGAGGATCTGTAACGGGTGTTCTGATCTCTTTCAAAACCAAACAACCTTCTTCCAACTTCCGATCTTTGACCTTTTTGTTGAAATGTCTGGCCATTCGCCTCTGATACCCTTGAATCTGATGGAGAGCTTGAAGACTTTTTTCATCCAAACCCAACAACCGATGATGATAATTGCTAATCCATTCAGCTTCATTTATCTGACTTTCTTGAATTATCCTTGCCGATTGAACTTCCAGTTCAATGGGGAGTACTGCTTTCATTCCGTACACCAGTGAATATGGGGTTGCCCCAGTAGGAGTTCTAATTGATGTTCTTTATCCCCACAAAGCCAGTGGTAACTTCTCATGCTAACATCTATGTTCCTTAATCATTTTTTGTATGATCACTTTTATAAACTTATTTGTTGCTTCTACAGCTCCATTTGTTTGAGCTTTATAAGGAGAGGACTTATGATGCTGGACCTTCTTATCCTTCAAGAGTTTAGCAAATTCTGCTTGGAAATGAGTTCCATTATCAGTGATAATCTCAAATGGCGTTCCGTACCGACAAATGATGTTGGTTCGGACAAACTGTGCTGCCTTTTTGGCGTCTAATTCTATAGGAAGCTGCTTCAACCCACTTTGTGAAATAATCCACCGCTACCAAGATAAACTGATGTCCATTCGAAGCTCTCGGATGTATTTTGCCAATTATATCTATTCCCCAAGTAGCGAAGGGCCATGGAGAAGTGATTGGATTCAGGGCAACGGGAGGTTGCTTCTGCAGCTTAGCAAATATCTGACACTGATGGCATTCTTGCACAAATGCCACACAGTCTGTATTCATGGTGGACCAATAATATCCTAGATTGGCTATTTTTCGAGCCAAGGCGATCCCATACATATGCGGTCCTGATTCGCCACCATGCACCATTTCCATTATCCGCTTAGCCTCTGCTTCATTCACACACCTTAGGTGCATTCCATTCCAACTTCTTTTGTAGAGGATATGTCCATTAAGAATGTAACCTGTGGCTAGTTGCCTTATTGCTCTCTGATCAACCCTTGATGATCCCTCCGGATAACTTCCATCCTTGAGATAACTCTTGATATCCCAGAACCATGGTTTATCATCGGCCAAATGCATTATGTGGGCAGGTTGCTTCTGAAGTTGAACTTTCAATGGACAAATGGCTTTCCCCTCCTTGATATTGATCATGGAAGCTAAAGTAGCCAGGGCATCAGCAAACTGATTCTTTGCTCTTGGGAGATATTCGAAGGACAAATCATCGAATTGTTATGCCAAATGATCGAGACATTGTAGGTAAGGAACCAAACGCTCTTCTCTTATTTTCCATTTCCTTAAAGCTTGTGATACTATTAAAATAGAATCACCATAGACCTTTAGGTTCTTAATCCCCAATCCCAGGGCGGCTTCGAGCCCATTGATGCAAGCTTCATATTCCGCTTCATTGTTTGTACAGCTAAAGTCAAGTTTAACTGCAAAGGGAATGTATTCTCCACAAGGAGTTTTGAACACAATCCCAATTCCTTTTCCATGATAATTGGATGCCCCATCAAAATACATCTCCCAAACACTTCTTTCCACATTCAAGAGGTCTTCGTCAGGGAAATTCATTTCTCGCATTTCGTCTTTTACGGGTAATTTTGCTAACTGGTCAGCTATTGCCCCACCTTTCACAACTTTCCTTTGAATGAATTTTAAGTCAAAAGCTACCAATGTTGACACCCACTTTGCCATTTTGCTGTCCAAAATAGGCCTCTCCATAAAGAATTTCAAGGGACTCTGTTCTGCGATGACACAAGTAGTGTTGTAACTTCGTGCAGGCCCAATGCAACGCCAAACACAACTTCTCAATCTTGTTATACTTTAACTCATAGTCCAGCATCCTTTTGCTGAGGTAGTAAATTGCATTTTCTACCTTTGTATCTTCGGCTTCTTGAGCTAGCATTGCACCCATGGCTTCATCTGTTACCGACAAATACAAGAGCAGAGGTTTTTCCATTCTGGGAGGTTGCAGAATTGGCGGACTTAACAAGTATTCTTTGATCTTGTCGAAGGCCTTCTGGCAGTCTTTATTCCATTCTTGTGAAGCACCTTTCCTTAGTAGCTTAAAGATAGGACCACAAGTCTCTGCCAACTGCGATATGAATCGACTGATATACTGTAATCTACCTAACAAGCCTCGAATTTCCTTTTCTGTTCTTGGTGGAGGCATTTTCAGAATAGCCTTCGACTTTGCTGGATCAACTTCTATTCCTTTCTTGCTGACTAAACATCCCAAAAATAAGCCTGATGTTGCTCCAAATAGGCATTTTGCAGGATTAAGGTTCAAATTGTACTTGCGAAGTCTAAGGAAGAACTTCTCAAGTGCTTCAACGTGCTCTTCTGGAGATTTTGACTTAACAATCATATCGTCAACGTACACTTCCACTTCTTTGTGAATCATGTCATGAAAGATTGTTGTCGCCATCCTTTGGTAGGTAGCCCCTACATTTATCAATCCAAAAGGCATAACCCTATAGCAGAAAGTGCCTCATTCTGTAATGAAAGCTGTCTTCTCTTTGTCTGGTGGGTGCACCATGATCTGATTGTACCCAACCGCAAGGTCAGTCATGGAAACCATCACATGCCCAGCCATCCTGTCTATTAGCAAATCGATATGTGGTAGCGAAAAATCATCCTTGGGACAAGCCTTATTCAAGTCTCTGTAGTCAACACACATCCTGACCTTTCCGTGTTTCTTCGGGACCGGCACAATGTTCGCCAACTAGGAAGGGTAGGCAATTGGTTCTATGAACCTATTATCCAGTTGCTTGGCAATCTCATCTTTAATTTTCAAAGATCATTCTGGCTTCATTCTTCTCAACTTTTGCTTAACCGGCTTTGCATCGGGGTATAGCGGAATCTTATGTACTGCTATTGCTGGGTCTATTCCTGTGACATCACTTGTCTTTCACATGAAACAGTCGACATATCTTCTAATGCACTCAACAACCTGTTCCTTATTCACACAATCATATGCAATGTATGTATATTCATTTTCTTTGCCAATTATTATCTTTTCATTCATTTCTTTTATTTCATTTATTTCATTTTTGCTAGATAATACTTGGAAAGCAAAAGACACAGGGTAACCAGGAACTTGAACATTTTCATTAATAATGGCGGAGTCATCCTCCAGAGTTACATTACATTCGACATCATGGTTTTCTATTCCTGAAGCTAAGGAAGACTCAGAACTGGACTCTGACTCGGTGTTTGACTCGGTGCAAGATTCAGGTTCAGGGTATGACACAGGACTAGGTTTGACTATAGCTGCTTGTCCCTCCTCAGCATACCAGTTCATCAGTGGTCCATCTGTTGTCTTGATCAGCTTCGTGAGGTCCCTTTTGTCTTCGACATTGGTTATCATAGCAACCTCATCAAAGAGACTAGGCTGCATGAAGTCCTTCACTTGTGAGCCAGTTATAGGTTCTAGTTCTTCTTCCTTTATGGTCAAAACATCATCGAACATCTCAAAACCCGGTAGTTTCTTTCCAGTCATAGGAGAATAGAATGGCTCCTAGAAACCACAGTAAAGAACTGTTTTCCCAGGCTTGCAGAAGTGACCGTTCAGAGTTCTAAAGTAAGGGTGCATTTTGAGGCTTTTCGCCCCCCATGTCTTCTTTTTGTTCTTCCCATGCTCAAATTCTTCTATCTCCTCGTCTGTGGGTTTGTACCCCAAGCCAAAAGTTCCCTTATTCTAAGGCTCTTCCCATGGCCGCACTATAGATGATTTTCTCCCAGACTTTATCATTTCCATCCCGGGTAGCAGACCTACCCTCAGCATCATTCCAACCAGGCAATTGATTTGGACCCCCCAAAGTCATAAAGGATAAATGGCCCTTTGGGCCTCTCTCCTTCGATGCATTGAACAGTGTCGTAATGGAATCCAATCAAGGTCATAGCAGTTTCACCAGGAACAACCTCAAAGAGAGACTGATCCGTGGTTTTCTTATTGATTTCACATGTGTCCCCTTTGATAGTGATGATTTTTCCTTCAAAAGGGAACTTAAGTTTTTGATGTAATGAAGATGGTACAACATTATTCTGATGAATCCACGGCCTTCCAAGGAGGGGATTAAAGCTCGCGTGTACATCAATGACCTGGAACGGCACTCCCATTTTCACCGGTCCAATAGCAACTTCCAGAGTAGCAACACCCAAAATTTCTCTTCGAGTGTTATCATATGCTTTAACAATTTGATCAGAAGGTGTAAGATCTGTAGCCTCCAACCCCAGATAGCTTGCTACTTTCAAGGGACATACATTTAAGGCTGACCCATTATCAATGAGAACCATGGGCACAGTCTTTCCCCCAGTTTGTATGGTGATGTATAGAGCATCATTGTGTTTCATGCCATCTTCTGGTAAATCTTCATCAGAAAACCTGATACTCAATGCCTTGGTTGATTGGGTCAAAGTGGCCACCAAAGCTTCTGGGCTTGTGTCTGCTGATGTATCAAGTTGACTCAAAGCTTTACTGAGAGCCTGACGGTGTGGGAATGAGGAAGCAAGGAGCTCCCAAATTGACACCTTAGCTTGAGTTTGTTTAAGTTGAGTGAGGACAGGGTCTTCCTTTGGTTCTGGCGTCTTCTTATATGGGTGATTCGGGATCTTAGGGGCTTTCCCCAAGTCAAGTGGTTGATATTGCCTTCCACTTCTTGTCAAAGCATCGACCTCTTCAGCGAGGTCATTCAGATCTAGCACACATATTTCATTCATTTCCAAAAGAAGTTTGAAAGGATCAAACAACTCTTCTTCCATAGTGATGGCGTGGATGGAATGATTGGGCAAAGGGTTAGTATTAATGTTTGGTCGACTCCTGAGAGGAATGATGTCACCACTATCCACCAAATCCTGGATGCGGTTTTTCAGAGTCCAGCACGCATCTGTCCTATGCCCTTTTCCTTGATGGTATTCACAGTACTCATTGGCCTTATAACTGGAGGGTAATGGGTTTGGAGGAGGCCTCGGGTCCAAAGGCTTCAAGTACTTTCCTTCCATAGCCTTTTTAAACACTAGATGAAGGGCATCCCAAGGTTGGTATATCGCCTTCTTGGCTGATTTCTCTGCCCAAGATTGCCCACATGTAAAGGATTCGCAGGGGCAATATTGGCCACTTCATTGACCTTGCTTGAGGAAGCAGCTTGGCCCTGTTTCTTATACTTTGAAGCAGCTCCCTCATCCACTATCTTACCCAATTGTATCAAGTCTTCTACCTTAGTTACAGTCGCAATGAGCGATTTGAAAGTAGGTAAATATTGGGTTTGCAGTTGAACTTGATATGTAGGCCTTAAATTCCTGATTATAATATCAATCTGCTCTTGTTCTGAAGGGCGATTGATCATTTGAGCAGCCTTCGCCCTCTATCTCATAAGGAACGAGGAGAAGGGTTCATTGTTATTTTGTTTGGTAGTCTCAAGCTCCCTTCTAGTGACATCTACCTCAATATTGTAGTGGTATTGAGTGTTAAATGCATTGCAGATGTCTTCCCAGGTCTTAATCTTGGCACGGTCCAGGCTTACAAACCATTTAAGGGCAGCACCAGTCAAGGATTGTTGGAAGAGTTGAGCAAAGAGCTCGTCATTTAAACCCCAAGGGCTTAAGGCCCCCACATACATTTTCAGGTGAATTTTAGGGCAAGTAGTCCCATCAAATCTGTCCATCCCAGGCATCTTGAATTTTGGGGGCAACCTAGCTTGGGGAAACAAGGATAAGGAATCCATGTCTACCACCTCTTTATGAGTTTTCATGGCAGTGATTGACCTTTCAAGCAATTCAAGTTTCTTTTTCAGTTCATCAGTTTCAGTAGCATTCTTAGAGGGTGGATCCTCTAAATTGATGACAGAGGTATTATTCTGAGCAGTCATGGGGGTACTAGTTTGTCCCATAATAGGTTCTTTCCCTAAATTTCCAGAAGTAGTGGCCGTCTTTGGTGCCCCTCCCAATTCAGCCAAGATGGCTACCCTTTGGGCAGCCAAAGCTTCATCAATTTTTTCTTGCATCCTAGCTTCAATTTCCTTAACTTTTCCATCTAGCAGGGCCTTAATCTGTTCAATAGTAGTCATTTCAGTAATTGGAGTAGTTGGTGAAGTTGGGGTAGCAAGACTTGTGGGTGATTACACAGTTAGAGTTGGTGTAGCTTGTGTGAGTGGAGGCACACGGATAATGGGTACCTGCAAAGGTTAAGGGTAAAGGATCAGGGTAGTGTGTAAGGTAGGAAGACTCTTGGTCAATTGCATATATCGAAAGGTTTTCCTCAAAACAATGTTGTTATGTTGCATGAATGCACCTCATCACATCATAATTCATTTTAATGGAATGTGGCACTATTATTAGGTACATACAACCTAGGGGAGGGTTCTATTGTTACATGAAAAATAGAGAATATGCTTATAATAGGGACCCTTGAGTCTTGAGTAAGATATACCTAACCACGTGTGAAACAAAGAGTTTCGCGTGGGTCCAACAGTACGTTTACTCATGGGCCACTCCAAAAGGATTGGAATGGTTTGCGACAACAGGGAGGACGCTTTGGCTGTCCGCCGGCATAATCAAGGAGACCTGCCGGTCAGCGCTCCTTTCTATCCAGACTCAGAACTTTGAACAGAAAGAGAAGAAATTCATTTGAAAAATAATTTTTTATGCAATGGAGGAAAATGATTCCCCCATATAATGCAAGAGAAAAAGATTCTCTAAATGACAAAACAAATGCACAATTAATCAAACAAGGGTGCATCAAAGGAAAAAGATTCCTTTTGTGAATTTTATTCCGATATCCTTAAAAAAAGGATATATATTGCTAAGGTACCCTACAAAACAAATAAAAGTACCCTAAAGAAGGGTAAGTTGGTCAAATAAGCAATAGTAATCTACTAGGATTTCATAAATTATTTTTATGGTCCCCAGCGGCAAATTAATCGAATAAGCAATAGTAGTCCACTAGAATCTCATAAATCATTTTTATGGTCCCCAGTGGAGTCGCCAAATTGTGAACCTCGGTTTTCACCCGAAAAGGATTCGGATGAACGTTCACTTGTTGTTAGGAGTCGCCACTCAGTTTTTTCTGCTCAAAGGGAAAAACTAAGAAAACCCTTGTTTGACTCCAATAATGCATCCAATTTAAAGGTTTCTAATCTACGAACCCAAAGAGGATTCGGGGACTATGTCATGTATTTGATTAATTTGCCAAAAGAAATAAACCCAAAAGGGATGAAGAAAAGAAAACAAGCAGATTGTTAGTAAATTGTGGACTTGCTATTTGGGGTGAATCCCAAATATGCCTACATACTCTCGTTTTTATGAGAGATCAAAGCCCATGTAGTTCGGAAAAGCCTATTTAAAGGCAATTATGCAATTATGCATGTGTGTGTATGCTTCGTGCATTATCGGGCTTTTTGCCAAAATTGTGAGATTTTAAGCACTTAGTGCTAATTTTGATGGAATTTGGGTACTTCGTACCAAAAGAGTGCAATTTAGGCTCCGTGCCAAAAAGATCAATTGATTCATGGCTTAATGCCAAAATGTTGATTGATTAGTTAAATTAGGCCTTAGACCTAAAAGGATTAGGTCTTTGACCGGAAAGAAATTGAGAAGAAGGTGCAATGTTTAGGACATGCTTTGGATTGACAAATGATGAATTAGGATACTACCTTGTTTAGGATTCTCCCACTTCAAAGTTTCAGATCTTGTTTTCTTAGACCTTGGATTGTGATTCTTGATTCCTGCAGCACGGGGTTAGATTTATGCAAAGAAAAGTCCTAAAAGAAGTCCTTAAGTGTATGGAAAATAGAGAATTCGTCCGCCCGAAGCCCAATGAAAAACAGAACCAAAAGCCGAACCCTTTCTCTGAGAATTTAGTAGCCTTTTATAAACAAAATTCGGACTGGACGGCGGTCGGACCGCTGGTCCGGCGCTTGGACCGCCGTGGTCAGCCGTCGGACCGGCGTTGTCAGCCGGAAAATTGGGAAAATGGTAACAGCGGCGGTTGGCTGTCGAACCGCCGGTTCCGGTGGTTCAGCCCCAAAAAGGCACGAAAATTCTCACGTTTTTCTTTCAAACTGACTTTCCAGGAGCTACGGACCTCCAAAAATTATTCCGGGACCATATCCGTGATCCTTGCGTCGCTCCGGATATTTCAAGTACCATGAAGACATACTTTCGATGAACTTTGCCGTGGTCGTCCGGTCTGGCTTGGTCTTTTGCAGTCTAAGAAAATCGGCTTTTCGAGCCTCAAAATTCGAGTATTCACAGTAGAGAAAGAGAAATATTAAAAATTTCTTTATTATAAATTATCTCTCATACACCACTTATTATAGATATATATATAGTGGTGTAAATAGATTTTAGATAAGAATAGAAGATTACAATTGTCATAAAGTTAATCCTAATCTGAATAGGATAAAGTTAATCATAATCTTCATAAGATAAGATTAATGCAATTAATTATTTATCCACATATATTTCCTGATACTTCCCCTTGGATGATTACCCCTATGAATATGCATTATTAAAATCTTGCTAAGAAAAATTCAGTGGGATAAAAACTTAGCGAAGAAAAAAAAGTTCAATATTTATAGGAAATTTCCCCTGAAAAATATATCCAACTAAAATATTTTAAGTGAACGCATTCCAATATTGTATACATGTCATTTGAAGACTGATATCGACAGTGTCTTTGTGAATATATATGCTAGATTGTCACTTGAACAAACTTTGCAAATATTGACTTTTCCTCCCTTTATGAGTTTATGAGTGTAAAAGAACTTTAATGATATATATAGTCTTGTCACCTTTTATGTAGCCTTTCTTGATTTGTGCAATATATGTTGCATTATCTTCATGTAATATTGTTGGTTTGTTGCTTTCTATAGGCAATTTATATGCTCTTCTAATATATTCAATTATGCTTCTGGACCATACATATTTACGACTAGCTTTATAAATGACTAACAACTCTTAATGATTTGATGAAGTAGCAGTGATTGTTTGCTTTACAAATTGATGTGAAATACCAATAGTATCACATATAAAAGCATAAATTATTTGGGATCGAGCTTTTACGAGGATTAAAAAGATATCAAACATTAGCATATTCTACCAATTCAAACTTTATTCTTTTCAAGAAAAATAAGCCCATATTAGATGTGCTATGTAGAAACCATAGAATATGTTTCACTCTATTTCAATGTCTTTTAGTTGGTATAGAACTAAACCTTGTAAGTAAGTTAACTACAAAAGTAATATCTAGTATTGTGTTATTAGCAAGATATAAAAGTGCTCCTATTATACTAAGATATGGTGCTTCTAGACCAAAAATCTCTTCATTATCTTTTCATAGTGAAAAATAATCTTCTTTTACCTCAACAGAATGAACAACTATTAAAGTGCATAATAGATAAGATTTATTCATATAAAATTATTTCAAGTTTGATATATGATGCTTAATGAACAAGAATTCCATTTGACAGATACTCAACTTAAAATTCAAGATAAAATTTTATTCTTCTAAGATCTTTCATTCCGAATTCATTCTTTAAATAGTTTGCAATAATTTAGATCTCTTCTGGAGTTCTCACTATATTTAAATTAACATAAACTACAACTATAATAAATTTTAAAATTTTCTTCTAGATAAAAGCACATGGGCAAATGAAATTATTTATATATCCATTTTCTCTAAGTATTCAAATAAGCAATTATACCACATTCGCCCAGATTACTTTAACTTATACAAGGATTGTAACATCCGTAATTTTTAAAAATTAAATTAAATAAATTAAATATATAATTTAAATAAAAAATTAAAGGATTATAAGTAAGAACGTAAGTGTATATGTGAAATATATATAAAATATATATAACATATATAAAAGTCAACATTTAAAGAAGAAAGTCAAAGGTAAAATGGTAAAATGGTAACTATGCTTTGTAAAATTAAAATTAATTAAATAAATTAATTATGGATGAAAGACAAAAATTATCTTTTTTAAATAAATAAATAATTAATTAATTAAAATAATAATAAAATAGATAGTGAAAGATGATGGAGAAATTTAAATATTTATTAAATATTAAAATAAAATATTTTTAGTGGAAGATGATAATTAATATTTTAAAAATAATTAATTAAATAAATAATTAAAATAATATAATAATATATATATGGTCTTAAATGAAGGAAAGAAAGAAATCAAAATTTGAAAAGAATTTCTTTCTTCTTCTTCTTCTTCCTCTCTTGGACGTTTTTCCATGGGACAACAAAGGTGATTTTTGCTTCATTTAAATAACCAAATCTGTAAGAAATTTCAAGAATTAAGGGTAGTTTTGGTGATTTTATATCAAATATGTAAGTTTTCACTTGGAATTTTTAAGTTTATTTGAAGTTAAGAATATATGTGATTATGTGAAGTTTGGAATTTTGAATGGGTGTGATTAAATTGTTTAAATGAATATAAATGATGTTATTTTGATTTGTAAGTAATGATTTTTAAGTTAGATAGAAGAAAGGATTAAGTTTGTGTTGAGTTTGGATGAAGAATATGGTTTAGGGTTATGTGTAAATTGAAAATTTTCAATTATGTGTTTTAATTATTAGAATTGGTGTGTATGATGTTATTTTGGTGCTTAAATAAGGATTTTAAAATTAAA
Organism: Garcia nutans; assembly: GCA_947685225.1. Lineage (NCBI taxonomy): Eukaryota > Viridiplantae > Streptophyta > Magnoliopsida > Malpighiales > Euphorbiaceae > Garcia > Garcia nutans. The sequence continues at coordinate 15,870,492 of CANTUV010000018.1, read as the reverse complement.
TGATGGATTTGATCAAGTTTGGTTAGGGTTTGAGGAAGATAGTGTTGAATTTAGGGTTTTGAAAGTATTGAGTTTTATTTGATTTTAATGAATAAATCATGTTATTAAAAGATTTAAATGATGAAAATAGGCTTAAATTAGCATTTGAAATGAGTTGGAATGAAGAGCCATAATTGATGAAGGTTATGGTATTTTAAGGTTTTGTTAAAAAATATGTCTATTTATTATACTTAATTGGTTAAAATATGTTCTAATATATTTTTAATGATAAAAATAAATTTAAAACACCAATTAAAATGTGAGTTAGGCAAAATTTTGGGAGTAGAAATGTGGTTTAATTGGAGTTTGATATTTGAAATGCCTTAAAATGTGACTCTAAATAATTTTATTTACTCACATTTTGTTTAGGCATAGGGTGAAAGCATTTTGCCCAACCTTAATGTAAAGGGCAATTTGAAAGTGGAAGTTAAAGGGATACCATAGCTTAAATTTGAGTGTTATTTGAGGTAAGTATAAACTTTTGATAAATTATATATGTTGGTATTAAATGGGGCTTAACGCATTTTGGTTGGAAATATGTTAAGTCACTTGATACATTGAATATTCATGAACATTGTGCTATGATATGTGATTTATTATGTATGCATTAAATACATTGGGAAAAGCCATTATTAATGGCTAAATTGAACAAAATGTGATTTAAATGCATTATGTGAGAATGATCCAAAAATATTTGGGTAATATATTTTAAATGTGAAATGTGATACATTGTGATGAATTGATGAAACATGAAGAGATCTAATGAATTGAAATTGATATAAATGAAAAAAAATAAAAATAAAAATGATGCAATGAGATGAAAAATGAGAAAATGAAGCAATATGAGAAAAAATGAGGTAATGTGCCTAATTGATAATAAAAAATGAGGCAATGTGCCTAGTTGAATATGAGAAAATGAGAAAAAGTTGAATATGAAAAATATGAATTATTTGTGTGCCTAGTATATTATTCAATTTTCATAGTTCTATATTTGGCGTCATGCCTATGAGGTTATCCTTATTATTTGCCTTCGGGGCTAAACACTATGCATCACTGATACATGATTTACCTTCGGGGCTAGACGTTTGGTGTCACTGTGATATGATTTGTCTTCGGAGGCTAGCTTTTGAGCATTTATTTGATTTACCTTTGGAGCTAAACACTTGGTGTCAATTTGGACTAAAACAGTAACTCTAAAATTTGAATAATGTATAAGTTTATTTGGGACTATACTTGTGTATGTGTTATGTAAATTAGTAAATGATGAAAGAATATGTTTAAAAGTGAGCTTAGATGCCACATTGTGACATAACATAAAAGCATTAAGCATTGGCATTGTATTTAAATTTTATTATTATCAAAGTTTATACCGCTAGGCTTTTAGCTTAACTCGATTGTAATTTATCACGCAAGTGATAAGGTTAATCCGGTAGATTCAGAGAGTTTACCTAAACCTGGTCAGGTCTAGGTTTGAGACTAATGTGCTTTGAAGTGAGTTTTGACTGCCACAAGATCAGAGTCAGTTGCCACTATGTATATGTTATGTTTTATAGTACATTTCATCATTATGTATATTATATTTATGTTTTTGAAAGTATTGTAAAAAATAAAGAATTTTTGGACTACTTTTGTTATAATGGATTGTATATATGTTATATATATATATATATGTACCTACTAAAAGGTTTTGAGGGAAATGTACAGAAATTGAAAAGTTGATGTGAAATGTTGATTTGTTTTATTAGGAGTGTATTTTTATGCAGGTTAAATAATTATTAATTTTTGAAATGTTCAATTTACAAATAAAATTTTGACGAATTTTTTTTTCCAGAGATTTTCATATAAAATAAAAAATTATTTTGGTTAATTAGAATTAATTATGAATATTTTATTTACATATTAAAAATACATTTTAATTATTTGAGAGCATAAATTGAGAATATAAATTTTCTTTTATTTATTTTATTAAACCGATTTGTAGCATTTTATACTTTATATGCATATTTTATATATACGGAATGTATGTATTATACTTACATAGGGTATAAGGGTATTACAAGGATCTTTTAAGCTCAATATAATATATTTGTCAAGGTATTATATGCTTCAAAAATCTTGATGCTTCATGTATCTTGAATCCTTCAAAGATTTTCATATATATATGTCATTATCTAATAAACCATATAAGTAAACTATCACAACATTCATCAAATATGTGTCAAGCCTTTCAAAGACTGCTAAAAAAAATAAAAATCAAAAGATAATAGCATCCATGACAGGAGAATGTCTCATTATAATCTATAAAAAGTCTTTATGAGAATTCTTGTATCACAAGTTGTGTCTTGTATCTCACAATTTTTTTTACTCATTTCTCTTACGAGTCATATGAGTAAGTTTTCATAATCTTTTCATTTTGGCAAATTATTTTGACGTCGACAATTTTAAATACTTTTAGGATTGAGCATATTTTGATAATTTTAACAATAATATATGCAAACATATTATCAATAATAATCTTATCTCTTTCTCGCATATCTCTAGGTTTTAATTAGATCTAAAAAAATTCAATATCGAAATCACTTCTGGGGTTACCTTTCTAGAAATAGGCAGTTGTTGATTTATATTACTTTTGACCTATTTGGGAGTATTATTTTAAAATTATTTATTTCTCTTTCTTTCAAAGAATAATATTTTAAACCAAGCAGTTCACCATACTTCAGGTTTATATTAAACTCATTGGCTGCCATACAAAGAAGATGTTCTACATCGATAATTAATCAAGCAAGAGTATTAGAAGCTGGAACATGTGATTGAGACACTTTTAGGTATCTGTAAAGATATTTGGTAACTGATTTGAAATATTTTGTAAACAAATTAATTTTTGAATTTTCAGTTCATATTAATTTGTGCATTATCAAGATTTGGACAAAGTTTGTGTATTCTAACTAATCTTTTATGTTTTTGGCCATTTACTTTTATATTTCCCTTAATGGTGGAAAAACCAAATCACTAAAAATCTTGCTTTAGAAAATTAATCATTAAAAGTCCATAATATCTAATGTAGATAATCAAAACATATATAAGTATTAAGATAATATTGATAACCCATTTTATTTCTTTGAGTGGATACAATAAAAAAATATATAATGTAACAAGAAATCTTAATATCACAACTTCTCGATAAGATATATTATTTCAATTAAATATAAGTTATAAAGTAAAAAACTTGTGATGTGCAAACAGTCAGATGCAAATGAAAAGTGCAACATAAACAATATCATTTATTCAAACATATATCCAGCCGGATATAGGAAGTTTTTATTTCATAAGCATGGAAATAATAATTAATCATTAAATCTTAATAAATAATGATTTAGTTAAACCATATTAAGCATGAATATATACAATAAAATGTTTAATGGTAATATAATCATAAAATATTTTTCAAGTAAACTCATATGAATTATCCAGAAAAATTATCTTGATATGATAATCAAGAAACAATGACCTTAACTAATAATTTAAGCAAGGAATTTAGCAAAAGTAATATTACGAGTTGACAATAGATAAATATGTGATCAAAGACTTAACGCATCAATTAAAATCATAAAGTATCTAAATGGTCCACAAGATTGATTGATAGGGCCACAAATATTTTTATGTATTTTTATAAAAATTTATGGGACTCTAAATATAATTTAGATGGTGAAGGTTTCACTATTAATTTACTTTGAGCACAAAAAGCATAAAATTGATCATCATACATAAGAATTTTCTGATTTTTTTAGTGGATATCTATTTGTATGCTTAACAATATGTTGCATCAGGTATGAACATGAATGACCAAGATGATGCTAAAGTATAAAAATTTTGGGATTTATGTACTTGCAATACATATAGTGTAACCCAACTACCTTTATTTTTTATAAAGTATAATCCAGTTAAGAAATTTCGAATTTCTTATATATAAACTTCTAGTTCAAATTCATAGAGTTGACACATAAAAAATTCAATATCTCTCTCATTTTGTTTCAATAAAATATCTATTACGAAGTATTCTTTAAAACTTAATAGATTTCTTATTTCTTATAGATCTGCTTGAATATAATGCATCATTGAAATATTATTTTGCTCAAATTTAGAATATAAGGTGAATTCTTTTGAGTCTTCAACCATATTTGCAGAACCATATATCATATTAACATTAATTTATGTTAATGTTAACTATAATAAATATTTTCTGATTATGAAGAATTATGAGAGTTCTATCATTATATATCTTTTTAGCACTTTTGCTTTCAAAGCTGGTAGGAAAACTTTTTCCACCGCGAGCCTTTTTATTAAGATCTCATATTTAGTCTTGAAAAAATATCATATTCACTTTAGGAAATGATGTTAAACCGACACTTTTACTTTTAAAATTGGTAGGAAAAAAAATTTCACACCCTTTTTATCAATATCTCATCCATAGTCGTGAAAAAATATCAGATTCACTTCAGGGAATGATGTTAAGCCAGTCAGACAAATTTGATGATTTTTCATCAAAAGTTAAAATTTTTGTTTAACTATAAGTAAACAAGAAATTAGTTTAAAATATTTTGTAAATTGACGTTCTCGATATTACTGCTGCAAAAGCACATTTAAGGCATGAAAAGTTAAATATATTTTTTTCTAACATATTATCATCAATATTTTTTTTTCATATAATTTTAATTAAGGTCTAATCTTAAATAAGATGGAATTATATTCACTTATAATTTTAAAATCTTGCAATCACAATTGAATCTATTCACATTATGCTTTTGGAAGAATCACTACTTTTTAGCATTCATATCTCTCTTTTAAAGAACTTCAAAGGGCTAATGGGTCCTTAATAGTAAGGTACTCAATTTTCAATTCTTCATATAAATGATGTCGAAGAAAAATTATTATTTTTGCTCAATCTTATAGGGATGCTTTATTTCATTCCTTAATAGTATCTCCAAGATTCATAACTTTAAGATAAATCTCGATATCAAATATCCATAATAGATAATTTTTTTTCTAAAATATCAAAGGGAACGAATTTAAATTTTATAAAGTTTTAGGTTGCAAAGACAATGTTTCATAGACAAAACTCTATGATATCTAACCATTGACCTATGCAAAATATCAATCTCAATGCCAACATTACATGTATATACTGTTATACTACATATACACAAAAACAATCCCTATTCTTACAATTCCAACCTTTCATATTGCATTTATTAATATATAAAGAATGGATTGAATTGCTTATTAGAATGTCAAAGTTATCTTTTTATGTACATATATAATCTAGCCAATAATGACATAAAGACATGGGATCTATTCTTTATACAAAACTCTGCAACATAAAATCCGATTTTATTGTATATGTTAGCCAACAAAAAAATTGCAGAATGGATTCAAGAGGTGATTAAAACAATATCGTATAATTGCCCAACGAATTATATTTTAAATAATAATCTCACAATAAAAAAAAATTCTTAATGATTAAAATGAGCAGCTTTGATATCACTCGTAAATAACACTATTGATCAATCATGTTAAATCATTAAGAATCATAAATTAAATGCGAAAAGGTATATTGATTATAGAATAATAATTCTCTTGTAGATTAAAAAAATTATTTTGTTTTCCTTCACTATTATAACTTGTAGAGACTATCATGCTGATAACATACTATAAATATAAAAAATTAGATAGAAAAAGAGAAATATAAGAAATTTCTTTATTATAAATTATTTCTTATACACCACCCATAATGAGTATATATAGTAGTGTAAATAGATTTTGGATAAGAGTAGAAAATTATAACTATCATAAAGTTAATCCTAATTTGAATAAGATAAAGTTAATCATAATCTGAATAAAATAAGGTTAATTCTTAATTCAATTAAGTACTCATCCATATATAATTTTTAACAAATAATTTTAAGTAATATGCTTAAAATTAATTTTAGAGTTGAAACTAACCCAAACTTGTTTGTCGCTTCTATCCCAAATTAATATGAATGTCTTAAAGAAGGACAGAAAAAGTTCTATCACCATCTACATAACTCCTTTGTGCTATAACTGAATTAATCTAAGGACATATTTTCTTTTTTTTTTAATTATTTAATCAATAAATTTCAAATTATCATTAAATTGTTTTATAAATATCAAATGCCATTATTGATTATAATAAAATAACAAGTTTTATTGGAATATCGAATACATATATTGTTTTGCATTCATGAGTATAAAGTCATAGCATTATTTTAAGTAATGTTAGAAAAAATCATTTGAAAGATATTTAATTGCTTTAATACTTTTTTTTAAAAATTTTTTGCTTCAATTCATATTTGAATTTAAGATTTTTCAATCATAGAGAAGATTTCAATACCAATAAACCAAAAACTCATTTATAAAATTTTAATTCTTAAAACATGCGAAATTTACTTTAGACATAAACTTTAATTATCTCTAATAACAATAATTTACAACTAATCAATATTTTTAATTTTTTAGAATCTAATTAAAATTTTTAATGTATACTACTTTATTAAGTTGTAGTTTAAATAATAATATTGCATGCATGCAAATCTTAACACTCTTTAACTTTTAAGAATTTTTTAAAAGTGAAATTTTTACCTTGATTAAAAATAAAGTTTTACTAATTAAGATTTCATAAAACATCTTATGATTATCTCACCAAATAAATAATTAAAATTCTTGTAGTTCTTGTTGGTTCCGACCCCAGAGGTGGGCCCCTAAGGCCTGTGTCTAAGGTATGATAGGCATTACTTGGATTATATTGGGGCCGAAATGTATACTAAGGTCCTTATTTTTTACTGGAATATACAATTAAGCTTTTTATTTTTTTTTATTTTATTCAATTGCGTCCATAATTTTTATTTTTGAAATAAATTACCCCCTTCTAATAATAAAATACTGTATAAGTTATTGACAATTCAAAAATATTATTATTTTATAATTTTTAATATTTGCATAAATTTTTAAATTATGAAAAGCTAAATCTTTAAAAGAAATCATATCTTTTTCTATTTTTTATTAAAAAAAACTCGTAGATGTATATTGAAAACAGATAATGAATGTGATTTTATAAAAATAAATAAATAATAAAATTATTTTTATTTAATATTGGACATCCATTTATATATAATATGGTAATATTTTAAATTGTATTGAAATTAGTTATTAAAGTTCATATATTTACAATATATGTATAACATATTTATAATAAATTCAATATATTTATATTATTATTAATAATAATATATATAATCTCACTTGAAATTTAATATATGGACAATATTTATATGATATATACACCATAATTAAGAATAATATAAAAATAAATTATTTATACACAATATGTATAAAATATATATAAAACGTATTCACAATATATATTTTATATTATGTTGATATTAATATTAATTTATATATTTTCACTTGAAATTTAATATTATATGTATTACATTTAAGAAAGATATAAAAATAGTATATATATATTTAGTTATAATTTAACATATGAAAAAATTTTATTGAGACGACATTGTATCATATTTTTACAATTTCAGAAAGTTATTCAATATTTTTGAAACTTTTTAAGTTCCATATTTTTTATTTTTTTTAATGTAGTTTTATAAAATTCCCAAAAAAAAAATATTTCTTGCAATACTGTCTCACGCACTGCTTCTTGTGGATCCATAGTACTTCAAATAGAGTGCAAGTCACCTTATATTAGAATCTAATGTGGAATCTAATTACATTTTTTTTTTCAATTTGACATATGTTTTTTGAGAAAGCATTTTACACATAAATTTCAATTTAAACTATAAAAAGTAAAAAAAAAAAAAAAACAACTAACTAATAGCTACCAATATATTAAAGTGGATTGATACAATAGCCTAATTAAGTTTTGGAGGTTAGAGGGTAATGCTACAATATATATGTTGGAATTGAAAAGCAACATGAAATATATACCGGAAAGAAAATTATAGGTTTCTATTAGTGGATCCCGTAGTCCAACTGTTCATAACAAAGACCTATCTGAACCCATCAACCCTAAAATTAAAAGATATGTAGCCTTCCAAAAACTATAGAAAGTGTCTGACTACACCTAAACAAAAATAAAGATGGAAAGGGGAACTGATATCTTTGGTCAAATTACAACCACTCAGTCATGTTTTGGCACCAAACTCATATCATATGCATAACATAATTTCTTACCATAGAATTTCTCCTTTTCACCAGCAATTTGAAAATTTGATATTCCATATTTCAACTCACTATAAGTTCAATTAATTACACAGAAGTCAATTTTTTTTTTCTTTCATGTGACAGAAAATTTCACTCAACTCAATTTAATTAAACTTTAATCACAAATTAATTAGATTCATTATGTGTTTTTTTTTCTCCATTTTAAGTAATTTATGAGCCATAATTTTTAAAAAAATACTACCTCTTTCCCAAATAGATAGAATCATTTTTTTTTACCGTCACAAATTATAGTCCATTTATTATTTTAATAAATTAGTTGGCATGTTAAACCACTATAATATTCTTATTTAATTTTATTTATTAAATACATTTCATGATAAAGTAAGGATATAATAAAAAATATAAATATATATAAATTTATATTTTTAATAAAAATAATTAATTTTTTTAATCTTTGTGAAATAAAAAATATGTCTATTTTTATGAGACGGAGAGAATATATAATTTAATCAATTTCATCTATACATAAATTTTGTATTTATATTAAATCTCAAATCCAAATAAAAAAAAGATTGTGATAAGTATCCATTAATATATAATTTTATCACATTTTATGATATAAATTATAATGATATTTCAAATATAAGGAAAAAAGAAAAAAGCGCTCAATCCTTTTTTGTATGTAATAATGTTGTATTTTCGCACGTAATTATTATCGCCTCCCCAAAATCAATCATATATCATGATTTTTCTATGAAAAAGGTGCAATTATACTGGTTACTAAGATAATTAAGTATTGGTATTAGATAATATGGATATATTGATGATGTTAATTTGGCACTTATTCATTCTCGTGATCCCTTATAATCATTGCAGTCAACTTCTTAATTATGATGCATCAAATTAAGCAGTCATATAGTCTTTTATAGGGTCAATCATTTTGCTACATATTGTGTTTTAACCATCAGAAGGATAGTAAAATCACAGTAAATATTGTTATTGTTTAAATTATAATAACTATTGGAGTAATAAATTTATGACAATAAAAATAAATTATTTTGTTATATTTCTAAAAATTAAAATTATATTTTTTTATAATTCCATTGTTAATAACAACTGAATCATTTTTAATCTTCATAACTTTAATAATTATATATAAGCTTTGAAAAATTGGCTACTAAGAAAGAAAAAATTACATATTAAATTTTGTAAAAAAAATTTATCACATATATAATAGAGATATTTTTCAGCTAGGGATAAAATAAATACATAACAAAGGATATTTTCAAATCAAATCAAAAGTAATAGAATAAAAATCCTTAGGAGTCAAACTCTTTTATTTCAACCATTTTAAGAAGCTGTATAATTATAATATGAAGCTTTAAGAACAAAACCAACTAAAAAATACAGAGAAAATTACATCATATACTATATTTTTATTTTTAATTTTTAATTTTACTACTATTAAATTTTTTTTATTTTTAACCTTCTACATTTTTATTTTTATACTTTTTTATGTTTTTTTTTTCAAATATACGGTTTTTGTGTTTTTTCAAATTTTTTTTTGCATCTTCCTTTGCGCCCATTCTGTTCCTCTACTTCTTCTTTTGTTCATGTGGGTCAGTATTAATTTTAGCTTTAGATGAAAAAACATTAAAATTAACGAATGCACGTATCTTTTTTTTATCAAAAATTACATTCATTTGATAAGCTGATGAAATAATACAAGAACTGGTTGCAAATTTCAAAGACGCAAAAAGACTCAGATGACTTAGCAAGATGAGAGCAACACAAAACTAAATTACAGCAATCAATAATACAATTTATATGCCTTTGACTTGCAAAAAACTAAATCTTGCCCTTTTCAATAAATTATCAAATGTCAAAGGAAAATACTGCTATTCTACTAAAAAGAATTTGCAAAAAAGGTTTGAGCCTGTAGAAAGAAATCTCCCAACAATTTTTTTTCTCTTTTTGTAGCAGGTAACATGTCCCCATACTATCCTCCAAGTTTTTCCCTCCATCAAGCCTTATTTTTTACTATATATATATATATATATATATGTGTGTGTGTGTGTGTGTGTGTGTTGAGTTAGCCAGTTGATAGGTTATGTAGCAAGTCCGGTTAGCTTGAATGTTTATGTAATCTAAGAAACACAAAAGAAAGAGGTTTGGCCTATTTTCAATTCAGTTTATAGAACTTATTTTTGCAGTGTTTATGAATATTTTGATGCGTGTATCGCGTGTTTGCAAGTGTTCTCTGTCATACCATTTTTCAACAAGAATCATGATGTTTTCTTTTCTATTTCAATTTTTGTTTTTCTTTTGTAATTTGTTTTTTTTTTTTTGTATCAAATCTAATGATTTTGATTTTTTTTCTTCTAATGTAATACTCCCTCCGTATCATTTACATAGAAAAAGTAAAATGGACACGAAAATTAAGGAAATTTCACTTTTTCCATCTCTATTTACTTAAATACCCTTAAAAAAATATCCCTCAAAACCTACTTTTAAGGCAAGGGTATAAATGGTATTTTGTCTCATTCCACTCCCCAAAATTTATCTAAAATGACATATTTTCAATATAAAAGATACACCAAAAAAGGAAATTTTCTCTATGTAAATGATACGGAGGGAGTATATTTTATATGTTCAATAAAATATTTCAAATAAATAATTTTTAAAATTTTTAAATTTATATCACTTTTAATAAATTATATCAACTTATACGTGGATATATATCAAATTATATCAATTTTCATGATATACATTGTCAAGATAGCTCCTCCAATAATTAAAAGATTAATTTATATGTTGATGTGTTTGCTATATATATATATATATATGATAGAGTGTGTATTTTTAAAAAAATACATGAATGTAATGTATCTCTTCAGTCTATTAAATAATTTAAATGTTGATTTTTGAATCTCTTTTTAACCAATTAAAAAAAAATTATTCTAATTTTTTTTAAGCAATGTAAAAAAACAGAAATAATTTAGTAATTATGGCTCCACTATAAATAAGTTCTTTTGCCATTTCCTCGTGATTTAAAATTTATTAATATATCAATATATATTATATGTAACAATATATACGTGTTAAATTTTAAAAAAATAAGAGTATAAAAGTGATATATATTTAGTTACATATCGGTATATATTATATATAACAACACATATTGCAAAAGATTAACAATATATGTTATATATGTGAATATATATCAATATATATAGATATATGCTACATAAACTTTTATGTACTAAAATATTATAATTGCATACTGATATTATTTTTTGAAAGAAAATATATACATGTAGTTATAATTAGTATACCTAAATATATTAAAATATAACAACAACATAGTAATATTCTTTCACTAAGACAATATGTATATGTAGGTATATGCTACATATACCTTAATATACTAAGATATTATAATTATATATTGATATTTTTTTTAAAAATCATAGATATATATATAATTATAATTAATATATACCTATATATACTAATATATAATAGCTACATATAGATATTTTTTTTCAAAGGCAATAAGTATATGTAAGTATATGATATATATACCTTCGTATACTAAGATATTACAGTTGCATACTGACATTTTTTTTAAATATATATATATATAGTTATAGTTATAGTTATAGTTATAGTTATAGTTAGCATATATCTACAAATATTAAGATATAATAACTGTATAGTAATATTCTTTCACTAAGACAATATGTATATATAGGCATATGCTACATACTTTAATATACTAAGATATTATAGTTGTATATTGATTTTTTTTAAAAAAAACCATAGATATATGTAATTATAATTAGTATATACCTATATATACTAAGATATAATAGTTACATATAAATATTTTTCTCTAAGATAATAGATATATATATATATATATGTATATGCTATATATACCTTCATATACTAAGATATTACAGTTGCATACTGACATTATTTTTTGAAAGAAAAAAAAAATATATATATATATATAGTTATAATTATAGTTAGCATATACCTATATATACTAAGATATAACAACTGTATAGTAATATTCTTTCACTAAGACAATATGTATATATAGATATATGTTATATAAACCTAATACACTAAGATATTATAGTTGTATATTGATATTTAAAAAAAAAACCACAAATGTAAGTAATTATAATTAGTATATACCTATATATATTAAAATATAATAGCTGCATATAGATATTTTTCTCCAACACAATAGATATATGTAGGTATATGTTACATACACCTTCATATACTAAGTTATTATAATTGTATATTGAATTTTTTTTTAAAAAAAAATCATATATATATGTAATTATAATTAGTATATACTTATATATACTAAGGATATAATCGCTACATACAACTATTTTTCTCTAAGACAATAGGTATATGTAAGTATATGTTATATATACCTTTATATACTTTAACTAAATAATAATAACATATGTGAATATATATAGATGTATGTTGGTATATAACTATTTTATATATTTATTTAAATATGTGTATATGTTTCATATAACTAGATATATAAAATAAAATAAAAATATATGTTAGTATATGTTACATATGACTAGATATATATGATTATATATTGCAAAATAATAATAATATATCTTACATATATGTGGATATATATGAATATATATTCATGTATGTTGGTATATGCTACATATATTTTAACTAAAAAATAACAGTATATATTAGTATATATTTTTTACATATAACAGCATATACATATTAAATTTCAAAAAAATAAGAGTATAAAAGTTATATATGTTTAGTTATATGCCGGTATATGTTATATAATAATATACATATGTTAAATTTTTTTTAAAAAAATAGGAGTATAAAGTGATATATATTTAGGTATATATCTGTATATGTTATATATAATAACAATATATATGTTAAATTTCAAAATAATAAGATACATATAATATTTACGTGTTAAATTTTAAAATAATAAGAGTATAAAACTATTATATATTTATTTATTTATATGTCGATATATGTTACATATAAACAATATATACGTGTAAAATTTAAAAAAAATAAGAATATAAAATTGATATATATTTAGTTATATTTATATAATATTAAATTTATGTTATATATAAAATTAAATATGTATTAAATTTTAAAATAACAAAAGTATAAAATTATTATATATTTAGTTATATATCGATATCTATTACATATGAATTTTAATTGAATTATTAGAAGGTTAACTAAATAAGTTTTAATAGGTGGAAATAAATAATTAAAACTGTTATTAGAATTCAAATGGTATTTTCTACCAATTAATTGGTATTTCATGCTAAAAATTCTTAAAAAAATTTTAGGGATGAAATACAAATGAATATTCTTGATAATTTTTAAAATTTAAGTTTAAACAAAATAAAAATATATATTATATTATAAGGTGTCAAAATTTTCATAAAATATTTATATTTTAATGTCACTCTTGTCAAACAAAAATTATATTATAAAATAAAAGATTATTTTTTTAGTCAACTTATAAATCAATTATATGTAACATGGCACCATTAGTAATAATTTTATAAATTTAATGGGAAAAAATTTGATAAAAAATTATAATGCTTACTTTTATTATTGCATATGTATAAATATATAACTATAATTTTTAGTGTTATTATTCAAATTGAAAATGTAAAAATGTATATAATATGTATCTATAAATAAATATTTTTAACATATAAAAATGTTTTATTATTAATTTTAAATAAACAATAATTACGTTTTTGCAAAAATTAGTTAGAATAGAAGTATTTGATAAGATAATAGATGAGATTGAAATGCAGAGAGAGTATAGGCTTATGGGAGTAAAAAATACACTCATTCCTTTTAAAAGTCAAGTAATCCCGCCGTATTATTGTAAAATTAAAAAGTCTTTACTACATTTTTACAAATCTTATTAAACCATCGTATTTTTTAAAGTTTACTTATTTTTTTAATTATTTTTATAATTGCCCCAAAAATAAAGAGCTTTTGATAAAAATATAAAAATAATTAAAAATAATTTTAAATTTATCACATTTATAAAATATTTATCAAAATACCAAAATTTATAAAATATTTACCAAAATATCAAATTTTTATTAGTTTACAAACAGTTTATAAACAGTTTATAAAGAGTTTATAATGAGTTTATTTTAAGTTTATAATGAGTTTATAAATTTTACACAGTTTATAATAAGTTTATAATAAAATAATTAAAATATTCTTATAAAAAAGTAAAAATTTTTAGAAATACGGTGGAGGGTGTCATTTTTTTTAAATAAATAAACACGAGCCAATTCGTTTTTTCTTGAAATTTGGATCTCTAAACCGGCCCAAGAAAGTGGATTTTAAGGCTGAACCTTCAGTCAACCAGGAAGTCCATTTTTGTCCTAAGCCCAATAGCTAATCTAGTTGCCCTTTCATTTCATTTTGAGTCTAAAAACCCATTTCTTGGACCAGTACGGCGCCGTTCTTGGATAAAAATGAATGTCTGAAACTTGACTGTGGAGAGCGATCAATAGATCCGAAAACGACAAGCGTTTTTGGGGGACCATCTTCACGTACCAAATTTTTTTCAAATTAGAATTTTTTTAAAAAGTACTAAAAGGCAATTAAAAAAAGTGGGACCTACTTCATTGATGGCAGAATAGAACGAACCTGTTAAGCAGATATATGCGGAGATGATCACGGTTCGGAATATGTATATATATATATTATGCAAACTTTATTTATTTTTTTAATTTTATGGTAAATTTTTAATTTTATTAAAAAATAAATTTTGACATAATTTGTAATATTATTATCTAATCGATTTATGAAAATACAATTGATTAAATTACTTACTATCAATCAATTAATATTTAATTTGAAAATCTATTCTTCCTAATGAGTGCTTATTTGTGTTTACTGTTTAGTTAACTACCAAAGAGTTTTTGCTCGGGCACTTTCGAAGACTGAGTTTTTAACCTTCGATGAAGTATGAATTCATGCTCTCATATTTATATTCCGTAAAATCTTTAGATAAAAATGCTATTGATAATATTTATTGGTTATTTAATTTTGAGGTTTTTTTTACCAACTTTCAAATTTTTTTAAAATAAGTTTTTCAATTATATTTTGATATTTAATTTTTGTGTTGGTTAATCAACACAAATAAATGTTCTTTAATATGAACCAATGTTCATATTAAATTTTATGTCTTTTTATAACCAACCCTAAAATAAAATATGATAAGTGTATATTTTACTTGAATTATATATATATTCTATAAATATAATGTAAAATATATTTAAAAAAAAAAGGGTATACATAACGAATTTTGACCCATTATGGAAGCGAAGGGACTTTACCCGTCCAATGAAAATCAAATTACGTGACAAACGTGGGGTCAGATTAAAATGATAATCCTGCTTTCAAGCAGGTAGAGTCTGATCCGCACCGTCCTTCTTTATAGATGGGATGGCCCACTCAAATTATAAACTTTTTTTTTGTTTCATAAAGCGACATATGAACCGTTGGATTGATCGGGGGAGGGGAATTTGCCAATTTATCTGACCTCATTTTGATTTGTATTGTACATGACGGTGCTGCAATAGCATTGTATTGTCTTTTCTTCTCTTTTTTTTTCTAATCTAGAAAAAACAGCAAGTTAAACGACTGGTCACGCGCCATCGGGACACCTGCCGAACGACCAAATATATTAATCCAATTCATCTTAAATTTTAATCAGAGGCTTAAACTCGAGATTTAGGTGTAAATAACACATATTTAACTACTAATTATATACGTTCAATTCATCTTAAATTTTATTAAATAATATATATAATAATATTCATGTTTCATTCCAAATTCAATTAGTAGAACACATACTTAACTACTAATTATATTTGTCCAATTCATCTTAAATTTTACCTATTTCTCCGCCTTGAGTGTTCTATAAAAAAATATATTTTTTATTTTATTTATCATTTTTATAAATTTAAAATAGTATTAGTTATAAAATTTTAAATTTAATTTTGAGTATTAAATATTTTAAGATTAGTAATTAATTATAAAAAATAATTAAATAAAATATTATAAAATTTATAACTATTATTAATTATTTTAATATATGTAATTATTGCTAAAACGGCAATTGCAATAAAATGGAAAGTATTAAAATATACTTTCATATTTTTATTTCCACACATCATCCTCCACTATGAGGTAGACACGTTGGACATTAATCTTTCATTTTTTTAAATATTTAATAATCGAATAAATATTTAGCTTTTTTTTTAATGAAACAAGAAAAATTGAATAATAGAATATATAAAGTATTTATTTTATTGTCCAATTAATAATTTATATAAACAACTTTAGGTCGTGGGTATTTGATGTGCTCAATTCATGCCATGAAATTCAATTCAATAATTATTTAATAAAAAATAAAATAAACAAACCCTTGCTCAAATTTTCAATTATACCGAAATAATCTTTTGTACAATAAATTTAAAAAATAATAATAATAATTTCAAATTATAAAAGTTATATTGTGCGCGATTGGAAATTTTTTTTTATTTATGGTACAATCAATCATTTTTAATATTTGGGTACAATTGAACATATAAGGTAAGATATGTTTATTTCATAGGTCATTAAATAATTTTTTTAGTTAAATTACATGTGAAAATTCTAGAAGAAGATAATACTCTAGATTCACATCTAATAACATTTTGAGTGTATGGATTGTTAACGGCATATAATGATTTATAATGAAACGACAATGAACTTATAATTATGCGTCTATTGTTTAAACGGAATGAATTCAAAATATGTAAATATTTTCTATACCACCAACATTATTTTTTTTTTCATAAAATAAAAGATGGTAAAATTTTAATTGTATTGATATTTTTTTAATATTAAGAGAGAAATTTAACATCATCATTAGGTTGAGACATTAATTTTTACTATACTCATATTCAGTAAGAATTATATAATTTATTGTTTTAAAATTATAGTTTTGCACTCTCAACGCAATCGACAAAGATATAAAATTTTGAAGAATCAGAATCACTTAAAATATTAAAAACAAAAAAGTAGATACATAATTTTTATAACCAATAATCCAAATGTATAATCATTAAGAAATATCTAAACAACTAAAAAATTTTAAATTTGCATTACAAAAATAGTCAAACCAAATAATCTAGAATTTGATTCCAAACTTGAAAACTAGCATAGTCATTAAGAAATATCATAGAATCTTATGATATTAGGAGAAGAATGGAGTCTTTTCTTAATTAAATTTCAATTAAAATATATAAATAATTAAATATAAATAAAAATTTTCAATTCCAATCTGTCACTGATTTGAAAATGAAGTTTTCTATTTGTGATCAAATATTAATGGCAGGGCCCCATTTAGCGTGAAGGGGGCGATGATGTTGCAGTGATTTTTGTTGTATAAATATTATTCAAATTACTAAGTACAAGGGATGATAATAACAAGTGGAAGTGATTTTTATCGTTATCAATGGCAGATATTTATATAAGGATTGTCATGTTTTTATTATGACTATTATTGTAATCTCCGAGTTTCTTTTTTTTTTAAAGCAAAAATAAAGAAATCTATTAATTAAAAGAAAACCATACATAAGATTCTGGAAGTATCAAGGCAAAAATCCAGAAAATTGCTCCTTCTTCAAGTAATCCAAGTCAGATCCCATCAATGAGAAGATTCTCATCAAATATACGGCCTAAAACAGAAAGACCTACAGAAATAAAGAAGGCAATAATCCTGAAACATAATAAATTTCATAAGTCTCTAACATCCTTACATTTAAAAAGAAATTGAGGGGAAGAAAAGGCTCACAGGCCACACCAGAAACTCTCGGACAAGCAGCTCAAATGAGACATTATCAGTGAGCTGAAATAGATACTGACCGGATAACTTGAACGTTGACCACCAGACGGAGAGGAATGCAGCACAGAGACTTGTACATACCTAGAGAAAGAAAGAAGATCTTCCAAGGACAAAATCACACCCATTCGAAGCTTGGATCTCTGACGCCGACTCCAATGGCAGAGAAACTCTTCAGAAAGACTCCGCCACCAGAGGGAAATCACTAAACTTCCAAAAACTCCGAAGGGACAGCAAAAAAAAAAAAAATGACACTACGGCCAGATCTATAAAGCAAACACATAAAACTCATTCAATTTTTGGTGTTCATAGTGTATAAATTATTTTGATAATATATTTATTGGCTAATTAAAAAAAATAAATTGATAGCCATATATTTTTTTTATTTACCTCGCATTATAATATATTTATTATTTAATAAATTTATTAACCTGTTAAATTTTTATTATATTAATTTTTAATATTATTTATTAAAAATATTTAATAAATATATTCATATTAAAATAATAATATGCCCTCATTCTTTGATTTAAAAAAAATAATAATATATAAAAAATATGTAAATTTATATTTTTAATAAAAATAATAATTATTTAATTTTTATAAAATAAATATAACCAATTGGAAAGGGGAAGATACTACTAGTGACGTGTAAGGGAATGGGAACACTAATTGTGGCATTCAAATGACATGTTGTTTAGACTATTTTTCTCATTTTATTTTTTTGAACTTCATGTTGTTTGGAATTGAGAAATAAAATAATGAAAAATGAAATTCTTCTCTTTTTTTTTTGTCGAAGTGAAAAATGAAATTCAATAAGTGAAGGTCTCTGCATCGAATAATTATATGCTATAACCGTTGTAGCAATAAATGCCTACAACGGACCAATGAAATTCTTATACGTAGATTAAATGATTCATTTAATTGGTCCGTTGTAGACATTTAATTTACGTGTAAGAATCTCATTAGTCCGTTGTAGGCATTTATTGCTACAATAGTTGTAGCATATAATTATTCCTCTGCATCACTATCACCGCGTGTTGTCGTGCTCTGACTTTGATTTTTGGCCTCCTCAGCTAAGCAAGACACGTATCCCGTTTATGATTTAATACAAATAACCCTCCTTAATTATTTCTCATATATTAATTATAAAATTAATTTTAAAACTAAACTATTTAAAATTTTAGTTCCTACCCTCCCTCTATCATCGAGCATATGTTAATTATAACTGAAATATATATTAAACATCTCTTTAATACAAATAAATTTTGTAAATATGATTTAAGTTTGATAAAAATAAAATTTATACTATTAATTTCATAAAATTAATTTTATTTTGATTTAAATTTTATTAAATTGTTTCTATAATAAATTTTAAATTAAAAAATTATAAATAAAATTTATATTTCATTTTAACTTAACTAAAAATTAATTAAAATATTAAAATGAATTTTATAAATAAAATTATTTCACTTAAAATTATCTAACAAAATTATTTCACTTAAAATCATTTACTTAAAAGGCAGAAATTCAGGCGATTTTGGCTCCCTCAATTTAAAATGCGAGTGGGTCTATTTCCTCATGATCAGATCACTTTGGACATAAATAAAGAATGAAAAAGCACTTTATACACTTTATACAAGAAGTTACTATTATTCGTTTTTTTTTAGCATAATACTACTATTCGTTTTTATTCTATAGTTTTTATACAATTTTACTTATTTTTGAGAAGTAGGTTTTATCTTTATTTTTTTAAAAAGGGACCCAACTGATCGACGGCTATCATCCATTATCATGTGCAACAAACTGCCTCTAAATAATTTTGTCCCTTGCGATTATTATTTATATTATTAGTTCAATTTTCTAAAAGCAAAAGAAAAAATTTCCTAAAAGAAAAATAAAAAAGGCAAAAGAAAACCACCCTGTCTTCGGCCTTCACTTTGAATCGTGTTAATTTAAAATCTGTTGCTTTTCTTTTTCATTTTTTTATAAACTGTTTTATTTCCAATTTTTTTGGCCGTTATCAGTATCACTATTTGCTTTTTCAAGAAAACCGATGGTGTTGACTGTTGAGTCGGAATCTCAGTCCAACAAATGAAATCAAAGACAAACTAAAACATAAAACGTCGTCGTATAAGCATGTCTAAGTCCCGCTTAAATAAGGCTGACTCAGCAGGTCCCTCCCCTCCCTCTATTCCACGACAAAAATAGATATCCGCTGATGTTTCCAATTCCCAACAAATACCATTAATTAATCTAACATACAGTTTAATTAAATATACTAATAAAATAAAAATAGAAAAATCTCTGGTATATCTGTCAGTCGCCCACGCACCACACTGCACTCACTTACACTCTCTGCTTGCTACTCTAAACATGGCTAAATTTCTCTACGTTTCCCTTTCTTTTCTGTTCTTTTCCTTTCTCTTTAACTTCCCTGTTTCAGTACTTTCCTCCGATCAGACGGCTAAAACCTTCATCTTCCGTGTTGACTATGAATCTAAACCCTCCATTTTCCCCACTCACTACCACTGGTACACCTCCGAATTTGCTGATCCACTGCAAATCCTGCATGTGTACGACACTGTTTTCCATGGCTTTTCTGCTTCCGTTACTCCAGATCATGCCTCCCATCTAAGCCAACATCCATCTGTTCTCTCTGTTTTTGAGGACCGTCGCCGCCAGCTTCACACTACTCGCTCCCCTCAGTTCCTCGGCCTTCGGAATCAGCGCGGTCTTTGGTCCGATTCTGATTACGGATCCGATGTCATTATTGGAGTTTTCGATACCGGAGTATGGCCTGAGCCCCGGAGCTTCTCGGATGTGAATCTTGGACCTGTGCCGTCACGGTGGAAGGGCATGTGTGAAACTGGTGTCCAATTTTCCCCCAGAAATTGTAATAAGAAATTAATTGGTGCTCGTTTTTTCGTTAAAGGTCACGAAGCAGCAGCGAGATCGGCGGGTCCGATAAGTGGAATAAATGAAACTATTGAGTTTAAATCACCGAGAGATGCGGACGGTCATGGTACCCACACAGCATCGACCGCCGCGGGAAGGCACTCATTCCATGCGAGTATGGAAGGGTATGCGTCTGGGATTGCGAAAGGCGTGGCTCCAAAAGCGCGATTGGCGGTTTATAAGGTGTGTTGGAAGAATTCAGGCTGTTTTGATTCAGATATATTAGCTGCTTTTGATACTGCGGTTACTGACGGAGTTGATGTTATATCCATCTCCATTGGCGGCGGTGATGGAATTTCATCGCCGTATTATCTTGATCCCATAGCTATTGGTGCTTATGGTGCTGTTTCTAGAGGGGTTTTTGTGTCATCTTCGGCTGGTAATGATGGACCTAACTTAATGTCAGTCACAAATCTCGCACCTTGGGTTGTCACAGTTGGTGCTGGCACAATTGATCGAAATTTTCCAGCTATTGTTACTCTTGGCGATGGGCGTACGCTATCTGGTGTGTCTTTATACTCTGGAATGCCATTAAATGGAACAATGTTTCCTTTGGTTTATCCTGGGAAATCAGGAATGCTCTCTGCTTCTTTATGTATGGAAAACTCGCTGGATTCTACGGTCAGAGGTAAAATTGTTATATGCGATCGCGGAAGTAGTCCAAGAGTGGCTAAAGGATTAGTTGTGAAGAAAGCTGGAGGTGTAGGTATGATTCTTGCCAATGGAATTTCTAACGGTGAAGGGCTGGTCGGAGATGCTCATCTTCTTCCTGCTTGTGCTGTTGGGTCTGATGAGGGTGATGCTCTCAAGGCATATGCGTCTTCCTCCCACAATCCTACTGCCACCATTTGGTTCAAGGGCACAGTAATTGGAGTTAAACCTGCTCCAGTTGTGGCTTCATTTTCTGGTAGAGGGCTAAATGGATTGAACCCGGAGATTCTCAAGCCAGACTTGATTGCTCCAGGTGTGAACATTCTTGCTGCTTGGACCGAGGCAGTTGGTCCAACTGGACTTGATTCCGATAAAAGAAGAACTGAATTCAACATTCTCTCAGGAACTTCAATGGCTTGCCCCCACGTGAGTGGCGCTGCAGCCTTGCTTAAATCTGCACACCGAAATTGGAGTCCAGCAGCAATTAGATCGGCCATGATGACCACAGCTACCACGCTTGATAATTCGAACAACCCAATGATCGATGAGGCAACTGGAAAACCATCAACACCATACGATTTTGGAGCAGGACATCTCAATCTTGATAGAGCAATTGATCCAGGACTTGTGTATGATATTACTAACAACGATTATGTAAACTTCTTATGTGGAATTGGATACAGCCCAAAAGCAATTCAGGTGATCACAAGATCACCTGTAACTTGTCCGGCAAAGAGACCTTTGCCAGAGAACCTAAATTATCCTTCAATTGCAGCAATATTTCCAATCACATCAAAGGGAATAACAAGCAAGTCATTTATCAGAACTGTAACAAATGTAGGTTCACCCAACTCGGTGTATCGCTCAAGAGTTGAAGCTCCTAAAGGAGTAACAGTGACATTGAAACCATCCAAGTTGGTGTTTAACCAGGCAGTGACAAAGCGCAGCTTCATTGTGACAATAACAGCAAATACCCGGAATCTGATACTTGATGATACGGGTGCTATATTCGGATCAATTTCTTGGTCCGATGGGGTGCATGTGGTTCGAAGCCCCATTGTAGTAACTCAAATAGAACCCCTGTAAAAGGTTGAAAGTTTTGAAGTTTCGAGCAATTATTTGTTAGTTTGATCGAAGATGGAGGTTAAAATAGTAAAATAACTTTTCATAAGTACTGAAGTAGTAGCATTAGCTGCAGCAGCATAAGTGTAGGATTGGTTACGCAAAAGCACTCTTTTTTAGGTGGTTTTTATGTAATTTTGTGTGTTGGGGTTGTTTCCTTTTCTTTGTTGGGTAGCAAGGCTGGGATAGGACCAATTAAGGTGGTTTTGATGTTGGGTTTAGAGTGACCTTTTTTTTTTTTTTTTTTTTAATTTTAAAAAGTATTGTATTTGTCTTAATTAATCTCTTTCTATAATGCAATTTTTTATATGTATAAACTTGATGTTTGTATACTCAAATAGTAATTTGAGATAGTTTTATATACATTGAAAGCATGAGATGGTTTTATTTTATATATAGAGTAGTTGTATATATATTTTTAGCACTAAGAGTAATTTCAATTCTGCCAAGTCAAAAGTTGGTTAGTTTTTTTAACCTAATATGTGTCCGCTACCTTACTCTAGGTCCCAGCTTTAATTAAATGGCAAACAATAAAACAAGGAAAAATGGGTTGAGAGATCCAAAGTGAAACAAAATTTGTGCCGACAGATTTGCTCAATGGGAGACATAATAATGGAGTGGCCATTAATTGGAAGGGAAAGAACCTCTCAATTATATTACCAAAATGGATAAAACTTTGCTTCTTCCTGATAAAGATTGTGAAACCAATTGGATCTTCAAATTAAACGAGGCTGTGCATGTTCCTTGCTGCTTTCTGCAATTACATTTGCTCAACCCACTCTACAGATACACATTTGACATATCATACCCAATATATTTTTAATTGAATCAAATATACATGTGTTGTATTAATAATGATTTGTTCTCAGTTTCATATAATGTTAAAGGAGGAGAGAGGATGTGCAGCTGGATGAGCAGTTGAGACCACAAGTCTAAATGAAGTCTTGCTTTCAACAAGATCTTAACTACTAAAAGCTGCTTTGATTCTTTGATTTTAGACTGAAACCCAATATATATGTTTTATTTAGACTTACACATAGCTAATAAAGGATTACTTTGTTTCACATCTGATTGATTATAATCCCTCCCACCATCTTGCACCTTGTTATTTCCCAATTAAACCTGAGCTTAATATATAATTAATTCAATGTTTATGTGCTTATTTTAAATGATATTAAATAAACAATTTTCATTTGATTAATCAATGATTGAAAACTTATACAAATAAAAATTAAACGAGTTATTTTTAAGTTTAGAAAA
Source organism: Garcia nutans (assembly GCA_947685225.1). Lineage (NCBI taxonomy): Eukaryota > Viridiplantae > Streptophyta > Magnoliopsida > Malpighiales > Euphorbiaceae > Garcia > Garcia nutans. Next base: position 15,846,236 of record CANTUV010000018.1, on the reverse strand, counting down.
TATTGAATTTTACAAAATTTCCATCTTCATTATTAGTAATATTTTATATTTATAAATTAAAAATTATAATTGAAAATAAATAAATGTTTACATTGATCAATGGTTTAATTTCAGTTCGCTTAATTTATACCTCAAAAAGTCAAAATGAAAAAAAGAAAAAAGAAAAAAAGAAGCAAAATAAGTTGATGTTTAATATTATATGTAGTAGAGAGTGATTAGAAAAGCATTTTCTTCACATTATTATTATTTTTTTAAACTATTAGAACTATTCCATTGTAATAATTAATCCAGAAAAATCCAATAGACATACTGCACCAAGACGGTGATTGAGCCAAAAGTAACAGCTAGCTAGCTCCAACATTAATGTTGCCGGGGAAAAAGACATAACATTAATAGTACTTTATAAAATTGGCGAAGAGATTCTACTATAACTAATACACATCAATATAAGATTCTCATTCTCCAGCAAATACTCCATCCGTATTATTTATATAGAAAAAATAAAATAGACACAAAAATAAAAAAAAAATTATTTTTTTATTTCTATTTACTTAAATACCCTTAAAAAAAATATTTCTCAAATTAAACTTTTAAGGCAAGAGTATAAATGATATTTTATCTCATTTTCCTTCCTAAAATTTATCTAAAATGACATATTTTTTATATAAAAAATATACCAAAAAAAAATTTTATCTATATAGTATAATAGGGAGGAAGTAGTTTTTAAGTTTTGCAGAATATGACAATTAATGGTTAAAAATATGTCGGTATGCAAAATATGCGCCTTTTTTCCAAGTATTTAAGAAAGGACAAAAATCCAATGAATTTTCTGGTCGGGTGATAATATCAAAATAACACTTTATAATTTGATTATTATAAAAAATAAAAATCATTTAAAGATATTTAAATAATTCATAATGTGAAATAAATATATATGTATATATATTCAATTTAATTATGAAAGTTATAAACCACTTTACTTATTAATCTAATCATTTTCCGTAAAAAAAAAAAAAATGCCAACAATCACATATTTTTCTCATAAATTTTCCTTTCACCACTGTAAATTTTCTTTGAATACCAGATGCAAGAATTTACAGCCCTTTAGAGATTAGAGAATATAAATTTCAACTAACAAAAAATTACGAACTTGATTTTAGTAGAAATAGTAGACTTCAGTGTATAGAAAAAGACTCTGAAGACTTTAATGGTTGAGAATGAGGCCATAAAGTCATGCTTGATTCTTGGACTTTTACACTGCTGGAGTATTGACCTTTTAAAAGGGAAGCAAAATCATAACCATAATTATTATGGATCTTTTTAAATACTTAGTTTAAGTTCGTTGAATATACAAGCATTTAATTACTCTCTTAATCTTTATATATATTACATTATAACCCTGATGACTGTGAGCTTAGTTAGCTAGAGTGACAGCTTTCTAGAATTTGTTAGTTAGTTGCAGATATTTTCTTAAGTAGTTTTTGGTTAGTTACGTGTCTATTGTGAGTGTTTGCTGTTTATAAACATTATTTCACTATTCTTTAACAAGAATCAACAATATTTTTTCATCAATTTTCTTCATTCACATTCACAAATTTATCCTGGTATCAGAGCAATCTTTTGTTTCCTTCATCTGTAAATACAATTGATCTTCTTCTTTATTTCCTACTCCTAAGTTTCATTTCTTTTCTTTCCATTTCTCTGTCGAATCAAAAATAACAAAAAAAGAAGAAGGAAAAACGGAGTATTGTAGAGATTACTTTCTTTTATTTTCATCAAGAAATGGCAGAACGAAGCAGCACTACTGTTAACACTACTTCGAATTCTAGACAAGAAGACTCCATATCCATGGCTAGTACCTATTATCTTCATGCCAATGAAAACCCTGCACTTGTGTTAGTTTCCCTAGTTTTGTCAGGAAGGAACTATCATTCTTGGGCCAGAGCTATGAAAACGGCACTTTTATCCAAGAATAAACTGAAATTTGTCGATGGTACTATTCATGTTCCTTCTAAAGGTGCTTCCAATTATATAGCATGAGACAGATGCTATACGAAGGTCCTTTCTTGGATCTATCATTTAATTTCAACTTCCATACATAAAAGCATTGTTTGGCCGGATTATGCTATTGATGTTTGGAATGACCTAGAGGCCAGATTTTCTCAAGGCGATGCTTTCAGAATATCAGACTTGCAAGAGGAACTGTATGCATTCAAACAAAATAAACTCTTTGTTACCGATTATTGCACACTATTGAGAGTGATTTAGGATGAACTAACTAATCTCAAACCAATCCTTATCTGTAGTTGTACTCCTCAATGCTCTTGTGATGCCCTAAAGATTGTGAGAAAGCAAAGAGAAAACGATTATGTAATTCTCTTCTTGAAGGGATTGAACAAAAATTTTGCGACCATCAAATCACAAATACTGTTGATGGAACCCATGCCTTCAATTAATTAAATTTTCTCCCTTGTTGTGCAACAAGAGAGACAATCAACTTTAGCAACAAGAGACTACTGTTTTGTGCAAGAGGGAACGTTAATACACTACAAATAGCTGCGGTTTTTTAGTGATGGTTAATAAAAATCGTCATTACATTTTTATTATTGCGACGGTTTAACAACTATAGTAAAATAAATTTATTTAGCGACGGTTTATATAATACTATGATTTGTCATGATATATATAAATTTATTATTTGTGACGGTTAAAACCGTCACTGATTACTAAATCAAATTAGTGGAATATCACAGCGCATTTCACTAAATAAAATTAGTGGAATAATTTCATACAGATTATGGGTGGTTTCTGTATTTAATTAGCTTAGGATGATTTAGAATTAATTTTTAGATAAGGGTTGTTCAATCTATGGGTTTTGAAATCATTGCCCAAAGTAAATTGATTTGTTGCTACCGTGTGTTAGTCAACTGCTTTGTTGCTTTGGTCCTTTCACTTCGTACCTGTTAGTTAATCAAAGAGTGATTACTTAGGTAATTAATTAAAATCAAAGAGTGATTACTTAACTAATTAATCAATTATGTGGCTTCGCATTTCAGAACATGAAAATCTTTGATTGAGGTCTTCCATGGTTGTATTTTATTTTTTGAGCGAGTTTGTATATGGGAGATTGTAGTGTCTTTGTAGGTTTCATAGTTTGAACCTTTTCTTTTTAATTTTTTTGAGAATTTGAGTTGCTTGTTGAAAGAATGGTTATTGTTTTGAGACATTATTGTGATTAAGTAAAACTAGCATCGGATTTTTTTTCCCTGAAATAAAAAGAAAAAATTCCAACACAAAAAAGATGATTAGTTTTTTGTTCAATCTTACTGGAGTCCTTTTTAGAACTTAGGAGCAGTCAATGTGGTACCTAGCCTCTTGTTTGAATTCAAATCTATGAATCCCAATTAAGTTCTGAGACCAAAATTGAATCTTAGGAGCAGATGCAGGAGATGTCATGAGAATGTTATTCCTAATAATTTTCTATCAAAAAAATTTTAGCCAATCGAGTTGAGTCATTCTTAATAATTTGCTACCAAAAAGAAATTCAAAGAATCCCATTGACATGTTGGAGTTGAGAAATTATTTAAACTGTTTCTTTTTTTTTTCTTTTCACATTAGTTGCTTACTTTGATTTTTAGACATGAAGGTTTTTCATTGTTTTTAGATTTTTGCAGTTTTGCGTTAGTGACTAGTGACCTTGCCTAAGATTTCACCATATATTGTTTTTTCAACATTTAAATAACTTGTTTAATTGTTAGAAGACACAATTTTATAAAAAAAAAACAGAAAAATAAAGTTATTTATAAGATATACACAAACTTTTCATGAGAATTATTAAGGTAAAGTTAAATTTTATTCATGAAAATAAACTAAACAGCAAAAAGCAGAGGTACATGATATATTAAGGAAAATTTCATTGTAAATTTTGATTTTTCTTCTTTCTACTTTGGACTAGCAGCCCTTCATCTTGTTAGTTCAACTCCAAGGCTTGCTTTTATTTCTTCATTTCATCTTAATTCCCTATATATGAGTTTTTGGTGCATTGCAACTCATGCAATGTACATACACACCCCAATTCCATAATTCACACAGTGGCCTACTTTGGTGGAATTCTCCACAACTGAATTCCCTTGGCCGAAATTAGAATTATTCATTTATATGTTTATTTTATTTTTCCACTTACCAACTTCTAAACTTAAGCTTTCAATAGGTACGACATTTATTAAGAATTTTTATTCTCTTTAAATGCCGAGATGAAGGTGAAATTTAGATTGATTTTGAGCCTAGTAAATTAACTATTTATCATCTTCTTAACAAAAAGTTTCATTGCATTGTTGAATTTTATTCTACAATTCAGTAAAATATTTTGTAAATGTGACATTTGAAAGTTGTTAACTTTTATTTTATAGGAGATATTATATATAAAATCATACACTTGATAAGAAGAGCTTATAAAAAAGAAAAAAAAATATAATTATAAATACAATAATAACACATATTGTAAAATAGTAAATTATTAACAGATAGGAGTTTTTTTTAATCAATATCGATAGGAGTTGATAATGGGTATAGCAGAATGGAGATAAAAAAAAAAAAGGATTGGGTGGTGCAATTTTATTCAGTATTAATGGTGGGACTGCCAAGAAATATGTTTGAAACCAAAAGGCAAAATCCATCTTAAAAAAATGTCCATGGACTGGCCCAGACAAGTAAGCCTACATATGGTTTTCATAACCCAATTTTAGAGCCCATTATGTCCATTCTCTATGACTTTATATTGTTTGCTCTTTTGTATGTTTGTTGTTTGGCTTTATTGACAAAAACACCGCATGTCAGTTTCATATGTTGTTTGAAGCAACGTTTTTATGTTGTTTGATGTTTTCTTTAATTTTTAAAAAACAATTTGTTACCTGATATAATATTTGCCTTTGTCATGTTGGATATGCTGTGAATTACTATTTAAATTGCTTTTTAGTGTTTTAATTTAAAATGAAAAATATATTTGCTTTCTAGCTAATTTAAAATTTCATATTTATTGGTAGTACTCTTTGGTTATCACAAGTCATCTATTCAAATTTCACCACTTCCTATTATTTGGCTACTTCTTCTTATTTTTTTTAATATATTAGCATTTGTGTAAATAATATTTACCTTCGAATTTTGATTATTTTTTGCATTGATATAGGAAAAAAATTCTACAGATTAAGTCTGAAGATGTTTCGTTCCGATTCCTTTTACATAAAGATTCTCTTGCTAAAGTTTTAGAAAAAGAGCATCCAGGCCGAGTTCAAGTATTAGCATTAGGTTCATCACCCTCTCAAGTCTTAGGCAGCACAAGTCATATATTTGGCGGCATAACATCATCATCACAATCTTCAACTGCCAACGTTTAGTTGCAAGAAAGAATGCATAAATTGGAGTCTCAATTACAAGCAGAAACAATAATGTGATGAAAGTTTCAAGGAACATTAACATATCTATTACAAAAGGTTGACGGGGATGTGCCTCCTGAGTTTATAAATTTATTCTCTAGAATGTTATGTTCTTCAAAAATATAAATTATTTTAAATATTCTATTAATTATTCATGGTATCTATTTTTGTTATTTATAAGCTGATTAATTATAAACTAATTAGAGTTTAGAATAATAATTATATTTCTCTATATTAAGCACGTGATGAAGGGAGTATGCAAGACTCACCACCAGCTACAAAACCATGATCATCTGCTAACCAAAATATTCCCGAAGATGCTCATCAACTTAGTACCCCTTAGTATTATAAATGTCTTTGTTGGATTTGAGATTTGGTTTCTTAATGATTTTTTCCTTCTATTGATTCTTGTTTGAAGTAGAAGCTGAATTTAATTTGATTGTTATTTGGATGGTTATTTTGAGGTAGTATAGTTATAGTATTTTTTTTTTATGTTTAATATTTGATCTAAATGATTTGTTATTTTGAGTACTATAATATTGAAGTTTGTTCCTCTTGTTGAATAATGATGAGAAATATTATTGGATATGTATTTTGATTAAATTATATAAATATGAAAAAGATGGATAAATAAGAATACAGGTTGTGTAAATGTGAGTAATGGTTTTAAATTATTATAATGATTATTTTTTTCAACTAATTAAAATTGACAACAGTAGCAACTGTCGCAAAATGATAATAAAAATATGTATAAAAAATTGTAACTATTATAACTGTCACAAAAAACATAATATAAAATATATAGAATAAATTACGACGTTTATAAATCATCACAAGAAATATATAAAGACTCTAAAAACAATTGTAAAAAAGATTAATATAAAATATATAAAAAGATTGCGACGGTTTAAAACCATTGCAAAACACAAATTTTATAAATTATATAAACAAATTACAACGGTTAAAAAATATAGTGATGATTTTATCAACTGTCGTAAATTTTTTTAAAAAAAATTAAAATTAATAATAACGACGGTTTAGTTAAGTAAAATTTAACGATGGTTAAAAAACCATTGTTAAATATTATTTTGCCATGATTATTCTAACGGCTTGATAAAATCATCGTAAATTACCCTCGTGATATCTTAACTGGCAGCGATTTTTAAATCGTCGGAAGGGGTATTTAGTGACTGTTATAGCCGTCAATAAAAACCTTTGTAAGTGTCGCAAAATACCAATTTTCTTGTTGTGACAATAATGGCTATAATGGTCCGTCAGACAATGTTAATCCAAATCTTTCTGAGAGAAAATTCCCAGCATAGACACCCACATCAAATGTCAACACTAGAAGACCCTACAATGGTGGAAGTAATTATTCAACCACAAAACCAGTCTGTACCTATTGTGGGTATACTGGACATATTGTAGACATGTGCTAGAAGAAGCATGGTTACCCTATTGGTTTTAAGCCAATAGAAGCACTATGCTAATCAAGTGGAATGTTCCAAAGGTGAATCATAGGAAGTCAGCCCTAATGATGATCTTTTATGTAACAACAATGAATTGGTGGACCAGACACCTCATGTCCGTACTCAGCATGCTTCATCAGCACCTATCAATGCATCATCCTCTTCAACAACACAACCTTTTTTTTTACTCAAGAGCAGATTAATCAGTTCATGCGCATCCTTCAATATTCTATTAATTCTCATAGTAGCACTAAAGTCAACAATATCATTTCTACAACCCCCATTCCCATAACATCAGACAACCATGACAATCTTTATATTTCTTGCCTAGCTACTTCACATACACATGAACATCACTAGCTTGTCGATTCTGGTGCTACTAATCGTATTATATGTTCCAAATCTTATTTCTCTGAATGCAGACATGTTCATAATTACTTTGTTCATCTTTCTAATAAACACAAAATTATGGTTACACGTATAGAGACTATCAATCTCTCACCAAACTTGATGTTTGTATACCTAAATAGTAACTGGGGATAGTTTTATGTACATTGAGAGCATGAGATGGTTATATTTTTTATATATAGATTAGTTGTATATATATTTTTAGCATTAAGAGTAATTTCGATGCTGCTAAGTCAAAAGTTTGTTAGTTTTTAATCTAATATGTATCCGCTACGTACCTTAATAATCTCTAGGTTCCATCAATAATTAAATGGCAAATAATAAAACAAGGAAAAATAGGTTGAGAGATCCAAAGTGAAACAAAATTTGCTCCCACGGATTTGCTCAATGGGAGACATAACAATGGGGTGGCCATTAATTCAAAGGGAAAGAACCTCTCAATTATACTACCAAAATGGATAAAACTTTGCTTCTTCCTGATAAAGATTGTTAAACCAATTGGATCTTCAAATTAAGAGAGGTTGTGCATGTTTCTTGCTACTTTCTGCTATTACATTTGCCCAACCCACTCTACAGAAAGCACATATGACATATCATACCTAATATATGTTTAATTGAATCAAATATACATGTGTTGAATTAATAATGATTAGTTCTCAGTTTCATATAATGTTAAACAAATTTTAGTGCTGCTAATCAAAAAAAAAAAAAAAAGGATTGGGACTGCAAAACTACAAATAGAGTGTTGATTAAAGTATTAAACGAGGAGAGAGAGGATGTGGACCTCGATGGAGTCTTCTTTTAAACAAGATCTTACCTACTAAAAGCAGCTTTGATTCTTTGATTTTAGACGGCAACCAATATAGATGTTATATTGAGACTTACACATAGCTAATGAAAAATGTATTTAAAACCATTGAATAAGTATGTGGCTTGGAGCAATCTTCAAAAAGAAAATCAATAGAGGTGATTATAATACAACTAGTTATTTCCCAATTAAACCTGAGCTTAATATATATTTCAATGTTTATGTGCTTAGTTTAAATGAAATTGAATAAATATTTTTCAATTAATTAATCGACCGTTGAAAACTCATACATATATATATAAATTAAACGAATTATTTTTAAGTTAAGAAAATAGTGAATTTTAAAAAATTTCAATCTTCTTTATTAGTAGTAATATATTTTTATAAATTAAAAACTATAATTGAACCCATGACTATATTTACACAAAATAAATAAATGTGTATATTAATCAATGGTTTGATTTCAGTTCGCTTAATTTATACCTCAAAATCAAACAAAAAAAAAGTTAGCAAAATAAGTTGATATTTAATATTATATGCAGTAGACAGTGACTAGAAAAGCATTTTCTTGACATTATTATTTTTTTAAAACTATTATAACTATTCTCCTTACAAAAAACTATTATAACTATTCCATTGTAATAATTAATCCAGAAAATGTGCACTAAGATGGAGATTGAGTCAAAAGTAATAGTTATCTGGCTCCAACATTAATGGTGCTGGGGAAAAAGACACAATATTAATACTTTATAAAATTGGCAAAAGAGGATTCTAGTGTAACTAATAACATCAATCTAAAAGATTGTCATCCTCTAGCAAATAGTTTAAGTTTTGGAGACTATGACTCTCCTTATCTCCACATAGAGAATGACAATTAATGGTGAAAAATATGTGGATATGCAAAATATGCGCCTTTTTTTGCAAGTATTTAAGAAAGGAAAAAATCTAATGAGATTCTGGTCGGGTGATTATATCAAAAATTAGACTAATATTTGGAGAAGTCTCAAGTTTTTTATTCTTACTAATTATATTTGCAATTTGATTATTATAAAAGATGAAAATCATTTAAAGATATGCAAATAATTCAAATGTGATAGCAGCGGAACTAGGATTTACAATGAAAGGCAAAATTTTTACAAAAAAAATATACTTAATTTCTAATAAATTAAACCCTAATCTATATTTTTTAAAAAAACCCAAATTACAATTTACAATAGCATACAACAACAACACAAATCAACAATTAAAATCAACTATTATACTTAATTTCTAAAAAATTAAACCAAATTTTATAATTCTAAAAAAATATCTAAATTAAATACACCTAATAACAGTCAAAACACTCAAATGAAAAAAAGAACTGAGGTATAAATATCTCCGGCCGATAAAAATTCGGTAAAATCATTCGTCAAAAGAAAGGTGGTGCTAGTCTAGTGGCAATGGTGTCACCGTCGCTTGCTCGTCATCCTCTAGTCTCTGGGCCTTTGGCTTTCTCCTTCGTGGGTTGTGGCAGAAGAATAATATATTCTTATGTTAGCCCCTTTTATTTTTTTAATTACTCATAATTGAAACGATATCATTTTGCCTGTAATATTAAAAAAAATAAAAGCTGATGGACAACCCCTTGCTCCATCTGTAACCCTAGCCCTCAAATGAGACAACCCAGCATCCATTGAAGATGCAGTCAAGCCCCTCTCCCCCTACCCCATTTCCTAATAGATACTTCTAAACACCAGCAAGAGGGGGTCATCAGCCCCCTCACAACCCCCCAATTTTGTATCTCTTTTTATATGTATTTTTGACCGCCGGTCCGGGGGTCGTTAGCCTCCCACGACCCCCTAGTTTAGCCAATATATATGTGTGTATTCAATTTAATTATAAAAGTTATTAACCACTTCACTTATTAATCTATTCATTTTTCATGAAAAAAAATGCCAGCAATAGCTATGGGATTCTCTAATAGGTTGATTGAATGGATTAAGTAAATTTTTATTTTTTATCTAAACAATCTCAAGTTATTCATTTTCATTTAAACCAAATTCATTTTGTTATATGTTTATCTTGTTTGATTAATTATGATTTCAAATGATGTTAAAAATAATAATTATAATAAATTTTGGGTTTGGTAATTTTCAATTTGAAACTTACAGCTTGTCTTTTTTTTTTCTTTTCTATATTTGTCCAAACTAACAAAAAATATAAAACTTGATTTTTGGAGAAAAGTAGTCTTTTTTTTAGCAGAATAAAAGTGCAACTTCATTCATGAGATAAAAATTACAAAACCCACAGAGGGAAGGGCTGAAGCCCTCTTGGGACAAAAAAAAAAATACATATTCTGGCCATTTTACAACAAATAGTATATAGAGCTTAAAGGAATCTAATATATATATATATATATATATATATATCCATAGAGGAAGCTCCTTAGATAGCTACCAAGAACCAACTGCAAAAACAGAGAGTTCCATCTCCAAATAGTTCTAGAACCATAATCCCTTTAAGATGAACAAAAACCTGCAAATAAAAGCAGAAGGCAACAATAAATATAGAAACTTTCCAAACTTATCTGAAGTAAGCTTGAATAATCCAAGATAAACCTCCCTAATCAGGCCGGATACAGACAAGAAATTGACCGATAAAAATAAAAACCAAAGGATGTGACCATAAACAAAGCATAAAAGTCTCTTATTGAAAATACCAGAGACAAGGAGCCATAAGACGATAGACTTTGAAGACTCAAAGGAGGTTGCGGCCAAGAAAACCCATTGAGTGTGATATGAAAAAACTAGAGATATCTAAAATAGATATCCTCAGCCTTGCGACAAGGTAAGGAAAAGCAACAAACCTCTGGCTAGGGATGAAAGCCACAGAGATTCGATGTACAACAATAGTGAAGATCAAAGAAAACCAAGCTTGAAGAGTTGCTATATAATCTAAAACCATATGAGTAGCTTGATGCCTCTGAACAAAGGAAACCAAAGGGAAGTAGACTTCTTTTAAAGAAAAAAGCTTTACCAGTGAAAAATCCCACACAAAAGAAGCCTTAGAAGGTTCAAACAATGACAGTAAAATAGTAGTAGAAAGCCTAGCAAATACATACCAAGAAGCCCAAATCCTTATATTATCTGAACCTAGACAACCCACAAGAGACCACCAAAGACAAGAAGAAAATAAGCAATGGCATAAAGAAAAAAGTAAAAAAGGAGAACGTAGAGTGAGATCTAGGGCTACCGCCGACGGCTGCAATCCTAGATCTAGAACAGACAACGCTGTAGCAAACTCTACCAAAAGAGAGAGAGAGGCCAAACTTCACTCAGAAGTAGAGAGAAATAGTAGACTTCAGTGTATAGAAAAAGAATGTGAAGATTTTAGTGGTGGAGGATGATGACATACAGTCACCTTGATTCTTGGACTTTTGCACTACTGGAGTATTGACCTGACTAATAATATGAGAAAGAAAAACAAATATAACCATAATTACTGTGGATCTTTTTAAATAATTAGTTTAAGTTAGTTGAATATACAAGAATTTAATTACTCTCTTAATATATATATATATATTATAATCTTAAAACAGAGGAAGTTTTTTAAGAAAATTGTTAATTGATCAGTGTTCTTTGAGAGAATCAAAATAAAAAAATTATAATTTTCTAAAATTTTCAAATGAAGAATAAAAATTTATTTAAAATTTAAAATTCCTCCGCTAATTGGTAATTTGTTAAAAAAATAAGATTTTAAATAAATAATAAAATAATTTTTATCATAATTTTTTTAATATAATTAATTAGTGCTATTTCACATGTGAGCAGAGTAGTTTAGAAGAATTTGACTTTCTGATGATGTGAGCTCAGTTAGTTAGAGTGACAGCTTTCTAGAATAGTTAGTTAGTTACAGATATTTTCTTAATTAGTTTTGAGTTTTTGATAAAAATATAAAAAATTAAAAATAATTTTAAATTTATTATATTTATAAAATATTTATCAAAATATCAGAATTTATAAAATATTTATTAAAATATTAGATTTTTATTAGTTTATAAAGAGTTTAAAATAAATTTATAATGAGTTTATAATTAGTTTATAAATTTTATATAGTTTACAATAAATTTATTATGAATTTATAATAAAATGACTAAAATAACTTTAATAAAAAATAAAAAATTTTAAAAATATGGCATTCGTTTTCTCATTAGTTTTTGGTTAGTTGCATTTCTTCAATAAGTGTTTGTTGTATATAAACATCATCTCACTATTCTTTCAATAACAAGAATCAATAATAATCTTCATCAATCTTCGTCATTCATATTCACAAACTTATCATGGTATCATAATAATCTTTTTCTTTCCTATTCCTAAGTTTCATTTCTTTTCTTTCCATTTCTCTGTCTAATAAAAAAATAGAAGAAAAAAGAAAAATAGAGTATTGCATATACTACTTTCTTTTCTTTTTATCAAGAAATGGCAGAACGAAGTAGCACTATAGTTAACAATACTTCGAATTCTGGACAAGAAGATTCCATATCCATGGCTAGTCCCTATTATCTTCATGCCAGACCCTACACTTGTGTTAGTTTCCCTAGTTTTGTCAGGAGTGAACTATCATTCTTGGGCTAAAGCTATGACAATGGCACTTTTATCCAAGAATGAACTGAAATTTGTTGATAGTAATATTCATGTTCATTCTAAAGAAGCTTTCAATTATGCAGCATGGGAAAGATGTAATATGATGGTCCTTTCTTGTATCTATCATTCAGTTTCAACTTCCATGCATACATAAGAGCATTGTTTGGCTGGATTATGCTATTGATGTTTGGAAAAACCTAGAGGCGAGATTTTCTCAAGGTGATGCTTTCAAAATATTAGACTTGCAAGAGGAACTAAAGAGGGTCACGTAATTGAGAAAGACTCCAACAGCTTGTATGTATTGTATTCATCATATATATAGTATACAGGTGGTTACAAAGAGATAAAACTGTACAGCTGGTATTATAGAATTTAACTACAATATAACCTTATCAGGCCCCCTCAATTCGAGCATCGGGTGCTGAAGCTCGAATTGATAAATGATACATGAGAGTTCGATGATGAGCTTTGGCAAGCGGTTTTGTTAAAATATCAGCTAGTTGATCCTTGGAGCATATATATCGAACTTTAACCTCTTTCTTCTGAACTTTATCACGCACAAAGTGAAAAATCCACCTCTAAATGTTTAGAGCGTGCATGAAAAACTGGATTGGCAGACAAGTATGTAGCTCCAATATTATGACACCAAAGATTTGGAGTCTGTGGAGAAACAAAACCAATATCTTGCAAAAGTGATTGTATCCAAACAAGCTCAGTGACAGCTAAATCGACGGCTCTATATTCAGCTTCAGTAGATGACTTAGCAACAGTCTGTTGCTTTTTTGAATTCCAAGAAATTAGATTAGTTCCCATAAAAATAGCAAAACCAGTAGTGGATTTACGATCATCCAAATCACTCGCCCAATCAGCATCAGAATACACATTTAAATTTGTATTAGACGATTTGGACAACAAAATACCATAACCAGCAGTAGCTTTCAAATATCGCAATATGCGTTTAACAAAAGTCCAATGCTCAACTGTCGGTGCATGCATAAATTGAGATATTTTATGAACAGAGTAACATACCTCAGGACGAGTAAGACTTAAGTACTGTAATCCACCAACAATACTCCTATACAAAGTAGGATCTGAAAACATATCACCATGGGAAGCAATAATTTTATCTTTGGAACTCGAAGGAGTAGAAATACCCTTGCAATCAATCATTCTAGCTTTTGAAAGCAAGTCCATTATATATTTCTGTTGTGTCAACAACAAACCTATATCAGTCCAATGTGCCTCCATTCCCAAGAAATAATCAAGATGTCCTAAATCTTTTACCAAGAAGACGGACTGTAAAGATTTAATAATATGTTGCACGAGACTCAAATCAGTCCCAGTCATAATAAGATCGTCAACATATACTAAAACAAAGATGACAACATTATTTTGATTATACACAAATAATGATGAGTCAGCAGGAGATGAACGAAAACCAAGCTGTAATAAAGCTGAAAACAAGCGTTTATACCATTGTCGAAGAGCTTGACGAAGACCATACAGAGAACGTCGTAAATGACAAACATAATCAGGATTGGCTTAATCTTTAAAACCTGGTGGTTGCTTCATAAAAATAATATCATCTAAGTCACCATGTAAAAAGGCATTAGAGACATCCAATTGCTTTATAAACCAACCTTTTGAGACTGCCAAGGATAAGATGATACGAACTGTTGTAGGTTTGACCACTGGAGAAAAGGTTTCAAAGAAATCGATGCCTGGACGTTGATGAAACCCCTTAGCCACAAGCCTGGCTTTGTAACGATCAATACTACCATCTGATTTCTGTTTAATGCGAAACACCCACTTGCACCCAATAACATTCTTAGCTTGAGTTGGAGGAACAAGTTCCTACGTTCCGGTCTGCAGTAACGCATTTAATTCAGCTGCCATAGCTTCTCTCCAATGAGGGCTCTTAATAGCTTGAGTGTAACATGTTGGAGTAGAAGTGAGATAAGAATTATTAGCTCATGGTGACCAAGGCACTTTTGGTTTCAAGCTCCCAGTCTGTTGCCTTGTAATCATTGAATGCTTTTTGAAAGGAGGACATTCAGCTAGAGAATCGGTGCATGGAGTATTAAGTATGCTGGTTGGACGAACTTCACTGTGTTCGGTTGGATTGCTATCTGATGTGGTGAATTGATCAGCATTGGTTAGAGCGGTTTGATTGAGCTGAGAAGACAGTAGTGAAACGGTGCAGATAGGAGTGGCTGCGGTATACGGGCTTGATGAAGAAGGAGCTTGGATGTTGTCGTTTTGCATGGAAATAGATGAGGAATTTCTGTGTGTTGGCTTGGAACCCAGAATTCCAGTATTATCTCGAGAAATTTGAGGAATAGGTGGTAAAGGTATGGATGTAGGCTGCTGGTCAGTTGTCCCGGTACCATTATCATCAAGCCTCTGATAAGGAAACACCTGTTCATAGAATAACACATGGCGTGAGATAAATTTCCGACCAGAAGACAATTCAAGACATAAGTACCCTTTATGAATTTTGCTATATCCAAGAAAAACACACTGAGATAATTTTGAAGTCAATTTATGAGGAGCATAAGGCTTTAACCATGGATAACACAGAGAACCAAAGACACGCAACTCATCATAATTAGGCGTAACACGAAATAAAAGCTCAAAAGGTGTTTGAACAGAATTATGAGTAGATGGAAGACGATTTATAGTATAAACGGCAGTGTCAAAAGCATAATTCCAATACGAATAAGGAACAGACGAATTATGTAATAAAGCACGTCCTAATTCAACGATATGCCTATGTTTCCTTTCAGCACAACCATTTTGCTCAGGTGTATACGAACAGGACACCCGTTGAACAATACCATTATCTCGAAGATATTTAGTCAAAGACTGAAACTCACCACCCCAATCAGATTGAAAACTTGTTATGGGGACACCAAAATATTTCTCAACCAGCGTTCGAAATTGAACAAAGACAAGAAGCACTTCAGATTTTTGTTTAAGAAAATATAACCAACAGTATTTACTATAATGGTCATAAAAAATAACATAAAATCGATAACCATCCACAGAAACCATAGGAGAAGGTCCTCAAACATCAGAACAAACTAATTCCAAAGGTTTAGTAGCACGAAACAAAGAATCTGAAAAAGGTAACTTGTGTGATTTACTCACACTACATCCATGGCAATATTCAAAATGTTTATTCAAATCAAAAGAAATTTTATTTGTACTAAGAACATGCTTAATAACTCGAAGATTGGCATGGCCAAGACATTCATGCCAAAGAGAAATAGTTGCCGGAAATGCTTTTGGAGAAAAGGAACGAACTGGCTGCAGCGGAAATAAATATAACCCATCTTCACTCTGGCCTTGGTAAAGCACCCGCCTCGTGGGGATATCCTTCACAAAATAGGTGTTAGGGAAAAATTCAACAGACACATTATTCTGAGAAGTAAAAGCAGACACTGACAACAGATTATGTTTCACAGCAGGAGAATAAAGTATATTATTTAGAACAAATGAATGACCATTAATTGAAGCAACAGAAGACCCACTAGATATGATTGGAAGAGTTTTACCATCTGCTATAGTAAGGGCAGTGTTGTCAGGCACAGGAATTGGATGATTGATGTTCTCCTTATTAGCTGCAAGATGATAATTGGCACCAGAATCAACTGTCCAAGCTTGAGGAGCTTCTAAGTCAGTTCTAACAGCATGTGCTTGAGGAGAGGGTCTGGGAGAAGGACATTGACGGCTATAATGCCCACTGCCATTACAATTATAACAGGTAATAGCAGTGGACAGTCCAGTTGAAGCACCACATCTGGAATTATAACCAGAATTGTAATTATAACCACCAGAGTTTGAAGTAGAATGAGAATTATAACCAGCAGTATGTGAAGTGTAACCAGTACCACGTCCATAACCAGAGCCGTTACCACCACGACGACCTCCACGTCCTCGCCATCGACCGCTACTGCCTCGTCCAGCATTCACATAATTGGCAGTAGGCGGAACAACAGATACAATTGAAGAAAGAGAAAGATTATCAAGCCGAAGATGTGTTTCTTCACTCAAAAGAAGTGCATAAAGTTCATCAAAACTGACGGGCAAATTTCGAGCCTCTAAGGCACGAGTAAATGGATGATATTCAGTCCCTAACCCTTATAAAATATCACAAACTAACGCCTCATCAGAAACAGGACTTTGAAAGGCACTTAATTGATCGAAAATCGATCTAGCTTTCTTCATATATGTATCAATGGAATCAGTGCCACGGGAGAGGTGTTTGAGTTGTTTCCTCAGTTGCTGGACCTGAGTTTTGGCTCCTGTGGAATAAATAACAGCCAACTTATCCCACGCTTCCTTAGCCGTCGCATACCGAACAATCTGATGCATTATGGATTCAGAGACAGAGCAGTTAATCCAACTTTTTACAATTTGATCCTGACAAAACCAGTCATTATAAGCAGGATTTGGTTCTCCAGTTGGAAGATGACGAGGAGGAGAAGGGGCAGAGCCATCAATATGGGAAGCAAGTCGATAGCCATGTAGAAGGGGCAAAATCTAAGCTTCCCACAATAAGTAATTAGAAGAAGTGTGCTTGATGGAGAGAAATTGAGTAACATTAGGAATGGAAAAGGAAGAAGAATTTGAGATAGGGAGACTTGAAGTACTGGCCGAAATCAAGCTTTGTTCCGTCGCCATAAGAAAGAATCAAGAAAACAAATGGAAACTAGAGACGTGTTGCTGTAGAAGATAAAGAAATAAAGGAAATTGCTGTAGAGCACTTTATTAGCTCTGATACCATAAAGAGGGTCACGTAATTGAGAAAGACTCCAATAGCTTGTATGTATTGTATTCATCATATATATAGTATACAGGTGGTTACAAAGAGATAAAACTGTACAGCTGGTATTATAGAATTTAACTATAATATAACCTTATCAGGAACCGTATGCATTCAATCAAAATCGAATCTCTGTTATCGATTATTTCACACAATTGAGGGTGATTTGGGATGAGCTAACTAATCTCAGACAAATCCCTTTTTGCATTTGATGCCTCAAATATTGTGAGAAACCAAAAGAAAACGATTATGTAATTTGCTTCTCAAAGGGATTGAACGAAAATTTTGCGACCATAAAATCACAAATAATGTTGATGGAGCCCATGCCTTCAATCAATAAAGTTTTTTCCCTTGTCATGCAACATGAGAGATGATCAACTTTAGCAACAAACAAGATTATAAAACCCACTCTGTTTTATACAAGAGGGAATGTTAACAATAACGGCTATAATGGTCAGCTAGAAAATGTTAATCCAAATCTTTCTTAGAGAAAATCCCCAACACAGATACCCCCATCAATTGTCAACACTAGAAGACCCTACAATGGTGGAAGCAATTATTCAACCAAAAAAACTAGTATGTACCTATTGTGGAAATACTGGGCATATTTTAGACATATGCTATGAGAAGTATGGTTACCCTGTTAGTAGAGGCATTATGCTAATCAAGTGGAATGTTCCAATAGTGAATCACAGGAAGTCAGCCATAATGATGATCTTTTCTGTAACAACAATGAATAGGTGGATTTATTCAAGATCATATTAATCACTTCATGATCATCCTTGAACAATCTATTAATCCTCATACTAGCATTAAAGTCAACAATATCATTTCCACAATCTCTATGCTCATAACATTGGCCACCCAAGGTAATCCTTCTATTTCTTGCACAACTACATCACATACACAAGAAGATCACTGGATTGTGGACTCTAGTGCTACTGACCGTATTATATGTTCCAAATATTATATCTCTGAATGCAAACCTGTACACAATTACTTTGTTCATCTTTCTAATAAACACAAATCATGGTTACACATATAGGGACTATCAATCTCTTACCAAATTTCATTCTTACACATGTGCTCCTTGTACCTAGCTCTTTCAATTTTATATCTGCCAACTATCTAATTGTTTTCAAAAAATTTTGCCTAATTCTACGCCTTGACTCTTGTTTCATTTGGGATATTCATTCTTTGAAGATGATTAGTATAACTGAAAACTTCAAGTTCTTTATCAACTGATTCATCCACTGTCCAAGACTTTTAAGCTAGAAAATTTTGCAACTTCATTTGCCTCTTTGAATTCTATTGTATCTTCCCAATTATGTCACTACAGATTAGGCCATCTTTCTATATCAAGATTAAAACTTCTTCATAACATAGAATCTACAACTGATTCACCGAAATAAAACATTGTACTATTTGTCATCTTGATAAGAAGAGGCGTTTGATTTCCAATCTGAGCACTTCTAATGTTTATAATCCTTTCAATCTTGTCCATATGGATATTTGGGGTCTAATGAAACTAGAATCTCATTATGGTCATAAGTATTTTTTTAACAGTGGTTGATGATAAGACTAGATTCACGTGGGTTTTCTTTCTCAAGCTCAAATTTAAAGTTCATATTATAATCCCTAATTTTGTTCAATTTGTTCAAACCCAATTCCAAACAGATATCAAAACAATCCATATTAACAATGGTTTAGAACTCAACATGTCTCATTTTTATCAATCCAAAGGAACTCTTAATCAAACCAGCTTCCTATACTCACCTCAACAGAATGCTATAGTTGAGATAAAGCACTGGCACATTCTCAATGTGGCTAGAGCCCTTAGATTTCAAGCCTCATTGCCCTTAACCTAGTGGTCTGGTTGCATTTATCATGCTATCTACCTAATCAACAGAGCCTCTTCACCTATCATTGATAATTTCACACCATTTCAGCTTCTTTACAATTCTAAGCCCAATTAAAAGTCTTTGGTTGTTTGGCCTATGCTTCTACAATAGAGCAACATGGGTCCAAGTTTGATTCAAGGGCTATCCCTTGTGTATTTTTTGGTTATCCTCCTACCACCAAAGGGTTTAAACTACTTAATATAAAAACCAAACAAATTTTTGTCTCCAGAAATTTCCTTTTTCATGAAGACATATTTCCTTTTCAAAATCCATTAAGCATTCAGAATGATCACTTTTATGACCATAACAACACAACTTATTTAGTTCCTCTTGTCCCCACATCCACATACCTATATGATGATTTACCTCAAATTAACATCAACCCATCTCATTCACCTCACCTTACTTCTCAAAAACCTAGTCAGTTTGTTTCATCTAACCATACTTCCATCTGTCACAACACAAATCCACCTGTCTTATCTTCTCCATATCCAACTTCTCTCCCAAAGTAACACATCCCATCCAATTCCACTTACTCAACCTTTCAATCCTTCATCTACTACTAATCCAATAAAAAAAAATCCACTGTGTAAAACCAAGTTTTTAATCCAGCTTCATGCTTCCTGACAAGTAATGACTTCTGCTAAAGCTGAATATGGAGGTCTCCAATTGGATCCACTCTTTGTTGCCACCAAGGAGCCTATCTCAAATTACACATCCAAATCTTAACTTTCTCTCTTGTTCAAAAATTGCAACATCCATATTGTACTTGACCAGGGAGCGAATGCAAGATTTGAAGTCATTGTTGGATGACAAAAAATAGAATTGACAATATTTATTTAAAGTCCAAAACATTTGAAAAATAACAAAAATTATATTTATTACAATAACATTTTTGAGATGCCATATTTTGAAACCTTTGAATAATATCTTCAATATCAGTAGAATTTACTATATCTTTCTCAATATAACTAACCAAACAATCATTCATCAAATTAATTTCAAACCAATTACATAATGAATTCTTAATGAGTTTCATTGCAGAAAAAACTCTTTCAACTATGGCCATTGCAACATATAAGGTTAAAGTTAATTTCATTAAAAAAAATATACTGATGAATAAATGTGATACTTCTTCAACTGAACCAATTTCTTTGAGAGCTCACTAACACTTGTAATATTAGAAAATTAATCATTTGAGCTCATATCCGTAATACAGCAGTCAAATTGATGCCCAAGTGTTATTAACTCCATTACTGAAAAAACATTTGGGTAAAATTCAACAAACCGGATCAACTTTCTTTTATCAAATGATAAGAATGAATCACTTAGATCAAGACATGACATACATAATAATAACTTAGTATTTACTTCATCAAAGTGGTTATTTTACTTTGAATTTGCATATCTATCATAGAGTAAAATAATTCAACACGATAAAAATGAAGGTTACTAGCTTTTTCAACATTTCGACTGAGATCTTCCTTGAGCTACATGCATGTCTTCCATTTTTGGGACAATAATATTGTGCTTCATGCAAAATAAAGTTACTTCCTCCAATAATTGCTCCTACCCTTGCTCTCTGATTTTTTAAAGTAATTGCTTAGTTATTCTTACAAAATTTATAGCATTCATAAGATCTTGGTCTCTTCTTTGCAATGCTGATGACAGATCATTTAAAATTCCTAAAATATTTTTCATCAAGAATAAGCAAAATATAAATTCAAAACATTAAAGTAATTCCATAATAGAATCTACTTGAGCTCTTTGCTTTGGAATTTTTGAATAATTACCAATAGCCATAAGTACTTCAATTGTTGGATCAAACAAACATATCAAACTCGTTAATATTTTATAGTCAGAACTCTAATGTGTTGTTCTTACTCAGTTCAATGACACTTCTTGATTCAATCCCCTCTCAATCAAAACTTCACCATCACAAATTCCTTGAATAACTTGTTCAAATTTCTTTTCTCAAAGCATCTCATCAGGTTTGCAAGACGCACCAACAACATTTGTTACCATTGTAATAATATCAAAGAAGTTACTAATTTTTAAGTGACTTTTACCTACACTTACAAGTGCTTATTGCATTTGATGACCAAAACAATGAACATAATATGCAAATTAATTCTCCATCATTATCAAACTTTTAAGTCCATTAAATTCCCCTTGCATATTGCTACCTCTATCATAATTTTGCCCATGTAAATTTGAAATACTTAAACCATGATTAGAAAAGAGTCTCGATATTTTTTTTCAATGATAAAGTGGTAGTATCACTAGCATGTATAATACCAAGAAAATGTAAAACAACACAACATCTTTCATCCACAAAATGTAAAACAATTGCCATTCGTTCCTTCACTAATATATCACAAGCTTCATCAACTAAGATAGAAAATATTTTATCATCAACCTTTTTAATTATTGCATTTCTTGTTTCAACTGTAATTACATTGATAATATCCGTTTGAATTTTAAGTGATGCTAATTTCAAATTTTCAGGTGCATTACTCAATACAATTCTTTTGATTTCATCATTATGGTCAATAAGAAATTGTAAGAGTTGTAAAAATTTACCTGCATTACTTGATTCGTTACGAGCACGAAAAGTCAATCCTTGATGTAAAAGAAATCTAATGTAATCAATTAATGCAGTCAATTTGATACAATAATCTACTTGACTTTATTTGGAATGATAAGGCAAACAAACTTCGATATGTTATTGATGATGTATTAGATCTTCACAAGCATGCAAGCATATGTTATGAGTATTATTATAATCTTTAACATGAGTGTTAAAGCTACTGTTCTTCTTTCAGTTCCTACACCCTTTCCCAACAAATGAATCACAACCCACTTGGCTCTCATGATTAGGTTTGAAAAGATAGCAAAATAAGCTAAATGCATCATCTTTTGATATACTATACTCCAACTAATTACTATAATCATTGAACCATATATAAATAAATTTACGCCTTTAATTGTCCAAATGACATGTAAGGAAAATCATAATTTTTAGGCTAAAAATGACCTTATTTATATAAATATGCTCATCAGACCTTTTCTCTGTCATTAACATCATATTCACATCTATTTTTCTTAATCTTGGGTCAGCAAGAGACTCATCTAAATTAATCTCTGAGCGAGGGACAATGGAAACATTTAACGAACTAGAATAATTAGATGTTGAACTTGAATTTATATTTGTAGAACTTTTATTAGCCATAACTCTTTCAAAATATTTTTGTATTCTGAAATAATAAATTTAATATTTATTAATAATTTTTAATTTCACCCATGATGACATAAATTAATGAGAAAAAAGTATATAAAAAAAAGAAAAAATTGATATTTTAAAAATTATTTTTAGTATCCCAATAAATTTATATTTATAAGTTTGTCTTTTTATATGAGATTTATTTTAATTATTTTTTTGATAAATTTGATTCTAACTAAAATTTAAATTTAATACAGGTGTTAAAATCAACAATGATTAATAAAACCAAAGAAAAAGAAATTTTAAAAGTTAAAAATTTATAAATGATAAATTCACTTTCAATTGATTGAGTAAAATTATTATTATTTTTTTCCAAAAATATCCATTCATCTTATCTAATCAAGTGCAGGACACATAAAGACTTAAAAAATAATTTTAAAAAATCATGTTTTTATTTGTTAAGGTGCCAACAATCAGCCCATTAATCATATTAATTATTTTTTTCCAAATTATTTTTCTTTTATGTATCAAACTTATAAAAAGTTAAATTATTATTCAAAGTTGAAAATTACTGTGAAATATTTTTTATGGAAATAATGTCAATTTAAATTTAAAGAAGGAAAAATAAATATAAACCATAAAATCTAACCATATAAATACTTGTAAGTATTAAAATAAAAAAAAATAAATAACAATAAAATTGAAAAACGTATAATTACAAATGCAAAAGACAATAGCTTAATACGTAATTTTTTTTCTCGTTCAACTAAAAGAGCAATCACCACATAACCACATTAATAACTCTCACCTATACTGTTAATTTTGTCCATGTTTTCATGTAAAGAAATACCACAATTTGACAAATGCACAACCAATACATATTCAACTATTAGCATTCAAAAGAAAAAATCTAAAGCTATTCAATTCTATTAAAGGGTGTGAAAAAATCTTTTACAACTGCCAATAGTCAAATGTCTTTTACATATATATATATATATATATATAGATTTTCCTTTTTAATTTTAGAGAAAAATTAGCCATTTAGGGCAATGATGATTTTTATGTCGAGCATAGATGAAAGAGAAGAAATCCATCAATGAAAGGGGTGTGGCATGGTAATTTGCAATGCTCATAGCAAATTCACCATAAGCATGGTGAATTCGCCATGCTTATAGCGAATTCACCAAGCTTACGGTGAATTCGCAACTGTTATAGTGAATTCACTAAGCTTATGGTGAACTCGTTACAACAATGGTGAATTCACCAAAGCTTATGGTGATAATAGCGAATGCACCATATTTATGACAAATTCGTTATAACTTTACCCTTTTTCTCCACGTTTGGCCTAAAAGAGTAGAGAAAATGGCTTGAGAATGTGAGATAACGCCGGCTGATTTGTGCAACTAATCACGTTTGATCGTGAATAAAGAGGAAAGGAAGGAATGATAAAAAGGGAACAAAAAAAATAGGAAGAAGAGGGTAGACAAGAGATGGCAAAAAGAGAAATTACAAATAATACAGAACTCCAAAAATAGATGGCCTTAAATGTAAACTTCTGAAAACCATTTGGTGAAGGATTTTTGCTAGCTGAAAAGATTTTTTGGGGTTGTAGTACTCACTTCAATCAACAGCCTATAAGTTTTATGGAACCTAGAAATGCAAGTATGTCTCTGTTACTTAAGATTATGCATTTCCAATTCAGTTAAATTGATTTACTTTTTTTTTTATCAGCATACTTTATTTTATGTCTTCAGCTTCGTGTTTTGTCTTTAGTGTCTTTTCTTATTATCATCAACATGTTATTATTTGTGATCTTCTGTGTTCATTAAAATGTATGAGCATAAGTATGATTCTTTTTATTATAGATTGTGTAGTTTTTTAGTAGCAAGATGTCCTATTATTTAGGATTATGCATGTCTAATTTTATTGACTATAACATGAGTTCATTTTGTATAAATAT
Source organism: Garcia nutans (assembly GCA_947685225.1). NCBI lineage: Eukaryota > Viridiplantae > Streptophyta > Magnoliopsida > Malpighiales > Euphorbiaceae > Garcia > Garcia nutans. Next base: position 15,821,585 of record CANTUV010000018.1, on the reverse strand, counting down.
TAGATTTGTTATGCATAGCTATGTTAATCTATTGCCCAAAAATATGTGATTTTGCCTTTGTCAGTATTTTCTATATGGTTACAATGTGTTTCTTGGGAATTTTTTACATGCTGTTGTTTATTTTTTTTTTTTTATGTTTGGTCCATTTATTTATTGCTTATATTCTTACCAAAAGTAATATAGATTTTGTTGTCATATTCTCAATTCTTGTTAGTTTTAGGAATACTTCACATAATACAATATGTTTAATTTTCTTGTGGCTATATATACCTTTCTATACATATTTTATTTCCCTTAATTCTTATGAATTAGTTGTTCATTATTATATGTTATATGAATGCATCATTTAGCTTTATTTCATTAGTTTTTTTCTACAGTCTATATGTATTTGTTTATTTTATTTAATTTTGCTCTTTTATAAATTTATTATTTGTAGTTTATTTTATTTTATTTACTCTCTTTGTGAATTTATTATTTATTGTTTAGATTGTAATAGGCATATTTTCACCTTTTGATGTGCATCTATTTTTATTCATTTTATTTAAATTTATTTACATTTTAGACCTTAATGAATTGTAAAAGTTTATTTTCATCGATTGTGAGTGTCCATTTTATTAGTTGTATTTGGATTAGTTATTTTATTTTATAAATGATCAATTAATTTATTTTTTATTAATTGCACGATTAATAGAATAGTATTTTAATAATTAAAAATAGTATAATATTAAGAACTAAAAAAGAAGTCAGTTACAATGAACCAAACGTATTAGAAGTATTGGACCATTTATCACATTCTCTGTACATACTTAGCTTTTCAAACCTAATACGTATTGAGAATTTCTCAGGAATTGAGTCTACCGCTCATTATTTATTTTTCTCGGTCTAAGTGGTGACTCATAGTTGATGGGTTTAGGCCAATATTCCTAAGGTTTTTGAGCCTAACATTGTTGAAATTATAATAACCATTTCATCGGGAGTTTAAAGCAAAAATCGCTACTCACAATACTAAAAAATATCAGGTGCTTAAGTTTGCATTTTTGCCAAACATCTTTTAAATATATATACATATACATATATTAAAAACAAATTTATTGGGTGCTTGAGCCCCACTGGCTCCTTCTTATGTTTGGCGCTGCACTTAACAAAACCTTCTTTAGAGGGATACCACTTAACCATATATGGATTTGCTCTTTTCTTGGTCGTTACCATCAAATCTTCACTGCTAGTCTGACTTGTCTGAGCTTCTTGCCATTGTTTTAACCTTACCTTGGCGAAGTCAACCACTTAGCCAACTTTCCTTCCTTTATCATTCCATGTCACATTATTTCTATTATTCCAAATGTTCTATATGGTTGTTACTACCAGTTTGCATCGTTCCTTAGAATTAAGCTAAAAAATATCTTCATCCCGCTCCATAATTGTTGCTCCATTCCTACCAACACCTATAAGACCTACTGTACCTTAATAACCCTGAGCAAACACAACTGATTAGTGCATGTTAGCTAGTCTCAATCCCCCATGACAGATTGGGAAAGATATATTAACTTCTACCTTATGCTTTTGCAATGCAAAAAAAAAAAATGTAAGAAAGACATCATGATAGGCACACCATAATAAGTTACGCACCTTCAGGGGAACTTTTGAATACCAAAGCTTCTTGCAAAACTGACTTGCGCTTTTGTTGTGGATGCTCAACATGCTGACCGGCTATATAATTATATGCACTTTTCATAATATACATACCCTTTTTGTCCTTAGTCTGCTACTATGAATCCTTGACCCTTCTTACTTTGAATGGAATGCTGAGAATTAAATGCATATCTTTGTCATCGAATAAATCCTTGATTAAATCGTCATCCCATTACTGGATTCCAGGATCCATGAGCGAGCTCATCAATTGGGCATCAATCAGTAATGATGAGATAAATGTTAGGAATGTGTCCCACATCAGTAAGGAATGAATAACTTCAGTTAAATATAAGGCTGGACAATCCTCTTCCTGTTAACTCGGGTTTTCAGGATGAGTTAGGCCCAGCTCTAATATGGTATCAGAGTAATTAATGCCCAAACGGGCTAGATCCTGAGCCAAACCCCCACATGACCGAAGCTGATGAAGAGATGTCAGCCGGTCCGCCCAAACGGGCTTGTGTTAGCAAGTGTCAATCGAAAGGTCCGGTTGCACTCGAGGGGGGATGTTGGGAATGTGAATCCCACATCGGTAAGGAATGAGCAGCTCCAGTCACTTATAAGACTGAGCAATCATCTTCTTGTTAACTCGGGTTTTCAGGATGAGTTAGGCCCAGCTCTAATATGTTGGGAATGTGAATCCCACATCGGTAAGGAATGAGCAGCTCCAGTCACTTATAAGACTGGGCAATCCTCTTCTTGTTAACTCGAATTTTCAGGATGAGTTAGGCCCAGCTCTAATATGGTATCAGAGCAATTAAAAGCCCAAACGGGCTAGATCCTGGACCAAACCCCCCCACAAGACTGAAGCTGATGGAGAGATGCCAGCCGGTCCGCCTAACGTGTTAAGTGGGCTTGTGTTAGCAAGTGTCAACCGGGCCGGTTGCACTTGAGGGGGGATGTTAGGAATGTGTCCCACATCAGTAAGGAATGAATGACTTTAGTTAAATATAAGGCTGGACAATCCTCTTCCTGTTAACTCGGGTTTTCAGGATGAGTTAGGCCCAGCTCTAATAATAAATGGGTCAACGCCATCTAGGATCTAAGGCTCCCCCCAATCACCACATCATCTCCAGACCTAATCCTTCTCTTACAACCCTCTTTTATCAAGATCGAAGCTGCCATTGTACTCCTCCAGGTAAAGTTAGGATTTGAGTTTAGTTTTGTAATACCCTTATACTATACACACACACACACACACACACACACACACAAAATATAGGAGTGTTACAGTAGCCAAACTATAGAAATACTCATTTAAAACCTTAGTATAAAAGTAAAAACTTATTAAAAAAATTTAAATATTATATACATATATATAGTAAATAAAAAATACTAATTAAAAATATAGTTTTGATTAAACTGCATAAAAATTTCTATGAAACTTGTTTTAGAGTTTTGTTTATAAAATTATTATCGTCAAGTCATCAAAATTTACAATCATGTAGAAAAACACACTTTTAAAATTTAATTTTCACAACTCCTCAATTACTCCAATTATCATTTCAAAACAATAAAAAATTAACTAAATAGTAATATATAAAAATAATATACAATATTTATATAAACATAATATTTATAAAACTTCAATTGGTTTATCAAATATAAATAGTTATAATTACAAAATCATAATATATTGAATGCAAAAATTATATATGACATTTAATTGGAATAGTCTTATGGTAAGAACTTTAAACTTTTATGATCACCCTGAACCCTAAGCTTTTTCATATTTATTAAGGCTTATTCTGTCTGTGACCATATCATATGCGCGATAAACTTTAATCGTACTAAATTATAAAATTTAGTAGTATTTACTTTGAAAATAAATAATTAAATACATAGATAAATAAATTGGAAATCTCAATTTGCAACAATTTAAACATAAATCATTTCATTAATCAAATAATCATAATTTATACTAATGCACATTTTAATATTTCAAATCTCAATATATTTAAATTATGCCCGTAGACAAATGTCTAAGTCTCAATAATGTTGAATCGGCCAATCATGACCCATAAGTCTAGACATTGAAAACATAGTATCGCGATACCAGTATATCTCGCCCAAATGCATATAAATATTATATCACAAGGCTTCTTGACACCGTAATGTCTCGATATTGTAGCATTGTAGTACCGTAGTATCTCGCCTATAGACATAAATATAATAATCACATCATACATAACGCATCCATAATTGTCAACATACCAACATGATAGTCCCAAACTCATTATTGTGAGACTTTATCCCAACATCGATATGTCCTACTCAGCAATTGGGAGGCAAAATGTTTCTTTGAGCTTAGTATCACATGATACCTCCGTGTATGGTCTCCAATCGGTTTGGTAAGCACGAGTTTAAAGAAAATTGATTTTCTATTTTGAGAATATAATTTACTTTCCTTTTGTTATAAAAAGAAAGAAATTGGCTTTTATTTTGAAAAATAAAAAATTAGAGAGTTGTCACTTTAATTTATTATGTTTGGAAAAAGTTAAGAAAAAATCCAATCGACTCCATTAAATTTGATTAATTTTTATCCAAAAAAGATATTAGTCCAAAACTAATCACAATGGGTATCGGAATAAGTTTTCAAACAAATTTCAATAAAAATGATTTTCTTTTTGATTGATTTTAACTTTCATAATTAAAAAAAATATATGATTTTTTAGTTTTTGCTGAAATTAATCATAGATAACATAATAATATATGAACATGTAATAACACGACATCCCAAAAATGCAACACAAAAGATAATTATTACATCTCTACCAAAATTACAATTTTAGAAGAATTTCAACTCTAGCCTTCATGAGTTCTGGATCGAGCACAAATCTCCAATTAACTTATTAATTAAAGAGATAAATAATAACAATAATGTCAAAAATTGTAAAACTCATGAAATTTGTAATGTGACCCAAAATCTTAAGAAATGAGAAGCAATGAAATAATAACAAAAAGAAAATTTAAATGAAAGAACCGGTTGGAGTTCTTTAAGTGACGGTTCGCCACTCGGATTGATATTCTGAATGTGCCTATTTATTTCGTTTGAATGTGAATAAGAGTCATAAATAGTTTATGTCTTTGGTTACAAAGGGTTTGAATTAACCAATTTTTAGTTAATTAATTATCGAATAAAAATAGATATTATGAAAAAAATAATACCTTCGGCAATCATTTCCTTTTGATAAAAGATTGAAGAGTTTTACCTCTTTGTAACTCCACTTAATTATGCAATTAAGTGGAATTAAAATAATTGTAGTAATAAGAATTAATTGCAATGAATGCAAGAATAAATCTTTTAATTAATTTTTAGTTAAAAAGTGATTTGATAGAGGCTGGATGTCAGAATTTTGGATGCTTTAACAAGAAAGAGAACCCTATTTATAGAAGTTGGACAGGGGAATTGGGTCGTGCGCACAGCGACTAGTCTACCCTCATCGAGGTAGGTTGCATGCGCATGGCTCGACCAAATTTTTTTTTTAATGCAAAGTATTTTTCCAATAATTTTCTTATTTTAGTTTTCCTGGTATTTTGAATTATGTGTAAAATCAGGAGTTCACAAATATTATAAACCAAGAATACTTGTAGGGCATTATAACCCAACAACATTTTCCATAAATCTTTCTCAATCCATCTCAAGCCCTCATTTTCTCAACTCTTTCATAGCTCATCAAAACTCATGTAATCAATATATAGAATTTTTATAACTCAAATGATATGTTCATGAAGTAATAGTTTTCTTTTTAAATAACTAATCAAATCTCATTTCACATCTATTGTGATCAAATAACAACTCTAGTTTTATATTTATAAAGTAAATACAAATCTCAATTACCTCCAAAACAAAGAAACTAATTCTCCACCACTTTACCTTAAATCAAGTTGGCCAAAGTATACTCTTAAATGAACAAGGGTTCAATTCTTCAATATAAAGATATATTCGTACTTAAAATACCCAAATTAACCCTTATTTACATTAATCATAACTAAACCCCATAAAAAACTCTAAATCTAAAAGTTTCATAAACTCTAACTTCTTGATTCAAACTCAATTCAACTAATTAATCATAAATTCTATCATATAAACATCATATTCTCTTCATTACTCAAACTATTTTCCATCTACATCATGGTCCTCAACATATATAAATTTTCTCTCTTAAACTTCTAAACTTAAAAATAAACCTCATAAAATCAAGCTTAAAGAGAATATAACTTACTTGAATCTTAAATTCTCCTTCAAAATCACTTGAAACCTTTTGATTTTGGTTGAAATTTTGAGTAGTTAAATAATATAATCTTTCTTTCTTTTTTTTTTTATGAAAATGGGCCAAGGATGAAGAAGAAGAAAATTTCTTTTTCTTTCATTCTTATCCACTCCTTTATACTCTATTATTATTATTATTATTATTTTTTAAAGCTCGACCCTCGAAAATACGTTTTTGAGGATCGAACCCCTGCTCTCCAGTAGGAGTAACAACAGGTGGCCCGCTGGGCTAACCCCAGCGGGTTACTCTATTATTATTATTATTATTATTATTATTATTATTATTATTATCTTTAAATCTCCACCATCCATTTTTTTCTTTTTTTTTATCTTATTATTATTATTATTATTATTATTAGCCGCAGCAACAATAGTCATTTTTAAAAATTATGGATGTTAAAAGTTTAGCCTTAATGAATGTGGACCTGGGTTTTATCTCTCTTGCGGCCAATGATTTAGGCTTAGTTAGTAACCTCCAACCTTATTTTCCCATAGGAGCCAAATTGAAAGCATATAGCTTCCTAAAGCCAATACCATGCTTCTCCTTAGTTGCCGCATAATCGTTCCAATGACAACTAGTTAGTTCCTCTCACCCCATTCTTTTTTACTTTCCCATCAAAATGAGTTCATCATCCGTTTCAGTTCTTCTCAAAGTCCTAGCGGGATCAAGACACACTCGTAACCTTTGTGGATACTGGACAGCATCACTATTTCTAGTTATTTAGTCTGCAGCGGACTTGTTCTTTAATATAAGGATGAATCTCTTTTTCATTTCTATCAATTAGTAAAGGTAATCCCAAATACTTTGCATAGTTCTTGATTTCATCAACCTCAGAACCTGACAAACAATTTGTCCATTTATATCACTAGATTACACAGGCAATTTAATTTAATATTGTTGATTTTTTTTTACCGAGAAATCTAGGAATATAAAAGATTTGATTTGATTTGAATGAAATTATTTATTTTGAATAAAAATAAAGGTGCTACATTTGAAACAATTTAATAATTTATTAAATTATATTAAGAAGGTTTTCTTTTCTAGCATAAATAATATTAGTAATTTTTTAATCCTCTTTGTAACTTGTTTTCACTTTTGTAAGTTGCACTTTAATGTTTCTCTACTTCTCTTTGTAAGTTAATCATTTTATTATTAGTGAATGGATTATGAATGAATATTTCTCTTTATAATAATTATTTGTGGGAGTTATTTTGTGGATGAATTTTATTATTATTATTATAAAATTTATAATTGAATATATAATTAAAATTTTTTTATTTAATTTATAAACAGTTAAAAACTTAAGATATCTTTATTTTCTTAATTCTATATATAAAGTTTTATAAGCAATAATTTAGTTATGCAGTTTTTAGAATTTCTTTTACTAAAAAAAACTGCGGTGGTATTTAAAATGTATTTTAATTTTAAAAAAAAGAATTGAAGATCAGATTTAGAAAAAATTAAATTGTAACTTTTATTAAATTCTTATATTATTTGATTTATAATTTAAGCATAAAAATTATTTTAAATTTATAAAAAAATAACTTCTCGTTGGGCTGACACAGAAATCTTAAGAACCGAGACAAATATTATTGGAGGAAAGAAAAATTTTCTTGAATTGAATAAATTTGATGGTGTCATAAAAAAAAAGCATAAGAATTAAGAGTGACTTTGACCTGCCTTAAAAAAATCAGCTTATAAGCATCAAATATTAGCTTATAATTATTTAAAATTTTAATAAGTTATATATTATTTTAATGTGTACAAGTAGTTGATAAATATTTAATATATTTAGTAAAAAATAATTTATAAGTATTTTTATTATTAAAATGACTAAAAAAATATAAATTATATTATTAAAAATATTTATTTAAATAAATAGAGATAATATAATAATTTTTTTTTTATCAAATTAACTTAAGGTAAACTTACTTTTTTTAGTTTATAAATTGGATTTGTAAGTTTATAAATTATATAAGTAACGTAACGACTTAAATTTGAAACTTATAACTATTTAAATAGTCCAAATTACCATAAATAAAATTGAAAATTGCATATTCCAATTAATATTCAAAAAAATAAAAAAAAATACATAAAATACTACTTTTTATTTAATTTCTCATTACAATTTTGAGTTGACAAAAAAATTATTTTATTTTATTTCATTTTCATGATATAACACTTTATGCATACTCAATATACACATAATATATACTTAACATACCGTATTCTTATAATTTTTTTTGTTCGCACTGTATTTTTGTAACTTTCTATTTACACAATATTTTTGCAATTTTTTTCCGTTTCTATAAATTTTCCAAAATAAAAAAAAATAACTTTACAAAATAGAACAAGTGCTGAGGTCCATTTGGGCAAATCTATAATGGAATTGACCAAGCTATTTGAAACTAGAAATTATCATAATTATCATCAACCATTCTTTTCGCCAGGCAAAGCTAAACTTCATTTCCACTAGTTTTAAGTCCAAAAAGATAAACTGATTCTTGTCTTCAACTTCACAAGATAAAATCTTTAACTGCCTTCATATGAAATCTCACTTAGAAAGCTGATACCTGGATTTTTAGTGAACCCTTTGTTCTGCATGCTGAATCTCAAAGATTCAGCATCTTGAAACCTCCCAACTGATGCATATACATTTGAGAGCAGCACAACCTTCTCTGATTCTTCTCCTGTGTTTCTCAAATATGTGTTTTGCAGCAAATTCTGCTAGCTCCACATTGCCATGAAGCACACATCCACTTAGCAAGGCATTCCACACATTTGGACGCATCTCTTCCAAAATTTTGCCAGGAAGCTTACTTGTATCAGATAAATAGCCTGCTCGCCCAAGCAAGTTAATAACACATCCATAATGCTCTTGACTTGGTTTTACTTTGTTATCCTCCATCAAATTTTTAAAGATCATTAGACCATCCTTTACCAATCCTGCATGGCTACAAGCGCTTAAAATGCACAAGTAGGTTGCACTATCAGGATCTTCCCCACCATTCTTCATTTCATGGTAGAGAGCAAGAGCAATCTCGCCATAGCCATTTATTCCATAGCCATTGATGATTGCGTTCCAAGAGACTATGTCCTTAAGAGAACCCATCTCCTTAAACACAATATGAGCCAAATCAGCATTCCCACATTTTGAGTATGCTGATATGAGACTATTCTGAACAGATCTATACTAAGAGAACCCAGCTTGAAGGGTATAGCAATGGAGCTGTTGCAAGAACTCTAAAGCAACAAGCTTGCTGGAAGCTGGTAAAGCACTGACCAACATAATTGAATCAAAGGAATACTTTTGTTCTAGTCTTGCCTTAATCACAAGATCCAATGCCTCCCTTGGGAAGCCATTCTGTGTGCATCCTGAAACCACTGCAGTCCATGATACTAAACTCTTTTCAGTTGTTTGATCAAACACAGTTCTTGATGAGTCCAAATCACCACACTTTGAATACATTGCAATTATAAAGTTCAAAAGAGGAAGCTCTGATACATATGCGCAAACAACAGCTTGAGCATGGATTTGTTTTCCTTTCCTCAAATCTCCTAAGATTGCACAAGCTGAAATGAGGTGCATTAAAACTACAGCATCAAGATTGATCTTACAATCTTTCATACTGGAGAAAAGGTTTAAAGTATCCATGGGATATTCAATCTCAACCAACAAAACCATCATTGTTGTCCAACTAATAACATCTTTAGATTTCATTTCATCAAAAACTTTATTAGCAGCTTTCAAATCCATCAAACTCGAGCACATGTTCAGAACAGAGTTATTAACAGATACATCTGAAGAAAGACCAAGCTTAATAATTAAACAACTTATAGATTCACAAAGCATTCTCCTCCCTAAAGCAAGACAACCCTTGATAAGAGTCAAAATTGTAGCCACGTCAGGCACCAAACCCAACTTCCTGAATTCTCCAAAAAGCCTAAAACCCTCTTCATAAAGGCCATTGTTTATCAATCCAGCAACAACTGCATTACATGTAATCAAACCTAGATTATTCAGTTCCTCAAATACTTTATAGGAATCCAACACATTTCCACATTTCGCTTAAGCGTTTAACATCGCAGTACCCACAATCAAATCAGAGTTTAACCCGCTTTTAACAATGAGTCCATTAACAGACTTCGCAAGCATCAAGTCACACAGGCCTACAGTGCTAACAAGAACTCCAACCACAGTGAAAGAATTGGGCAGTAAACCCGATATTCTCAATTGGGAAAATAATTTCACGGATTTTTCATGAAACCCATTAATGGCATATCCATGAATTGCAATTGACCATGAAACTAGGTTTTTCTGCGGCAATTTATCGAATACCTTCTCCGCATGTACGTTTCTACCGTATTTAAAGCAATTACTCAACAGCTTTGTGAAGTTATACGAATCAATCCTAGAACATATATGTTGGCATGAAGTGGAGAAATTATTGGTACTGAAAACAACAAACGAGTTTCTTTGAATTTGCCTTAGAAACATTAAAATTCTTGTAGGAAATTTGACGTTCAAGTTCAAACCATCCATATGCATGATGCCAGTGGCGATGAATACATCCAGCCGAAGCCAATTGCAATCAGCGCTCCGGCCATGGTCTTAGAGGCGATGGCAAAAATGGCTTCGGAAAGGTTGGAAGGAGAACAAGCAAGCGATTTGAATGGTGCTTACGTGTTTTTTCTAAGAAATTTTGACTATCTTTCAACCTTCATGGGTTCTTTATTTTCTCTTAAACCAAAAGGACAAAGCTTATCTCTATACCTCTGTACCATTAGTCCCGCAGCGAAATAAAAAAAGATGATAAAATTTATATAAAAAAAATTTCAGATCACAAATTCATCAAAGAAGAAATAAAATTTATCTAGAAAAAATTATCGAAAAATAATTATAAATTTATAGTTTTAATATTATTACCATAATCACAGGTTATAATTTAACTTTTATTAAACTAATCATAATTTTATATTAAATTTTTATTTTATATTTAATATTTTAATTTATTATATAATTTATATAATTTAGTGTATATATATACACATACGGAGGAGGTAAGGGGGTCCATTGCCCCCCTAACCCTCCTCTCCCTTTGCACCTGCATTAGTCCCCCCAAGCCCTGCGATCGTTACGACGGACATACTATTAACCAAAGTTTTGACCGATTGTAATGATTGCAAAGTTTTTATTTCAATAACCACATCAAGCAACAAACATAAATTTATCATTTTTAAACTACAATTAAATATATATATTTTTTTGTTTACAAAATTGATAAAAAAAATTAAATGAATGAAAGAGTAAATTAAATATTTAACTCATCAATCATATCAAATACAAAGTTTAAAAAAAATATTAAAGAAAAATCATATTTATCTATTGCATTTAAAAAACATATAATTTAATATTATTTTAATAGCTAATTTTGCAACAGGAAGCACACTGGAGGCAAAGGGCTAAGCAGCATTGCTAAAGGCAGGGGACGCTAATACTAAGTTTTTTAATTCCATACACTCTTTCACTTTCCTTTGACATAATTTTGCTATTAGGTGAGACTCAATTGTATATTATTTTACAAATAAATATTTAATATTTAGATTCAAAGAGAGTGATAGGTGAATAAATATTAAATTTGAGTATTCAAATATTAAATTTTTTTAATATGTAAGTACACATATTTATACACATTTATAACAATTATTTTAGTAGAAGGAAATTTTTTTGAAAAATTACAAATTTTAATGACAAAAAGTAATTTGGAATTTTTACTAAAATTATAAATATATTTTAAAATTTTATGATGCACTATTTTAAGTGTTATAATAAAAATCCAACATTACATCAAAAGGATATTTGTCTCTCCCTTCTAAGTCGACAAATATAATATATATTTAAGGAAATTACATTATATATTAAATGACAATTCCCTATAATTCTAAATTAGTTAAATAATAATAATTTTTAATTAAAAATCATTTTTGTATTTTTTTATTAGGAGTTAGTCTAGGTCCTTTTTTTTGTATATGAAATTTTAGCTAAATTGCATCTTTACATGAACTATGAAAATATAAAGTGAAATATAGTTATACTTAAATATTTTGAAATAATGTTTGAATGAATTATTTTTTATAATTAGTTGGAAGCGTAATTGGAAAAAATAATAAATAAAAAAGGTGTTGTTTTAAATTTAAAGTAATTAAAATTATAGTTTATATATTGAAAATGAATTAGGTCAAATAATAATGGAAAGTAAAGAAATTTGAAATGAAAGTTGTGATAAGATAGTGGACTCAAAATAAAAATGCACAAATTAAAAAAAATGAAATCGTTCAACAAATATAGTAAATAACATATCAAATGTGCCGCATCTTTTATTATAGAAAAGTATATTGAACAAAGGAAATCGAGAAAAGATTATGAGGAAAATTCTGTGTATTACTTTTTACTAATGTTCCAGAATACAGAGTCAGTTATATACTACAAAGTACTCTACTCAACAAACTAACAACTACTTAACAAACTGACAGTTGTCTAACAAACTCACTAAAACTAACAAAACTATTCCAATATAAATTACATTTACAGCTGTAACATCCTCCCCTCAAGTTGGAAAAGGTTGGGATAATGTAAGCTGTTTACTAATGTAAGCAGGAATGATGAACCCTTCTCTAAACTTATTGCACATAATATGACAATCAATCTCTAGGTGTTTAGTACGTTCATGAAACATTGGATTAGCTGAAATATGAAGAGCATATTGATTATCGCACCACAAAGGAATAGGAGTCTTGATGAAAATCTGGAAATCCTGAAGTTAATAGGATATCCATTGAAGTTCACACACTGTAGACCCCATACTCCTATACTCAGCTTCATAAGAACTTCTGGATACAATTGTTTGTTTCTTGGATTTCCAAGACACAATTGAATCATCAAGGAAAACACAATGACCTATAACTGACTTTCTTGTGGTTGGGCAACCTGCCTAATCACTGTCGCAGTAGGCCACTAAATCTGTGGAAGAATCAGCCTTATAAAATAATCCCTTGTTTAATGTTCGTTTCAGATATCTCAAAACATGCATTGCAGCCTCCCAGTGCGTTTGACAAGGACTTGAGACAAATTAAGATAGCTGTTTGCACGCTATATGCTATGGCAGGTCTAGTCATATTGAGATACAAAAGTCTGCCCACAAGTCTTCTATACTGGTCAGGTTCAGATAGTGGCACTGAAATTTCAGAAAATTTGTGGGCTTTAGGAAGAGGAGTAAGAGCATCTTTGCAATTCTGAAAACCACATCTATGAGAATATCAGAGATGTATTTTCTCTGATTTATATAAATCCCTTCTTTATTTCTGAATACCTCAATCCCAAGAAAGTATTTTATAGGACCCAAATCTTTGATAGTGAATTTGGCATGAAGGAACTGCTTTACTGCTGTAATATCTTGCTCATATTCTCCAGCTATTAAGACATTATCAACATAAACCAAAAGCACTAAGAAATATCCTGCTGGAGTAATTTTTATGAATAGACACTGGTCATGCTGGGATTGTTGAAAACTATAACAAAGCAGCTGATGAGTCAACTCATAGTTCCACTCCCTTGAAGCTTGCTTAAGACCATAAAGTGATCTTTTTAACTTGCAAACTTCATTAGACTTAGCGTTGCTATATCCTGCAGGAGGAATAAGATAAACTTCTTCTTTGAGGTAGCCATGCAAGAAAGCATTATTTATATCAAGTTGGTGAACAAACCAACCCATGATGCTTGAAAGAGCTAGAATATGCTTACTCTGACCAATTTTGCAACCGGTGAGAAACTATCGAAAAAATCGACTCCCGCATTTTGATTACATCCTTTAGCCACAAGTCTGGCTTTATATCGCTCCACCATGTCATCTGGATTAAACTTCACCTTATATGCCCATTTGGAGCCAATGGCTCTCTTGTCTACTGGTAATGTGACGATATCCCAGGTCTGACTTGCTTCCAAGGCTTTTAACTCTCTGTCCATAGCAGCAACCCACTCAGGATACTTGGAAGCCTGTTTGTAAGAAGTGGGTTCTGATACATGTGATATACTAGCCATAAATGCACTATAAGCAGGTGCAATGATTTGACTTAGATGTTATTGTAGAGTGGTAACATTACAAACATAACTGTCCATCCAAGCTGGCTTTCTTTTAGACCTGGTATTGCATCTTGTTGGTACTGGTACTAGAGACAAATTGGATTCTCTAGGACCTTCAACATAATCATGCTCATCACTAATTTCATGCACAAGTGTAAAATTAGTAATTTCAACTACTGGAACAGTAGAATTAACGAGATCATCTTGATCATGATTAGAAGATGCAGGTAGTACAACACAGTGGCGGAACGACTATGGGGTCGTGTGGGGTCACACGACCCCCCCTCACTGGCATGGAGGCATGGAAAACTCAGCCCTGGAGGCGTGGAGGCGTGGGAAACTCAGCCCCCGTTGAAGGGGGCTGAGTTGTTGAAGCTTTGCAGCGAGGGGTAGACGAACCCCTCGCTGCAAATATAATTTTTTTTATATATAAATTAGTCCCTGGCGAAACGGCGCCGTTTCGCCAGAGACTAATTTTTTTTATAAATAAACCCCTGGCGAAACGGCGCCGTTTCGCCAGGGGTTAAAGCGAAACGACGCCGTTTCGCTTGGGCCAGTTCAAAAATAAAAAGGGCTGCATTCTGCTATTCCCTTCTCCTTCTTCCCTCTCCCCATTCCCTCCCCAAAATAACCCAGCAGCCGCTGCAGCAGCAGGCCAGCCAGGCAGCAGCCACCACACCGCCGACCACTGCCACCCACCACGACCCCCCTGGGTAAATTTCTGGTTCCGCCACTGGTACAACATATGATTGAAGTTGTTGGGGGCAACTCAACTTCTGTATCTGCTGTAATTGAAACATTAGGCAAAGGACAAGAAACACCATCATTAGTATCATCAAAGCATAAGTCTTTAAAGTAAGGAAAAACTTCCTCATAAAAGATAATATCTCTAGAGACATGTATCTGCTGTGACTCAATATTCTAGACCTTGTATGCCTTCTGCCCTGCAACATACCCCAGAAAAATGCATTTAAAAGCTTTTGGAGAAAATTTATCTTTATGAGGCTTTGTATTAGCCATATGACAGAGGCAACCAAAGGTTTTGATTCGAGAATAGTCAGGTGAATGACCATATAGCATTTCATATGGAGATTTCCACTTCAATACTGATGTAGGAAGTTTATTAATCAAATAAGTGGCTGTCAAGATTGCCTCCCCCCAAAACTTCTTTGGAAGTTGAGATTGAAAGATCAAAGAATGAGCCACTTGCAATAGATGCTTATGTTTCCTCTCCACCACTCCATTTTGCTGTGGAGTGTGTACATAAGATCTTTGATGAAGTATACCTTGAGCTTTAAAGAAGTTACTGCATACAACATTCACAAACTCCATGCCATTTTCACTTCTCACAACCTTGACAGTACAATTACATTGGTTTTGTACCAAGATTATAAAATCTTTCAATACCTGAGGGACCTGTTCTTTGCTTTGCAACATAAATGTCTAAGTAACTCTTGTAAAATCATCAACCACTGTCAGTATGTATCTTGCTTCATTAAGTCTAGGTTGTTTATAAGGGCCCATACATCAATATGTAACAACTCTAGCACTGTTTTTGTATGAATTTCACTAGTTGGGAATGATAATCTCTGTTGTTTTGCATAATGTGTAACATCCGAAATTTTTTAAAAACTAAACTAAATAAATTAAAATTAAATTAAATTAATTAAATAAATAATTTAAATAAAAAATGAAAGAATTTTAAGTGAAAAAATAAAGTGTATATATGAAATATATATTAAATATATATAACATATACAAAAGTCAACATTTTAAGAAAAAATTCAAATGACAAAATGGTAATTATACTTTATAAAATTAAAATTATCTAAATAAATTTAAAATAAATTATTTTTAGTTGGAAGAGGTAAATTATAATTTTTTAAATAAATAATTAAAAATATATTAAAATATATTATATATATGGCCTTAAAATTAGTGAAAAAAAGAGAAATTAAAAGTTAATCTTTTTCTTCTTCTTCCTTGAGGCCGAACCACCATTGGAGCCCAAGAGAGGTTTTTTCTTCTTCCAAGCTTCATCAATTGAAGGAATTAACAAGATTAAGTGGAATTTTGGTGATTTTCTCCATAAATAGTAATTTCTCCATAAACAGTAAGTTTTCCATCTTATTTTTTGGATTTTCATAAAGTTTTGAGTATGGTGAGTTTGGGTTTTTATGGTAGCATGATTTAATGGCTTGAATGAGTATGTATGAAGCTATTTTGATTAGTTATTAATGATTTTCAAGTTAGATGAAAGAAAAGAGTAAGTTTTGATTAAGTTTGGATGAAGAAGTGAATTTAGGGTTATGTAAAATTTAGACTTTTGAAATTATGTGTTTCAATTGTGCAAATGGATTCCAAATATGTTGTTTTGATGCATAAAAAAGACTTTTTTAAGTCAAATGATATATTTAACTAAGTTTGGATAGAAATTGAATAAGGTAGTAATGAATTTAGAGTTTTGTAAGGAAATTTTTAAAGTATGATTGGTTGTTTGATTTTAATATTTAAATTATGTTATTTAATGATATAAGTGATGAAAATATGCTAGGATTAATAATTGGAATGAGTTGGAATGAAGAACCTTGATTGATGAAGGTTATGACATTTTAAGATTTTGTATAAGAGCATGTATTTATATAATGTGATTAGTTAAAACATGTTATAATATATTTTTAAAGATATAAATAAACTTAAAACACTAATTTAAATGGATTAAAATGAATTTCCAATGTTAAAGTAAGGTTAGACATAATTTAAGGATATTTGTAGGAGTGATATTTAATTAGGGTTTTATGCTTATAATGTGATTCTAAATGATTGTATTTGCTTACATTTTGAATAGGCATTAGTAAGAAGTGAAATGTCCAACCTTAGTGGTTAAGAGCAAGTTAGAAGTGAAGATTGGAGGTGACTTTTAGCTTGTGTTTTATTGTTAATTGAGGTATGTACAAACTTTTGATAAATTATATGCATTTACATTAAATTTGACTTAACACATTTTAGATGAAAAATATGTTAAGCTACTTGGCAACATGAACATTCATGAACATTGTGCTATAATATGTGAATTGTTATGTATGCATTAAGTACATTATGAAAAGTCATTACTGATAGCTAAATTGAATAAAATGTGATTTATATGCACTATGTGAAAATGATCCAAAAATATTTGGACAATGTATTTTTAATGTGAAATGACATATATTGTGATAAAAAGATATAATATGATGAATTAAAATGAGTTGACATTGATATGAATGAGAAAAATAGAAAAATGAGGCAATGTGATGAGAAAAATGAAAAATGAGGCAATGTGATAAGAAAAGTTGATTATGGAAAATATGCATTATTTATGTGTCTAGTATATTATTCAATTTTCAGAGTTTTGTGTTTGATGACATGTCTATGAGGTTATCCTTATTATTTGCCTTTGGGGGCTAGACGCTAGACATAATTGATATATGATTAGCCTTTGGGGCTAGACGCTAGGTGCCATTGATATATGATTTACTTTCTGGGCTAGACGCTAGGTGCCACTGATATATGATTTACCTTCGGGATTAGATGCTAGACATCACTTACCTTCGAGCTAGACACTAGGTGTAACTATGGACCAAAACAGTAACTCTGAGATTTGATTCATATATTAGTTTGCTTGGGTCCATGCTGGTGTATGTGTTTATGTGAATTACAAAAAGATTAAAGATTATGCTTTAAAATGGAATTGAGTGCCACATTGTGACATAATATATAAAAGCATTATGCATTGACATTATATTAAAATTTTATTATTATTAAAATTTGTACCGCTAGGCTTTAGCTTAGTGCGATTATAATTCATCGCGCAAGTGACATGGGTGATCCGGTAGATTCAGAGAGTTCTTCTAAATCTGGTTGGGTCTAGACTTGAAGTTGATTTGAGAAATTTTGCTGCATCAAGATCAGAGCCATTTGTCATCATATATATATTTTATGTTATAGTACATTTTGTTATTATGTATATTATATTTATATTTTAGGGTATATATTGTAAATTATAAAAACTTTTTGAATAATTTTACAATGCGGGAATGTATATATATGTGTTTGACATCTAAATGTATATATATAAATGTTTTGAGAAATTAGAAGGAGATTGAGAAGTGTTGGTGAAATATTGAATTATTTTTAGGAGTACGTTTTTATGCAGGTTGTATTTTATTAAATTTTGAGGATGTTCAATTTACAGATAAAACTCTGGCGAATTTTTTCATAAATTTTTATATAAAATACTTATTTTGAATATCTATAATGAATAAATAATATTTTATTTACTATTTAAATATACATTGTAAAGTATTTGAAATTTGAAATTGAAAATATGAAAATTTTTATTAAATCGGGTTGTGACATTTTTATATTTTATACTCTTATATTTTACATATACCAAATATATATATTATATGTATATAGGGTATAAAAGGTGTTATATAATGGCACACATCACAGGCAACGTCAGAAGAAGAAAAATCAGCTTTTATTTCCTTTATATGCTGCAATACATGTTGTGAAACATGTCCTAGTCTCTTATGCCATATGTCTAGATTGCTATATACAGAAGGAGCATTATGACAGATATTAGCCACATGAGAGAGGTTTGTTTTATTTGCAAATTTAGTATCAAGAGTGGTATTCACAATGGGTTTTGGTATTCTAGTTGAAACAAAGGAAGAAGCATTAAGAATGTAAAAATTGCCTATAAGATGACCAATAGCTAGTGCAGTGTTAGTACTATGGTCCTGTATCAAACAATATGTGGGGAAAAAGGAAAAGTAAACATTAACACTCTTGATTAACTGGTTAACAAATAAAAGATTGTATTGAAAAGTGGGTAATAGCAAAACATCTTGTAAAATTAGGTCTGACGGTAAGGTAATTTTGCCACATCGTGTGGCATATCTAATAGAAATGTCTGGAAGATGTACTGGTATGGGTTTGGTTAGAGTAACAATGTCCTTCATAATATTAGCATTATAGCACATATGACTAGTTGCTCCTGTATCAATGATCCAGTCACCAAAATCTACAGCAGAAAAATTACATATAGGTTGTATAATTGTACCTGCAAAGTTCATTGGGAGGTTTGAAACAACATCAGCAAAATTCGCAGCTACATCTCCAATAAGACATTTTTCCTTTTACCAACTTAGCCATCTCCTGTTTAACAAGGGCAGAAACCATAGAACTTAAGTCCATCCATTTCATGTACTCATTTGGATCAGCAGGAGTGGTTACCAGAACCATCCCTGGATGGTCTGAGTTCTGCAAAAGTAGAGGATCTCCTTCGAGACTATTATTAGCTGCGGCTTGAGGCCTTTTTCCTCAACCTCTGCCATTGTTAGAGTTCGTCACTTCCTCTCCATCACGACTATCATTCATTTTTTTTTAGAATTTTTTTTTTTCAGAATTAGAAGTAATCAAGTAGGAATTAGAGGTAATCAGGTAGCAATTCGAATCGAGTATTAGAAATTAATCAAACACCCTAGGTATGATCGAAGGCTCTGATACCATGAATAAAGGCAATCGAGAAAAGATTATGAGGAAAATTATGTGTATTACTTTTTACTAATGTTCCAGAATACAGAGTCAGTTATATACTACTAAGTACTATACTCAATAAACTAATAACTACTTAACAAACTGACAGCTGTCTAACAAACTCACTAAAACTAACAAAACTATTCCAATATAAATTACATTTTAACATATACTATCATTCATCACTTTCTCTATCTTATATCAACTACATCAAAAGGATATTTGATGGGAGAGACATATCAAAATGAAATCATAGATCAACTTTCTCTTATATCAACTTATAAGGGATAGACAAATCATTTTGATGTAATGTCGGATTTTTATTATAACACTTAATATAGTGCATCTCAAAAATTACATTATATATTAAATATAAGGGTAGATATCGGTTGATTTGGTTAATTAATCGATCAAATCGACTGATTAATTAAACTAATTTTTTAAAATTTTTTAATTGAACCGATCGAATTTTTATTTCGGTCAGTTTGATTAATTAATCGAACCAAATTGATTGATTCGATTAATTAACTAAATCAATCGAATTAATCAAACCTATCGATTTTTTTAATTTTATAATAAAAATTTTATTTAGAATAAAAAATTAATATAATTAAATAACTAAATAAAACTTAATAAAAAAAATTAAAAATAACTTTATTTTGCAATAAAAGTTTATATTTATAGTAAAAAATTAATATAATTAAAGAATTAAATAAAAAATAATAACTAAATAATTTTTTTTTTAAAAAAAATCAGTTAATGATTAATCAACTGGACCGAACCAGTTAACTGTTAATCAAATTAAAAATCGAATTTATATAAAAAATTTTATCAAACCGACCGAATTATTCTACGGTCGGTTAACCGAATTTTATCCACCCCTAATTAAATGACAATTGTCTATGATCCTGAATTAGTTAAATAATAAAAGTTTTTAATTAAAAAAAACAATTTTGAAATTTTTTATTAGGAGTTAGTCTTGGTCCTTTTTTTGTATATGAATTTGTAGCTAAAGTGCATCTTTACATGAATTATGAAAATATAAAGTTAAATATAGTTATACTCAAATAATTTGAAATAATTTTTAAATGGATTATTTTTTTATAATTTTATAATTAGTTGGCAGAGTAATTGGAAAAAAATATAATAAATAAAAAAGCTATCGTTTTAAATTTTAACTAATTAAAATTTTGTTTTATCAAGAAATTATTGCATAAACATGACATTAAATTTTAAGTAATTAAAATTATAGTTTATATATTGAAAATGAATTAGGTCAAACAATAATAGAAAGTAAAGAAATTTGAAATGAAAGTCGTGATAAGACGGTGAAACTCAAAATAAAAAGACAATCAAAAAATGAAATTATTCAACATAGTAAATAACATATCAAATATGTTGCATCTTTTATTGTAGAAGAACTGTATTGTTACTTATCTCTTTCTCTATCATATATCAACTTTCTCTTTCTCGAGTTAGTAATAATATCAATATTACTAATTCCACCATCGTTGTCTTTTCTTGTGTGCTTGAGTGAAGCAGTTAAGTAATACAATATATCGGTTCTTGTTATATTTATATTCTGTATATAATTATTCAAATACAAGAAGTAGTTTAGATAGCAAAAGTGATTATTATTACATTAAATCATAGAATATACTTAATTACTCACCTTATTTATGTTTAACTTTATGGGTTTTTTTTTTCTTTCTAATGCAAACTAATTATATTAGATATTGGACGTTATTACTAACCAAAAGAATATAGTAATTTAAGTTTTTTTTGTCACCTTTTTAGTTTTTGAAAGATGCAGAATATGTTGAGGTATATCTTTTCATTGAGATTATTTTCTATGCTCTATAAATAAAAATGGATAAAGTTAGTGCACATTACATAGATTTTATTTTAAAGAATTATTAACTTGATTCTCAAAATCACAATATATTATTACCTCTGTCCTTGATAGTATGTTGTAGTGCATTGACTCCATGAAACTCAAAAGTTCTTGTAACTAAATAATTACGAGATCCTTCTATAAGATTGTAATTCGTTCGCTTGGTGAAAAATAACAACTTTTTACCACAATGTTTTGCAACATAGATGGAATTGTTCGCCCTTTTGCATTGCAAGTAATTCTTTTGTTGGAATCTTTAATGACCTTCTTACTTCATTGTCAAATAAAATAAATGTAGTTTTTCCGGTGTGATTAGAGAATATAAGGTTAATTTTGTACCTATATAATTTATGAGGTTTTTTTTTGCTACAATCTTTAAATATTTTTTCAAGTTTGAGTTCAAATATTAGTAAAAAAAATGTATATTCTTACTTGTTGCTAGAAACATTTGTTTGTTCTTGCATTCTTGACATCATAAGAAATCTCCTTTGTTTGTTAGCTTCCTTTAGCATATATATCACACCTAATGTAACCCAATCAAATGTATTATCTATTTCTTTAATTTCAGCCACTACACGCAATTTCTTTGGGTGAATTAAGTAAATAAGCAATGATTTAACATTGATAAATATCATTAGGTATATATATTTTTTGAAGTTAAAAATAAATCGTAAATCGAACCTGCTCAATATCTTGGTATTGCATTTCTAATATGTCACTTATCATCTTCCTATTACCAAAGATAATTTCTTCTTTACTTTTCAGTTGTGACTGTTTTTATTCAATGAATTGCAATTGTTCTTCATCAACCATTGATATCTGACATTTAAAATTTATGGAATATTGTTGTTTTAATTTTTTTTTAAAAAAAATAAATATAAGGCGATTGTTAATTATTGATGAATTTTTGTACCTCTTGATGAAAGTCTTAGCCTTTGAAATATCCAAATTGATGTATACTTTTGTTACACTTGTGGATGATAAATAAAACTCGCCTACATATTGTAAATTGTAAATAATATTTATAATTATTTTCAATTTGTATATTTTTATTAGTAGGAATAAAAATATCTTCATATTTCTTGACTACTGTAGATGTAAGGATAATGATAAATAATCCATTCTCATTTTTGAATTGCATATCTCCAGTTTCTTTGGCTTGATTGTTCCATAATAAAATTCTAATTGGATAACCACGTTAAAAATCAAAATAAAAAATTCACTAAGGTAATAATTGACTGAACAAATTTTTTATTTAGAGATATGAGTTCTTTAGTTTTGATAATAACACTTACCTTGATAGCTGAAGGAGAATATCTATTCTTGTTACTTTTGATATAATCAATATGCCCTATTGCATTCATCTTTTCAATTACATCTAGAAATTCTTTTTATAATAAGATAATAAATTAAAGAATTTCTTAAAATTTGTCATGTGCAATGAGTAAAGTGCAGTTGTTAGCAATGTAAGGATGATATTGCCATAAAATCTTCTTTTAATTTTTGGGCCAATAATGAATTCAAACTAATGGAGTGGAATGACAGGTGGATTGTCTTCCATAAACTTCACTTTTATTGTTAGAAGGTATAACAAATAGAGATTGAATGGTAATTCACACCTATGTATTGATTATACTGGTGTTTAAATACAGAGGTTATACAAGAGTCCAATCCTACAAACAAGGACTACATACATATCTGTACAACTAAATTAAGTTTGAAACAGTAGAGCTAACTCTTATCTTTATCTAATACACCCCCGCAAGATGGCGGTCGAACTGTAACGCCAATCTTGGACCTTAATTTGTCGAATAAATTCTGGTGTGGGCAGTGGTTTTGTTAACATGTCAGCTAGTTGTTCTTTTGAAGAGACATGACTTACTCTTAATTGACCTTCTTGAACTTGCTGTCGTACGAAATGATAATCAATGGCAATATGTTTCATCCTAGAATGAAAAATCGGATTTGCTGTAACATATGTTATTCCCAAATTATCACAATAAATGACTGGCTTGTTTGGTATTTGAACTTGTAGCTCATCCAGTAAGTTGCAAATCCAAGTAAGATCTGCAGATGTGTTTGCAACAGATTTATATTCTGCTTCAGTAGAAGACCTGGCCACTGATTTCTGTTTCTTAGACACCCAAGCTACAGGATTGCGACCCAAAAATATCACATGAGCACCTGTCGATTTTCTATCATCTTGATTTCCTGCCCAATCGGAGTCAGAAAAAGCATGTAAATCCTTCGTGGTATCCGAATGGAAAAGAAGACCAAAATCAATAGTTCCCACCAAATAACGTAGCAATCGATTGACAACAGACCAGTGATTGACTATTGGCCGAGAATTATACTGAGATAATTTATTTACTGCAAACGCAATGTCCGGTCGCGTGAGCAGTAAATATTAAAGGCTACCAAGTACTGTTCTGTATTGAGAAGGATCATCCATAAGTTTTGAATCTGGTAAACTCAAAGATGTCGAAGAAGACATTGGTGTGGTCGCTGGTTTTGCTTCCTCCATATGAGCTTTCTCCAAAATTTCTCTAGTATAATTCTGTTGAGACAAGAAAATTCCATTTCTTGTTCGTGTTACCTCCACACCTAAAAAGAAGTGTAAATCCCCTATATCCTTTATAGAGAATCGGCTACTCAACATTTGAATAAACTTCTCAACATTCTGTTCATGATTCCAGTAATTATTATATCGTCACCAATATTATATATGAACAAACACGTATAAGCTTGGGATTGTGTGAAACCAATGGAGAAAAGAAAAGTCGCCAATGTTGAATACTAAGTTCTAGGCGCCTGCTTAAGATCGTATAAGGATTTTTCCAGACGACACACATAATGTGGTGTCCAATCATCAACAAAACCATGAGGTTGGTCCATAAAAACAACCTCATTCAATTTCCCATGAAGGAAGGCATTGTTTACATCTACTTGCCTCAGTTTCCAGCCATTTGTAACAGCAATTGGAAGAATAACTCAAACTGTCGGATGCTTTGCCACCGGTGAAAAAATCTGATCATAATCCAGCCTAGGTCTTTGAGTAAAACTCCTGGCCACTAATCTTGCTTTATATCGAACTGGATTACCTCTGGAATCACATTTTATTCCAAAAGCCATTTACAAATCACAATGTTTGATGCTTGTTCAGGAGATACAAGCTGCCATGTGCATTGCTTGATTAAAGCTTCATATTCCTCTTCCATTGCCCGTCTCCACTTTGGATCTTTCAATGCTTGGGCTGCGGACTTTGGAACAACAGGCTTTGATGATTCATGTTGGACGGTAGCTAAGCATAACTTCTGAATTGGTTTCCTGATATTATTTTTGCTTCTTGTAACCATACGATGAGAAGACTGAACCAGAGGTCTAGAAGCTGGAATCTGAGGCAAACTTTGATCAACATAATCAATTATTTGATTAGAATTGTCCATCAAAACCATACCTGGCTCAGTTTCTATTTGTAATTGTTGAGGCAATGTTGGTTGCTGAACCATTGAAAGAGAAGCCTCTGCTGGCGAAGTGGCAGTAGTAGCAGAACCTGCAGAATATGGTACAATAAAATGGATTGGTAACCAAGTCTCAGTAGTATCAGACACAGGTCGATCTAAATTTGGTTCCAAAGAAGAAAAAGGAAAGCTAGACTCAACAAAGTCGACATGTCGAGAAAGATAAAATTTTGATGTAGAAGGATCATAACACTGGTACGCACTTTGGTTCATGGAATACCCTAAAAATACACAAAGAACCGACCTCTTTTCCAGTTTATTCGAATTGTATGGATGAATCTAGGGGTAAAAGAGACACCCAAACACCCATAGTTTAGAATAATTAGGCTCTTTTCCAAAGAGACATCGAAATGGTGATTTATGATCAAGTATGTACGTTGGCATCTTGTTAATGAGATAGACAGCAGTTTGAAAAGCATAGGACCAATATGAAAGAGGTAAATTGGCCAAATGCAACAATGTAAGACATGTTTCGACAATATGTCGATGACGGCGCTCAGCTATAGCATTGTGTTCTGGCGTATAGGGTGGTGTAAAGAAATGTGAAATCCCATTTTCTTGAAGAAAACTTTTCAAATGGATAAACTCACCCCCATTATCAAAATACAGTGACCCAATTTTCCTATGAAAATAATTCTCAACAAGGTTTTTGAAGGTTGGAAAAATAGATGCAACATCAGATTTTCATTTCATAGGAAATAGCCAGACATATTTTGTAAAATGATCAACAAATAATAAATAATATCGGAAATCGTCAATAGAAGTCTCAGGGGCTGGCCCCCAAATATCTGAATAAATTAATTCCAATGAAACTGAACTAGACATTGATGATTTAGAAAAAGGAGTTTTGTGCATTTTGTTGCACTTATTATCAATGACAGGCAACTGAAACTGCTGTAAAATACGAGGTAAAACTGGAGTGGATGGGTGGCCAAGTCTTCGATTCTAAAGAGATTGTGAACGGGTAACAATGTGAGAAACACTTGGAGAGCCAACATTGATACTGGGCAGACTTGAAGGCCACTCATAAACACCATTAACAAGCTTCCCTTCCACTAGCAACACCCTTGTGCTCAAATCCTTCACAATAAACACGAAAGGATTAAACACAACCTCAACATTATTAGTAACACATAATTGATAAACTGAAACCAAGTTTTTGTTCAAAGCAGGCACACATAACACATTGTTCAATTGTAATGTTTTCGAGTTTGACAAAAGCACAGCAAAACCTGTATGAGAAATAGGGTAAGCAGTACCATCACCAAGAAGAACGTCATCAGTTCCATCATATTCGGAGTGTATAGACAGATTCTGCAAGTCTTGAACAACATGTTGGTTGGCTCCTGAGTCCATAACCCACCGTGGATCACTAGATGGCATAGACGTAGTCACACAGTTTACTTGTGGCTTAGAAGCAGTTTTCGAAGAGTCAGATTCGAATAGCCATGGTAACAGCTTTTTGAGCTTGTGACACTGCTTCGTGTTATGTCCTGACCTATCACAGAATTGGCAAACAATTTTGCTTTTGGAATTCAAAGAATTCCCAGAATTTCCAGAATTTCCAGCCCAAGATGTTGAATTAGTTCGATTCTGCACCTGATTGGAGTGTGTTCGATTTTGGCTGGAACCTGTTCTTCCTGCTGTATATTGCACAGTCGTAGGAGCAACAACAGAAAAAGCTGCACGAGACAATTGACTCTCAAAATCTGTGAGCTTATCATGAAGTTCATCAAATGTGATCTCACTATTTCGAGCCCTTAGAGCAGCAGCAACCTCCTTATAATCTGGTGGTAATCCATGAAGAACATGGAGAACAACCTCATTCATAGAAACAGTAACACCGGCTGATCCAAGAGTGGCAACTGTGGCTTTGATTTTCTGAAGAAATTCTGTAACAGATAATGAACCCTTCTTAGCATTAAACAAGGATTCTTGTAAGCTCATTATACGAGCTTGAGATGGTTTCACATATGTTTTCTCAAGATTATGCCAGACATCATAAGATGTTTTCTCACCAACCACATAGGATATGAGATCTGGAGATAGAGAAGCTACAAGCACACTTCGCAGTAATTGATCCTGTCGAAACCAAAAAGGATCGGAGGCAAGATTAGGTGGAATTGATTTCGCCACAAATTTGAGCATATCATATCCTATTAATAAGGAATACTACTGGGTATGCCATGACTGATAATTTGTGGGGGTTAATTTGAGTGGAGCTTAAGCAGATGCATTAATTGAAACGAGTTGCGTTTCAGAGGTCTGATTAAGGGTTGCGGAAGGAACAACAGTTGGGGAAAGAGTAGATGAGGTATCCTCTAGTGGGGTAGTCATAATTTCAGACGAAAGAAAGCTGGATCGATTAAGAGAAAAGCTGTTGAGCTTTTTAGCTCTGATACCATATAACAAGTAGAGAATGAATGGTAATTCACACCTATGTATTGATTATACTAGTGTTTAAATACAGAGGTTATACAAGAGTCCAATCCTACAAACAAGGACTACATACATATCTATACAACTAAATTAAGTTTGAAACAGTAGAGCTAACTCTTATTTTATCTAATAGAAGGAACATGATCTTCTTTTCATTGTTAATTGGCCGATAACATTTGTTAGCGTCAATAACCTTAAATTCGTGATTAAATGTTTTAAACATTCATATAATTGTGGAACGAACTTAATTGAGAGAGCTTTTTCTTTCATAAAAGCATGCAGCATGCATCAAAGCACCTTTCAATAAGGAAGAAAAATTAGGTAGAAAAGTCCTAAGGATTTTCAATAATATTATTTGATTAATATAGTTAGAAAAACTACATACCTCTTCATCAATAAATATCATGTTAACACTTATTAGTTCATTATTTGTTTTAAAATTTACCGCATTCCAAAGTCTTATCACTGGAACTTTAATTATTTGTGTATATGTGTTGAAATCAAACGACGATAAAAACTTGTAATCCAATTTCTTGCACAAATTCAAAACCAGTAAATATGCATGTATATTATTTGTTTTATGAATATTAATTTCAAAGTGAATAGTAATTGGAAAAATATTAAAAGATTAAAAATCATAACAAACTAAATTTATGTACTTGTTTTTCATGTAATTAAATCCACTGCAAAATTTTACTGCATAGCTAAATAAACCAAAAAATTGTAATCTAATGCAAAACATATACATAGAAAATGCAAACTTAAAAATCATCAAAAACACAATAAATTAATGAAAAGATATTTAATTTAGATGCAACTTCAAGATAATGAAGAACATTTATAATGAAAATGATCATGAAGAACATTCATATCTTATAAGAAAGAAGATATCCACACAAATTGAAATACGAAAAGAAAAAACAAAAGAATATCTCAGTGCCATCAAGCAGTAGCTAAACAATCTAGAATCAGAACTCTATAATCAAAATATCATAATGCATTCAAGGAACAGCTAAACAATCTAAAATCAGAACTTTATAATCAAAATATCATAATGCATTCAAAGAAACTATGTTATCCCAGCAAAATATGAAAACTTGTTAATGTAAATATCAATAGTTAACCAATATTTCAAGAATTTAACAATATTGTTACTGTTAAAAAATTAAATAACCATTTCCAACATGAGAGCCTACTTTACCTTGTAGGAAAAAAAAATTGAAACATGGAATTTTTTAGAGAACCGCAAAAAGATTCAGATCAAGTCCATATTAAGTCATTCTCTTGATTTTGTTTTAGTTTTTTTTTTTTTTGTTGCGAAATGATAACTCTTTTAAGGTTGTCATATCATCTATTTTTAATAATACTACAATATCATAATTTTTTAATTTTATATTAATTTATCAATTTTACCTTTTTTCTTTTTGATTAAAAAAAACTTAAACCATTCAATTTGATATTGATTTAATATTTAATACTTCTTTTAAATTAATTTTAATAATTTATATAAAATTTAATAATTAATTATATTTGTGATTTTTAATCTTCTATTAAATAATTACATATTAGTTTAATTTTATAATATTAATTAAATAAATTACATTTGTGACTTTTAATTTTCTATAAACTAATTAAACATTAATATAATTAAATAATATTGATTAATATATATTTTTTTTAAATTTAAAAAGTTTTAAAAAGTATATAACCATTGACCTTCATAATAAATTAATTATAAATTAATAATTTATTTATAATAACGATTAATATATATATAAATTTAAAAATTAAATAATAAAATATATAACTTTTAATATTCCTATCAAATTAATAATACATTGATAATTTATATAATAATATTTATATTAATAACACTTTCCATAAAAATCTAATAATTATAAAATTTTTCACTCAAATTTTTCTTCTTACTTGAAAAAGGTTGCTTGAATTTTTTTTTTAATCTTTTTTTCTCATTTTTAAATTTTTACATTAATAGTAAATTTTTCTTCTTACTTGAAAAAGGATGTTATATTTATATTTATAGCAGAGATATATGTATATATATTTATTTATTTATTTATTTATTATTGATTAGTAATCATGTTCAGTTATGAAATAAAAATATTATATTTACTCACCAATATTATTTTAATAAAATTATTATAAAATATAAATAAATATTTTATTTTATATTTTTTATAATTTAATTTATTGTTACTTTACATATAAATTATTTATATTTATTATATTTATTTGTATTTTTTTATTTTTATTATCGCTCAACGCAAATAAGGAAATAGAAAATAAAAGATTTATTTTTAATAAACGCAAAATAAATTCTCATCAATAAATCAAAAAGTACATATGTAAGGTACAAATTAAATTATATAATTTTAAAATATATAAGATGTACATAACTAATGAAGTTATCGGATCTTCTTGAACTTCTTTAATGCAAATAATGGATAATAGTAATATGTCACGGGCAATATGACTTTCAGCGGGACACTCATTTTATATGTTATTTGTTATCTCTCATACAATAATGACACCTTTATTAGAAAATGACAAACTTTCATTAGATAATGACAAATAATATTTAATAGAGAATGACAAATAACCTCTATTAGAGAAACAAAAATAACCTTCAAGCAAGAAAAGATAAAATTTCATAATAAAAACTTAAATTACATTCAATTTTATTCTAAAAAATGAAGAAACACAAAAATAAGACACAACTACTAGATTTCAAATTTATATTGATCTGAAAATTATTTTGAAAATAAACTACACAAATAAATATGCAAAATTAAAAAAATAATATTAAAATCTAATAATAGATTAAAAAGAAAGATAGAAAGGGTATCGTCTATCAATGAACTGACAACAGCCCCATAATCTGTCTACGAAAGAAGAAAATAAAAATTTATAATTGCTACATAAGCCAAAAAAATATAAATTATAATTTTATAATTTATTATTATAAAAATTAGAATTTAAAAAGTTAAGAATTTAAAAAAAATTAAAATTTAGCAAGTCAAGAATTTAAATAGATAATAAATAATTAAATATTATCTATTATTATTTAAAAATGTTATATAATATTGTTATATTATTGAATCTAAATAAATCCAGTTGAACCATGGATCAATCATCAATCCAGATCGGTGTCATGTCAGATTATAAAAATATTGTTCTTTAGTAAAAAAAATTATTCTACTAAATAATGACAAGTCGTTTATGAAAAATAAATACATAAATAAAAAAATAAAGTAGTTTGAATTAAACGGAAATATTTAGATTTTTCTTTTTTGTGATAGTAATTATTTATTTTATTTTAACTAAAGTAGTATTTATAGTTTTTTTTTACTGAGACAAATAATAAGTGACGGAAATTAATTTAACAAAATTTATTAATATTATTAGGGTTTCTACGTATATTATGTGATAATAAATAATTATTTCTCTTACAATTTAATTTATTATATTTAATCTATAATGAGTTTGTTAAGAAATATATAGTTTTAACTCTTTAATTAGTTGTTAATATAAGTCTTTGTTTAATAATTTTTAATTTATTAATTTAATTTATTAACTATTGTAATAAAAATATTAGTATAAATTAATTATATTGATGATCAGTGGCGGAACTATGGAGATCACAAGGGGTCATCCAACTCCTCTTTATCGATGGCCAGAAGAGAGAGGTGCATGACCATCGGTGCTGCTATAAAATCTTAGCGTCTCCCTCCCTTGAAATTTCACAGATCAATGAGGGGTTGGAGAATCTCTCGTTGTAAATTTTTTTTATTTAGTCTCTGAATAAATGACATCTTTTTACCATGAACAAATTTAAAAAATAAGTCAACCTAATAAAACAACATAATTTCACTAGAGGCCAACTTTAAAAAAATTATAACTTACCTTGGCTGAAATGATACCGTTTCAGCCAAGATAAGTTAAAAAAAGAATGATGCTGATGACTAGTGGACAGCGACAGCAGTGAGTAGAAAGAAGAGGAAGAGGAAGGAGATGATCAAATCATAAAAAGAGAAAGAGAGCAACTAGCAGCCCATCATCGGCGAACTACTAACCGCTGAACTACCATTATCGGCGACAAACGATGGGGAGAGTAAAAATTTTGCCACTTTCACAATCTCCTAATTTCACTACTGCTCATGATCAAGTGAAAAGATTATATTCACATATCATGTGGGCTGACTAGTTGATGGTAAATTATTTATTGATAATCCAATGAAACATATGCTCAAAAAAATTATAAACGGGCGTTACCACTTCAGAGCACGAAGTAACACTCATTTATATGATTTTTCTTTTCATTTTATACCCAATATCTCGAGTCCTTTATATGATTTCTTTCTTTTCTTTTTTGTTTTTTTCATTTTATAGTTGTTATTAATTGTCACATCAATTTACTAATTAATTGTTTAAGCCTCAAACAGTGGCGTGATACACTTAAAAATTGTGTTAAAATTTATTCTCTTTTATTAAAATTCAAAACTTAAAGTTTGCGATGGAATTTTTATGTTTTCTTGTAATTTACAATTTGTTTTTCATTTATTTACTTTTAGGTGGGGCAAAAGGATAATTTACGCAACTTGAAAAAGAAAAGAATAAAAGCATATACAAATACAGAAAAAGAGGCTTTGGCTTTCCACTCCTAAATTAACTGCAAAGACAAAATGAGGCTAATCCTAATTATATTTTTAAAAAATTAAATCGCAAAAGCCATGTCATGCTCCTCTCTCCCCATTACCGTTATCCAAGCAATATTCAGATGAATTCAATACCACGTAAGCTAGCAAACGTGTCAACCAACTACTTGTCTTTATAAATCCAGCGCAACAGCCACGCGTCTAATCTCGGTATACCTGCTGCATAAGATAATGCATCTTTCTCACTAACTCACTCCTAATGGGTTCCACCACCAGGCCTGAAAACAGAAACAAAGTATTACGTGTTTGTTTAGGAGAAAATGTTTTTAAGGTTTTTGTATTTTTTTCGCCTCTCAAAAATTTTAGAAAATTAACTAATAAACTATATTTTTGTGTACAATAAATCTTTTTTTAAAAGAAATAATCTTTTTTTAAATAAACAAAATTATTATATAAATACATTTTTTTTACTTCATTACAATTTAATTCTTTTTTTAATTCATTGTTGGTAATCAGCTAACCATCATCACAATTTTTTTTCATATTCTATTATAAGATCTTTAAAATGTGAAGTATTTACAATTTATTTAGATTAACAGTTTTAACATTTTTAGAAATGTTATTTTAAAAAAAAATTGTTGCAAAATAACTGGAGATTCTACGTACAAGTAAATTTTTAAATAATTGGCTAAAAAGAAAATACTTAAATAAATAGACAACACACACCGCGCAGTTTTGTAGCTGAAAGGCTGTAACGTTTCGCTTTTAATTTTTGTCCAATTTTTTTTGTCCATTTATCTCTCTATAATTCTGCGTAATGTCTCGGTGATTGCTATTGCATGGATCGCGACGCCTATTTATATATATATATATATATTTTTTAATACGCATAGGAAGGACAGATAAGTTATTTTGTTGATATCGATACAATGTGCAGGTCTGAGAAATTGAAAAGGTCTTGGAATAAATTGTCATCCTGGGCATTCTGATTAAATCTAGGAGAGAGGCTGACTACGAAGAGAAATTGTGAATTAGGGACTGTTTGGTTGCGTGGAATATAATGGGATTTTTCAGTACGATATTCGGTTTTTTTGGATTTGGTATTGGAATTTCAATGGGAGTTGTGATCGGTTATTACCTTTTCATATATTTTCAGTCTAGCAACGTTGAGGTATTCGATTTTATTCGATGTTAATTTTCTATGGATTGCTTGTATCTAATCTAATTTTTCTCGTTTTCTGTCTGTTTGCTGAGAAATGCAAGGAAGAAAACAATATTTATAATTTTTTATGTTGCAAAAAAAAAAAAGAAAAAGAATGAGAATTGCAAATTATGGTGGTTCAGTTACACAAGGGTTCATTTCAAATTTGATTGAGTAGAATTTGAAATTTTTTACGTGTTGATGTAACCTTGCCAGAGTCATTTTATGGTTTGCTTGTTCGGTTGTTTAGGATCCTGAGATTCGTCCTTTGGTTGAGCAAGACTCAGAAACTTTGCAACGAATGCTTCCAGAGATACCCCTGTGGGTTAAAAATCCAGATTTTGATCGTGTGAGTAACTAATATCTCTGCCATTCGCCCTGTGAAGTAGAATTTCATAACTATCCTTTGCATTTTATTCTTGACAATTTTGCTAACTTTTGGATTTTGTGTAGATTGATTGGCTAAACAAGTTTCTTGAGCATATGTGGCCTTATCTAGACAAGGTTTGAAGTTTGTGATCAAACTTCAGTTTTCTTTTATGGTAGCCTGTTGCTTCTCCTAATAGTTTGTGTTGAATATTATTTTACTAATTTACTTTTATTCTGAAGGCTATTTGTAAGACCATCAAGAATATCGCAATCCCAATTATTGCTGAGCAAATTCCCAAATATAAAATTGATTCAGTTGAATTTGAAACACTTACTCTAGGATCCCTGCCACCAGCTTTATCAGGTTAATATATCTCCCATCTTTAACTTTTCTTCCTTTTATTGTATTTATGTATTGAGAAAATAAAATGCCATCTTAAGCTTTGTGTGGAGTTGTTTCATAGTTTTCCCACAAATGTTGGAGACATTTATATGCTTCTACATTTCACATTAGAATTTGCAATGACAAGTTGTGTGAGCCTTTATAAGTTAAGAGTAAAGAAAGAAAAACATAAACTGAACTCTGACTCTTAAAATGATGGTAAGAGCTTATTGCTTCATTGCATAATATAATTTTATAGTCAGCTTTTTAGGTGATCCAGTGATTATCTAGGAGTATAATTGCTATATATTTTTCCTGGACAGATTTCATAATTATGTAGAATCAATACTTTCTTTGTTCTATTTCACCTTTTTCACAAGTTGTTTCTTGTCAGGAATGAAAGTTTATATCACTGATGAGGAGCTGATCATGGAACCATACTTAAAATGGGCTGGAAATCCTAATGTCATTGTTGGTGTTAAAGCATTTGGGTTGAAAGCAACTGCTCAGGTTAATGCATTCTTCTTTTACTTATGAAGAAAGATCACAATGTTGTTAGCTTATGTTTGAGAATTTTAGTTATCTTATTTTCAACTGTTTGAATAATATCAGGTGGTGGATTTGCAAGTTCTTGCTTTACCACGTATAACTCTTAAGCCCTTGGTTCCTTCTTTTCCTTGTTTTTGCAAAATCTTTGTGTCTCTCATGGAGAAGGTTGGTGAATATATATTTCTCCCTTTCTTACCCTGATAATTCAGTAAAATAGAAAAATGTTGACTAAAAGTCTAGAACTTCTGCAATATAGATGCTTGTCTTTTTCCTTATGATGTAATTTATATTCCTCTTCTTTATTTAGCCAATTTAATTTAATAAGCAATTTTACATTTGTAGGATTGCTGAGGAAATTTAATATTGGACTAGTTAGCTTGGCAGTTTTGTACTTTTATCTCTCTATATACGGTTATAGCCTCTACAGGCACATTTAGTTTTTTGTTAAAATAAAGTAAGTTGGTGTTAGAACTTGGGTTCATCACCTTGTCAGACAGATCATTTGCTTGTGTTTCACATATCTCTGTCAAAAGTTCTTTAAATGGCATACTTGAAGGAAAGAAATAGCTGAAAAGATTAGCTTTGTTCTAATGGCAGTATTAATTTCTTCATTTGTCATTAGATGAATATTCCTAGAACACTGTTTTTAGAAGCCCTAAATATTGCAATCATAATGCTGTTAAAGTCAATTATGGATAGGAAACCATATGAGCCATGCTTTGGCATGTCCATCTGCAACTTATTTATTAAATGAGCAGGTTCATGCTAGCCTCATTACTAAACTACCTGGTCAAAGTGTGATATTGTCCAAACTCAGCTTACCTGTAAATGAGGCTAAAAACAAGCAGAATGTCACCTTAGTTTACTTAAGCTGTAAAATGAGATTATGTACTATTTATTTAAATAATTTCAATATGCTTGGCCATGTTTTTTCTCGTTACTACTATTATGTGAACTAAAATTTGGAATTTTAGAGGCCACTCTAGAGGTATATGGAGTTCTTTTTGGGAAAAAAAACTGTAAGTTTGTCATAAACCTTGAAAAACCAACCCAGAAAGCTAGCTTGGAGAGCCCAACAACCATATAAACCCACATTGAAATCTATACTTTCAATGTGGCATCTAGTCCTATTATCTTGCACCTAGGATCATAACAAAGTTCTAATGGATCTTTTTAATAATAGTTTTAAGTTTGTTTGAAACTAATGTCAAAATCAAATTATTAACAAGCCTGTATATGAGTTGCACATAAGCCTTTAATTGGTATAGGTTGTTAATTTTAAGTCATTTGAGCTTTATCTAACTTGATTTTGGTTCATAAAGCAATGAGTTCTGAAATTGTATTCAAGTTTGGCTCATTAACAACGAATGAGACCATATGAATTTTTATCAAACAAAGCTTTCAATACTTTTTGAATAACTTGACTCATCTGCAGTCCTGCTAATATAGTAAGGGCATTTAGGAAAGATTTAGTATTATTAGCAATTTTGGAGATTGGAGAACTTTATTTTGTAGTTTGGTTCAAATTATACAGCATGAATGATGCTTAAACTTTGTTTAATTATATGATTTTTCATAGCCACTTTCTCTACTCTTCATATGGTTCTCCATTGACATAAGAACTTTAGAGGTTGGTTTATTGTGACTCATTCATCCAAACTCTATCTTAAGTAGAGTGATGATAAATTACAAAAATTAGTCATGCCAATTTTGCATGTCAAGTAACAGGTTATTTGAAGTTAGGGGAACTTGTTATTTTTGCTCATGCCTTATTTAATGACCTGGGGATTATAATCTTAGATATAATTTAATGATTTTTTTCTTAAATTCATCTATGAAGCAGAATTCTTGGTTCAGAAATATTCTTTGTGTATCTAATTATTATATTGAATTTACAGGATTTTTTTATTATAGAAATCTTCAACTTAGATTTGTTGCTTTTGGTCATAAAGAGTGCATATGCTGGGTACCACTTTTAATAAAAAAAAATTGTTTATTTGTTTCTGGTTTTGTAGCCACATGTTGATTTTGGACTGAAGCTTGTGGGAGCTGACCTCATGTCAATACCTGGCCTCTACAGGGTCGTCCAGGTGTGCTATCTTTGAATTTCTGTCCTGTTTTATCCCCATTTTTATTACTTTTTGTCACTTAACTAATTGGCATATTAAGTTTGCTAAAAACATTACATTGAGTTTCAAAGTCAGAATTTGGTTTCTGAGAGTTGGATATGGTGTCTTCCTGGTAACATTGTGGTGCCTTTAGTTTGATGGTTGATGGTTCTATGCTGATGTTAAATATGCATATTAAAACATCTATCGTATGGCGGCATCTCCTTGCACAATTGTCAAATAATTTCAACAGGAAATGATGGATGCTATTTATTGTGTGACTAATTCATAATTTTGTAGTTGCCTAATGAGGGACAAAGCAAATATTTAAAGAATAGAAGATCAGATATTTGTCACTCTCCCGTAATGTACAAATCATGTCTCTCTTGTTAACTTTATATGCTAAATAATAAAATTGGTATGTAAGTGCCATGTGAAGGAATTCTAAAATTTGACTGCATTTGTAGCTAATATTGGTGTTTTGATTTCATTGTTTAAACAATGTCATTTTCTCCTTACAGGAGATTATTAAAGATCAGGTTGCCAATATGTATCTATGGCCTAAAACCCTTGAAGTACAAGTTATGGATCCTACAAAGTATGTTTTTCATATGTGTGAGCTTTGACAACTTTAAAAAATTTTCATTAAGTGAATATTTTGCATTTTCTAAATTAATTGGAAAATGCAGAGCTATGAAGAGGCCCGTGGGAATTCTTAATGTGAAAGTTCTTAGGGCAATGAAGCTCAAAAAGAAAGATCTTCTTGGTGCATCAGATCCATATGTGAAGATAAAGTTGACTGAGGATAAGCTTCCATCAAAGAAGACCACTGTAAAGCACAAAAACTTGAACCCTGAATGGAATGAGGAATTCAGTTTGGTTGTTAAAGATCCAGGGACTCAAGCTGTAGAGTTCCATGTTTATGATTGGGAGCAGGTATATGCGCATTTAGGAACTAATAATATTCTGGTATGTATTTGTTTATTTTGAGCTGTTTATTTCCTTTTCTTAGGTTGGCAAACATGATAAGATGGGTATGAATGTAATTCCTCTAAAAAATCTTCCCTCAGAGGAGCATAAATTTATGACTCTTGAGCTCCTTAAAAATATGGACATGAATGATCCTCAAAATGAAAAGTCACGGGGGCAGGTTGAGGTGGAGTTAACGTATAAACCCTTCAAAGAAGAGGACTTGCCTACAGTTTTTGAAGAATCAAATACAGTGCAGAAGGCTCCTGATGGAATTCTAACTGGTGGAGGTCTGCTTGTGGTGATTATTCACGAGGCTCAGGATCTTGAAGGAAAATACCATACTAATCCACATGTACGACTTATTTTCAAAGGGGAGGAGAGAAAAACTAAGGTATAACATATAAATACAGTTTTGGCGTTTGTCATATAAAAGTTTATATATTTACATTTCTATTTATATGGACATATCTTGTGGTCTTTTTATTTATGACAAATCTTTGCAAGTCTTGAAATTTTTGGGAGACTTGTATTGAATTTTCTTTTAGTTTGTGTTGGCTGAATACTATTTGGTGGTTACATCTCAGTAATTTTCAATGGACAGGGCAGCTGCTGTGAAATAAATGTTGGCATACCTTCTAATGAAATTGTTGATCACTTGAGTTCAATCCATTTTTTTTATATGTTGATTATGTCTGCTGTTTAAGTGTAGAATTTCAATAATTAAGAAACTTTTTGTACATTGCAATGTGATGAATGATGTGATATATATGGTTAATCTTTCTGTCCTCTGTTGGTACAGCATGTGAAGAAGAATCGAGATCCCAGATGGGGGGAAGAGTTCCAGTTTATGTTGGATGAGGCTCCCACTAATGATAAGCTGCATGTGGAAGTTGTCAGCACCTCATTAAGGATGGGCTTGCTGCATCCTAAGGTATGGACCATATAGTTTAATTTTTTGTACAAAGGCTGGAAGAGAATATTATTGAAAGTAATCATTTTCATTTCACTTGTGATGATGATATACTAGTGCGGCATCGTTTTTTTGTTCTACATATTGAGCCTGAATAAGAAGAAAGAAAGAAAGAAAGATATAAAGAAAGAAAGAAAGAAAAATACAAATTCTGTGGAATTTATTTATTTGTTCTCTCAAGGCTCAAGACTTTATCTTGGCTTGATTGAACTAAATCATTTTGCACCTTTTCTTGGAAGATCAATGCGAAGGAATATTAGTTTTGTTTTTGACCAGTTTGGTAACTGCAGAATTGTTTTGTGGAAGTTTTTCCCCCAAGTCCATTCTTGAATAATAGTTATGTTTCATGTTTTTCATTGTTTGAGCAGGAACTTATGGGTTATGTGGATATTAATCTTGCGGATGTTGTTAACAACAAAAGAATAAATGAGAAGTACCATCTTATAGACTCGAAGAATGGACGGATTCAAATTGAGTTGCGGTGGAGAACAGCTGTATGAACTTATTGATTGTCTTGTTTTTTCATCATTTCACCTTTTTTTTTAAATCTGGATTTTGGTTAGAGGTAGCATATGACACGCATGTCTTGTAGTTTCTAGCCTAAAAATTCACTGAATACGTCTTGTAGAGTTTCCCTCCAATTTTTTTTTTTTTACTTCTATAAATGGTTGCAATAAAATAAGAGGAAAAAAATGATTATCTTATAATGTTTGGGATTTTTTTTCCAATTGTCAGAGGAAAATATATTGTCAAAAGGTATTTGTTATTGTTATTTAATGATGGATTAAAAAAGAAAAACAAGTTGTGATAACATTTGAAAAGCACAAAACATGACTTTTGCTTGTTTTCTATATCCGTCACAACGTTTTACTACTGAATTACCGCTACCAAAAACAAAAGATCCAGCTCAAGGGATGTTTATGGCTAAGATTGACCTTTCTCGTGCTTGGAAAATGATTTATTAACAGAGCCAAAGGCTGTTGTTGACTGGCTGTAGCAAATCAGTACAGAGGACAACTCAAGATAAAACTACGGCTGCAATTCTGCAACGGATCAATAATACATACCACAATTGGGCGAAATGAACCTGGCAAATTTAGCAATTTTCTTGGTGAGTTGATGATCCTTGGCCAATAATTTTGTTAGGCTTGTCTGTGAACAACATGTTGTAAATCTTTTATGCAATGTTTGGGACAAAAGTAGGAAGGGGGAAAAATGAGGTGAAGTGAGAATAATTTTCTATAGAGGCCGCGGCAATTCAAGAACAATCAATTCAAGTTTAAGAAATTTTTGAACTTGAATCAAATAGCCTATAGGACGGTTTAAAGTCAATTTCAAAACCGGTGGTTCTAGTTCGAGACGGAGGCAATTCGATAGGACAATTCTAAATAGTTTGAGAAGCATTTTTAAGACGGTTCAGAGGTGGTTTAGATACAATTCAAAACTTGGAAAATAGCTTATAGATGGCTTTAATTAAAGAATTAAAGGAGAAAAATATTTAGAATTAAGATTCAAAATATTAAAAATTATTTTTTTAAAAAAAAGAAAGAAAATATTGAAGACTATATATAGAGAGAGTATTTAAGAGTAAATTAATATACACACAAATGTATATAGTAGATAATATTATTGGAGCAGAAAATATATAGGATAAATTAAGATAAATTAATGTGAAATATATTTACAGGAGAAATTATAAATATATTTATAACTTATAATTTATAAATAGGAGAAATTATTAATCTTTCCTATTTATATGAGTTTTAAATAGGATAATTTATTTAAGAGTGTATATATTAATTGATATATAAAATTATATATATTATTTGAAATCAATTTTTCTTAAAAAATAAAGAAAATATTGAAAAATATATATTATAGGGAGTATTAGAGTGTAAATTAAAGAATATACATTATAAATAATATTTTAATAAAAAATAAAAGAGAAATTGAGATAAATTAATCTTAAATATATTTATAATAGATATTATAATATATTATAATAAAGAATAATAATAAGTTGATTTATAATATGAGCTTATAAGTATTTAAAATTTTAAGTACTTATTGTTTGTCATGAATGTTTATATGTGGCTAATAAATATCTAATATATTTAATAAACAATAATTTATAAGCATATTTATTATTAAAATGACTAAAAATAATATAATATTAAATTAGTAAGATTATTTATTTAAATAAATAGAAATAATATAGTAAATTATTTAATTAAATTAATTTATAAATTAAGTGTTGATAGCATTGATATCACTCAGTTAAATTTTTTTTAACTCATAGACTAATAAAATTATCTAAATAAATGTGCCGACTTTTATTTAGTATTGATAAGCTAAACCAAAAATCCTCATGTCTGTTTAAAAAAAATTAATTCATTATAAAAAATTATTATTATTTATAAATACTATTGATAAATTATAAATTTATAAATTGATGTGATTATTATTATTAAAAATGATCTTTTTAAAAATAGGATTCGAACTCCGGATAAAAACAAAAATAACAAATATTATTAGCCACCAATCAACACCATACTTGTTAAGATTTTAAATAATAAAATAATTGTATTGTAAACTATTTAAAAACTGAAAATTAAAATAGATGTGAAATTGTTGTAATTGTAGTATTGAATTGTGATCGGGATTCATGCTCAAACTCTTACACTTTCAGCCACGTAATAGTACAGGTACGTCAATCGTATGAGATAAAAACTCCTTGGTTTATCTAATCTTAATACCACTGGTCTCTCTTAGCTCTCAAAATCAAATAAAAACAATTTCCAATTTCCTCATTTTTCTGACCATTTCTTATCTGACATTGCTCGTTTCCTCTGAATGCCTCTCTCTCTCTCTCTCTCTCTCTCTCTCTCTCTCTCTCTCTCTCTCTCTCGTAGCATTTATAAGTGGACCTTTTGTTGTTTTTGGCTATTTATCTATTATGAAAATTCATTAACCAATTTTAAAATCAAAATAGAAGATGTCTAATTTAGAAATTAGAAGTCAAAAATAGGATGTGCGTAACTTAGGTAAATGGAAGTAAAAAATAGAGGTGTCTAATTTTCACCAACCATTTTTGAAACCTATATAAACCTCTTAGCTCTCATTTGAAAATCATTCCAAAATTAAGTCTTCTCTCTTTTCTTTGTAATTCTTTTTTGATATTAGTAGAATTATTTTGGTAGTGTCCGAGGACGTAGGCAAAATTAGCCGAATCTCGTTAAAGTTTGGTATTCTCTTTATTAATTATTTAATAGCTATTTTTTAGTATAGTTATGGTGGTATTTTGTGCTAGTGATTATATGTCTAGAAAAATTTTGTCTAAGGAAAGATTTGGTATTTAAGAGTGTCCATTGTGATCCATCTCTCTTTTCTAAAAATTTTTCTAGTATAATTGTTGGTGCAATTGTTCACACACTATACATATTATTGGTGAAAAATTAATCCAATTTCCATAATAATTGGTATCAAAGACAAGGTTTTCTGAGTATGTTCTGTGGTTGCAGCCTAGTTTGATCTTCCACATTAGAAAAAATTTTCTTGGATTATTCATATTCCTCATTTGTTAGCTATTAAATAATTTTTTGAAGCAGAAATAACAGACGACTCAGGCAAATCATCCACTCCAAAGGAGACAGCACCCACTTCGTCAATTTGGTCAAGGACTGCTGTGTCAAATGCTAGATTTACAGTAGAGATTTTTGATGGTACGGATGTGGCAAAGTGAGGTTCATATGCTCTCTTTCAGCAAGGTCTAGACATTGCAATTGAAAAAAAGAAACTAGAAGACATTGGTGAAAAAAATTGGAAAGCCATCAATCGTGTGGCATGTGGTACAATTCGATCATGCCTTTCTCGAGAACAGAAGTATGCGTTCTCTAAGGAAGTTTTCACAAGTAAATTGTGGAAGGCATTGGAGAATTTTCTTTTGAAGAAAAGCAGTCAGAACAAGCTTCATATGAAGAAGAGATTGTTTCACTTCACTTATGTTCCTGGTACCACTATAAATGAGCACATCGCCAATTTTAATCAGCTGGTAGCTGATTTGATGAATTTGGATATAACTTTCAAAGATGAAGATTTGGCTTTGATGCTGTTGGGGTCCCTTCCAGAGGAGTTTGAGTTTCTTGAAACAACTCTACTCCATAGGAAGGCTGAAGTGACTCTCTCTGAAGTAACTACTGCACTATACAATTATGAACTACGAAAAAAGGACAAGAAAAAGAGTTCAAGTGGAACAGCAGAAGCATTGATAGTGAAAGGTCGCTCTCAAAGCAGAAAGAGAGAAAATAAAGGGAGATCAAAA
Organism: Garcia nutans; assembly: GCA_947685225.1. NCBI lineage: Eukaryota > Viridiplantae > Streptophyta > Magnoliopsida > Malpighiales > Euphorbiaceae > Garcia > Garcia nutans. Next base: position 15,778,500 of record CANTUV010000018.1, on the reverse strand, counting down.
ATCAGACCAGCTAAAGATAAATGTGCCTTTTACTTGGAGAAAGGGCATTAGAAGATAAATTGTCCCAAGCTGAGTAATAAAAGCAAATCTGATAAAGAAAAAGTTGTCGTGAATTCAAATGTAGCTGAGTGTGATGATGAAGACTCAGACCTTTTATTAGCTGTTGTGTCATCAACAAGCTCTTCTAGTGTATGGCTACTTGATTCTGGTTATAGTCATCATATGTGTTTCAATCGGGATTGGTTCTTTGACTTTAGAGAACTAGAATGAGCAGCTGTTTGCACAACAAATGACGGTCCATATATGATTAAAGGAATTGGTTCAATCCAATTGAGGAATCATGATGGATCAATTAGAATGCTATTAAATCTCCGATATGTACCGAGTTTGAAAAAGAATCTCATCTCTGTGGGAGTCCTATAATCAAAGGGTTTCATTGTAAATGCAGCAGATGGAGTAATAAAAATCATCTCCGGTGCACTGGTGATAATGAAAAGATTAAGAAAGGCCAATAACTTGTATTGCTATCAGGGTAATGCAATTATTAGGACAACAGCAGTAGCTTCCAGTAATGATCAAGAGTTGAAAGTAACCAGATTATGGCATATGCGCTTAGGACATGCTGGTGATAAATTCTTGAAACTGTTGTTAGATCAAGGATTATTGAAAGAAGTGCAACCCCAAAAGTTAGATTTCTATGAGCATTGTGTCAAAGGCAAGCATACTAGAGTGAGTTTTGGTATTGCAATCCATGATACCAAGGATATTTTGAACTATGTTCACTCAGATATGTGGGGTCCTTCCAAGACAACTTCAATGGGAGGAAAGCACTATTTTGTAATATTTATTGTTGACTTCTCTCAAAGATATGGGTGTATACTATGAAGATAAAGGATGAAGTGTTGAGAGTTTTTCTCATATGGAAAAAGATGGTGGAAACTCAGACGGACAAAAAAGTCAAATGTCTCCGCACAGATAATGGTGGAGAGTATAAAAGTAATCCATTTTTGAAATTCTGCCAAAATGAAGGCATTGTTAGACACTTTACAGTTAGATATACACCACAATAGAATGGGGTGACAAAAAGCATGAATCGAACATTGGTGGAGAAAGTTCGGTATATGTTGTCCAATGCTGGGTTAGGCAGACAATTTTGGGCTGAGGCTATTACATATGCATGCCATCTCGTTAATCGCTTACCATCAGCTGCTATTGATGGTAAAACACCTTTGGAGATATGGTCTGAAAAATCTGTTACTGATTATAATTTCTTACGTGTTTTTGGTTCCACTGCATATTACCATGTTAAAGAATTAAAGTTAGATCTGAGGGCAAAAAAAAACCTTTTATGGGGATCACCACTAGTGTGAAGGGACTTCGACTTTGGTGTCAAGAAACAAAGAAGATAGTCTTTAGCAGAGATGTTACCTTTGATGAGTCTACCATGTTGAAAAAGGTAACAAATGAAATTTTTTCAGCAAACAGATGATACTCCGCAGCAGGTGGAGTTTGAAAGAAGAATTGTTGACCCAGCAATAAATAAAACAGATGAAAATACTCCTATGGTAAAGGTGGAGTCAGATAAAGAAGGGGTTCCAGCCCAAGAACCCCCACAGCAACAAGAATCTATTGCAACAAATAGGCCACGACGAGAGATTCGTAAACCTGCTCGATTTAATGATATGGTGGCTTATGCATCCCTAATTGCAAATGATGGCATTCCTAGCACTTATAATGAAGCTGTCCAAAGTTCAGAAAAGGAAAAATGGAGGAAGGCCATGAATGATAAAATGCAGTCTCTTGAAAAGAATCAAATATGAAAGCTAGCTAATCTTCCAAAGGGAAAGAATGCAATTGGATGCAAATGGGTATATACAAAGAAAGAAGGATTTTCTGACAAGAATGATGTTCGCTACAAGGCAAGATTGGTAGCTAAAGGCTATGCTCAGATGGAGAGAATTGATTATAATGAAGTATTTTCTCCAGTTGTAAAACATTCATCTATTAAAATTTTATTGGCCTTGGTAGCACAATTGGATTCGGAAGTCGTTCAACTTGATGTAAAAACTGCATTTCTACATGGAGACTTAGAATAGAAAATCTATATGACTCAGCCAGAAGGGTTCAAGGTTACTAGAGAAGAAAAACTGGTATACAAATTGAAAAAATTGTTGTACGAATTGAAACAATCTCCGAGACAGTGGTACAAATGATTTAACAATTTTATGATGAGACAGAAATACACAAGAAGCAAATACGACCATTGTATGTATTTGCACAAGCTACAAGATGGATCTTTCTTATATCTTTTCCTGTATGTTGATAATATATTGATAGCTTCAAAGAATCTAGAAGAAATTAAGAAGTTGAAGACTCGGCTGAATCAAGAGTTTAAAATGAAAGACTTGGTAGAAGCAAAAAAAAAATAGGTATAGAGATATACAGAGATAGGAAGAGAGAGAAACTTTGTTTGAATCAAAAACATTATCTGAAGAAGATACTACAATATTTTGGATTGAATAAAAAGTCAAAACCTATAAGTACACCGTTTGCACCTCATATGAAACTCAGTGCATCTTCATCTCCTAAAAATGAAGCTGAACGGGAGTACATGTCAAAGGTTTTATATGAAAATGTTGTTGGTAGCTTGATGTATGTTATGGTGTGTACAATGCCAGACATTTCACAAGCAGTTGAAGTTGTGAGCAGGTACATGCATGATCCTGGCAAATAACATTAACAAGTTGTGAAATGGATTCTACGGTATATTCTGAACACTGTAGATGATCGATTGAAGATGAACACTTTAGAGCGCAATTGGAGACGCTATTAAAAATAGTTTCTTTTGAGAGAAGATTTGTACATTGTAAATAGAAAAATAACCAAGGTGGAGAATTATTGTTTTTAGCTATTTATCTATCATGAAAATTCATTAACCAATTTTAAGGTCAAAATATGAGGTGCCTAATTTAGGAATTGGAAATAAAAAGTATGATGTGCTTAACTTAGGTAAACGAAAGTAAAAAATGGAGGTATCTAATTTTCACCAACCATTTTTGAAGCCTATATAAACTCCTTAGCTCTCATTTGAAAATCATCCCAAAATTAAGTCTTCTCTCTTTCCTTTGTAATTCTTCTTTGATATTAGTAAAATTATTTTGCTGGTGTCCGAGGACGTAAGTAAAATTGGCCGAACCTCGTTAAAGTTTAGTGTTCTTTTTATTAATTATTTAATAACTATTTTTTGGTATAGCTGTGGTAATATTTTGTACTAGTGATTGTATGTCTAAAAAAATTTTATCCTCTCTTTTTTGAGAATTTTTCTAATATAATTATTGATGCAATTATTTATACACTATACGTGTTATTGATAAAAAAAATTAATCCAATTTTACAGCACTTTTTACTCGCTGAGTTGCGATGGCATTGCCGGTGGTTGACACCGAGTACCTAAAGGAAATTGACAAGGCCCGTCGTGATCTCCGCGCTCTCATCGCCTGCAATGACTGTGCTCCTATCATGCTCCGTTTAGCTTAACCATTATCTTTCTATCACACATTTATTTCTTGTCTTAGTTTTAACAGTTGGTTGTTTAATCGATTTCATGTTTGTTTGTGTAGGTGGCACGATGCAGGGACTCATGATAAGAGCACAAAAACCGGTGGACCTAATGGTTCTATTAGGAACGAAGAGGAGTGCTCTCATGGCTCCAATAATGGCTTGAAGATTGCTATTTTGTGGTCTGCTTCTTTCTCTTTTTTCTTGTTTTCGTATATTTTCGTTCAATTTGACTGTGTGAACGGAAATTCTTAAAATTAGGTTGTTTACCTTTTTTCAGAAGAAGTGAAAGCTAAACATCCCAAGATTACCTATGCAGACTTATACCAGGTGATTATTTATTTTTATATTTTATTTAACGGTTTTGTCCTCAGTTTATTTGTTTTTCTTGGTTGATTCTCCCATGACTGCTTGATTTTTTTTTAATTATTATTTTCCTACTCTAATTTATCTCATATAATTTTTCTGAAGAACTAATTTTGAACTAATTTCTTCAATTTTTCTGAACAATTTTGAACTAATTTCATAGCTAATTGAGTTGGCATTTTTAATATGGATGAGTTGAGAATTCGAGCATATAAAAAATACAGAAGTATTAGAATTTTTTTTCTTAGAAAATTCATTATGTAAACTATATATTGGAGTAGATGGAACATAGTTTCTAAGAGGGTGTTTCTCAAAACTGGAGCTTTTTAGCTTATTGTGAATAAGTGATTTTTAGATTATAATCAGATTAAAAATAAGCAGTTAAGCGTTTCTGTAAACTAGCTAATAATCAGCTGATAATCAGTTTATAATCAGTTAAGTGTTTCTGTAAAATCAGCTTATAATCAGTTTTTAATTGTAGAAACTGTCAAAATGACCAAACTGTCCATAAGTTTATCTATTGTATAAAAATAATTTTTTAAATGTCAATTCAAAATTTATTTTGCAATAATAATAATAATAATAATAATAATAATAAAATTTAATAATAATAATAATAATAAAATTTCTTTGATGGGAACTAAAGTGTATAAGGTAGGTAAATTTGAAATATTGAAGATTAAGTAGGGATAGTATAGTCTTTTACTTGGTCAAAACTGCTTAAAAAATAAGTGCTTAAAAAAAAGTAGCAAAACCCAACTTTTAAAAAACTGATTAAAATCAGATTATAATCTACTATTTAAGTTTTCAGAAACACTTAAATAAACAACTTATAATCTAAAAACAGCTTATAAGCAGTTTTGACCAGCTTTTAAGTTTTGAGAAACACCCTCTAAAATGGTTTGATATCCCACCAAAGTGACCATGCAATTTCTGCTCAGCAGATACACTATATTTTCCAGATAGAGAATAACTCCATATTGGTTGTATTAGTGCGTCAACTTCAAGCTTAATACCAGAATTGATGGGTAATGGTGCCAGTGATTAGGTACCTACCTATCACAAAGGTTTCTTAGAGAGAGAGAATGTGTGCTGATAGATGTTCTTGTTAGTATTTGATTGACGGTTGTTAATATTAGGAGAGAGCAGATAGATCATCTTGTTAATATTTGAGCAATAGACCTTTTTGTTATTATTCGAGCAGTGGTTATTAAATAATTATTGTGTTTTGCAAATATGAGTGAGTTGGCTCATATTAGTTGCTTTCTTTCTAGTTTGCGGGTGTTGTTGCAGTTGAGATCACTTGAGGCCCAACCATTGACTTCATTCCTGGTAGAAAGGTACATGATTGTCACATATCTTGAAGTAATGGTTGATTTTAAAAATATAATATCGCTAACAGCTTATCCTTTTCGTAGGATTCAAAAATTTCACCCAAGGAAGGGCGACTTCCAAATGCTACACTAGGTATTCTCCATGGTTCAATAAATCTCACTTCTTCAGTTTTTGAACCCATATGCACACGAAAAGCTTTTAGAGTTATAACTTAATTCTATAAATGATAAGTTTTGAACTTCTGAGTTACATTTTTTTTATGCTGTGAATGATAAATATTTTGAACTTCTTTTGTAAGGTATGACTGCAAGGGGTATGTTTCTTTGTTATGTGAATGGAAGTTTATATGTTAGTTTATGATGTAAATAGCATTAGTAGACTTGTATACTGACACTATTTATAATTAAATTGAATGCCTAATGCGATAATGTGTTGCCTCCTTAAATTTCCACAGCCTAACTTTAATATAAATGAGATGTTGCAAATTCAATAGCCAGAATTTTCAGTTGTATCCTGAACTGCATGATTAGTCAAACTTGTGAGAAAGAGAGTGTGTTGTCTGCATGTGTTTTTTTTTTCAGGTTGTTTGTTTTGCATGCAGTGGAATTTTTTGACTATGAAATTGGTATAATGGTCAAGTGGTGCTTCAATTTTATCAACTAAACTAGTCAATGGATAAAGGAAATAAATTGCTGCATTCCCTGATAGCATGGTCTGGTATATATAAGCAATTTACAATTTCTCCTCCCATCTTTTATGGCCACAGGTGTTACATGTTAGGGGAGATAATCTGTTTGACCAACCTTATAATAATTGTTGCGCCCATACGTTGCTATTGGAATGCACTCTGTTGTATTTCCTTTCACTTCTGAGGAATATCAATGAACTCAGATCATTTTAGGTTCAAAATTTTTCTGCTTTAATACTGTCTATTACTTTAAAATGAATGTAAGTGTTAAAGAATTATGATTTTAAGATGGTGTTCGTACCATGTTTCGACACTTAATTTTTTATAAATCACTTGAAATGATAAGTTAAATTTTTAATATAAAATATTAAAATTTTAAATATTTTGTGGAAGTTATTAAAAATTATAAAAATATTGTAAGTTTATTGGATTATAGTATTAAATTTTATGATTTTTATTTTTTATTAAGTATAAAATTTCATTTATAAACAATGTAAAAATAGTGGCCTTTTAAAAACATAACAATCTAACATAAAAGAACTATAAGAAATTTTTTTAAAAAAATGATAATACAAAATTACATAGATATGCTGAAATATTAAAAAAAAAAAAAAAGGAAACTCTATGAAATAAAGCCCCAATTTGGAAATAGAAATAGTCAAGCAAAAATTAAATTGCATTATTCAAAAATTTCACAACATAGACTGATATATGTAAATTCTCTAATTGAGTAAAGTGTTCTTTCTATTTTAAATGAAAGCTGTATTTATAATCAAATTAATTGTTGCTTCAGTAATATATCATAATTTGGTGTCTTTGAGATTTAATTATATTATGAGTACTCTTTGATTGTTTTGTAGTGTTATTAAGAATTTTTATTTTGAAATAAGTGTTATTAAGAAATTTCATCGTAGACAATTTATGTAAAATATCATTTTAAATATAGTTCAACATTAAAAAATCATAACAGACAAGACATGCAACTAAATTGAATACCAAAAAAATAATAAATGGCAACATATTGTGATTTCTGCCGATCAGGATGTGGCTTGATTGGTCATCCTACCTTTCAAAAAAGTTGGTAGAATGCGGAGGTCTCGGGTTCGATTCCTGCCGACCACATATTCAACACCATTATGGTGCATGCTAGTACCTCTATGGTGCTCAGGGGAGGGCTACCCCTACTATGTAGCTCACAATATTATCCGGTCCGTTAGTGACCTCCTTAGTATCCAAAAAACATATTGTGATTTCTTGATCGTTATGTAAATAATTTTGAGTATTTTGAGTACTTAGATATTAATTTCAATTTTTTTAATTTGAAATTCATTAATTTCAAATTTTCAATTTCAAATTCATTAATTTCATCAATTTGAAATTTATCAAAAGGGTTTTAATTTGAAAATTGAAACTTAAATATTAATTTGAATATTTTTAATTTAACATATTTAAAGAAATAATTGTTATCATTTTTATTTTAAAAAATATATGATATGTGGCAAGATTGTGGGAAGACACATGGTGTAATATGGTGTTAGTAATTATGGATCTACATATAAATATATATATATATATATATATATAAAGAGAGTAATATTGCATAAAATAAAACCAAGTGCCATAATAATAAATTACCATTTGTATTAATTTAAAATAAAATTTGGATTAATTTAAGATAAAATTTAAATATTAAAGATCTTAAGAAATAATAAAATTTGATTATTTAAATTGATTATTTTTTAATTGTGAATATTTTTTGACATTCATATGAAGAAAATTAAGCTGATAAATCGTCATAAATAGAGAATCAAATTGTGAATACCTATACATTCAGAAATGCCTCTGACTCGCATTACCATTTTAATTGTGAATACCTTTGTGACAATCCTATAAAAAAAATAAAAAAGAAACTATAAAAAATACTAATTTATTGTTTTTTACATGTAATTGTGAAAGAAACTTACATTTTAATTGATTATTTTTTTATCTAATCACAATTTTAAATTTAAATTTAAAGGAATTAATGATATAGAGGGCGAGGAATAAACAAATAAGTATTAATTAAATTATCATATATATGATATATATTTGAAATTTAAAAAAGTTAAATACTGTAATAATTTTTTTAAAATTATATATATTATTGTTATTATAAAAAATATATAGATTTTTATGGTAATAGTAAATAAAATTTAAATAATTCCAAAGGAAAATATATTTGTGAAGAGCCTATAAAAATAAAAATAGAGCCTATAAAATATTAATAAAAAATCTCTTGATTAATTAGTGTTTTACGTTTGGGACTTAAAAAAAAATTCTTATGATTGAGAATTTTTTATGTAATCATAATTTTAAATTTAAATTTAAAAGAATTTAAATAATAAACCATAATCTTAAATACCTTGATCAATTAGTGTTTTATCTAATTATAATTTTAAATTTAAATTTAAAAGAATTAACAATATGTAGAACAAGAAATAAATAAATGCTATTCATAAATTAATTAATATCTGAAATTCAGCAATAAGTATGGAGAAGATTCTCATTAATTTATAAATTTCAAATTGATCATATTATTATCATCTTTCAAAACAAAAATATACATGATATGTTTATTTATAATCTTAAATACAAACTCAAATTTTTAATTATAAATTATCACGATGTCATTTAAAAGTATAAAGTATTAATTAAATTATCATATGTATGACACATATTTAATATTTAAAAAAGTTAAATACAATAATAATATTTTTAAAATTATATATATTATCGTTATTATGAAATTATAATATATAGGTTTCCACGATAATGGTGAATAAAAATCAAATGCTTCCAAAGGCAATTATATATATATATATATATATATATTTTTTTAAAGGTGAACGGTACCACCAAAATTTTTATTAAAATAAAAAAGAATGAGAAAAACTCATGAAAGTTCCGTACAAAACCCTTAATTATATATATATATATATATATAAAGCCTATAAAAATGATAAGGAGCCTTTAAAAATTTTGTTAAAATGTAAAATTTTAGTTTAAATTGCCAAAAAAAAGAAAAAAAAAAGCCCCTTATCCAATCATAGAAATTCAACCATAGAAATTGATGGCTTCACATATTAATTTCATCAACAAGGTGAAGAAAACTAAAATACAGTGAAATTTAAAAATGTACATAGTGCAATTATAGTAAATTTTAGGACGTAATAATCCAAATAATACATTCTCTCTGGTGCTACAAGATAAAAAGATGTTTTTCTAATATTTTTATTTTTTTAATAAATTTTTTATGTGATTTTAATATATCTATAAAAGAATAGGAAACTACATGAAAAATACTTATATACTTTGTATTGATTTTTAAAAGGGTATCAGGTTGTTTGTTTTAATTGCTAAATGATTTAATATAATGAGCCAGAATAAAGTATACAATGGATTCCATATTTCTAATGGGTATTAATAATATTTGGGGTTGTTCTATGTAAGATGACATGAAAATGAAACTGAATAAGTATAATTATAGGTATTGGAACTTCTATATCACAAATTAATTAAAATTTGTGAAAATTAGGAACTCCTAGTACCCTTCAATGGTGAGTGCTAAATATTTGTTTTAAAGTTTCTAACTTTGAATGGAAGCTAGCATAGTTGAATTAATTTCAGTGAAGTTATAGTTAATAAATCAAACAGAGAATTTTCAAAAGTAAAAAGGTCAATTGTGTATTTCAAGATACTGAACCAAACTTATTAATAAATTAAATAGCTATTTAATATCACCAATGTGAATTGTTTATATTTAGTTATACGGTATTCTATCATTCATTACTATCTTAAATAAAGTGTGTTAAATAAAATTATGGCTTCAAACCTTCAAAAGTTTTGACTGTTCTCAAAATATTAGCAACAAAAAATGCAAGAGCGCCATGCTTTTTATTATTTCTACATCATTACATTTATGAAATGATATTTGCTTTTGTTTGAATAGCTAAAGCTTCACCCCTATATATATAATTACAAAAGCAATCTGGGGATAGTATGAAATTTTAGATTTACTGCTACGTGTAAATTGAATAATTATTTATCAAATATCAATGTATTTAAGACTATAATATTATAATTATTTTTTTAGAAAATAAAGCGGATTTAAATCAAAATTCAATTTATTAAAACAAGATATATTCGCATTTACTATTTTTTATATCTTTTTCAATCCCTCCTTTCCCATTTATAATCAAATCTCTCACTGGTCGAGGGTAAAAACATATCACACTTAATTTATATATATACAATTTTCATTAGTAAATATACTTATCTAATTAAAGAATTATAAATAAAGATTGTTAATTACCTGAATTAAATTTAAAAATGGTTGAAATTGAGAGAATTAATTAAGAGTTAAAACAAATTATTTATCCAAAAATATAGGGGGAAATATAATAATCTAAAAAAATATTATATATATTTCATTGTTAAAAAGTGAGCAATCTTATTAATATTTGGTACAACTTTAAATAAAATGACTAATTTGATGATAGTTGTATGTGATACTGGTGTAATATTAATTTGGATTTACTTATTACATATAACAACTTTTTAATATTTTTAATATTTATTATATGATGTCTTGGAATGTTTTTTTCATATATAAAGATGTTAAATTAATCTATAACATAATAATTCAAATTTGTTTTCAGAGAGATCACATTCATGCAATAATTAGGAGATCATAAAATAAAGAAATTACAAATGAAGCTGCAGATACAGTGTATAAAGAAATTTTTTGCAATTTAATTTTAAATATTATTAGATATATTTTTATTAAAATTATTATAAATTATTATTCATTTTAAATTATATTATATTTTAAATAAGATAACATACATTTAATAAAATTCTATAGAACAAAAAAAATATCAATACAATTTTATTTTGTTATAAATTAATTTTTTTTAATATTATTTCGCGCATCGCGCGAGTTTCAATACTAGTTTAATATATATATAGACTACTTATATTATTCAACACTTAATGCTTTTAGTACCTAATGACTTTAAATGTTTAGTTCTATCAAGTTAAAAACTATTTAAAATGACATTCAAAAATTTTAAATAAAATTTTATACTAACTACAATAAAAAAAAATTACATTTTTTAAATAATTTTGTAATTTAAAAATTATTTCATTTATATTTTTAATTTTTAAAATTTAACACTTATTACATATCAAAACTTATCTTACTTATATTTGTTAGGCACTTGACTCATAAAAGGAATTGGACTCCTTCATTGGCTCAAGAACTTGACACCACATACAACAAGAAAAAAGAAGAATAAATAGAAGATGAGAAAAAAAAGAAGGCAAAAGATAGAAGAGTATATGAGACGAATGAAAGAAAAATTTAAGTTGTAATTCCTATTGGTTGTTGTATTTTGTTACATTCCTTTAATTATATCATAAGAGTTCCCTTCTATTTTCAATATTTTGCAAGTTCATTCTAACAACTTCACTTAATCCCATGTAATCACCGACAATCATCATGTATTTCACTAATCACTCAATCTAATAAAATTCCTAACTTAATAGAAGCTTCTTAGAAGCTATTAAGCCATAAATTAATATCTTCACTTAATTTGGACTATTGGAATTCATTAAGCTTTGGAAGACAGCAGGGGTATTAGTGATCCCAAAAGATATTACTAGAAATTGGCAGTTACTATTTAGGCACCAAAAGCTATTTCATGAGTTTCTAGGGGGTTCGCTCAATTTTAGCGATCTCTAGATCAAAGGTCTAATTTAGAAAAATATATGGTGTGATGGAGTTCATTGAGGGGTCATCAATCAAGAAAATGGAAAATTTATATTTGAGAATGAGCTTGTTTAGTTGATGGTAGTCTACACAAAAGCGCCAAGTTCCACCTTTCTTTTTATCAAGAAGTACTTGTGATGTCAATGAAATAGTGGTAGGCTTAATCAAGTTTTGGGACATCTCTTTGATTTGGGTTTCAATTTCAGTTTTTTAGTGGTAAGAATATCTATAAAGGCAAAAGTTAATTGGTTTTGATCCCTCTTGTAACGGGATATAATGGTTGTCGCTATGTCGAGGAGGTAAGGAGTTTGGAACTTCAAAAGTGGTTGCATAATGGAGGAGCAAGGCTGAGATACTAGGTGGAATTTATGAGTCAAATTTTAGGTTAGGGTTCGAAGGAAAGGTGTGTTATCAAATGAATTGGCACATGAGTCAACTAGCATGCACATGAGGAATATAACTAAACAACATTGTTTCCTCATTCCTCTTCCATTAGCTAAATAATTCCCTTATATGAAAGGGATTCGAGCGATTTGCTCTTAAAACCCTTAAAGCTCAATTCTATTCCTTTTTATATTAAATGAAATCTTCATTTGCTGGAAATTAAACAAAATTGGACTATGGTGCTTCATCCAGTCCACACCAATCACAATATCATGTCTTCCAATCCTTAACACCCAAAAATTGAAATCAAATTTATTGTCTTGTATAATCCATAAAAATCCCTCACACTCAGTTTTACCAATCATCGATTGTCCATTAGTTACAGTCATCATCAGTGTCTTGGCCTTTTTTACAATAGCACCCACTTCATTGATTATTCTTCATCTAAAAAACTATGCATACTTCCACTATCCACTAGAACTATAATTTGATAGCCATTTGGTTTTCCTTTAACTTTAAGGGAGTTAGTAGCTTCAGTCCCTTTTATTGCATGCATTGAAATTTCAATGTTATCACAATCATCACAAGCCATTTTTTCATCCTTTCTCTCGCCTTCCATGTAATGTTCGCGGTTGATTCGTATTACAAATCACACTTACAATAATGGCCCGGGGTATGCTTGGGATATGTATTTGGGGTGGTATTGTTGTACTTAGTTGCATTTGGGATTTTCATAGTTTGTAGTTTGTAGCTAGGTTTGGGACAGGTATTATGGGTGCTATTGTTGTATTTAGGTTGCATTTGGATTATCATAGTTTGTAGTTTGTGTCCTCTCTAAAATCACTTCTAGTCATGGGTTTAATAGCCAGGTTTATGTAAGTTGATTTAGTGAGGGGCACAATATAGTGATAATGCAATTAATTAAGGGATTGTTTTTGAAAAATGGTTGTTATTGATTGCTCATGAAGCTTAGCTTGTTCATAATCTTAGGTTAATATGGTGGGATTGAAAAGCTTAACCATCAGTTTCAATTATTTGCTAAGCCCATTAATGAAACTAGAAATGAAATACCTATCATGAAGAAACAGTTATAATTCAACATCAAATATTTCAACTCTTCGAACCATTCATGATACTTGTCAACAAAACCCTTTTGATTGAGCTTGTTGAAATCTTTAATATCTAATATTTTTAATCCTCTAAATTGGATGAATAAATTATTTGTGAAAATACTCCACCTTTTATCAGGGTCTTGCATCTGCTATTCCCTGAACCAGACATCGGCTTTATCACCCAGATAGAGAGAAGCGATCTCTATATGTCTGTATCTTGCTCTTCTAGAATTTTATAAAATTAGAAGTAACATTGACACTTTCTCATCTAGGCGCGAGGATTTGTGCCGTTAAAGCTACTTAATTTGATCTTGGGTACGCTGCCATGAAATCCTTGTTGGGTCTAAATGTTGTAAGTACGTATAGTTTCACTTAAGTGAATGAGTATGGGCCTTTGATGAAGTGGTTGTTTGTTGTAGCATGGGTTCACTTGTTGTTTGAGGAGTGAAATGAGGATTGGGAAGCATTCCAATTCCTAGAGAACAAAAGCCACCCTTGGATGTACAATAATAGTATCTTAAGGTTTAAGAATAATAATATCATAGGATGATAGTTCAATAAAAATATATCAATAAAATTTAATTGATAAGGAGGGTTCATAATAATTGGACCGATATCACAAAATAAATTAAATAATATGACAGATAACAAATAAAAATAACACCTAAGTACTATCACATAACACATATACATAATGATAGCAACTTCTATTTTACTAATTACAAATTTTTATGTGTACATAGCATGATAGTATATTGCCCCATCAAGATGAAATTTTATCATATTGGTTAATCAAATAGCTGAATATGGATCACATAGGCCCAGAGGCCACATTAGGTTTCACTATTCACAAATATAGAAATACAATTAGCATATGTATAAAATGGTTCACAATTTATCAAATGTTTCAAAATAACAAAGAACAGAACAAACACTATAATTTACCTTAAACTTGAAAATTTTATGTCACTCGGCCACTGATAATATTATATTGGTTTTGTGGCAATTCTTGATCTACATTCACATTTACACATATATTGCACTATTATGTTTTCTTTTTACTTTTTATTTGTCACTCTTGCTTTAGGTATTCATAAGGCACGTATATCTTCTTTTAACACTTTAATATTATTGTTAAATAATTATTTAAATTTCTTTTGAATTTATCTTAAATTAATTTTGAATAATTTCAAGAAAGTACATTTGATAAATATCTTTCAATGAAAACTAAATATATTTATATTTATTTTTTATTTTCATAAATATTAATTTATAATATTAGTCATATTAATAAATATAGACTTATTAAAATAGCACTAATATTGTTTATTTAATTTGTAAAATAATTCTTTTATATTTTAAACAAATCATAATTTAATATACATAATCTTTTAAAAATAAACTTTTCTAAATACTCCCAATTAAAGTAAATGCTACATAATTATTTACTTTAACTTTAATAATATTTTATTTTAATTTTAAATAATCAATTATATAATTATAATTACTATAATTACAATAATTTATACCGAGTTTAAAATTATATAACACTAATAATAATAATAATATCCATATTATTAATTACTAATTATAATCTTCTTTTATTATAAAAATTTACAAATTCCATACATATATTTATATATTCTTAAACTTAATTAATTAACTTCACAACTTTCTAATAAAAATTATAATTTAAATATTTAGTTAATTTCGCTCCTATACTATGTCGATATTTTTATTTTAAATTTAACATTTATTTACTACATATTTATTTCCATATTTATTTATTCTAATTTTTTTTAACATAACTAATTTATCAATTTGTTAAAATTACTCTTTCTAAATTTAAACTTAAATTAATTAGCTTCTTAATCATTATAAAAAATTATTTATAAACTAATTTAATTTATTATTTTTTAATATTTTTATTATTTTCTTCACAATACAATTTATTCATTAACTAGAATCACATATTCTAAATTTATTTAATTTCTTAAATCTCAATAATTTTCTTTTAATCACCACTAACTAATTAATTAATTCTAATATTAATTAATTCCATTTTAATTCATGAATCTTAATTAATTATAATTTTTATTAAATTTAAATTTTAATATATATAAGTATTTTTGTAAAACTCATTCATAATTAGCAAATGAAATATCAAATTGAAGTTAATAAAGAGATGATCTCAAAAATACAAGAATCGCCGATAAAAAATATCAAAAAAAGGCCGAAAAAGCAAACGTCGGTACTGACTTCGATCGGCGTGTGCGTCGCCAAATGATGGCCAATGGCAGCATTCCGATGGTCGTCGACTCATCTCCATGCAATGATTACAGTGGTCCGATACATGTCACCATCGGATCAACAGACGATGATAGATCAAGAAAAAACTCCGGTCGAACCCCTCTCTTCTCTCTCCCTTCTCTTTCTCTTTCACTTTCTCTCTCTCTCTCTTTCCCGTTTCATTTCTTTATTTTTATCTTTTTCTTCTTTCTTTATATATAATATTTATTTTAATATTTATTACTTTATTTTATTTTTTTTCATATTATTACAGTTTCCTTCTATTTTCATTATTTTGACAGCTCATTATAACAACTTCACTTAATCCCATGCAATCATTGACAAATGACAACCAGCTTGTATTTCACCAATCACTCAATCTAACAAAATTCTTAACTGAATAGAAGCTTCTTAGAAGCTATTAAGCAATTCATTAACATCTTTACTCAATTTGGCTACTGAAGCTAATGCAAAGACTTGGACTGGATGCAGGTCCTCACCTACGCCCATCTTTATATCATGCTGACCCTAGGTTCTGACAATATTTTCATCAAACACAACCTACAATGTTTATTTGTGTTATCAACCTTCATTTTGACAAGAAAAATCCCATTGTAAATATTTCTAAGTGCTCTAAACAATTTGGAATTTTGACTCTATTTGAAGCCGTCTTATTTGAGATGACTCATGCTAGTATAATATTCGAAATAGCACATCTAAATAACTAGCTATGATATTTGAAATAACTAAATAACTAGTAAAATTGAACCTTCAATTAAATTCAATCCATTTATGCATTCAACTCTATTCAAATATAAACTATTTAAATTATAATGTTAAATAAATTACAGTTGATTCAATTTGAATTATTAAACACAAAAGTTCATAATGTCTACTGAACAAAAAAAAGGATGATAGAAGTATGGACAATAATATAAACACAAGTATGACTAGTTTCACATAGTAGGCATTCTAAGCTTGAAACAGAAACATGTCCTCTTAGTGTATATAGATAGTTTACAAGATGATCCGTCTTCGACTAATTTAACTTCTTGGCAGGATACGCAAGCATCATTAGCCATGAAACTGAAATTGGAAGAAACTTTTTGGAAACAAAAGTCCCATGTTTCCTGGATTGCTTATGGAGATTGTAACACTCGGTTTTATCATAATTATGTCAAGATGCGTAGAAAGGTGAATCGCATTGTCTCTATTAGAGATGCTGATGGGTCTCGCATTTCGGATCAGGAATCTATTGGTTTGGAAGCTGTTAATCATTTCAGGGATTTATTTTGTAGTAATGATGATTTTGATCCGGATCAGGTTTCTCATATGTTGGAAGTCATTCCTATAATTGTTTCGTCTCAGGATAATAATGGTCTTGAAGCAATTCCTGGTGATTTGGAGATTAAAAATGCGGTCTGGCAACTTAATTCTAATAGTGCTCCGGGACCTGATGGTTTTGACGGTTATTTCTTTCGGCAGTGTTGGGACATTGTTTGTTGGGATGTCTACAGTGCTGTCAAGGAATTTTTCTTAGGTCTTCTGATACCGCAGGTTTTTAGCAGTGCCCAGATTGTGCTCATTCCTAAGGTTGAGAACCCTTCCAGCTTTTCTCAGTACCGTCCAATTTGTCTAGCCACATTTATAAGCAAGGTTTGTACCAGAATTTTGGCTAACATAATGGCACCATTTCTGCAGAATTTAATATCCCTTGAACAAGCAGGCTTTTTAAAAGGGAGTTCAATTCACTCTCATATTATGCTGGCTAATGAGATGATACATGATATTGATAAGTGTGAACCTCCGTTTCCACCCGAAAAGGATTCGGATGAACGTTCACTCGTCGTCAGGAGTCGCCACTCAGTTTATTTTGTTCAAAGGGAAAAACTAAGAAAACCCTTGTTTGACTCCGATAGATGCATCCAATGTAAAGGTCTCTAATCTGCGAACCCAAGGAGGATTCGGGGATTATGTCATGTATTCGACTAACTTTGTAATAAAAAAAAAGAAATAAACATAAAAGGGATGAAGAAAAGAAAAACAAACAGATTGTTAATAAATAGCGGACTTGCTACTTGGGGTGAATCCCAAATATGCCTACATACTCCCGTTTGAATGGGAGATCAAAGCCCATATAGTTCGGAAAAGCCTATTTAAAGGCGATAAAAATTATGCTTCATGCATGTGTGTGTGTATGCTTCGTGCATTGTCGGGCCTTTTGTCACAGTTGTGAGATTTAACACTTAGTGTAAAATTGTGCAATTTTAGGTTCTTTGTACCAAAAGGATGCAAATTTAGGCTCCGTGCCAAAAAGATTAACTGATTTGCGGCTTCATGCCGAAATGTTGAGTAATTAGTTAATTAGACCTTAGACCTAAAAGGATTAGGTCTTTGACCAAATAAGGATTGATTGATTTGTGGCTTAATGCCGAAAGATCTATTAATTAATCCATTAGGCCTTTAAATCTAAAAAGATTAGATCTTTGACCAAGAAGAAATTAAGAAGAAGATTGGAATGCTTATGATATGCTCGAATTGACAAAGGATGAATTATGATATTACCTTGTTTAGAATTTTCCCACTTCTAAGTTCCAGATCTTGTTTTCTTGCACTTTTAAATATGATTCTTGCTTCCTACAACACAATGTTAGAAATTCTTATCATAAAAAAATTCGTCAGCACGAGGGCGCAGGATGTCCAAAAGTCCCTTTTTCTGAAAATTTGAAGGCTATTTATAGGCAAAAATTGGGCTGGACGGCGGCTGAGACGCCGGGGCAAAAAGCAGAAAAATCGGCGGCCGGGCCGCAGGCTCTGGCTCCAAAAAAGGGGCCCGACTCGTGCTATTCTTACCAAAACTGATTTTTCGGGAGCCACAGGGCTCCAAAAATTATTCCGAGACCATATTCATGATCTTCACATCGCTCCGGACATTTCAAGTACAATGAAGGCATACTTTCGGTGAACTTTTACCGGGGATGTTCGGTCCTTTGCAGTCCAAGAAAATCGATTTTTCGAGCCCCAAAATTCGAGTATTCACAATTGCCCCCCACTGAGGTCCGTAAAAATGATTTATGGAACTCAGTGGTCGTCAAAATGAGAATTTTGAGCGAGGGGTAAAAGACCCGCCTTTTGGCATTTCTGGATTGCTTGCAACACCTCATGATTTTTCTCTGCACTTTTGTTAAGCATAAACAGTACATATGTATGCATGATGTCCTCTTTTATTTTCATAAAGGTATTCATTTGCTTCTTTGCACCTATTGCATGCACAACTGGACCAAGAGCCTTCAAAAGATGGAAATGATCAATATGGGTAGATATGGGTTGCTTTCTGTCACCATTCTTAGGGAGATATTGGTGAACTAGGATTTTTTTTTATTTTTAGTAAAGAACTTAGAAATAAATTCTAGAATCTTTCCTTTACATGTACTTGAACTAGCTCTAGTAATGAACCAGAAGTAATACTAGGCTTCACTAAGCACTGCTATCAGTAATTATTTCTAGTAAAGAACTTAGAAATAATCTTTTAGGAAGTCACACACAGCTGGGGAAAGAACTCAAATTTTTCTGAATTTACCCCCAAATTATTACCGGAGTTACTCGAGCTATTCTTCAAACTGGGTTAGGAATCATCAGGTGATCAGACCTTTTACTGAGCCTTCCCTTGTCCAGCCTACTCCATAGTACAGAGCTGAAGTTTGGCCACTTGAAAAGCCAAAGAGGCATGCATTGTTGTAGGAGCTGGAGGGAGAGGAGGT
The DNA here is from genome assembly GCA_947685225.1 of Garcia nutans. Lineage (NCBI taxonomy): Eukaryota > Viridiplantae > Streptophyta > Magnoliopsida > Malpighiales > Euphorbiaceae > Garcia > Garcia nutans. The sequence continues at coordinate 15,759,198 of CANTUV010000018.1, read as the reverse complement.
GATTCCTCTTAACGAGGAGAAGACAGATGCTGCAGAGAGTTCCGGAACTAAGGAAGATACCGAAGACTCTGCCCCATGTAGAAGGCGTAGGATTTAGATCCTAGGTTTGACTCTTTTTTTTTTTGACTTATGTTTTGACTCTTTTTGATTGGTTTGACTTTTTTGAAATGAATGACTCTTTTGGAATGAATGACCCTTCTTAGGATGAATGACCCTTTTTGTTTGCTTTCCAAGCATTATCTACTTTATTTACTTGCTCTAATTTTTGCCTAAGCTGTCATTTCGGATTTTCAACTTAGCGAGCTCTTACCCATTCTTGCCTAAGCCGCCCTTTGTGGGTTTTCGACTTAGCGGGATTTTTTGTTGTTTGTTTGTTTTTTTTTTTTAATATTAGCAAAAGAAAAATGAATGGATGATTTTTATTAATATTTAGACCGTGCTCAAGGAGAGCTGCCTACATATCTCGAATTAGTTTACGAGAATCAGGTCTAATGTAGTTCCTTACAATGCATGATTATACTTAATATTTCTTTAGCTGATCCAGATTGCATGGGTTTGTGAACTCCAGACCATCCAAATCAGACAAGATGACGGCTCCGCCGGAAAGTATTTTCTTCAAAATGTAGGGTCCCGCCCAATGAGGACGAAACTTCCCACGAGGATCTATAACAGGTGTTCTGATCTCTTTCAGAACCAAACAACCTACATCCAACTTTTGATCTTTGACCTTTTTGTTGAAATGTCTGGCCATTCGCCTCTGATACCCTTGAATCTGATGTAGAGCTTGAAGTCTTTTTTCATCCAAACCCAACAACTGATGATGATAATTGCTGATCCATTCAGCTTCATTTATCTGACTTTCTTGAATTATCCTCGCCGATTGAACTTCCAGTTCAATGGGGAGTACTGCTTCCATTCCATACACAAGGGAATACGGGGTTGCCTCAGTAGGAGTTCTAATCGATGTTCTGTATCCCCACAAAGCCAATGGCAACTTCTCATGCCAACGCCTATGTTCCTTGATCATTTTTTGTATGATCACCTTTACAGACTTATTCGCTGCTTCTACAGCTCCATTTGTTTGGGGTCTATAAGGAGAGGACTTATGATGTTGGATCTTTTTATCCTTCAAGAGTTTAGCAAATTCTGCTTGGAAATGAGTTCCATTATCAGTGATAATCTCAAATGGCGTTCCGTACCGACAAAGAATGTTGGTTCGGACAAACTGTGCTGCCTTTTTGGCGTCTAATTCTGCATAGGAAGCTGCTTCAACCCACTTTGTGAAGTAATCCACTGCTACCAAGATAAACTGATGTCCATTCGAGGCTTTTGGGTGTATTTTACCAATTATATCAATTCCCCAAGTAGCGAAGGGCCATGGAGAAGTGATTGGATTCAGGGCAACAGGAGGTTGCTTCTGTAGCTTAGCAAATATTTGGCACTGATGACATCCTTGCACAAATGCCACACAGTCTGCATTCATGGTGGACCAATAATATCCTAGATTGGCTATTTTTTGAGACAAGGCGATCCCGTACATATGTGGTCCTGATTCGCCACCATGTACTATTTCCATTATCCGCTTAGCCTCCGCTTCATTCACACACCTTAGGTGCATTCCATTCCAATTTCTTTTGTAGAGGATATCTCCATTAAGAATGTAACCTGTGGCCAGCTGCCTTATTGCTCTCTGATCAACCTTTGATGATCCCTCCGGATAACTTCCATCCTTGAGATAACTCTTGATATCCCAGAACCATGGTTTACCATCGGCCAAATGCATTACGTGGGCAGGTTGCTTCTGAAGTTGAACTTTCAATGGACGAATGACTTTTCCCTCCTTAATATTGACCATGGAAGCTAAAGTAGCCAGAGCATCAGCAAACTGATTCTTTGCTCTTGGGAGATATTCGAAGGACAGATCATCGAATTGTTGTGCCAAATGATCAAGGCGCTGTAGGTAAGGAACCAAACGCTCTTCTCTTATCTTCCATTTCCTTAAAGCTTGTGATACTATCAAAATAGAATCACCGTAGACCATTAGGTTCTTAATCCCTAATTCCAGGGCGGCTTCAAGCCCATTAATGCAAGCTTCATATTCTGCTTCATTGTTTGTGCAGCTAAAGTCAAGTTTAACTGCAAATGGAATGTATTCTCCACAAGGAGTTTTGAACACAATCCCAATTCCATTTCCATGATAATTGGATGTTCCATCAAAATACATCTCCCAAATACTCCTTTCCACAATCAAGAGGTCTTCGTCAGGGAAACCCATTTCTTGCATCTCGTCTTTTACGGGTAATTCTGCTAATTGGTCAGCTATTGCGCCACCTTTCACAGCTTTCCTTTGAATGAATTTTAAGTCAAAGGCTGCCAATGTTGACACCCACTTTGCCATTTTGCTGTCCAAAACAGGCCTCTCCATAAGGAATTTCAAGGGACTCTGTTATGCAATGACATAAGTAGTGTAAGAAGACAAGTAGTGTTGTAACTTCGTACAAGTCCAATACAAGGCTAAACACAACTTCTCAATCTTATTATACTTTAACTCATAGTCCAGCATCCTTTTGCTGAGGTAGTAAATTGCATTTTCCACCTTCGTACTTTCGGCTTCTTGAGCTAGCATTGCACCCATGGCTTCATCTGTTACAGACAAATACAAGAGCAGAGGCTTTCCCATTCTGGGAGGTTGTAGAATGGGTAGACTTAACAAGTATTCTTTGATCTTGTCGAAGGCCTTTTGGCAGTCTTCATTCCATTCTTGTGAAGCACCTTTCCTTAGTAGCTTAAAGATTGGACCACAAGTCTCTGCCAACTGCGATATGAATCGACTGATATATTGTAATCTACCTAGCAAGCCTCGAATCTCTTTTTCTGTTCTTGGCGGAGGCATTTTCAGAATAGCCTTCGACTTTGTTGGATCAACTTCTATTCCCTTCTTGCTGACCAAATATCCCAAAAATAAGCCTGATGTTGCACCAAAGAGGCACTTTGCAGGATTAAGCTTCAAATTATACTTGCGAAGTCTAAGGAAGAACTTCTCAACTGCTTCAACGTGTTCTTTTGGAGATTTTGACTTAACAATCATATCAACAACATACACTTCTACTTCTTTGTGAATCATGTCATGAAAGACTGTTGTCGCCATCCTTTGGTAGGTAGCACCTGCATTTATCAACCCAAAAGGCATAACCCTGTAGCAGAAAGTGCCCCATTCTGTAATGAAAGTTGTCTTCTCTTTGTCTGGTGGGTGAACTAGGATTTGATTGTACCCAACCGCGAGGTCAGTCATGGAAACCATCACATGCCCAGCCATCCTGTCTATCAGCAAATCGATGTGTGGTAGTGGAAAATCGTCCTTGGGACAGGCCTTATTCAAATCTCTGTAGTCAACACACATCCTGACCTTTCCGTCTTTCTTCGGGACTGGCACGATGTTTGCTAACCAGGAAGGGTAGGCAATTGGTTCTATGAACTTATTGTCCAGTTGCTTGGCAACCTCCTCTTTAATTTTCAAAGACCATTCTGGCTTCATTCTTCTCAACTTCTGCTTAACCGGCTTTGCATCAGGGTATAGCGGAATCTTATGAACTGCTATTGCTGGGTCTATTCCTGTGACATCACTTGCCTTCCACATGAAGCAGTCAACATATCTTCTGATGCACTCGACAACCTGTTCCTTATTCATACAATCATATGCAATGTATGTATGTTCATTTTCTTTGCCAATTATTATCTTTTCATTTATTTCTTTCATTTCATTTATTTCATTTTTGCTAGATAATACTTGGAAAGCAAAAGACACAGGGTAACCGAGAACTTGAACGGTTTCATTAATAATGGCGGAGTCATCCTCCAGAGTTACATCATTTTTGACATCAGGGTTTTCTATTCCTGAAGATAAGGAAGACTCATAACTGGACTCTGACTCGGTGTTTGACTCGAGATTTGACTCGGTACAAGACTCGGGTTCAGGGTATGATACAGGACTAGGTTTGACTGTAGCAGCTTGTCCCTCCTCGGCATACCAGTTCATCAGTGGTCCATCTGTAGTCTTGATCAGCTTTGTGAAGTCCCTTTTGTTTTCAAAATTGGTTATCATAGCAACCTCATCAAAGAGACTAGGCCGCATGAAATCTTCCACTTGTGGTTTAGTTATAAGTTCTGGCTCTTCTTCCTTCAACACTAAAACATCAGTGAACATCTCAAAACCCGGTAATTGCTTCCTAGTCATAGGAGAATAGAATGGCTCCTGGAAACCACAGTAAGGAACTGTTTTCCCAGGTTCGCAGAAGTGACCATTCAGAGTTCTAAAATAAGGGCGCATTTTGAGGCTTCTTGCCCCCCAATTCTTCTTTTTCTTCCTTCCATGCTCAAACTCTTCTACCTCCTCATCTGTGGGTTTGTACCCTAGGCCAAAAGTTCCCCTATTCTCAGGTTCTTCCCATGGCCGCACCACGGGTGTTTTCCTCCCAGACTTTATCATTTCCATTCCGGGCAGCAGATCTACCCTTAGCATCATTCCCACCAGGCAATTGATTTGGACCTCTCCAAAATCATATAAGATAAATGGCCCTTTGGGTTTTTCTCCTTCAATGCATTGGACTGTATCATAATGGAAACCAATCAAGGTCATGGCGGTTTCGCCAGGAACAACCTCAAAGAGAGACTGATCCATGGTTCTCTTGTTGATTTCACAGGTGTCACCTTTGATAGTGATGATTTTTCCTTCAAAAGGGAACTTAAGTTTTTGATGTAATGAAGAAGGGACAGCATTACTCTGATGAATCCACGGCCTTCCAAGGAGGAGATTAAAGCTCGCGGGTACATCAATGACTTGGAAGGGCACTCTCATTTTCACCGGCCCAATGACAATTTCCAGAGTGGAAACACCCAAAATTTCTCTTCGAGTGTTATCATATGCTCTAACAATCTGATCAGAAGGTGTAAGATCTGTAGCCTCCAACCCTAGACAACTTGCTACCTTCAAGGGACATACATTTAAGGCTGACCCATTATCAATGAGAACCATGGGCACAGTCTTTCCCCCAGTTTGTATGGTGATGTATAGAGCATCATTGTGTTTACTTCCATCTTCTGGTAGGTCTGTATCAGAAAATCGGATACTCAATGCCTTGGTTGATTGAGTCAAAGTGGCCACCAAAGCTTCTGGGCTTGTGTCCACTGATGTATCATGTTGGCTTAAAGTTTCGCTGAGAGCCTGACGGTGTGGGAATGAGGAAGCAAGGAGCTCCCAAATTGACACCTTAGCTTGAGTTTGTTTAAGCTGAGTGAGGACAGGGTCTTCTTTTGGCTCTGGTGTTTTCTTATGGGGGGGATTTGAGGTTGTAGGGGCTTTTTCCAAGTCGAGTGGCTGATATTGCCTTCCGCTTCTTATCAAAGCATCGACCTCTTCAGCAAGGTCATTCAAATCCAACACACACACTTCATTCATTTCTAAGAGGAGTTTGAAAGGATCAAACAGCTCTTCTTCCACAGTGATGGCGTGAATGGAATGTTTAGGCAAAGGGTTAGTATTAATGTTCGGTTGACTCCTGAGAGGTATAATGTCACCACCATCCACCAGATCCTGGATGCGGTTTTTCAGAGTCCAACAAGCATCTATTCTGTGCCCTTTTCCTTGGTGGTATTCACAGTACTCATTGGCTTTATAACTAGAGGGTAATGGGTTTGGAGGAGGCCTTGGGTCCAAAGGCTTCAAATACTTCCCTTCCACGGCCTTTTTAAATACTAGATGAAGGGGCACCCCAAGGTCGGTATATTGCCTTCTTGGCTAATTTCTCTGCTCAAGATTGCCCACACGCAAAGGATTCGCAGGGGCAATATTGGCCACTTCATTGACCTTACTCGAGGGAGTAGCTTGGCCTTGTTTCCTATACTTCGAAGTAGCTCCCTCATCTACTATTTTACCCAATTGTATCAAGTCTTCTACCTTAGTTGCAGTCGCAATGAGCGATTTGAAAGTAGGTAGGTATTGGGTTTGCAGTTGAGCTTGATATGTAGGCCTTAAATTCCTGATTATAATATCAATCTGCTCCTGTTCTGAAGGGCGATTAATCATTTGGGCGGCTTTTGCCCTCCACCTCGTAAGGAACGAGGAGAAGGGTTCATTGTTGTTTTGTTTGGTAGTCTCAAGTTCTCTTCTAGTGACATCCACCTCAATATTGTAGTGGTATTTAGTGTTAAATGCATTGCAGATGTCTTCCCAGGTCTTAATCTTAGCACTGTCCAGGCTTACAAACCATTTTAGGGCAGCCCCAGTCAAGGATTGTTGAAAGAGTTGAGCAAAGAGCTCATCATTTAAACCCCAAGGGCTCAAGGCCCCCACATACATCTTCAAATGGGTTTTAGGGCAAGTGGTCCCATCAAATCTGTCCATCCCAGGCATCTTGAATTTTGGAGGCAATCTAGCTTGGGGAAACAAGGATAAGGAATCCATGTCTACCACCTCTTTGTGAGTTTTCATGGCCGTAATTGACCTTTCAAGTAATTCAAGTTTCTTTCTCAGTTCATCAGTTTCAGTAATATTCTTAGAGGGTGGATCCTCTAAATTGATGACAGGGGTATTATTCTGAGCAGTCATGGGGTACTAGTTTGCCCCACAATAGGTTCCTTCCCCAAATTTCCAGGAGTAAGGGCTGTCTTTGGTGCTTCTCCTAATTCAGCCAGGATGGCTACCCTTTGGGCAGCTAAAGCTTCATCAATCCTCTCTTGCATCCTAGTTTCAATTTCCTTAACTTGTCCATCTAACAAGGCCTTAATCTGTTCTATAGTAGCCATTTCAGTAATTGGAGCAGTTGGTGAAGTTGGGGTAGTAGGACTTGTAGGTGATAGCACAGTCGGAGTTGGTGTAGCTCGTGTAGGTGAAGGCACACGGACAGTGGATACCTGCAAAGGTTAAGGGCAAGAGATCAGGGTAGTGTGTAGGGCAGGAGAACTCTTGGTCCACTTGTATACATCAAAAGTTTTCCCCAAAACGTGTTGTTATGTTGCATGAATGCACCTCATCACATCATAATTCATTTTAATGGAATGTGGCACTATCATTGGGTACATACAACCTAAGGGAAGGTTCTATTGTTATGAAAAATAGAGAATCGGCTTATCATAGGGACACTTGAGTCTTGAGTAAGATATACCTAACCACATGTGAAACAAGGAGTTTCACGTGGGTCCAACAGTACGATTACTCATGGGCCATTCCAAAAGGATTGGAATGGTTTGCGACAACAGGGAGGACACTTTCGCTGTCCGCCGGCATAATCAAGGAGACCTGCCGGTCAGCGCTACTTGCTATCCAAACTCAGAAGTTTAAACAGAAAGAGAGGAAATTCATTTGAAAACGATTTTTTTATGCAATGGAGGAAAATGATTCCCCCATGTAATGCAAGAGAAAAAGATTCTCTGAATGACAAAACAAATGCACAATTAATCAAACAAAGGGGTCCATTAAAGGAAAAAGATTCATTTTGTCAATTTTCAATCCAATATCCTTAAAGAAAAGATATGTATTGCTAAGGTACCCTGCAAAATGAACAAAAATACCCTAAAGAAGGGAAAATCTGTTAAATAAATAATGGTAGTCTACTAGAATCCCATAAATTATTATTATTATTATTTTATATATATATATATATATATTTTATGGTCCCCAGGAAAAAATTTTTTTAGTTTAATTTTCAGTTCTAATGTCTTTAAAGAAAAGACAACCATCGCTACGGTACCCTGCAACATAAATAAAAATACCCTAAAGAAGGGCAAGTTAGTCAAATAACAATTGTAATCCACTAAGATCCCATAAATCATTTTTATGGTCCCCAGTGGAGTCGCCAATTTGTGAACCTCCGTTTCCACCCGAAAAGGATTCGGATGAACGTTCACTCGTTGTCAGGAGTCGCCACTCAGTTTATTTTATTCAAAGGGAAAAACTAAGAAAACCCTTGTTTGACTCCGATAGATGCATCCAATGTAAAGGTCTCTAATCTGCGAACCCAAGGAGGATTCGGGGATTATGTCATGTATTCGACTAACTTTGTAATAAAAAAAAGAAATAAACATAAAAGGGATGAAGAAAAGAAAAACAAACAGATTGTTAATAAATACCGGACTTGCTACTTGGGGTGAATCCCAAATATGCCTACATACTCCAGTTTGAATGGGAGATCAAAGCCCATATAGTTCGGAAAAGCCTATTTAAAGGCGATAAAAATTATGCTTCATGCATGTGTGTGTGTATGCTTCGTGCATTGTCGGGCCTTTTGTCACAGTTGTGAGATTTAACACTTAGTGTAAAATTGTGCAATTTTAGGTACTTTGTACTAAAAGGATGCAAATTTAGGCTCCGTGCCAAAAAGATTAACTGATTTGCGGCTTCATGCCGAAATGTTGAGTAATTAGTTAATTAGGCCTTAGACCTAAAAGGATTAGGTCTTTGACCAAATAAGGATTGATTGATTCGTGGCTTAATGCCGAATGATCTATTAATTAATCCATTAGGCCTTTAAATCTAAAAAGATTAGATCTTTGACCAAGAAGAAATTAAGAAGAAGATTGGAATGCTTATGATATGCTCGAATTGACAAAGGATGAATTATGATATTACCTTGTTTAGAATTTTCCCACTTCTAAGTTCCAGATCTTGTTTTCTTGCACTTTTAAATATGATTCTTGCTTCCTACAACACAATGTTAGAAATTCTTATCATAAAAAAATTCGTCAGCACGAGGGCGCGGGATGTCCAAAAGTCCCTTTTTCTGAAAATTTGAAGGCAAATATAGGCAAAAATTGGGCTGGATGGCGGCTGGGCCGCCGGGGCAAAAAGCAGAAAAATCGGCGGCCGGACCGCCGGTCCCAGCGGCCGGGCCGCGGCTCTGGCTCCAAAAAAGGGGCCCGACTCGTGCTATTCTTACCAAAACTGATTTTTCGGGAGCCACAGGGCTCCAAAAATTATTCCGAGACCATATCCATGATCTTCACATCGCTCCGGACATTTCAAGTACAATGAAGGCATACTTTCGGTGAACTTTTACCGGGGATGTCCGGTCCTTTGCAGTCCAAGAAAATCGGTTTTTCGAGCCCCAAAATTCGAGTGTTCACAATAAGAAAACGAGAGGCCATAATTTAGCCATTAAACTTGATATGGCTAAAGCTTTTGACAGGGTGTCATGGGATTTTTTACAGGCAGTGCTTAATAAGTTTGGTTTTTCAGGACGTGTTATTCAGCTGATTATCAGGAACCTTACTTCTACTCGCCTTTCTGTTCTGGTTAATGGGGTGTGCTATGGTTTTTTTCAACCAACTCGGGGAGTTAAGCAGGGGGATCCGTTGTCTCCACTTTTGTTTATCTTGGCTTCTGAAGCATTCTCTCGGGGTCTTACTGCTTTGATTTATCAAGGGAAAATTACTCCATATAAAATTCATAGGCACTGTCCTATTGTTTCTCATCTTGCTTTTGCAGATGATCTGTTAGTTTTTATAAATAGGGATGCGAGGTCAATTAAAAATTTCTCTCGGTTCTTGACTTCTTACCAGATTACCTCGGGACAACTTGTGAATTTTGACAAAAGTGCTTTTTATTGCTCAGACAAGGCTAGTAATGCTACCATTAAGAAGTATGAGGACCTGCTTTCTATTAAAAGAAGCTTTTTGCCTTTCAACTATTTTGGTGCGCCGATTTACCATGGCATAAACCGTGTTTCTCACTACAATGATCTTCTTAAAAAAATTGATGTTAAACTTCAAGGTTGGTTGAAGAAATTTCTTACTCCAGGTGGTCGACTTGTTCTCATTTGTCATGTCCTGAGTTCAATTCCCCTTCATACGATGGGAGCCATGCTCTTGCCTAAATCCATAATTGCAATTATTGAAAGGCGATTTGCGAAGTTTTTCTGCAGTGGCAATTCAGCTGAACTAAAGCATCATTGGGTTAGATACACTAAATTTATATTCCCTACTTCAGAAGGGGGTTTGGAAATTCGTTCCATAGCAGCTATTCAAGATGCATACTCCATTAAACAATTATGGATTTATTTGTCGAATGATTCCTTGTGGGCTACTTTCATGCGTCGAAAATATCATCGACAGGGCAACATGAGCTACATCCAAACGGATTCATGTGCCTGGAAGCATATTTGCCATACATATTCAGCTTATGCGAACAGCTTTGAGGTAACTGATAATTCTGTTATTTGGAAAGAGAGTGGTAATGGACAGTTTACTTTCTCTTCGGCCTATAATCTGGTTCGTCCAAAGAGAAGCACAACTATATCACGGCAAACTTTGTGGGATTCTGTAGTTCCATTGAAGCTTTCAGTCCTATCTTGGAAAATTCTTCATAATTCACTGCCACTTCCAGGTATGTTACAGCGTTTGGGTATCTCCCTTGCAGCTGTCTGCCCCTTTTATTTGGCGGCCTCAGCTTCTGTTGACCATATTTTTCATAGCTGCGTTCCTATAAGGAAGATCTAAAAATATTATGCTGCTTCACTCCTTCCTCTTCAGCATGGAGGTTTAGAAACTCTATCTGTAGGGCAAGAACTCTCAATCTGGTGGCTTAATGCAGGTAAGTCAGTTAAGGGAAGGCTCTGTAAATTGGTTCCCTAGGTTATTCTCTATAATACATGGAATGCTTACTGTCATTGTGTTTGGGGCTCTGAGAAATTCTTTCCCCACAGTATTGAATTACAAATTTACAAGTTCATTTTCAGTTGGGGAGTAGCTCATGCAGGAGATCATTTCGCCGCCCCTCTTTTGTGTTTTGCAGATCATTTGCCTTCTGTTTTCGGGCGTCGGAAGCCACGTCCTAAGCTGGTTGCATGGAGTAAGCCCTCTAATCATTGTTTTAAACTAAATGTTGATGCCTCATTTTCTTTGCATACTGTTTCTGGAGGCGCTATCCTTCGTGACTCAGAAGGCTATGTTATCGCTGCTGAAGCTTTCTTGATCAAGGAGATGAACGTTTTGGAGGCTGAATTGACAGCCTTGGTTCATGCGCTTGAATGGGTGAATGCAGCTGGCTATGCTTCTGTTCAGGTGGAGGTAGATTCTTTGGAGCTAGTTCAGTTGATGTCTTTGGTCTCTGATGTGTCACCGCAATTTAAGAGAGCAATGGCTCTTTTGTCTTCAAATTTTCACTCTATTTCTCATGTTCATAGGGAGGTAAATCAAGTTGCACATTTTTTAGCCTATTACAGTAGATTGAATGATGTTTCTAGGCGGTTTTTATCTTTTAACTCTTTGCCAAATTACATTAAAGGAGTTGTATTGACTGATAGTATGGGTCTTCCATATATTAGATTTAATTAATAATTTCTGCGGTGGTACCGTCCACCTTTACCAAAAAAAAATCATAATGTTAAGGATCCACAAAATATGGTAATTACAATATACACAGTATCATAAGACTTTTTTAAGAGAAAAAGGTACGAAAAATAACCATGTACTATTCGAGATATCTCACCTAATATCCTAATGTTTTTTATCCATTCGTACCCCTTTTTAGTGTCAACAACATGTCAAATTCGATCCCAATGTAAGGAGAGTTCAAAAAGTCATTTATTTTTTATGACCTAGCTTCGTAGGTCCCATTTCTTCATCTTCTATTAGTCGACATGGCTTCGACTTCCCTAATTAAAAATTATAAACATTCAAATTTGCTTTGAACCTTAATTATCAAATTTTCTTTATTGATTCTCTTATTCTTCAATTAAATCATTGTTCTAGCAAAGAAAAGGGAGTAAAAAATGAGAAAGGAGATGGCTTTTTCATACTCGTCTTTGATATCTTCAATAAGTATAAGCAGGCCCGGCTCAAGGGGAGAGCAACATGAGCAACCGCTCAGGGTCCCTGATTTTGATAGGGCCCCAAATTTATAAATATATATACATATATGTAAGAAATAATAAAACTTTGATTTGCTGTGGTGGTCTAGCGTGTTGTATATGATCAAAAGGTGTAGGGATCAATTACCACTATCATCAACATTACATTTTTTTTAAACATTCATTATATAATAAAATTTGGGCCCAACGTTCATCATACAATAAAATTTGAGCCCCTCAAGTTTTACATTGTTATTTTTAGGCCCTTAAGTCCTAAATATTTATTTTTGGGCGGCCCCTCAAATCTAAAATTTTTGCTCCGACACTGTTTTTTAGGGGCCCATATCTTAATTTCTGCTCGGGGCCCCTAAAATGTCCAAGACAGCCCTGAGTATAAGACTTGTATTTGGGCATCAACAAGGGCCAAGGAAATGCGATTGTGGTATTCCATACACATTGTAGATGTCTTGGATTGATATAAATTATAGAGGTTTTATGGTTGCTCAAATTATACTGTAAGTTATTTTAATTGTTTGTGGAAAAGGAATTCATGTTGTTTACTGGTTATCGGATTGTTTTCGAAAAATGGCTATTAGAGACATGACGGCCATTGGATTTAATCGTCATGGTTGCAGGTGAGCCATGATGGAGGGCACTAATTTGGTTCTAGCATCTATCGCCTTGTTTGTTTTGTTTATTTTGTTTATTATGTTCTTTTTATCCCTGCCAGGTTGTTTTCTTTTTGTTTGATTCTTACAGTGGTGTTATTCTTCGTCCTGGTGGCGTTGGTGGCTGTGGTGGTTGATCCAGCCAAAATATTCATACTTTTTTTTGAAAGCTCGTGGTGTTCCAATAGAAGCCACTCAATCTCTCACAAGATGTCAGGTAATATAGACTTTCATCAGCTAGAGTTTCTTCCCCCAATCAATTAATATTTCTGGGGTGATCTCTAATCAGGGAACTTGTGTTTCCTATTTCAAAGTTATCGAATTCTGCTTGTTTCAGCAGATTATCATATGTATTCCAGAGCCTCATTGAGTTTGGTATCCATGGCTCACAATGGATTGTTGGACTTTAGTTATTGTCCATATTGATCAATACTGTATTGTAATAACAATTGTTTGGTTCAGTCCACTGGGTCTCTATAGGCTAATCCCTTGTTCTACCCTGCCTGAGACTTCTATTGTTGCAGTTCAAGGTGTTGTATTATCACACAAGGTAGGTGATTGGTTTGCTTCTCAGTGGTTATCCCGAGTTTTTTGCTAAGTAAGGCTCCCCTCTCCTTACTTGAGTTTTAACTTATGTTATGGGGTTTCATTTTAGTATTATTCCTTCCTCGTTTCTGATAAAAAAAATTGTAATAGTAAAGTTTAGACATATTAATTGTTAGGAGAGTTCATTTGGCCAACCCGGGTTAAAAGCCAGACGGGTTGGACTTGTAGCCCAAAGTATATTTGGGACTTTGGGTTTGAGAAAATTTTACTCTAACTAGTCCGGCCCAAATACTATATATATTATATTTATATATTATATATGTTTATTATATTATTATTATTTTGTATATATAAATAAAAGAAAAAGCTGTTAGAGGTTTAACACCTCCTGCAGCTTTTTAATTTATAATATAATATTATAATAATATATATAATATATAAAATGTAATAATATATTATAAATTAAAAAGTTACAGCAGCTTTTAACTCTCTTTCCTGTGAAATTAAAAAGTTGCACGGGAATCTCTGCATAAAAGAAATGGCCCGTTGTTTATTTTTTTAATATATATTTATAAAAATAAAAAAGTTTGCAACCCGACCCGTTAGCCAAGCTAACTCTGCAGCCCAAACTGGCCCAGCCCAACTAGACTCAGGGTCAGGTTGTGAGCTGAACAAGTAGGCCTGAACAGTACTCGGGTCGAGAGCTACGGATGAGAGATAAATCTAGTCTAACCCAGCCTGAATACACCCCTATTAATTGCAATTGATAAGAATATGTAATGCAAATTTAATTATTCACTATAAATAATTTTTATACTGAATATGATAATTTAGGATAAGAACAATTGAAATGATATAATTCCTATATTTTTTATATTTCATCAAGTAATTTCTATAACAAGATAAAAACAATTTATTATAAATTCTAAATTAACTAATCTCTTTTTGTTTGAATTAAATTCCAAAATTTTCAGTTTATCGATAATCTAATATAATTTTAGTGCAAATTTAACTTTAAATTTTTTGTGAATGACAAAATTGGGGGTCAATATACATACAATAAGGTTCGCCCATGATCAGGATAGAGTGATCCAACTCTAATACCAAAAGCAACTTTCTCTTTTAAAGAGAATGAACATAAAAATTAAATATGAAGCGTAACCTCAATTTTAATTAATTTATTTTTCTAAGCACAAATTCCAGTAGTACAATTACTGCTGTTGTTTTGATCTTTAGCCATTTCTATGAAGCTACGCAATAGAATGAAGTGGAGAAAATTTAATCTTTCTTCTATTATATTAAATAAAAGCACCAGTTTGCTTATGTTTAGAATGTTGAACTATTATACTATTTAGTGTAATTTCTCTGTGTAAGTTAAATTTATTTTTGAAGTGAAGCAAATATTAGAATAATGTTGAGTATGTTAATCACTAGCCATAGTAATGTCTGAATCCGACTGAAGCTGCAAGTCAGGCATTAATGTCTTAAATTGAAGACACTTTTTTGAGATATTAAGATATTATTATATATAGTGTCATGTTTTAGTGCTGATATTTTCTGTGGTAAGAAAATGTTTTTTTTTTAAATTTTATTTTCCAGATGTAATAATGAAATGCAATAATTCAAGTCTGTCTATTTCGCATTTCTTCCACTTATATATGACCCTAAAAACAAGGATTCATTAAAAAAGTACATTTTCTTCCACTTAGGAACCTAAATAAATCTCTTAAAAAAAACTAAAAAGAAAAGTCAGCGCACCTGAACTCAACTATGATTACATGTTTGTTTCTATGCTGTTATCAGTAATCAATTATATAAAAATTACAGTTATATATGTTTGTTTAAGTTTGATTATTCAAAACAATCCCAAAAGATTAGCCTACTGAAATTGGAGGTAACCAACCTCCTCGCTCATATCACACGTGGGATTCTGTAGCAATTGGCATGTGCTAGACATGGAGAATGAACACGAGAACCAAATACTGGATAAGTTTTAAGTGCTAAATTCAATGGCACAATTCTTATATTTTCATTTTTTTTTAAATTAAATTCTTTTTAAGTTTAAAATTTTAACTTTAATACGAAGGATTGAGATTAAACCTGATGAATTTTAATTAGTAAAGAAAACTATGGACCGACAGCAGAATTTTAAGAAATTTAGTATTTTTCAAAGTTTAAGTCTGAAATTTATTGCTTTTGTTAATAATTTAATTAAATGAATAAATAAAAAGAAAAAAAATATATATATAAAGAAAAAATAAAGGGTTAAATAAAAAT
Organism: Garcia nutans; assembly: GCA_947685225.1. Classification (NCBI taxonomy): domain Eukaryota; kingdom Viridiplantae; phylum Streptophyta; class Magnoliopsida; order Malpighiales; family Euphorbiaceae; genus Garcia; species Garcia nutans. The sequence goes on along the minus strand of CANTUV010000018.1, from coordinate 15,743,867 downwards.
AAAAAAAAAGGATATAATAGTGGTAAGGGTTGTGGCATGGGTGGGTGAAGTGGATGAGAGACTGGGCTAAGATTAAGGAGTCCCACATGGGAAGGACCGCCGAAGACTTAGGTAAGGTAAGGGTTTTGAGGACAACCACGAAACGATTCGTCTTCATCACTACCTAAGCACATGACTTCCACGTGCTTGCTTTGCTGTCTGTCACCACTTCTTTTCTTTTATATCTTTACCCACTTTCTCATATATTATTATTTATGGACCCAAATCCCTAACTAAATAAAAAATATCTTCTATACCAAAACTATTACTATTCAGTTGGGTGAGATTTGTTCTAATTAATTACATGTATTTTCATTATTTTTTAAAGATATATATATATTAAAATATTTTCTTGTAATTTTTATTTATTTACTATTTAATTGTTCTGTCCAAAAATTAAACATTATTTATTAATCAAAAAACATAAAAAAGACAAATTTATTATCTTTTTCTGCAACTCCTGTTAATTCCTTCTTTGATTTTATTGTAATTTACTCATAATTTTTAAAATATCAATTTTTCTTTCCTTTCAAACTTATACATTTAGTGTAAACCTAGTGTACTCCAATTTCAGAACTATATGAATATTTTTTTAAAAATAATATATAATGTAATTTTTTCCTTATAAAAAGGAAATAACAGAGGCATTTTAATATATTTTTTCAAAAACATGAATGCTTAATTTTTATTTATTGATATGTTGCAAATCAAATGTTAATCTTTGTATGCAGTGCTGAGTTTATTTATCTTTTTTAATTAAAAATAAATAATTTATTCAGATTTGAACAGATTTACTTAAAAATACAAAAAAAAAGTATTTATTTATGATTTATTGATTCTTAAAAATCATAAATATAAATTCAATATTTTCTGAGAAAGAGTAGTAGTAGGCATGTGGTTGTGTATGTATGTGTTTGTAGAAGAGAACAGGTTGAGAAAAAGACTTGTTGTGCCAATAAATAGTGTTAAAACAACCTAACTGATAGTGATGATGAGTTCTATCTAATTTGAAGCAAGCGGCTTCAATTATTAATGAATCTAGAAGAAATATATAAAGAAATTTGAATTACTGATTTGTTCATGAAATTGCTTTTTAATATTTCTTCTTCATTTCTTGATTTTTATTAGTTGTGTTATAACACTTCATATAATTTACTTATGGTTAAATGAATCAAAATATTCATCAGTAATTCAAATTTCATTCTTATTATTAAAATACTCAAATTTGATTTATAATCGAATTGAATAATTCAATTCCAGTATTATACTACTTAATTAATTTAAATATTGAGATTGCATATAATTTTGAATAAATTCTATACTCTATGTCATAATTTATTAATTTGAATTTAAATTCAAGTTCATTCGAGTTTTTTAATTATTATTTTAATTTAAAAAATGAATATTTTTTGTTATTCAAATCATATTAATTCAAAATATTTCAAGTCAAACAAAAATTTTAATTAAAATGAAAATTCAATAGAAGACTATTAAGTGCTAGATAATTACACTCTAATTTTGTTTCTAGATAAAACTGAAGACGAGTACAATAGCAGCACAAAATAAATTTTGTGAAAGCGAAATGGATAAATAAAAAAAAAAAAGAGGAATAGAAAAAATAAATAAAAAGAAAACTAGTTAATTTATTTGAATAAAATATAGGGGAAAAAAAAGAAAGAAAGAAAGAAAAGGATTTCAAGAGAAAAGTGAGTAAAGAGTTGAAGAAAAAATGTGAAAAAGTAGGTGAAATACACACAAGTGGATATGTATGCCCCAAATTGGCAACAACTTGTGCCCATAATATCCTTAAACCTTACCATCCACTTGAATTTCATGATGAGTGGTGTGGTGGGTAACAAAATAATCTTTGCAAGTTGTGAAGGCAGAGATAACAACAAAAACCTTTATAATAAGCCCTTCCCATCCCTAACCCTACCCTTTCCCTTTGCAATGTTGCTTAAACTTGCACCACAAGGTTTTAGGGTTAAAAATATTATGGAAAAAAAAAGGTGGAAGGTGAACCAAACCCCACAATTCAACCACAGCCACACTGATCTTTTCTTTAAACCTCAACCTCCAACTCTTCTAGAAGCCAAAAGAAAAAATACTCTTTCTTTCTCTCATGCATATAATGATAGTTTAGTCTACCAATAGAATAAAGAACCACAACGACCATCTCTCAGCCTTTTAAGCACAAGAATATCACTATAACAGCCTAACCACTTGGCTTTCTCTTTTTTCTCAAATGCCCACCACAACTAACTTACTAAAATAACTAAACCAATATCTATATTTTCTCTTTCAAAATCATTTCTAAAATTATTGTTTTAATATACTTAATTATATTCTTAGTTACAACATTTGAAAATAGAATTTTGATTAATTAAATTGAGAAAATGTCATATTTAGATATCAAACAAATTCTTTTTATTCCTTGCGAGTCAAGAATTTTATTAAAAATAAAAGCATAGTATAGCAAATTTTACCTGCAACTTTAAATATTAATATATAAGAACTAAAGAAGCAAGGCTGCAATTGATTATATATATAAACACTTAAATTGACCCGTTAGTTCCAACAACATTAATATATAATATATAAGCTTTAAATGTTTTCTGGTGTATGATGTCTAGTGATGAGTTGGGGAAGATTTTGAGATATAATTTAATTTGGCATGATTAATTTATCACTTGTGTTAATTTTAGATGATTATTCTTTATTTAGTTTCTTCACGCAATAGCATTCATTTGTTATTTACTCGTCATTCTATGAATGTTGTAATGTGTAACTTATTGTGATTATTTGTGTATATATTTTTAGAGTAATTTTATTGGTTTTTGATTGATATTTCTTTAAATTTGTACTTAAATTTATTTGAAGTATTTAATCCAGGTTGAAGAATAAAATAATGAAGCTTTAATTCAATTTGATGGATTAATGAGATAAAAAAAATGAGACACGGCCAAAACACTTTATAACTTAGTCATGTCCTTTCATCCAATACAATAAAGCATGACACACTCATAAGATACAGCCAGGTCAAATTGGTTTGATCGTGTCCCTTGAAAAATTTAACAGAGACAGATACAAGCAAGAGACACGACCAAGCCATTGATTGTGTCACATGACACTGCCAAGGCTTTGGCCGTGTCTCGCCATAAGAACAAAACAAAGAAGAAGCAAAGAGAATAGGCAGAGGTGAACACATTTAAGAGACACGACCAAGACCTTGACCGTGTCCCATGTGATAATTTTGAATTATTTTACGCGAGATGGGGGGCAAAATGGGAGACAACAAGTGTTATCTTTTAAAAAGAAATAATAAAAGAAGAAAAAAGTTGCCTGATTTATGAGATGAAGATTTAAAATAATGAAAAAAAGTGGAAGACAAAGTGGAGTGTGTGAGTTGGCAAGATATATTTGGTGTCTTAAGAAATTCAAAAGAATGGAAAGTGAAAATATATATACACGTTGGGGGTATTTTGTTCATCTTCTTGGTCTTGAGAAAGACCATGAACATCACCTTCATCGTCATCTTATATTTCTTCCATAGACAAGATTCTTAACATTTTTGGAATAAAATTAGGTGAGCAAGTTCTTGTGCAGGTTAGGATTTGAAAAAAAGTTTGATTGATGAGTTGGAAGCTTGAGAGAGTTATCATTCCATCTTTCAAGAGGAGAGTCATTAATTGAAGAAGACTTGTTAGTTTTTCATCATATTCAAAGTGGAGTTAGGAGAAAAACTAGAATTTCAACTTTTAACATCTTTAAAAGAGTTTTTATATTCTCTTTTTTAATTTATTTCTAAATTGTTGTTGTTTGTTAAGAATATTAATATTTCAATGGACAATTGTGATTTGATTTATATTGATTTATCAATATAATTGTGATTTGATTTATATTGAGATGGATATTTATTTTAAATTGATGATTATGAGCTAAATTACTCATATCTAGAGTTTGTAGTATATTTGATTGAATGACTTGATTTGATATTTTTATTAATATGTCTTGCTATTAGTTGATTGTATTTGATTGAATGTTAGGTTGATAGATAAGTTACCTATTGATCTCTAGATATTGAATGAATGACCGAGAGGTGAAATTTGATATTGAAATTAGGCATTTAACTACCCTAATAATAAATTAGACATATAAATTTTAGGATTTTATTAATTTTTAATTTCAAAATAATTGGTTATTGTTAATTCACGAATGTAAAAATTAATGAATTAGTAATTATTAATTAAACTCAATAAACAAATTAAAATATAAGATTATATTAATGGATAATTTGATAATTAAGCTTTAGTTAGATTGATCTATAATTATAGACACCATTCTAAAAATTTAAATTAATCTTGTATAACTATTACACACATTACTTTTAAATTTATATTATTTTTTACTATTTCAAAATATCACACACTTATTGTTAAATTTATTTATTAATTAAATTATTATAAAATAATTTTTTTTGTGAGACGATCTTAAAATAATTATCGTTATTATAATAATTTCGTACATTTGTAATTATCACCTGCAATAATAATTAATCGATCACAACATAACTCAAACATTAATTAGTTCAAACTACAATTTCAATGTCAGAATATAAAGAGTAGATGAATTTTTCTCGCTACGATTTTAATCTCTTATTTTATGATTTATAATAAAATTATATTCCATTTCAAAAAAATATAAAAAAATAATAACACAAAAATTTAAAATAAACTAAAAGATAAGAAAGGAGGACGGGGGGCAGAGACGTACACCAGTATGTCTTGCCTATAATTTAATATACCTTACTTTACACCTACCTGAAGGTTACTATAGTCAATCTCCTTATAACTTTTTTATATGATTAATGCTAATATCATCAAGAGAGAGGCCACCAGCCACTCCTCTCAAACCTGTCTCACCAACTCACATCTAGAAGCAATTAGCTAAGCTCACTCTCTTCTCTCTCTCTCTCTCTCTCTGAGTCAAAAGCCTATATAAAAACTCCATTTCAAGTCCTCTCAAGGGCCGCCCTTAATGTTCCAGCAACCTCCTTAAACAAAGCTCAAGTCTTCTATTTTTACCATAATCACAAAAATCAAAGAAAACCCATTTGATTTTGATTGATATTAGTTTTTTCTTTTTAGTACTTCAAAATGGGTAGGTCTCCTTGTTGTGAAAAAGCTCATACAAACAAAGGAGCTTGGACTAAAGAAGAAGATGATCGGCTTATTGCTTATATTAGAGCTCATGGCGAAGGTTGCTGGCGTTCTCTACCTAAAGCTGCTGGTCTTCTTCGTTGTGGTAAAAGTTGCAGACTCCGTTGGATCAATTATTTAAGACCTGATCTTAAAAGAGGCAATTTCACTGAAGAAGAAGATGAACTCATTATCAAACTCCATAGTCTTCTTGGCAACAAGTAATTAACTAATTAATTTACTCTTATTTTATAACCCATCTTTCAAAATCTTCGCAAATTCTTGTTTTTGTTCTTGTTTTAGAACTTGTATATATGTTGTTCCGACTGATCGGTGTTTCTTAATTTTTGTTTTAGATGGTCTCTTATAGCTGGAAGATTACCAGGAAGAACAGATAATGAGATAAAAAATTATTGGAATACACATATAAGAAGAAAACTAGTGAACAGAGGAATAGATCCTGCAACTCACCGGCCATTAAACGAGCCAGCACAAGAAGCAGCAACACCCACCACAAACACAGTCACAACAACGACAACAACAATATCTTTCGCCAATGTTAAAGAAGAAAAAGATAGAAGTTGTAACAGTGCTACTGCCAATATCGTTATTTGTAAAGAAGAGAAAAACCCAATTCAAGAAAGATGCCCAGACTTGAATCTTGATCTTAAAATAAGCCTTCCATATCAAAATCAAGCACTTGAACAGCCATTGAAAACTGGAGGGAGAGGTCTTTGTTTTGCTTGCAGGTTGGGGCTACAAAACAGCAAAGACTGCAGTTGCCATATGGGTTCAAGTATTGGTAGCAGTGCCATGGCCAGTGGCAGCAACAACTCTGCCTATGATTTCTTAGGCATGAAAAGTGGCGTTTTGGATTATAGAAGCCTGGAAATATAATACATAAGATCAAATATGCAATAGCAAGAAACTATTTTTCTTTCATCGATCTTTGTAGCTCAAAAAGTCGAGAAAGGGATTGTTATTAGATTTAAATCTCTCCTTTTTTTTCTAATTTTTTACTCTAATTTTTATGATTATTAGTTCATAATATATATTTATAAATATAGTATACTGCTAGTACAGCTGATTATAATTGATGAGTTTTTTTTCTAATTCCATTCATTATTGGAGTATAATTTGTTTTCTCTTTTAATTAATTTTTAATTGTTCTTATTCTATTTTTTCACTTTTTTTCTAGTTTTTTAATAAACAAAAAAAAATTCTAATGGGTTTGTTTTTTTTCTTTCTTTTCCGGGAAAGTAGGGGTTTGTCAGGCTCTTATCAGATTTCAAAAGGGTCATGTTATGGTGGTTGTTGTTGCTAGCTACCCGCAAGTTAAAAATAAATAAATAAATAAACAAATGAAAATATTCATACAATTAGAGAGAGAGAGACCAATTCTCTGTAGCTTATAATGCCTTTTCTTTTTATTCTTTTACAAGTGGAAATATGAACTCCTTTCTGTTGTAGAAAAAAAAATGCATTCAAAAACCTTAAATATAAATTAAAAAAAGGTCTTACTATATTAGAGAAATCAGTTAGTATTGAACGAGTGATGTTAAACACAATGAGTAACTGCATAAAAAGTGTTCATACATTTGTACAACCTTTTCCCCTTTTTCATAAATTCAAAAAAATTTAAAAAATTTCTTACTTTGAGAGTTTTTTTTTTGTCTTGTATACTCGAATTAATTGATTAATTAAAAGATTTAATTAATTAATTTTTTTTTTAGTTTCTGTTTTGTTTCTTTATGGTGGGATGGAAATCAAGAGAAATTAAACGTAGAAAAGGAACAAAACAAAAAAACAATTTCCCTTTATATTATTTGGTTAACCGATGATGAAAATTAAAAAAATATATAAAATAAAAAATATATTTTCCTTTTTTATTTTTTTTATTCTCTTCATTTTATTCTAAATTGGAATGAAATATTTTGGAACTTTGAAGAAAAATTTAAAAGTTAAATTTCTATTTTTTTTTACTCTTTTACTTAATTATTATCCAAACAAAGAAAAATGAAAATATCTTTTATTAGGTGGCTAGGAGTGTATTGCTCGGACTTAGATTTGAGTTTGAATTTTAAATATTTTCCTGTCATATATAATTAATAAAAAAAGATATCTTTTTCTTTTGTTTTTTCCATTCCATTCATTTAAAAAAAACAAGTTGTAAGTGAAAAAAAATATTAATGCTCTTTTTTATTTCATGGGTTATCATCATATTTAACAGCTATATGCATCTCATATAAAAGCATATATATTTCCTTTATCTTCCATATGAATGAAAATTAATTAATTATATGTATGATAATGCATAATTTGATTTTTCTATTCTTATTACAATTTTTCATACACATATTTTTCTTTGAGATTTTTTTTTTGGGATTATCTCTTGTGGGATCCAAAAAAAGAAAAAAGAAAAAAAAGGTAGAATTGCTCAGGATAAGCAGTGAGAGGAGGAGAAATAAGGAGGAGAGGAGTGGTGGGTGAGATATCTCTTCTATTGCAATAAAAGCTGCAAAATTAAAAATTAAATAAAAAGCGTGAACAACCTAATAACTGTTTTGTATTTTGCAGTACGTAGTACCAACCATTTTTATAGTATTAATTTTCCTATGCCATGATCCAACCAACCAACCCCTCCTCACTCCCCCTATTTCTTTTTCATTTCCATTCAATTCTTGATTAAATTAAATTTAAAGAATATATTTATCTAAATAATCAATTGAAAATTTTAATATTCTATCTATTTTTAATGATTTTACATTTAAATATATTTTCATTAATTTATAGAAAAAGAGTCTTATCGCACTGATAAGTATCGTCGCTGTGTGACCTGAGTTCACGAATTCAAATCATAAAAACGGTCTCTTATAATTATAAAAAAAAATACTGTATATAAAAATTTAATGGATCTGACTCTTCTTCAAATTTTATTCGTATCAAGAGCATTCGTGGGCTGCCATATTTATTAATTTGTAGATGGTTATCTATTTAGTTGGTCATCGAAAAAGAGAATTAGTTAATGAAGTGACTCATTATTGCCTAATTTTATAGCAAAGGCATTTGAAACTGATAGTCTGTTTTAAAAAAATTAAATCCAACAAAATAATCAGATAGTTCTTGCTCCATTTCATAGCTTAGTGTATAGAAATATAATGTATAGATTGTTATAATTAATGAGATTATACTTATTATTATTATTATTATGGATGTCACTGAGAAAAATATTAATGTGTTGAATATGTTCGTTAATTAAATATTAACAAATATTCTTATTAAAAATATCAAAAATAAAATTATTTGAATTCAATTTTTTTCAACCATATTTAATATATTAATATTTGTTAATAATGATTAAAAGTTGAATTAGTTAACGATTAGTTGTATAGAAACTTTGTTAGGTAAAAATGTAAATGTGTATAAGTTATTTCAAGTTTCTATCAAATGCTATCTCACATAGTTAGACTTCATTTTATGAATCATGCAGGCGTGGGACCCACCCCACAATTTATTTTTTTTATTTAACAGCTCAAATAAAAAAAATAATATGTGACAAAATATGTATATTCATCACTTGGATTTTCAAATTTCTTTCTTTTTTTTCCTAATAATTTGATGAAGTAATTATTATATTTTAAATTTCCATTTCAAGTGCATGATGTACTCTTAGGGTCATTCTATTATATTTCGATTGGTATCCTGGTGAAGCCTATTTTAACTATAGGTCATTACCTAAATATTTTTCACCGATTAAAAACTTAATAAGATATTAATAGTGAGACTCATTATTTTGAAATTAATTTTAAAGATTTTGTAAAAAAAATAAAATTTAATGGGCTATTAACAAAAAAAATCAAAATTTTAATTAATGGAGTTCTAAGCATAAAATGAACTTATAAATTATCAAATTTAACATTTAATATTTTTTAAAAAAATATTATAATCAACTATATGTAGTAATTAAGAGTACATGAATTATATTGTTTAAAAAATATTATAATCAACTATACATAGTAATTAAATATTGTTTAAAATGATCAAAATATTATTTATTACAAATTATATTATTAATTAACAATAAAATAACTTGACATGTGAGTTAATTATTATGGTTGACAAAATATAATTTTCATATCTTAAAAAATTCAAAAAAAAAGTAATATAAATTAATAAAAACATACGAATTCTAATTAATTTCTTATATATCAAGAAATGCTTATTTAATTTTTTTGAAGAATTTGTTTATTATTATTTTAGTGTTTATAAGAAATTAGCAAGAGCAAATAATTTATTATAATGTCCTTATTTATTTTAATAAATAATTTTAATAATATAATTTTATATATTTTTAGTATTTTTTAATTATAAATATATTTATAAGTTATTTTTTATTAAACATATTAGCTATTTGTCAGTCACTTATAAGTATTTAAAATAAACATATAACTGCTTAAATTTTTGAATACTTATAAATCTTTATTAGCTTATTAATAATTAGTGCTGATAAAATTATTTTTATAAGTTAGACCAAACATTTTTTTAAATTTAATGATTCAAATTTGAGTTTTAGATGGTATTTGGCTTAATTTATAAGCTAATTATTCTAAACTTAAGTTGATATATATATATATATATTGATAATTTTATGAGTTTATAAGCTAAAAAAATAACTGAGAGTAGTAATTTATTATTTTAGCACTTATAAATACTTAACTTATAAATTAGTTTGGCTAAATAATTTATTATATTGTATTTATTTATTTCAATAAATAATATTGATAGTATAATTTTTTTAAATTATTTTAATAATAAATATGTTTATAAATTATTTTTTATCAAATATATTAAGTATTTATTAAACACTTATAAGTACTTGAAATAAATATATAACTGCTTTAAATCTTGATAAGTTCGTATTAATTTATAAGTAGTTGATTTTATAGGTTAAGACAAACGCCTTTCTTAATCAAAACTAAATACATCATAAATCGAGTCAAATTTTAAAAATTAAGTTCCTAACCTAACAACTGCTTTATACATAAGAAAAAATTGTTCATTTTTTGCAGGAATAAACAAAAAAAAATTTTGTTTATTTTTTTATAAAATTAAACAAGAATGATTATTATTTTATAGATGATTAGGTGCAGTGGCGGAGTTAGCTTCTCAAGGAGAGGAGAGCAAAAAGAGAAGCTTCTCAAGGAGAGGAGAGCAAAAAGAGAAGAGAGGACTGAGGTGATTAAATCTCTATCTTTATTGCTCCGGTTAGTAAAAATAATTTTTTAAAAATATACGTTCGCTGACCGACAAAAAGAGTCGTTAGCTCCACCAACTTCACCTGATTTTACCTCGTCCGGTGAAAAGGTCTAATAGGCTTTCATAATAATACTTTTTTTTATTACATCGATGAATTTGGAATATTTTGAATTCAAAACTGCCACGTCTTGAACCAAGCTGACCCAGTCAATTGAAAAAAAAAATAAAAATCAGTTGATTTGATAAAAAAAAACATTGAAATTGAGTAGAAACTATATTTAAAAAAGAAAAAGAAAATTAGCTCGATTAAGTTGCTTATGAGACTTTTAACTTAAGATGTAGACAGTATTATTCCGCTCTTTATCAAATTTATTTGTGGATCAGACTATAAATTTAAATTTTTTTATATAAAAAAGTTATAGTTATTTGAAGAATAGAAATTTTGAAAAAAATTATATTTTTTACCTATTGCACTTGACCTTGGATGGTAAAGGGAAAGGTAGTTGATTAAAAATAAAAGGAAAAGTTGTTAAAAAAATTAACCTCCTATTATTAATGGGAGGTAAGTTCATTAACATATAAAATACTATATTTACAAAAATATCTTATATATTCTTTTTTTATTTACAAAAATATCTTATATATTCTTTTTTTAGTAAAAAATGTCTTTATTCTTAAAATAATAGAATATAATAAGGATAAAATAAATATTATATTATATTTATAGTGTTTTAATTAGTTAGTTATTTTACTATTATTTACATATCAATTTTTTTAGGAAAAAATATTTATAAATCAATATATATATATATGATAAAATAATACATAAATAAGATAAAAAGCTAGGAGGGATTCTTACTGTGTATTCGGTCAATAAAATTATTTATTTTATTATTATTTTTTTTAATATTTTTTTATTAATTGGGTGCATATTCACCTGACTTAGATAAAAAATTTTCATTAAGCTACTATAATTTCACTCCCTTACTTGACTGTCTTGCCTTTTATATCCTTACCCTTCTTTTCCCATCCCTATTTCAATCCAAACAAAGAAGAAAATAGAAGTTCAAAATGTAACTTCTTATTTAGGAAGAGACGGGAAGGTTCATTAATATAAATATTAAAATTTCAAAAATACATTTATTCATAAAAATTAAATAAAAAATTGTATAAGGATAAAATACACAAAAAATTACTTTTTTAATATTGTAAGGTTTGAGGATGTATAAAAAAAATGGATAAAATTTACCAGTTCTTACCTTTTCTTTTCATCCTCAATTGAAACTGCCTCTAAAAATTCAAAAATCTCACTTCCTCACTCATCTTCCATTTTGCATCCTTATGAGTAAAAAGATTAACCAAAGTATAATATATTAGCCATAATATTCAAACTTTGATACTTATTAACATTAAGTTAGAAAATATTCAGTTTGAATTTACCCAAACAATAAATTGCATAAATTTATAAAATTATACTTTATATTCAGAGTTTATAATATATATCAACATTATACACGATATCTCGACTCATAGAACATATAATTAGTCATTGTAAAGTCTATAATGATAAAATTTCAAAATGATCAAACTAATGTCACAGTCTTATACACTAACAAATTTCAATTAAAAATTTTAAAGATCATCAATTAGAGTCAGGAAGGAAGCCAAGATAAAGTATTAGGGAACCAACCAATCAAAATAACTAATTACAATATTTTTCTTTAAATTTTTTTAAAAAAAAAAATTACTAGCGATAATTGGCAAACAATTAACAATGAGGGATCATGATTCATAAAATAATAATAAATATAATTTTTTACTTTAACAACTTTTAAATAATTACATTTGTTATCATTAATTAAATTAAAAATTAAAACTAAAATATAATTAATCATAAACTTTAATTTTAAAAAAATTATTGATAATAGTATTTCACTTTAAGTGACTAAAAATAAAATAGAAGAATTTTAAATAACTATAAAAATAGAAAAGAAAATGCCTAAATTATAATCATTTTGATACTAAGCTTGAAGCAAAAAAGTCAAGTTGCAAAAAAAAGGATAAAAAATTAAAAAAAAAAGACTCATATACATTGTAGGATAGTGATATAAAATCTAACCATAATTGATAAAATTGCTCAATTTTCACTTTATGAGAATAGATATTAAAGTTAAAGAATAGTAAACTTATCATACATATTTTTTTTCAATTTTTACTTTTAAAAAATAAAAATTTAATTTTAAATTAATATATATTTAATTTTGAGTCAAATAAATATATTTATTTTAAAATTTTATACTTGAATCAAATTTATATAAAAATAATAGGAGGGCTCCATTTTAAACATGTTATATTATATATATATATATATAATAAAAAAATGATAGGGAATAGGGCCCCACCATATACATAGCTCTATCCCTGATTAGATTTATACTATGCCTCAATATGTATTTTAAATATAAATTCAAATTTTTAACAAATAATAGCAGATAAAAATCTAAAATTCTGGATGTAGTTAAAACTTATTTTGTTATAGAAACAAGATAGCATTATAAATCAACTTTAATTCTCTAAATGTACATAACATGTAAGTAGAGATAACAAATTTAATTTCAATAGATATTTTATCCTATCAAATTCAATTGGATATGATTATATCTGATATATTTATAGTTAAGATATATATGATATGGATTAGGCAAATTACACATGAAAATAAATTTGAGTCGGATATAAATTATATATCACCTCAATTTGATCTAATTGTACTAATAAATTTTATACAATTTTTATTTAATATTAATTTATTAATTTATTTTGAATAAAATACATAATACGTGAAATATATTTAACCAATTAAATTTCATATATTATACTAATATTTTGCTAGTAATATTATTTATATTTTAAGAGATATTTATGCTAAAAATATTATATTTGATAACAATATTTTTTTATAGTGAAGAAAGTTTAGTTATTATAATTATATATTTTTTTATAAATTTTTTTATATTTTTTATTTTTACATATATATATTATAATTCTACCTAATTTATGACCTGATATTATTCATCTTAGCTCGATCTATGATAATAATTTTACTCATACTCAATTCAATTTAACTTTGAGATAAATTAAATGATAAATAAATTATATCATTTCACTTATTAAGTAGAGTAGAAATTGTTAGAAACTTAATTCATACTTAGCTCATTATCATCTAAATGTAGACTTGTGAGATGGTCCAAAAGCCAAATTGAAAGCAATTAGTTAAGGGTTATGTCTTTTAAGATATGTAGATCCTATGTACTTAATCCCTCTCATAAATTTTGACTTGCTTCATTCATTGCCATAAAATAATAATAAGAATTATAATAGTAAAAAAATAATATAATATAATAGTATGAATGAGTAATGGAACTAATGGTAAATAAAAATAATAATTTATAGTAATATGGTGAAAGTAATAATTGTTGACATAAAAGGCCAAAGCACCAATACATTTACTATTAAAAAAAGAGGAAAATGTAGGAGCAAAACGACACATAAGAGTAATAGCTACTTTGAAACAAATATCCAAAAAAAAAAAACTCAATGACTATTCCCAAAGGGAAAAGGTGCTCACTTTGCAACTATTCACTTCACCCTCTTTTTTTTTATATATATAATATGTATTTTCAAAAGAGTTTGGTAGAGACATTAGAAGCTTCCATATGGGATATTTTTATTTTGATCCATCTCTTACTCTAAAAACAAAATTATTAAACGAGGCTTTTAGGTTATAATTATTAATTTATTTGCTTCCTTCTCTATCAATAATGTAATTATTATTGTCCTCCCTTAATATTTGTTTAATATTTTTTTAATATATAGTTCAACTTATACCAACATCACATGCATGACCTTTTTAGGGGGACCCACTCTCCAATCCCAAGTTTTCTTCTAGAATCCTTTTCTTTCCCAAATCACTCTCATTTTCTTTAATTATTATGATTAATTTATTCATTTCATCAAACATCAATTCTACTTTTTAGGTCGAAAGTGGAAAATTGCATTTTTCATCACTTCAGGGATATATAAATATATATATATGCCTACATTATCCAAACTTTTTAGTAAATAATAACGATATTTGTTGCCCAAAAATAATAATAACAATATTTCTTACCTTATTCAGTATATAAGAATCTTTGGAATATGTTTATTTATAGAAATAATTTTTTATTTTTAAAAAATTAAAAAAATTACTTTTTATAAAAAACTTAAAAAATATACTCATTTAGTAAAAATATAAAATTATTTTTTGATACTGTTATAGAAACTGTGTGCTTTCTATAATAAAAATTTGACGTATATAAAATAAAATTTATAAAACATCTTAAATATGTTTTTTAAATTTTTTTTAAAGTTAAAAAATTAAAAAATTATTTTTTATTTTCTAATTTAAAAATATATATCATATAAACAAAAACTTCTATTTTTTATTTTTTTATAAAAAAAATTGCTGAAAAATTACTCTATTTTTTCATAAATGAACACACTAATTTTTATATATTAGAAAAAAAAGGAAACACTTGGTAAGAATTTTCTTTGCAATGCATTTTTCTATTATGTTATGCCATCATTAGATATTAATTTTATATACATGTTATATTTTACATATATTTGAGTATAATTTGAATTTGAATTTATAAATTTTAAAGGTCTATAAACGATTCAAAATTTTTTAAATTCTGTAATCATGAAAGGCGACTTGAATTTAGGTTTATATATTCAAATGTGCTACCTCTAAATTAGGCCTATAAGTATATCAATTTGATTCTTATTAATTAAATTATTAATACTAAAACTAAATATATTTGATGCTTGTGATTTTACATGGATTAATTAATAGGATCTCCATGTACTCTCCAAAACAAAGAAAGTTCCACTTCTAAAAGATTAGGCATACTTTAATTTCATATATACAAACAATCAAATTGAAGCTACAAATTTGAGATTTTTTTTAAATTTTAGTTTAAATTAGATTATAAATTAATATTATATGTAAAATAAACTTATATATCATTTTAATATAAATTAATTAATTTAATAAAAATTTTAAAATAAAAAAGGGGATTATATATTAATATTACGAAATGGTCCAAATGGAAAAAAGAAGGGCAGCAATTGTAAATAGAAAAGAGTAGAAGGAGCAAATAAGAAAGAGGGGAGAAATGTCAATATCCTACACGTTACCAACTCCTCTCTTTTTGGGCGGTAGTTGGCAGCCGTCCGACGTAAGCTCATGTGCGCGGTTGCGGCGGTGGCCCCCACCTCCTATCACCTTCACTTCACCCTCTGCCCCCACTCTTACTTATCCACACCACACCCCACCTCTCTTTAATTATTATTATTTTTTTATTTTGTTAAAAAATATTACATTTTAATTTCCAAGATTATTTACAACTTTTTTCATTTTTTGCGAATTTGCTTTCATCTTCGTTTATTTTTTTTTGATAAGATATATTTTTAATAGATCTTGATTTTTCTTTCTCTTTATTTTTTAAAAAAAGAAAAATTAAAATCTAGCCTATAAATTAATTCTTTTAGAGAAATTATTTTAATTAAAAAAGTCAAAGAAAAAGGAAGAAAACTTTGTTTAGTATTATAAAACAATCGTAGTGGAAGTCAATGAGGAAGCACGAGCCCCCGATTACTGCAAAATTCCAACTCAAAAATTCAACAACATAATGTCATTTTCTCCTATTACGTGAACCTTGGCCCCCAAAGTATTGATTAAAAATTAATTAATTGATTGATTAAGTTATTATAAAAAAATGTATATTTATGATCAACAGCACATCTCCAAATTAATAAACTTAATAATTAATTAGATTATGATAATATCATATATTTGGTCTTACCATCTTAAAATGGAGTTTGCGGTGCCATAAAATAATCTAATAATATATGACGACAACTTAGGCATCATGAGGGGAACCTGAACATAATAGTAGATAATTTAAATTAAATAATTATTATATTTAAAAAAAAAGAATTGAATTTTATAATATATATATATATATACACGAACGTATATTTTATATATGTATATACATCCTTTAATCCTTCATATTATGGTTCCATTTTTAAATTATATTTATTTACCAATAATCATAATTCATAAAATAATTAAAAATAAAAAAAAGTTGAAATTTTATAAGATATTATATTTTTCAAATTTAAATTTAACTCGTAAATAAACATGAAAAAACTGACTAAAAATACACATTTAGAAAGCAAAATACATATTCATCTACTTTCAACTTGAATTTAATTATTTGGATTTCATGACTTCTTTCTTTTAACCATAACTATTTTGAATTTTAATCATAATTAACACGATATCATTAAAAAAACATATGTGTAATTTTACTCGGCTTGACTCGTTTATAACTCTATGTAATACTTTCAGAATAATCTTATTATAGAACTGCAGAAGATTCAGCTTTACATACTTATACTATTTAAGCTCAATTCAATAATTACCTTTACTTATACTATTCAAGCCGAATCTCTTACATAGAGTTGTAAACAAGTCAAGCCGAGTAAAATTTTAAAAAGTTCAGACTCAGCTCATTATAAAATAGTCAAGTTCGAACTCGAACTCAAATCGAGCCTGAGTCGAGCCCAAACTTATATCGAGTCAGTTTATATATTATGTATGTAACATCCCCTGACAATTCTAATTAGAACTATCAGAGAATATTACTCAATAAACTATCAATATTCTAATCATTTCATCGGCAAAATTTCTTTTCAAAGTATTACTAATAAAAAATTTTATATAATAATACAATCTGTATAATATAACACTTATAAATCCAACATTTAAATCAATTTTCAATATCTCCAATAATCCAAATACTAATTATAAATCAGATAATCATCATAAGTTTATCAAATCAAATAAATATATAATGCATTGATTTATTTGATAATTATTTACTAGAATCTCAAACTTCATCCTCTAAATACATATATTCCTTTCATGTTTACATGATACGGGAGTGTCACTGACCGCGTCATTTAAATTGTATTACAGTGGCTACGATAGGCTCAGTGACACGGGTGTGTCACTGGCCGTGTCATTTATTTTCATCACAGTAGCTATAACACGCTCAATGATACGGGTGTATTCCTGATCGTGTCATCAACACTGAAATACAGCATCATTGACACGCTCAGTGATATGGCCGTGTCGCTAGCTGTGTCAAGCAAAATTATGTGTTCATATACTCAACCATTTAAATATAAATATCTAAATCTATGATAAAAATTGAATGAAAACTAGCTTCTTTGACATAGACAGAGTCTATATCAAATACTTTAATTACACTTTAATTAATCAAGTCTTTAATCATCACTTATAGTTAAAACAACATTAAACTTTCCAATTCTTATAAAAATTGAATTAAGAATCATACTCACCACCCATAAATTTTTTTAATTCATTTTTCATTCATCAATCTATTTAGTCAATATTTTCAAAAAATAATTCATTATAAATGACTCAATCAATCAATTCAAATATTAAAATTCATAGAAATTCAAATATTTGCAAATTAAAATATACAAGCACATATCTCTTTCAAAATCTCTCTTCTTCTCTCTTTTTTCTCTTTTTTTTAATCACTTGCTGATAATCTCACATTTTCTAGCTTATTCTTTTAAAAACTTATAGCTAGATGTGATTTTTTTTCTTAAGTTTTGGCTAAAGTTCTTAAAAATAAGAAAGGAAGAAGAAGTTTTGGTTGTGTTGATGATGATGAACGCGAATGAAGGAGGAAGAAGGAAGAAGAAGAAAGAAACTTCTACATAAATACACATGTTCATACACTTATATATACAACTTAATCTAGTATGATCAATCTCATTTTAGCTATGTTGCACTCTCTTTCTTATCCTTTGATTCTAATTCGATTTTTAGTCTCGTAAAACTGTAAAAATATATAATTTCTTCAGTAAATTTTTAAGATCTACTATTTATATCACTTATCCATACCACTGATATCACAATTCACTATCAATTATATATATTAAATTAAAAGTTTAGCATTTAAATTTTTAAACATTACAATTCTCCCTCACTAAAGAAATTTCGTTCTCAAAATTTTCATATTATGGCAATAAGCCATTTAATTCATAACTAGTCTTAAATCTCACATAAAATTAATTATTTTATTAATTGATATAACTTTTATTTATTATTTTTTCTTTATGTCTGATATTACTCAATGTAATACTTTCAGAATAATCTTATTATAGAACTGCAGAAGATTCAGCTTTACATACTTATACTATTTAAGCTCAATTCAATAATTACCTTTAATTCTCTTTAGAAATTTTTTTATATATATAATTTGTATCATTACATCCCACTGTTATATATATATATTTCTTTCTTTTTCTCATATACTGAACTTTAAATCCTAATTTCGAATAGCAGGTCACTGATGGCAAATAAATATCCATTGTAACGATATGGCCAAAGACCCACTATGACACGAATGCCCACTATAATAATATGGCCAAAAACTCACTATAGCATGAATACTCACTATAATGATAATGAGATTAAAGGTCCTCTATGACGAAAAGCGTCCACTGGTGGCATAAAAGTCAATATCACTAGGACATAAAATGTGTCATCTATGGCACAGAGTGTCCACTGTCACTATGACATAAAATTCTCATTGTCACTTTAGATATTCAATCTTTAGCTAATTCGAAAACTAGATTTAACATTAGTATAATCATGTAATACATTTATTTCATTATTTTAAATTATTTTTAATCATAATATCTTCTGGTATAGAAAATTTTCTTTTTAAATTTTTTTCTTATTACTGTGAATTTATAAGATATAAACAATTATTTCAAATACATTTATCATATGAACATATATACACATTATATTTGTTTCTGATTAGTTAGACTAATTTTATTTATTCATCAATCTTTATCTTTTAAATCACTTCCATGTTTCCACTGTAATAATAGAATCTAAATAGATTTTTACTCTTACTTATTTGATTCTTTTCATAACATATTAAGAATTCACAATTATTCTTTCACTTTAAGAGTATATGTACATATATAATGTATTCACTATATTTAATACACATACTCTCTCTCACACACACATATATATTTATATATTTCTAATTTGATCTACAGTATATCATTTTCACTAGAAGGGTTAAACTACCTACAAATCTCATTACATTCTTTCCTTTTTCACATTATCAATTGCTTTCTTTCTATTGTCATTGATTAGTATCAGTTAACTCTTTAACACTTCTATATATAATCTATAACTTGTGTTTAATCACTAAATAATGTTACTATCATGTATTTCATAAGTACACAATATGTAAATCTCACATTCTTACTTTCATTACTCAATCAATTCATATATACACTTCTTTGTTTTCTTTATCTTGCTCTTTAAACTATTTAAAATCATCATTGATTCATCAATATATCATTCTTCTCTCATTTGTTCGTAAATTATCTTATTTCATGAATAATGTGATCCACTAATAACTTGTAATCATGTTTTATCTTTTCTTCAACCTTACACTTATTCCAAATATCCAATTACATTTATCCATACTTTCCTTAAGTTTTCTTCACATCTAAGTTTCATCATTTAATAGATTGATTTCATTTCAATCTTATAAGAAATCTTTCGTCAATTATAATTGTTTCCAAGATGTATTCAATAATTCACCACTAATTCACCCATAAACTCTACTTTGTGAAGATATAAGAAGATAGAAATATGCATGGGCAAATGCATGACCATGCAAGTGATCATGCACATCACTGCTTGAATTATTTTCAAAATTTTGAAGAACAGAAGTATGCATAGCCAGATACATGACCATGCGAATGGTCATACACATCTCTACTGAAATCTCCTGTCAAAGTTTTAAGGGCACAAATATATGCATGTCCATATGAATAATCATGCGCTTCGCTGTTGGGGTTCCTTATCAAAGTTTGAAGAATAGAAATTTGCACAAGCATATGCATGACTATACAAATAATTATGCGTATCTCTGCTAGAATTTCTTTTTATGATTTAATCAAGAAGTTATCAATAATTAAACTCAAACAAATTAAGAAAACATGATCTAACCCTTCAAAGCACAATCAAATTCAAATCTAAACTTCCATAACCCCTAAAATCTTTCAAAACCTTATTTTCTTCCACAACCTTATATCAACTCATAAATGATTCAATAATGGATTTAATCATTTTTTTAGTTAATAATCAATAAATACACTTTTACTTATTGTAAGAATAACTTTACTATCATAGAAGTAAAGTTTTATACTCATATTTTTCACAATTATTTAATGCACTATATCTTTCACAAGTAATAGTGCTTTATCAATTCACAAATCTCTTTTCATAATAAAAATCAAGATTAATTCAATAAATAGAAAAATAAGTATTATATAAGCAATAACCTCTTTAAAAATACTCTTCCATCACTTTTCATTTCAATCTTTTGTTTTGATGATGTTTTTCTCGATAGATAGCTTAAATTAGCTATCCATCAAAACTTGATTTTTCTACCAATTCTCCATGATTTCTATGGTGAGAAATGGAAGAAGAAGAAAAAGAGATGAAGATGGAGGTGAAGATGATAAGTATGACGTTTTAGAAGATAATAGAAGGCACTAGAAATCATTAAATAGGCTTTAGGACTTTTATCCAATACACTCACTTATACAATAGTTTTGATACATTCACTTTCTTTAATTAACTATTACTCCAATTTTTATCGTCAAAACATTATAAAAATAAATACTTTAGACACTTTAAAACCCTTATTATCCATATTTTACATCTAAATTACAGTTTGAATTCATTTCAGGCTATAAGAGTATTTTCATAATTTCTTACCTCTTTGAAATCTTTTTTAAAAATATGGATATTATCCATACTCAGATTTAATGTTACTCTTAGTAAGACTTATTTAATCTTATTACTATCAGTTCTAAATACTCAAGCTACACATAATATCATAATCAATCCAATTTATACTCATATATTTACTTATTGCAAAAAATCAATACTTAAAATTTTAGAGCATTACAATTCTCACCCTCGTAAGAAATTTCATTCTCAAAATTTATCTATTTGTTATAATTCATTCCTTAGATTTCAATAAATTATTACACTTTCATTGTGTTACTTTGATATATCTCTTTAACTACTCATATCTTGTTTTCTTTTTATATCCTTCTTTTTCACAAATAGGTCTAGTGCACTCTAAATAATACACTATGAATTCTCAATCAATTTTTAGAAAATATTCTACTACCATAAATACATGAAATATCAATTGTATCAAACACATACCCACTTATTCGATTCACATAACTTAGACAATTGCATTTCACTTCTCCCATAACTCCACATGCCAGAAATACCTAAACTACGCTTTGATACCACTAAATGTAACATCCCCTGATAATTCTCATTAGAACTATCAGAGAATGTTACTCAATATACTGTCAGTACTCTAATCATTTCATCGGCAAAGTTTCTTTTCAAAGTGTTACTAACAAAAATTTTTAAATAATAATATAATCTGTATAATATAATACTTATAAATCCAACATTTAAACAAATATCCAATATCTCCAATAATCTAAATACTAATTATAAATCAGATAACCATCATAAGTTTATCAAATCTGTAATACCCCTAATTTTTTAATATTAAATAAAATAAAATAAAATTAAATTAGATAAATTAAATAAATAATTTAAATGAAATGAAAGGATATTAAATGATTTAGCATACAATATATTTGAAATATATATATTTGAAGTAAATATGATATATATGATATATACATATATTCAAGATATATATTATATATATATTGTATAATTAATTGCATAGTAATTATTATATTATTATTATTATTATTATTATTATTATTATTATTATTATTATTATTATTATTATTATTATTATTATTATTATTATTATAGATAAGGATGAAAGAAAAGAGAAGAGTCTTTTCTTTTCTTCCTTCTTCTTTGGCATGAGTTTGAGAGTGAGAGAGTCTAGAGGAGAGTTCTTCTTCCATTCATCAAAGATTGAAGGGATTTCAAGAATTCAAGTGAAGATTTTGAGGATCCTTCATCAATTGGTAAGTTTCTCCATCATTTTACAAGTTTTATTGGAATTCTATGGAAGAACATGATATTTGGATTTTAGAATTATTTATTAGCATGTTTTAATGGCTTATTTGGGTATGTATGAAGTTGTTGTGAGTAGTTTATGATGATTTTAAGGTTGAATTGAAGAAATAATTAAATTTAGGTTGAGTTTGGAAGTGGTTGGGTTGAAATGGTTAAGTGTACGAAATGCAGGACTTTTACCTGACACGGCCAATGACACGACCATATCGTTGGGCGTGTCAATAGTGTTGAGTTCAGTGTTGATGACATGACCATTAACACAACCATATCTCTAAGTGTGTTGTAGTTTCTATAAGACAAAATAATTTACACGGCCATGAACACGCCCTTATTATTGGGCGTGTTAAAATTTCTGTGAGGCAGAATGAATGACACGAGCAGTGACACACCTATGTCATTAGACGTGTCAAAGCTTCTATGTGATTGAGTTAATGATACGGTTAGTAACACGCCCGTGTTGTTGGGCGTGTCACTTGAGAATAACTCTTTTCTTTGTTTTTCATTTGTAATTCCTATTTAAATGATTTGATATGGAGAATGCCTTAGAATATGATATTAAATGGTTATTTATGATTACATTTGGTATAAGCATTGAGAAAGAGTAGTTTTCCCAACTGTAGTGTTGAAGGGCAACTTGGAAGGGAATGTTAGAGGAAGTTTTAAAACTTATTTTGGATTGTTTCCTAAGGTATGTACAAACTCTTAATAAATGAAATATGATTGCATTACATTTGGCCAAACATATTTTGGATGAAAAATGTGTTAAGCTACTTGATACACTAAATATTCATGAACATGTTGCTAAAATATGTGAATTGCTATGTATGCATTATTATGCATTGTGAAAGCCATTATTAATGGTTAAATTGAATGAAAAATGAACTATATGCAAAATGTGAAAATGACTCAAAATATTTGAGTAATGTGGTTTCATTATGAAATATCCTATGATGGGGATGAAATGTTGAAGAGAAATAACATTGATATGAATGAGAAAATGGAAAAAAAATGAGAAAGAAATTGATAATGGAAATATGAAATAATTGTGTGTCTAGTATGTTATTCAATTTTTAGAGTTCTGTGTGTGGCGGCATGCCTATATTTTCCTATAGGGCTAGACGCTTGGCGACATTATAAAAATATTTTTAAAATGAAAAGATCGGGTCATAAGCCTCAGAAATAAATTCTTAAAGCTGGGCTGGGTGAAAAGATCGGGTCGTAAGCTTAGGCCTAGTTGGACTGTTACATTGATATTTTGCCTTAGGGACTAGACACATGGTGTCATTATGGACCAAAATGGTAACTTTGAGAGTTGAATGATGTATTAATTGTTTGGGCCCATGCTTGTGTATGTATTGATGTGAATTATCAAGTGATAAAAACATATATCGAAAAGTGATATTGAATATCATGTGATGACATAACATATGAATATTCTGCATTGGTATTATTTTTGAATTTTATTATTATTAAAGTTTGTACCACTAAGCTTCAGCTTAGCGCGATTATAACTCATCGCGCATGTGACAAGGGTGATTCGGTAGAGCTGGAGAGTTCTACTAGACCATATTGGGTCTAGGCTTTTGTTGGTTAAGCTTGAAGCATATTGCTACATCAAGAACAAAGCCACTTTACCAGCATGTATATATTTCATTTTATAATATATTTTGACATTATTTATATTATATTATGTTTTGGGAGTATATTTATATACATTGTAAATTATAAAGGATGTTTAAATAATTAAGTAATGTGAGAATTTTGTGTATTTTCATATATATACATATGTTTTATACAGATATTTTGAGTAATAAGAAAATATAAAAGTTTTTATTAAACCAGATTGTGATATTTTTATATTGTATATGTGTATCTTACATACTGAAAGTGTGTGTATTATATGTTTATAGGGCATAAGGGTGTTATATTTATTTTGGAATCAGATTCTAAGTTTGAGGTTCTTAACCTAGGTGGATTGCGAGAGAAACAACAACAACAACAACAACTAAGCCTTAGTCCCAAACAAGTTGGGGTCGGTTGTATGGATCATCAACAAAATAAGCTCAAAAGACACCAAAAAAGATACTCCAGCCTTAGCCCCCTTCTAAGACACGGATTTTACGTCTCCATTCAAGTCTGTCATTAATCAAATTCGCATCAAGATCTAAGGCACGTAAGTCTCTTGCTATCACCTCATTCCACACAGTTCTAGGTCTTTCACGAACTCTAGCCCCTCAATCAATAAATTCTCACACTTACGAACCGCAGCATTAGGAGGTCTTCTTAAAACATGCCCATACCATCTAAGTCTTCCTTCCCTCACCTTATCTCCGACATCCGCTACTTGGACTTTTTGTCGAATATGAACATTCTTAATTTTGTCCAGTCTGGTATGTCCACACATCCATCTTAACATCCTCATTTCTGCCACACTCATCTTATGCAAATGTTGTCCCGTTGGTGCCCAACACTCACTACCATAGAGTATCGTAGGTCTAACAACCGTCCTATAGAATTTACCTTTCACTTTCAGAGGTATTTTCTTATCACATAGAACCCCAGTCGCATCCTTCCACTTCAACCACCCTACCTGTATTTTGTGAGCCACATCTTCATCTATACGGCCATCATTCTGGAACACCGAACTCAAATATTTGAACTGCTTGGTTTTAGGAACCAAAACTCCATCCAACTTAACCTCATGTTCCTGCTTCTTCTGTAGACTGAACTCACAGTGCATATATTCCATTTTACTCCTACTTAACTTAAAACCCTTGTCCTCGAGAGTTTTTCTCCACACTTTCAACTTACGGTTTACACCAGCACTAGTCTCATCAATTAAAATAATGCCATCAGCAAATAACATACACCAAGGAACATCGTCTTGTATACTTCTGGTTAGCTAATCCATAACCAGGGTAAATAAATATGGACTCATGGCCGAACCTTGATGCAATCCGGTAGTAATGGGGAAAGCCTCAGTGTCTCCACCAGGTGTTTTCACACTAGTGGATGCATTTTCATACATGTCCTTGATGATGTTGATATATTTGCCGCTGACTCCTTTCCTCTTCAAAACCCACCATAATACTTCTCTTGGTACTCTATCATAGGCTTTCCCCAAGTTAATAAATACCATGTGGAGATCTTTCTTCTTCTCTTGATACAATTCCATTAGTCTTCTTAGAAGAGAAATAGCCTCCATGGTAGATCTCCCTGGCATAAACCCAAACTGATTCTCCGAAACTCTTGTAAGCTTCCTCAATCTGTGTTCAATAATCCTTTTCCATAATTTCATAGTATGGCTCATAAGTTTGATACCCCAATAATTTGTACAGCATTGAATGTCTCCCTTATTTTTATATATGGGTACCAGGATACTCTTCCTCCAAGCATTCAACATCTTACGTCCTTTCACAAAAGCATTAAAGAGTTTAGTTAACCAGGCAACTCTTACCTCTCCAAGGTTCTTCCAAACCTCTATAGGAATACCATCCGGGCCACAAGCTTTATCAACTTTCAAGGGGAGTCTTGGCTGTGTTGGAATTTTTGTTGAGAGACACGGCCACAAGCTTGACCGTGTCCCTTGAGTGTGTTGGCTACTATATTTATTTTTTTTTCTATTCTTGCATTGCGGGATCCTCCAAAGGTCTTTTTGTATCTACACTTTAAATATACTTAAAACAAGGATGACCTAAACAAATGTATATTGAGGATTCTAAATCTATGAATGAGGTAAATTATATAAGTGTATATCAATGATGATTATTCTTAATGGATGTTTAATGTGTTTGATTATGTATATTTCAATAATGAGGTATTATAATGTGAATTGAAACAAATGAGATGTGAAGCCATTGTTATTGGCTATGATGATTCAAATGAGATATGTGGGGCATGTTTGCCTAGATGATAATGAGCATTGAGAATGAAATTGATAATGAAATAATAAATGAATTGTGTGTCTAATATGTTATTCATTTTCAGAGTTTTGTTGTTGGTGGCATGCCTAATAGTAACAATCTCTTGAAGTTAGGTTGGGCTTGATCCTTGAAGCCAAGTTGGGTTGAAGTTAACATGTTTTACTCCCCTTGAAGCTTGGTTGGGTCTAGTCCTTGAAGCCTAATTGAGATGTTACAACCCTTGAAGCTAGGTTGGATTGGTTCTTGAAGCCAAGTTGGGTTGATACTTAGCATGCTTTGTTCCCCTTGAAGCTTGGTTGAACCTAATCCTTGAAGCCTAGTTGGGATAATGATAATGATAAATGAGATAATTAAACCAAAACATTAACTCTGAAAGTTGAATGGAATATTAGTGTCTTTTGGGCCCATGCTTGTCTTTGCTTAAATGTGAATTATGGAATGAAAAATGTATTGTTATGTGATTTATGATGATAATCATGGAATGAGATGTATACAATACATAAGTAAATTATTGAAAGTGAATATGGCTTGAGGAGCTATGTTGAGAAATGAGTTTATGAAAATATAATATGATGTGTAAAATGGATATAAATGTGGAACTTGTGAGTATTGTTTTCACAAAGGGTTGGATAAGTCGTTGATTGGTGATTTGTTGAAATGATGTATATGCATATGTATATATGATATATGAGATTAGTAGAGATATATGAAAGGTGTAATTGAAAAGGGAAAAACCATGATAAGAAACTATTGGTACATGAGGTTAATATATTTGTATGTTAGAATTTCTGTACTATATGTTTATACTATTTATTTGTATTACTAAGCTCTCGGGCTTAGCGCGAATGTGTAATCGCGCAGGTGAGTAGATGGTAGATCTGAAGTCTTTCGTTATGCCACGAGAAGAGTAAGAGTTTGTCGAGACCAACTAGAAGGTGATGCATACATGTGTGATTTAATTATGTTGTACTTTTTATAAGAATATATTCATAAGTATAAATAAAGTTTTGGTAAATAAGAATGAGAGTAATATATATATAAGATCATTGAAAGTATAATGATTTTGTAAATGTTCTTTAAATTAATGTAATATTGTTTGAACTCGGATAAAGGTTTTTAAATTGAAACTAAAGCGACATTCTTATACTTTATATACGTATTGTATGTATACCAGGTATATGTATAGTACTTGTATAGGGTATGGGGGTGTTACAATTATTTTGGTATCAGAGCTTAGGTTCGAGATTCTCGGCCTAAGTAGAATTAAAAAGAGAAAGTTTTGAAAAACTTAAAGAGAATTAAAAAGAAAAGTTTTGAAATGAAATTTGTAATACATGCATATGCATTCACACCTAGGTTGGTCTCGGATGTGGCATTATGTGAATTGTAATGTAATTGAATTAAATGAGATGAATAATAGCATGAGGATAAAGTTCTGCATGAAAGGAAAATTAAAGAAAGAAATGAATAGAAGAATATAGTTGGAAAGGAGTTAAAAATAAAATCAAGATTAAAGTATGTACTCTTTTCTATACAGTTTGGATCTCTTTCTAATAAACCTTATGTTTGGATTATTAGAGGGAGGAAATATTGTGGGATTGTTAAAATAGATAGATATGTTATTAATTGAAGAGAGTATGGTGAAATATTAAGTGAGTTGTTCGGTATAAACAAAATGTGATCATTTAAGGTTTGGGTGTATAAAGTTAAAGTTTTGTTTAAAAGAAAAAGAGATGATGTTGGTTAAGTAAAAAGATATATTGGTATTGTTTGTATTGTTATTGTAATGCAACATTGTGATTTCAATGTTAAAAATGTAATATGTTTGAATATTGTGAAAGCTCATGTTAATGGTGGTAATATAAGACAGTTGGATTTTTGAAAAGAGCTTTATAATTGTGAAAATTATATGTTTGGATGTTGCTTTGTGGTATGTATATAAGATGTTTTTAAAGTTGATATTAAGAAAAGATGAGAATTGTAAGTTGAAGTTTAAATGAAATAGTGATTTGAGAATTTAGAATTTTAATGGAATGTTGATAAAGCTTATTTAGATATTAAACATATGAGCTATTTGCAATGCATATTCTTGCATATGAGAATTTATTTTGAAATAAAAGATAAGTGTGAAAGAGATGTCACATTAGATATGTGAATGATATGATTGAATAATGATATATGTGTTTAGTTAATGTAATTGATGTTGTATATTATGATGATGAAATGTGAAATGTGAAAGATATGATGTTATGAAGAGTTGCTTTTTTGTGATTTGAGATCATATGAGATGATTGAGGCATGGTTGCCTAATTTGCTTATGAGAATGAAAGGAATTGAGAAAGTAATGTTTAAAGATTGATGAATGGACCTATCTGCCTCCTGCGGAACCATGCAGACCCACTGGGATGGGCAACCGAACTTGGACTATCGACCTGGTTGGGGGAAGGTTCGTATATGAAGCCATGGTTGTTGGCTATAATGATGAACTTGAGTGAGTATAATGAATGATGATATAATTATTGAAATAATGAAATGTAACATTTATAAATATGATCTTGATTGGTTGAATACATGACATTGATAATGTTCAGAAAAAAAAAATATATGATGATAAACATTAAATTGGTATAGATTGTATGCGAAAGAGGAAATAAAAAAAAATACATAAGTGTATATATGTAAAGGGTATGTGAGATGAGTTCTTCGATATGAAGGTAAGTGTAATATGTAAGGAATATGGAAAGTGAGTCACATTGTGGATGTGGCCTATAAATATATAAGTGATAATTACTGGTATAATGATATTAAGAATGATATTGCATGTATTAGTGGACCTAAGAGAGATTAGGTCTTGAACTGTGCAAAGTTAGATAGATTATGTAATGAAATTAAGAATGAGAATGGACTTGAGTAATATTGGATGGTGAAATTGTTATGGTAATCACTAAATCTGATAATTATATAATATTTTGAGTCCCAAGGTATTTACATGTGGGAAGGTTTTATGTATATGTGTATAATAGGAGATTGCAAATGGATTAGAAATAGATTCGAAATGGAGTGACAAAAGAGAAATTGTGTAAGAATTGTATATGATTGCATACATATATGTAAGAGATGTTAATAGTAATGTTGTTGAAACATGAATTACGCTAAAGATGACCACATAAATGAGTGCAAATTGAGTTGAAATGGAGTTGAAGTGTGTTAACTCTTGATGTAGCAAAAGTTTAGAAAATGAATATGCAATTCCTGTGATCTAATTTAGCTTTGTAATTGGAAAGGTTAGAACAAGAATAATAGAGGAACAGAATTGATTATGGGGCTATAGGCATAATTGTTAATCTCCTATGATTCTATGATTTGTTTAGTATATTTGGCCGATTAGCTTTGTTATCCCCAACTTTGGGATTGGGATAATATGACTGGAATGCAGTTTTGGTGAGATTAATAATTATGTTTCTAAAAACATGATCAAGAGATTTGATTGGTAAAGTTATACTTTATCATTTTATGTTAGAAATTTGTTATAATTTTGAAAAGTAAGGAAAGAAAAGAGAATTATGAAAAAAGTTTTGAGTTATGGATAATGTGATAAAAAGACAATTATTGTAAATATAGTAAAGGTATGAAATGTGAAGAAATATTAAAAAGGGAGAAATTATAAAATGTGAATGAAAGTTATATTGAATATGTTTATGGTATGAAGTGAATAAGTGAATGGATTTAAGGTTTAAGTGAGTGAACTATGGATAGAAAGTATGGTATGAGATGATCATGAGAATTGGTGGCAATTATACTAAGATAGTAGAAAATAAACTATGTATAAATTGAAAGATAATTTAAAGTGATTTGTAATCATGATAATTTTACTGAATATGGATCTGAAGAGATCAGGATTTGAATATAAGTTTGCTCTAATAGAATTAAGTTATATATATATATTGTGAAATTTCATGATAAGTTTAAATAAATTAATTGTTTATTTGAATTAAAAAAAGATTGAAACGTGGGTATATTGTGACAGATAGATCAATTGATCTAGATTCTATGAAGATTATGAATCGTTATTGAAATTTAATGTGTACAATTGTATTAGAAGCATAAGATTTAAGTGATAATGTATATGATGTAGAATTCTAAAATGTGAATGGAAAAGAATGAAAGGAGTTATATTAGTTGTAAATAATGATAAAAAGAGAAAAGATTGATTATCTATAATTAAGGTTTAGTAGATGTTTATTTTGAAAGTGATTGTAATAACGGGATAATCCATATTAAGATTTAACTCAATGATTTTTAGGGTTAAATTGAAAGAGTAATTATAAAAAGATGAAGTAATAACATATTCTGAAGATAATGATTAGACGAGGTATAAGTATATTATAAGATGATTTGATTTTTGGTATAAAGGTAATTTCATTGGGAATGTGAGAAAATATCTTGATTGCTTTGTTAAAGAAGTAATAAGATATATATATGTATAATGGTGAATTATGAAATTTAAAGAAGTTGATTGACTCTAAGGGGGAGAGTATAAATTATATGATTTGGTGATATAATAATTTAAGAATATAATTAACTTCATATGGACGTTAAGATGGTATTGTATTATGAATGGATTACTATTATACTAGATAATTTCGAGGAAGAAATTATTTAAGGGGGGAGAGAATTGTAATATCCCAAAATACACTCTAAAAGTTTTGGAATAATTTTTGTTGTAATTGGATTTAATGTGTATATTGAAGGGAAAGAGAAAAGAAGTGAAGAGAGTGTATATGTTGTATCTCAGGGAATATATACAAGTTAAATTAATAAAGGCTAAAAGAAGAGCAATGAATTAATTTAATATCTGATTTTGGTGTACAGTGGAATTGTAGTAGTGAGAAGATATGTTGGTAAAATATGTAAGGAAAATATTATAAGAGCTAGATGGATATGAAGGATAAAATGTATATATAGTATTTGAAAGATATGGGATATATAAATGCAATATATATAAAATATACATATACCCACATATACATCACATATACATGATGTATAAAATGGTGTAGGAAAAGTAAGTTATATAATTAAATAATAATAATAATAATAATAATAATAATAATAATAATAATAAAAGGAAAAGAAGAAAGGAAAGTCAAAGGAAGAAAGTGGTGGTGGAGATTATTTTAGAAATAATTAATTATATTATTATTATTATATATATATATGATAAGTATGAGAAAAGAAGAAAAGATCTTCTTCCCTTCTTCTTCTTCTTCTTCTTCTTCTTGCACGAGAGAGAGAGAGAGAGAGAGAGAGAGAGAGAGAGAGAGATGATTTCATCAATATACATATCAAATCCAAAGGGATTTTAAGAGAATTGAAGATGGTTATTGAAGATTTGACATAATATCCAAGTAAGTATTCATTTCCTTGTATGGATTTCTATTGTTTAAGTTTGGATTTGATATGGTTAGTTGTGAGAGTGATGATGGATTATTGAAATTGTTTAATAAGGGTTTAATATAAAGGAGTTGGGGAATTGAATAATTGATATATGATTGATGTATGTTGTGTTTAAGGAAGTTGAAAACATAAAATACATGAGTTTGGATCCTAGAGAGAGATGTGATTTGTGAAGTTGTGATCTAAAGTTTTAGAATGAGTTTCATAAGTGAATACTTGTATTGGAATTCATGTATCTTATCATTGTTTTTGGATTAGGTTGTGAAGGAAGTGGATTGCCCTAATTTAAGTGGTGAAGAGTTCTTGGAAGGTATAGTGTATAGATTGGTGTGAGTGATTCTTAAGGTAAGTACAAATACATTAATTTGTAAATGTGTTAATGAATCTAATGCATTGTTGATGTGTATTAATAGTGTGAATATTCTGATAAGCATGTAATATATGTGCCTAGAACATTGATTATATCCATTTGAATCATGCTATATTGTGTATAATGTGATTTAATGCAATCAAGGAGGCTTGGCCGTGTTTGGTTTTTAGATTATTGAGAGACACGGCCAAAATTTAAGGAGAGACACGGCCATGTTATGGGAGACACGGCCAAGTCAGGGGAAACTTGGTCGTGTTGGATGATTTTTGGAGAGACACGGCCACTGTCTTGGCCGTGTCCCTTGCCCGTGTCTGCTACTGCCTGATTCCATCTTTCTTCTTTTGTTTTTGTTCTTTGGATTTAAGGGAGACACGGCCAAGCTAGGGGAGTCTTGGCCGTGTTGTAATTTTTGTTGAGAGACACGGCCACAAGCTTGGCCGTGTCCCTTGAGTGTGTTGGCTACTGTATTTATTTTTTTTTCTATTCTTGCATTGTGGGATCCTCCAAAGGTCTTTTTGTATCTACACTTTAAATATACTTAAAACAAGGATGACCTAAACAATTGTATATTGAGGATTCTAAATCTATGAATGAGGTAAATTATATATGTGTATATCAATGATGATTATTCTTAATGGATGTTTAATGTGTTTGATTATGTATATTTCAATAATGAGGTATTATAATGTGAATTGAAACAAATGAGATGTGAAGCCATTGTTATTGGCTATGATGATTCAAATGAGATATGTGGGGCATGTTTGCCTAGATGATGATGAGCATTGAGAATGAAATTGATAATGAAATAATAAATGAATTGTGTGTCTAATATGTTATTCATTTTCAGAGTTTTGTTGTTGGTGGCATGCCTAATAGTAACAATCTCTTGAAGTTAGGTTGGGCTTGATCCTTGAAGCCAAGTTGGGTTGAAGTTAACATGTTTTACTCCCCTTGAAGCTTGGTTGGGTCTAGTCCTTGAAGCCTAATTGAGATGTTACAACCCTTGAAGCTAGGTTGGATTGGTTCTTGAAGCCAAGTTGGGTTGATACTTAGCATGCTTTGTTCCCTTTGAAGCTTGGTTGAACCTAATCCTTGAAGCCTAGTTGGGATAATGATAATGATAAATGAGATAATTAAACCAAAACATTAACTCTGAAAGTTGAATGGCATATTAGTGTCTTTTGGGCCCATGCGTGTCTTTGCTTAAATGTGAATTATGGAATGAAAAATGTATTGTTATGTGATTTATGATGATAATCATGGAATGAGATGTATACAATACATAAGTAAATTATTGAAAGTGAATATGGCTTGAGGAGCTATGTTGAGAAATGAGTTTATGAAAATATAATATGATGTGTAAAATGGATATAAATGTGGAACTTGTGAGTATTGTTTTCACAAAGGGTTGGATAAGTCGTTGATTGGTGATTTGTTGAAATGATGTATATGCATATGTATATATGATATATGAGATTAGTAGAGATATATGAAAGGTGTAATTGAAAAGGGAAAAACCATGATAAGAAACTATTGGTACATGAGGTTAATATATTTGTATGTTAGAATTTCTGTACTATATGTTTATACTATTTATTTGTATTACTAAGCTCTCGGGCTTAGCGCGAATGTGTAATCGCGCAGGTGAGTAGATGGTAGATCTGAAGTCTTTCGTTATGCCACGAGAAGAGTAAGAGTTTGTCGAGACCAACTAGAAGGTGATGCATACATGTGTGATTTAATTATGTTGTATTTTTTATAAGAATATATTCATAAGTATAAATAAAGTTTTGGTAAATAAGAATGAGAGTAATATATATATAAGACCATTGAAAGTATAATGATTTTGTAAATGTTCATTAAATTAATGTAATATTGTTTGAACTCGGATAAAGGTTTTTAAATTGAAACTAAAAGTGACATTTTTATACTTTATATACGTATTTTATGTATACCAGGTATATGTATAGTACTTATATAGGGTATGGGGGTGTTACACAATCCTTACACTTACTTTTGTCCCGTCTTCTAGTAAGTATGAAGTCTATTTGATTTTGGGTTCGTCCACTCTTAAAGGTAATCAAGTCCCCTCTTTTCAAAGCAGGTATTTGCCAGCACTAGATCATAAGCCACCGCAAAATCCAAAATGCTCTTTCCCTCCTCATTCCTGTTGCCAAAACCATAACCCTCATGGACCTTGTCATAACCATTACTGTCCTTACCAACATGCCCGTTAAGGTCCCCACCAATGAAAATTTGCTGATTATCCGGAATACCTTGCATGATTTCATCCATATCTTCCCAGAACTGAACCTTGGATGCTCCGTCCAAACCTACTTGGGGAGCATAAGCACTAATAACATTAATAGTGTCATCTCCCAAAACAAGTCTCAAAGAGATAATCCTGTCTCCCTTTCTCTTCACTTCCACTACCTTATCTTTAAGCGTAGGCTCAATAATAATGCCCACACCATTCCTATTGTTATCCAAGCCACCATACCACAGCTTATATCCTGAGTTACCAATCTCTTTTGCTTTATTTCCCTTCCACCTGGTTTCCTGCAAACAAGCAATACTAACCTTCCTTCTTTTCAAAGTATCCACAAGCTCTATAGACTTCCCAGTCAGAGTGCCAATATTCCAACTACCTAATCTTAATCGGCTCCCTTGGACTTGCTTCTTTAGCCGCATTCGTCCATAATGCGGTAGCCCTTTCCTGTCTAACACCACATCCGGGCGCTGATTGTGAGAGAAAGAAAATAAAAATTTTTAAATATGGTTTTCAAGTATGATACATGCATTGGCACTGACAATTTATAATCTCTGATGTGGCAATTTTTGCTGTGTTTGCAGATATAGATAGTTATGGTGTCTCGGATGCATCAGTCTGCAGAGGGTAGTGCATAGAGTGTGGTTCCTGATGAGGGTAGAGATGGAGCTAAAACTGATATTGCTGGAGAGACACATTCTCCTGTGCTAGAGAGACCAACAATTGATGAGATTTCTCCGAGTTGGGTATGACATTTGGTGGAGCTGTTGAGGCAGGCTCCAATTCAGCAGCCGCCGCCACTGTAGCCGAAGTCATAGTTGCCGATGAGAAAGTATGATAAGCTATGGAAGTTTGAAACTGATGATTTTATTGGTACTACAGACCCTGCTATAATAGAGCAGTGGCTAGATAGGGTCGAGAGAGTGTTCATCCAGCTACAGGCTACTCTAGAGGAGAAGTATGATTATGTCAGATCTCTTCTGCAAAGGGATGCATATGATAGATGCAAGACGGTTTCATATGCCCTGGATGATCCACCAGTCCTGACCTATGACAATTTTCTGCAGAAATTTGAATAGAAGTATACTCCGAGGGAGTATAAGTATGCGACGAAGATATAGTTCCTAAGTTTGAGGTAGGATATCGAGACAGTATCAGAGTATGAGATAGAGTTTACTCGGTTGAGTCAATATGCTAGTGGGATCATTTCTTATGAGATTGGCCGGTGCCAGAGGTTTGAGGAGAGGCTGAGACCCCCTATCATGTGTATTATATCAGGTTTTCAGTATCAAAATTTCTCTCAATTAGTTACAGCTTCTAGGAGTGTAGAGAGGACACATGGTCTTGCAGCAGCTGCTAGGGTTGAGGAGACCAGAGTTAAGAGACCCCAGAGTGAGGCAAGGTCTTTATTAGTGAAGAGAGGCCGAGGGAGATATCTTCAAAGATTCAGTAGGAGTCAGGAATAGCCTGGCAGGTTAATACAACAGCAGAGGTAGAGACCTGCAGTTTCAGTAGCTAGTGCTCCGACCCTATTGAATTAGAGGCTTGTTCCACCTACCTATGTTCATTATGGTAAAGTACATGGAGGTGTTTGCTGGAGGATAAGTGGACCAACAATAAGTTATAGATGCGGATTACCATATCATTTTATTAGAAATTGTCCAGAACCGCCAGATGATAGACAAATAGTGCACTCGACTCAGTGTTAGAGGGAGTCATGGTAGCAGAGATTTTAGTAGAGGATGGATCTGGGTCTTGTCAGAGAGGAGGTTCTATAATCGGAGGTAGACTAGATGAGGTAGGGCCATCGCAGTGGGTCTATGTGATGCAGAGGCAGCCAGATGCTTCATCCTTTATTGCTAGTACTTTTTCTTTATTTGGCAATTCAGTTCCTGCATTGATAGGCCTTGGGTCGACTCATTCATACATTAGCGTATCTAACTTATCTGTGAGTAATTTGCATTTGGAGTCCCTAGGATTTGATGTTTTGGTGACAAATCTTTTAGGGCATAGTATTATGGTTAGCAGGGTGCACCGAGATAGCCCGGTTGTGATTTAGGATGAGAAGTTTTTCGGTGACCTGATTGAGATACCTTTTAGGAAATATGATTTGATTTTGGACATGGATTGGTTATTCAAGTATAGGACTATGGTAGACTGTCAGCAGAAATATGTTACTCTGAGAACATGTGGTGGTAGAGATGTGATGGTATCTAGTGAGCATAGACATCTTTCATCCATATTTATTTTAGCTGTTTCAGCTAGGAGAATGATCCAGAAGGGATGTGAAGCATAACTTGCTCGCGTAGTAGATACCAGAGTAGTAGGATTCCAGCTTGACAGTATACCTACAGCTACCGAGTTTCCAGATGTTTTTCTTGAGGAGTTGCTAGGGATACCCCCTGAGAGAGAGGTTGAGTTTGGTATCAATTTGTTGCCTGATACCACTCCCATCTCTATTACTCCTGATATTATGGCACCTGTTGAGTCGAGAGAGTTGAAGGTGCAGTTGTAAGAGTTGCTGGATAAAAGGTTCATTTGCCCTAATGTGTTCCCATAGGGAGCGTCTGTTTTGTTTGTGAAAAAGAAGGATGACACTTTGAGATTGTGTATTGATTATCGGCAGTTGAATAAGGTGACCATCAAGAACAAGTATTCATTACCTCGGATAGATGATCTCTTTGATCAGTTGAAGGGAGCAGCAGTATTCTCTGAAATTGATCTGAAATCAGGATATCATCAATTGAAAGTTAGAGATGTAGATGTGCATAAGACAACTTTCCGCACGAGGTATGAGCATTATGAGTTTTTGGTGATGCTCTTTGGATGGACGAATACACCAGCAACATTTATAGATTTGATGAATAAGGTGTTTAGACCATATCTAGATCAGTTTGTGGCGGTCTTTATTGATGATATTCTGGTGTATTCGTTTAATAAGAAAGATCATGACATGCAATTGCGAATTGTATTACATACTTTAAGAGAGAAATAATTATATGCTAAGCTGTCTAATTGTGATTTTGGCTTGATCAGGTGACTTTTTTCAGTCAAGTAGTTTCAGCAGAGGGTATTAGAGTTGGTCCGAGTAAAGTTGAGGCTATTTTGAATTAGAGTCCACCTAAGACTATGACAAAGGTTAGAAGTTTTCTATGTTTGATAGGCTATTATCGTCGATTTGTGAAGGGTTTTCTATGATAGTTACTCCACTCACAAGATTTCTTTGAAAAAGAGTTAGATTTGTGTGGACAGATCGGTGTCAAGCAAGTTTTGAGCAGCTGAGAGAAATGTTGACTCAGGCTCCTATTCTTACTCTGTCTGTGCAAGGTAAATATTATGTGATTTATAGTGATGCTTTTCACATAATAGTTTAGGTTGTGTTCTGATGCAGGAGGGTAGAGTAATTACTTATGCCTCTCGACAGTTGAAGTCACATAAGATGAATTACCCAACTCATGATTTGGAGTTAGCAGCCATATTTTTTACATTAAGGATTTGGCTACATTATTTGTATGGGGAGAAGTGTTTCATTTATACTGACCATAAAAGTTTGAAGCATTTGGGTGTTCAAAAAGAATTGAATCTTCGACAGAGATGGTGGTTAGAGTTGATTAAAGATTATGAATGTTTGATTGATTATCATCCTGGCAAGGAAAATGTTGTTGCTGATACCTTGAGTCGAAAGTCTTTGGCAGGTTTGACTACTTATTCACTCTTATTACTTGTTGAGTTGAGAGCAATGCATGCCAGATTTGAGTCTTGTGATGATGATGCTTTGATTGCTCAGTTGTAATTGAGGCCAGTGTTATTGGATCAGGTTAGGGAAGCCCAGTTGGCAGATGAGAAGAACTAAAAAATTATATTGGGTTGCCAAAAGGGAGAGAGTCGAGACTTTCATGTGAGAAATAATGGCAGTTTGTGGTTCAGAGATAGGTTATGTATTCCTAATAATGCAGGATTGAAGAGGGTGATTTTGAAGGAATTACATCAGTCAGTCTATGCTATGAACCCTGGTGGTACCATGATGTATCAGGATTTGAAACAGCATTATTAGTAGTCAGTTATGAAGAGGGACATAGCAGAGTTTGTATCCATATATCTCACTTGTCAAAGAGTGAAAGTTGAGCACCAAGTTTCTTCGGGGTTGCTTCAGCCTTTGTCAATACCAGAGTGAAAATAGGAGCGAGTAACGATGGATTTTGTGACTGGATTACCTTTAACCTAGAAGAAGCATGATGTAATTTGGGTGATAGTTGATCGAATGATGAAGACAACTCATTTTCTTCTAGTTCGGATGGATTACTTACTTGAGAGGTTAGTTGAGCTGTATATCAATGAAATAGTGAGGTTGTATGGAGTCCAATTTCTTTGGTGTTAGACCGAGATCCTCAGTTTATATCGAGATTTTAGAGGAGTTTGCATAATGCATTGGTTTTTTATTGTATTTTAGTACTACTTTCCATCCTCAAACAGATAGGCAGTTAGAAATAGTGATACAAATTTTAAAGGATATGTTGAGGAGCTGTATCATTGATTTCAGTGGAAGTTGGGACAAATTCTTACCACTAATTGAGTTTGCATATAATAATAGTCATCAGTCCAGTATTAGGATAGCACCTTATAAGGCATTGTATGGCAGAAGGTGCAGGACACCATTGTGTTAGAATGAAGTTGGAAAAAGTAAACTGGTTGGTCTTGATTTGATTAAGGAAACAGAAGAGAAAGTAAAATTGATACGGAGTCATTTGAAAGCTAATTCAAATCGATAGAAATCCTATTTAGATTTAAAAAGAAGAGACTTAGAGTTCAATGTGGGAGATAAAATATTTATGAAAGTGTCTCCATGGAAGAAAATTTTGAGATTTTGCCGCAAAGGAAAGTTAAGTCCTCATTTTATAGGACCATATGAAGTACTAGAGAGATTTGGTTCAATGACCTATAGACTGGCTTTGTCGCTTGAGTTGGATCGAATTCATAATGTTTTCCATGTCTCCATGCTTCGGAGGTACATGTTAGACCCATTTCACATCTTGTCAGCAGAATCCATTGAGGTGAGCCCAGATTTGACTTATGAAGAAAAATCAGTAGCTATTTTAGCACGAGAAATGAAAGAGTTGAGGAATAAGAAAGTACCACTTGTAAAAATTCTTTGGAAGAATCATAACATTGAGGTGACAACATGGGAGAGTGAACAACTGATGCGGAGTCAATATCCTCAGTTGTTCTAGAGTTGATAGCAGATAATTTCATGGATAAAATTTTCTTAAGGATGAGAGAATTGTAATAACCCTAATTTTTAAATATTAAATAAATAAATTAAAGTTAAATTGGATAAATTAAATACACGATTTAAATGAAATGAAAGGATATTAAATGATTTAGTAGAAAGTATATTTGAAATAGATATATTTAAAGTAAATATGATATATATATATATAAGATATATACATATATTCAAGATATACATTACATATATATTGTATAATTAAGTGCATAGTAATAATTATTATTATTATTATACATATATATATGATAATGATGAAAGAAAAGAGAAGAGTCTTTTCTTTTCTTCTTTCTTCTTTGGAGTGAGTTAGAGAGAGAGAGAGAGTCTAGAGGAGAGTTCTTCTTCCATTCATCAAAGATTGAAGGGATTTCAAAGATTCAAGTGAAGATTTTGAGGATCCTTCATCAATTGGTAAGTTTCTCTATCATTTTACAAGTTTTTTTGAAATTCTATGGAAAAACATGATATTTGAATTTTGGGATTGTTTATTAGCATGTTTTAATGCCTTATTTGGGTATGTATTAAGTTGTTATGAGTAGTTTATGATGATTTTAAGGTTGGATTGAAGAAATAATTGAATTTAGGTTGAGTTTGAAAATGATTGGGTTGAAATGGTTAAGTGTACGAAATACAAGACTTTTGCCTAATACGACCAGTGACATGGCCATGTCATTGAGCATGTTAATAGTGTTGGGTTCAGTATTGATGGCATGACTATTAACACGGCCATGTCCCTGAGCGTGTCGTAGTTTTTATAGGGCAAAATAATTGACACAGCCATCAACACGTCCGTATTGTTGGGCGTGTCAAAATTTTTGTGAGGCAAAACGAATGACACGAAAAGTGACACGCCCATATCATTGGACGTGTCAAAGCTTCTGTATGATTGGATTAGTGACACGGTCAGTAACACGCCCGTGTTGTTGGGCGTGTCACTTGAGAATAATTCTTTTATTTATTTTTTATTTGTAATTCCTATTTAAATGATTTGATGTGGAGAATATCTTAGAATGTGATATTAAATGGTTGTTTATGATCACATTTGGTATATGCATTGAGAAAGAGTAATTTGCCTAACCCTATTGTTGAAGGGCAACTTGGAAGAGAAGGTTAGAGAAAGTTTTAAAGCTTATTTTGAATTGTTTCCTAAGGTATGTACAAACTCTTAATAAATGGAATGTGATTGTATTACATTTGGCCTAACACATTTTGGATGAAAAATGTGTTAAGCTACTTGATACATTAAGTATTCATGAACATGGTGCTAAAATATGTGATTTGATATGTATACATTATTATGCATTGTGAAAGCCATTGTTAATGGCTAAATTGAATCAAATGTGAACTATATGCAAAATGTGAAAATGACTCAAAATATTTGAGTAATGTGGTTTCATTATGAAATATCCTATGATGAGGATGAAATGTTGAAAAGAAATAACATTGATATGAATGAGAAAATGGGAAAAATGAGAAATGAATTGATAATGAAAATATGAAATAATTGTGTGTTTAGTATGTTATTCAATTTTTAGAGTTCTGTGTTTGGCGGCATGCCTATATTTGCCTATAGGGCTAGGCGCTTGACGACATTATAAAAATATTTTTTGAGGTGAAAAGATCGGGTAGTAAGCCCCAAAATTAAATTCTTGAAGCTGGGCTTGGTCAAAAGACCGGATCGTAAGCCTAGGTCTTGTTGGACTGTTACATTGATATTTTACCTTCGGGGTTAGACACATGGTGTCATTATGGACCAAAACAGTAACTCTGAGAATGAATGATGTATTAGTTGTTTAGGCCCATACTTATGTATGTGTTGATGTGAATTATCAAGTAATGAAAGCATATATCCAAAAGTGATCTTGAATATCATGTGATGACATAACAAATGAACATTCTGCATTGGTATTGTTTTTGAATTTTATTTTTATTATAAAAGTTTATACCACTAGGCTTCGGTTTAGCGAGATTGTAACTCATCGCGCAGGTGACAGAGGTGATTCGGTAGAGCCGGAGAGTTCTACTAGACCAAATCGGGTCTAGGCTTTTGTTGGTTGAGCTTGAAGCGTATTGTTGTATCAAGAACAAAGCCACTTTTTCAGCTTGTACATATTTTATTTTATAGTATATTTTAACATTATGTATATTATATTATGTTTTGGGAGTATAAATATATACATTATAAATTATAAAGGATGTTTAAATAATTAAGTAATGTGAGAATTTTGTGTATTTTCATATGTATACATATGTTTTATACAAATATTTTGAGTAATAAGAAAATATGGAAGTTTTTATTAAATCGAATTATGATATTTTTATATTGTATATGCATATCTTACATATTGAAAGTGTGTGTATTATACGTTTATAGGGTATAATGGTGTTACAAAATCAAATGAATATATAATATAATATTTTATTTGATAATCATTCACTAGAATCTCAAACTTCGTCCCCTAAATACATATATTCTTTTTATGTTTATAAATTTGTACAATCTCTCAAATAGCCAAATTAAATTGTATATATACATTTCATAACTTATGGGTATAATATACAAAAGATCTCTATATGTATAGTAGAAAATTTCTTAGATCCTTGATTCCGCTGCTTAACTTGTTCCAATGACATGATACCTGCGTGTCAAAAAATAATTCTAACACACTAAGCAAAGTTTAGTTGTGCTTGTATAAACATATTTGGTCACTTAATATTAAAGAAAAATACTTATAAAAATATAGTAATAATACTCAGTTTTAATAAACTTTTCAATATATAAAATATTTTTAATAACAAACCAATATAATATTTTGATTAATAAAATAATAACTTTAACTTTATAAAAGTCATCATGCTATACTATACTTTATGTATTACAACTTTTTTTTTATGAATTATTTTATTTAAAACTTATTTTCTCATTTGTTAACATTACTCATAATACGCTTATTTTGTTTTTCAGTAAGTCTTACTTTTCAGTTTCACATATAGGATAATTTCATTCAATCTATAATTTTTGGCACTTAAATTTAGTACTATACTTTGGGACACTTTGTATCTTATATCATTATATACACTTTCAATCATTATAACACTTAGAAAGTTATTAATCAATTCAATAACTTGAGCATAACATTTCTATTCCGTATATTAGAACTTGTACTTGTAAACATTAATATATATATTACCAATCACTTTCACATTGTAACACAACAAGTCGATTTTAAGTAATTGACTTATATTATTATTTTACATTTCTTCTATTATTCATAACATTATATTCACATATATTTTTAATTTATATAACTTCATTAAATATGCCTATACATACTGAACTCAGATCATATGTTTGGATAACAGGTTAGTGTAACATTTTTAATACCAAATCTCAAGAATATATAATGATAATTATGCCCACAGTCACTGATGACAAAATGTGTCAATTAATGACATGAGGTGCCCATTATCACTATGGCTATTCTTCTTCTGGTTAACTATTCAATCCAAAGCTAAATCTAAAATTAGTGTGATTTGGGCAATTCATTAGTTTTGATTAACATTGCATTATGTATATCATTTCAATGAAATAATTTTTTGATTAACACTTTGTATTACACATATTTATCATATATTCAAAATTTATTGCACTACTTGTTAGGGTTGATTTTAAAAATCTTTTACACTTTGAGACCTTATAGTCATTTAGGCTGAAATTATAGATGAAAGACAAGAAAAAGAACTATTTTAGGCAAATTCTTCAAGTGAAACGCCCAACGAAATGGGCGTGTTAATGACCGTGTCACTTGCCCATTTTACAGAAGCTTTGGCATGCCTAACGACATGGGCGTGTAATTGACCATGTCATTTAACTTGCATTACAGTAGCTACGATAAGTCCAACGACACGGAAAGTGTCACTAGTCGTGTCATTTAAATTGCATTATAGTAGCTATGATGGAGTATCACTGGCTTGTCATTTAAATTATATTACAGTAGCAATTACATGCCCAACGACATGAGAGTGTCACTGACCGTGTCATTTAAATTACATTACAGTGGTTACGACATGCCCAGTGATACGGGCGTGTCACTGGCCCTGTCATTTATTTTTTATCACAATAGCTATGACACGCCCAATGACACAGGTGTATTTTTGGTCATGTCATCAATACTAAAACACAACATCTTTGACACACCCAGTGACATGACCGTGTCATTGGCTGTTTCAAGCAAAATTCTGTGTTTCATACGCTCAACCACTTAAATACAAAATATTCAAATCTATGATAAAAATTGAACGAAAACTAGTTTCTTTGATATAGACAGAGTCTATATCAAATACTTTAATCACATTTCAATTAATCAAGTCTTCAATCATCACTTATAGTTAAAACAACATTAAACTTCCCAATTCTTATAAAAATTGAATTAAGAATCATACTCACCACCCATAAATTTTTTTAATTCATTTTCACTCATCAATTCATTTAGTCAATATTTTCAATAAATAATTCATTATAAATGACTCAATCAATCAATTCAAATATTAAAATTCATAGAAATTCAAATATTTACAAATTAAAATAC
The DNA here is from genome assembly GCA_947685225.1 of Garcia nutans. Taxonomy (NCBI): domain Eukaryota; kingdom Viridiplantae; phylum Streptophyta; class Magnoliopsida; order Malpighiales; family Euphorbiaceae; genus Garcia; species Garcia nutans. The sequence continues at coordinate 15,699,202 of CANTUV010000018.1, read as the reverse complement.
ATAAGCACATACCTCTTTCAAAATCTCTCTTCTTCTCTCTTTGCCCTCTTTTCTTTGACCACTTGCTGATAATCTCACATTTTCTAACTTATTCTTTAAAAACTTATAGCTAGATGTGATTTTCTCTTAAGTTTTGGCTAAAGTTCTTGAAAAAAAGGAAGAAAAAAGAAATTTTGGTTGTGTTGATGATGATGAACGTGGATGAAGGAGGAAGAAGGAAGAAGAAGAAAGAAACTTCTATATAAATACACCTGTCCATACACTTATATATACAGCTTAATCTAGTGTGGTCAATCTCATCTTAGCTATAGTGCACCCTCTTTCTTATCTTTTGATTCTAATTTAATTTTTAGTCTCATAAAACAATAAAAATATATAATTTTTTCAGTAAATTTTTAAGATTCACTATTAAATCACTTATCCATACCCCTTCTATTACAATTCACTATCAATTATCTATATTAAATTAAAAGTTTAACATTTAAAATTTTAAACTTTACAATGTATCTCGAGTTTAAACTCGAGTTTGATTTAAATAAGTTTAACGAGTTCAATAAACTTATTTTAATTTTATTTTTTATTTATTTTTTCTATATTCTCATAAAAGACATACTGAAATTAATATTTTTATAGAAGATAAATAAAATAATTATGTATTAATAAAAATAAAATATTGTATTACTGTAATTTTATTTTTATATTTTACTATAAATTACTAAGTTGTTTTATATTTCATATTATTTATCACATATACCATGTATTAATAAAATATATATTTTTAATCTAACATATAATAAACGAGCTAGTTTATGAGCTTTTAAAATAAGCTAGCTCGCGAGCTATCGAACTGAGTATTTATTAGTTTGAGCTTGACTTATTTAATAAATGAGCAGTTTGAGCACGAGCCTAAACAAGCTTTTACCGAGCCGAGTTCGAATCACTTGACTTATTTACAGCCCTCCTTACATACCCTACCTACAAACAACCTCACAATTATGTGAAAAAATTCTAAGATATCGTTACAACGGGAAAGCTAATGTACATTTAGTATAAGGACTGATATCATACTTGTTGCAGCTCAAGAAATACAATATAAAATATCAACCCAAAAGCCATATTCATTCAGTTGGCCGAAACTGTGGAAAGACATATTGCACTGAACCAAAGTTTCTTCAAGTATAGCAAGGATTAATCAACTGAAAAACCAAATCAGCAAAGGTGGCTGGGTAGCAGTTGATATATCAGCCAAAAAATCATATGCACTAAAGCTATCTTTGATACCTACTTTCAAGTACTTTAATCAATATATCTATTATTGTGAGGATTGTTTTTCATATATATATATATATATACTTTGGGTTTTAAGTTAGAGGGAATATTAAGACAATCCAACATAGATTTGGGATAAAAAAAATATATGGGTTAATATATGGCTATGAACAATCAATTAAGTATCAAATGTTAAATATTTTAATTATAATAGTATTTAATACACTAACATGTAGATGCTTCTGACTTTAATACTCTCATATAATTATCAATCTCTAATAATAATAATAATAATAATAATAATAATATTTTAATAGGAGAGGAAAGAATTTTCTTTTCATGGTATATAAATTAATTTATATATTTTCCCCTTTTTCTTTTTTATAAGAAATATAAAATTTTATTAAAATGGACATTAATTATAAAAAACATTACAAGTAAGATTATTTTATTTGTCAAAATTTTTAGGTAAAATTTATAGAAATGATCCTAAATTATTTGTGATATTTCATATCAGAACTTAAACATTTTTTTATCCATGACCTTTTTTTTTTTTTGGTCAAAAACGGCTCAATGTGACCCTGAATAACAATATGCCGTTTATTTTCTTTTTGTTGATTTTGTGGGTCCTACTAATTAACTTTTAAAAGATAACATTAATTTTTTTTATATAAATAAATAAATTTTTAAATAAACAACAACATTTTCACACACACACACACTCTCTCTCTCCCCTCTGTACTGTTCATCATCTTCTTCTTAATAAATATTCAGTTAGATCGCCACAAACTATGGTGTGGCTTTTTCTTCTCCTTTTGCTTTAATTTTCAATTTCGACTTAGATTTTTAATAGAAAGAAAGAATAATTCTCATCAGTTGGATGGTACCCACCAAATTGATTACACCGTCGCCGTTACTTTTCATTTTAGCTGGTGAAAATTTTGTCTTTGATGGAGGTTAAAAAGTTGAAAAAGAAATTGGATATTGAAATTTTGATGTTCATTTTATTATCATGTTTTGTTCTTCCGTTTAATGGCAATGAAATAAATAGTTCAAAGAACATATAAATCAAACTTTTCCATGTTATTATTATTTGGGTTTGATTTTGTTTTACTGTTGAAAGAGTTTGTGAATTCAATCAAATGGTTGATAATAATTTGATGTTGTTGTGTTTTTTACTCCCAAAGTTGATGTTGTTTTTTATTTCTTTCTGATTAATTATTGTCTTGTATTAATTCACGCTCATTTTTTATACTTTTATATATAAAGAGAGATTTTGAAATAAAGATAATAACTAATATTGTAATACAAAAAAAATTACCACAACTTGATAATATACAAAATAAAAGAAATCAATGTTTTAATAAACAAATATAGTTATTTATTGTTGTAGCAAATTTAAACTTGATGCAGTTATTGTATGAAGAAGAAGTAGAAGAAGAAGAAGAAGCAAAAGGAAGAGAAAAAAGATAATATGACCAGGCGAGAGGGAGAGAGAGAGAAATGTTGTAAATTATTGAATTAAATATTGAAATAGTGGATCCATAAAAAGTAAACGGCAGTTTATTATTTTGTCAGGCAGAATCCAGATTAAGCTGTTTTTTTTTTTTTAATTCTAAAATGAATAAACAAATATTTAAGATATAATGTGAGATATAATAAATAATTTAGGGTTATTTTTATATTTTTTTCAGAAATGAATAAAATTTAATTAATCAATTAAATTTTTATTTAATTCATTGAAAATTTAATTTTATTAACCGAATTTATAATAATTTAGTCGGTACGGTAAAAAAATTTATATAAATTTAATTTTTGATTCGGTTAACGGTTAAACGATTCGGTTCGATCTGTTAATTGTTAACCGAACCTCTTTTTAATTTATTTAATTATTATTCCTTGTTTAATTCTTTAATTATATTAATTTTTTTATTATAAATATAAATTTTTATTACAAAATAAAATTATTTTTTATTTTTTAATAAGTTTTATTTAGTTATTTAATTATATTAAATTTTTTTACATAAAATTTTTATTATAAAATTTTTAAAAAAATTAGTTGATCCTGTTAATTAATTGAATCGACCGATTTAATTTAATTAATTAATTAAATTAATTAAAATAAAAATTCGGTCAGTTTAATTAAAAAATTTTAAAAATTTTAATTTAATTAATTAATTAATTTAATCAATTAATTAATTAAACCGATCAAAACTCACGCTATCTTTTTCCAAATTTTTATTTACTAGTAAGCTTTTTGTTTAAAGAATGTAAAAGGAAAAAAGGGCACAAAAAGGGAAGGAAGGAGAAGGTGTGCAAAGTACAAACAACAAAAGATAGGGTGGTAGGCAAAGTTAAGGAAGTTTGGTGAGATATATATGAAAATAATAATTAGGGTTGGGGAGTATTAATTAATTTATTTTTTTTGGGAATTATAAAATTATAATATATATATATATATATATATATATATAAAGGGCTTGGGCGAGCTAAAAAAGATATTGTTAGTGTGTGGATGAGATGTATTGAAGTTCATATGGTTAGGTTGTGGTCGCTTAGATGAATGTGATTGATAGCAATGTCTTTCAACTATATGAGTCAACTCTCATCTTTATTTATTTTTTTGCTAAACTCTTTTAATTATTCTCCTAAAAAATTAAATATATAATTCGGGCCGTGTCTTATCTTTTTCTTCTCTTTATTCATTACCATTAATCCAATCCTCCCCGCCTGTCCTACATCTCCTAATATTTTTACATTTGATAAAATAATAATGAATATACACATAATAAAATTTTTAAAAAATATAGATTATAGTTGATTTGATGTATACAAAAATATTTATACTAAAATAATATATATGCATATTAATCCATTTTCTCTTATCTAATAATAAATATATCATTTGTATGAAGATTAAAAAATTATTTCAAATTTATTTCAAAAATCAAATATGGTTTAATTAGATGGGTGAAATTAATTAATTTTTTCACTCTTGAAAATAGAGTTGCGGCTATGAGTTTGAATAAGGTGGCCAAACTTGTATTGTTAGAAAAAATATAATAATAATGAATTATGCGTAGATGATACCAAACTTTCTTTGTTAAACTCCTATGTAATTTTTAAGAAAACCAATTATGTTCGCAGTATCAAGAACCTCATTACTTCTCGATCTCCTCACATAAAAGAATATGTACAGTCCTCGGCCTTAAGCCACTATACTCTTTCTTCAACCTCAGCTGAATAGTATGTCACTCTTGAAATTTCAGATCCTTTTATTTCTCAATGGCAGAAACAAGGTTATTCTCATCTCCATCTTGGAGCTATTAGAATAGTTCTTTCTTATCATGGCAGAAAGGGATTACCAGTGACCGCTCGACTCTCTCTCTTGGACACCAGATATGTGGATTTTGAAAATGCTGTAATTGGAACTATTTTAACAACACTCAATGCTGAAAGTATTGTTCTTACCTTCTTCCCCAACTATAATTTATCTTTATCAGATTCTTTTCTGTCTAAAGCCTTGAAGGTACAAGTTCAAATTACTGGTGCTCCACAAGTTCAAAATTTTGTATCAGCTACACTCCATCATCAACTAGTTTATAGGTTGTAAGATCATGCAATCAATATAGCTACACCTGGAGTTTCTACAGATACTTTATACATCTACTCAGATACAGATTCTATACCAACAATTGTGCAGACTCCTAGACAATTGCCTAAAGAATTGCCATACATTCACACATGCATGCATATCAATTTTTTTATATTTTATTTTATTTATTTTCGTGAATATTATACCTATTAATTTACTATAATATGTATCAAATATATATCCTTTATTTCATTTTTAATTATAATAAATTATTTATATCAAAATTAAAATAATTTTTCAACATATATTTAAATTAAAGAATTGATAGAATTTTATTATTTAATGGTATAGAAATTATTTTTTAAAGCAGAGTGACATTAAATTCAAATTCAAATTAAAGTCAACTTTATCAGAAGTAAAATATAATTTACCAACTAAAAAGGAAAAAAAAAGATTTTATTTATACAGTCTAAAATTTTTGAATTAAAATTAAAGAACATAGAATAAAAGAAAATAAATGTATTATGGCCTAATTAAAAAAAGTGAAGTTATTTTCAACAAAATGTGATCAAATTTTTAATTAAAATAAAGAATTATAAAGAAAGTAAAACATAAATATATAAAGAATTGACATGAAAATATATGATTTATCAAAATTCTTTTTAACAAAATTAGAGAATTTTTTCAAAAAAAAAAATCTGCATTTAAATCCAGATTAGAATATGGTTTTGATAGATGAATGATGTTTGCCAACAAATTGAATATTGTCATTAAACTATAGAGTATATGTATGACTCGTCTAACACTAGATGGCCCACACCACATGTTATTTCATCAATGCCGTCCATTTGATTAAGATAACTACTCAAAGCCATCTGATATGGGTCAATTTCACGTGATTTGACTTAAAAAAAAAGAAAAAACAGAAAAAAGGGTTTTATTTATTTATTGATTAATTAGTCGGTTTCAATTATATATGACATGTACACCTAATTAAGCGAGTGAGAAAGAAAGAAAGAAAGAAGGAAAAGTTCTTTTTGCAAATCAATCAATCAAATATTGGTTAGGTCAAGTCTTCCAAAACTACAAGTTTCAATCTTCCATTACTTATCCTACAATTTGGCCGTGAAAATTCTACTTAACATCAAGGCTTTTGGACCCATATGAATTTTCCTAATTAATTAATAAATTAAGCTTTTTACATTAAAAAAAATTATTCTTTTGTTTATTCTTGAATATATACGCTTAAAATCTAAAAAAAAAAAATTGAAATTTTAATAAATGGACAAAGTGAATCATTATTGAAAAACAAAAAAAAAAGAAAACAAAAACTTTATAGTCTCTTTAAATTTTTAAGAAATTAAATATATATATATATATTTGAAATAAAAAATTAATTTGGACTATTTGATTAACATTTTCATTTAAAAAAATAATTGAATAGAATAAAATTCACATAGATATATTATTGTAATGCAATAGAAAAAAATATTATATATATATATGTGTGTGTATTATAATCAATATAAGATTATGAGTTTAAACAATAGAAAATATTAATAATAAATTTTGATTCGTATTATAATCAATATGAGATTATGAGTTTAAACTCTATTATATAGCTAGTTAAAAAAATTAACAATAATATATTAATTAAACTTTTATGAATTTGCAAGTTAATATTTTAATATATTATATAAAAATACAATTGATTTAAAAATTAAAAATATAATTTATGTACATTACTTTTATTAAATGTTTTGGAAAAATGTAAATGTAAATAAATTGATTATTATATATTATATATATTTTTCTCATTAACAAAAAAGAAAAAAAATGAAATAAGCTAATAAAACCAATTATTTTAGACACAACTAACTGATATATATTGTTATGATGTAATTATTTTTTTTTTGTATAGTAATATTTTATTTGAGTTCATCTAATTTTTTTATAAATAAAAAAAATTTATAATATATATGCAATTCATTTTAAAAAATCGATATTTAAATTTGATTAATCCAAGCATACAAACTCTTAATAAATGAATATTTATGTATTAAAAATATGACTTAGAATAAGGTAGAATATCAATTCCAAGTTGAAATTGAGAAGAAAAGGAGATGAGAGCTTTATGGACTATTTGGGAAGAGAAGTCTTTACATAAACACAAGTGATCTTTTTCAATGCTCATACTGTTCTATTATTAAGCAGACTATTTATGAAATTTTCATGTCCAATCCCCATTAAAGCACTATAGACTTTAGCTTCTACCAGCTGCCTTATTGCTTCTAAAGTTGGGATAAAACTCATATTTTCTCTAAAATATTAATTTCTCGTATAAATAATGTTAAATTTATTTTTTTCTAACAAAGAAAAAATTATTATATTAATAGTCTCAACTTGGACTTCCAGTATATCTTTTTTTCATTTTTTTTAAAAAAATAATAGAAAAAAAGTGTAATGTTCCAACTACTAAATCATGTTGTTTGATGAGTGAATTATTAACTTTCTAGAAAAAGAGAATTATCTTCAAGTGTTAGATACATTAATTACTTTCACAAGTTATTAAATTATCTAGAAGCTAGCCAATTGAGCTAAATCAATCGATTTCTCTACATGGATTTCTGTGGGATAAAACTAGTTGGCATTTGTAAATTTAAGGTTGCTTAACAAACTTTTTAAGTTAGAAGAATGAGACGTGATGAAGATTAATCAAAGAAACATAAGTCATGTTTTTCAGTGATTGTATTAATCATTTGACCAGAGCACAACCATACAATTCTCACAAAATGAAAAAACCTACCGTTACCATGGAAGTTCTCCAAACTCAATTCATTTTTTAAATGATTTTTTTTTTTTACATTTTAACCATTATTTTTGAACAATGCAATTGCTAGTGAATTACAATTTATAACATACTAATATTAGGTTAGGTAGATTAACAAGAAAACTAATTACCTAAAATATATTTTAAAAAAATATATTATTAAGATTATATTTTACTAGAAAAATTTATATTATCATATTTAAAAGATGTAATAAATTATTAAAAAAATAGATTAAAAAAATATTAATTTATTTGATTACAACTCAATTTTATTAAAAAAATTTAAATAATATTTGCATTAACCTTATAATTGAGTCATGTTGTGAAAGTAAACAGTTAAAATAAAGAAATAATTATTTTTTAACATAGAATTACTCAATTTCTATTCTCAATTTTTTTTCCGTTCCCCCTTTTTCAGTGATTTTTTTCCTGCTCCCCCCTATTTAGCTTTGACTAGAATTTACTCTGGTTTTTTAGTCATAAAAATGATTTTATTATCACAAAAAGCTCATTGGCTATGCATTAGTTTTTTCAACGGATACCTACCTGAGGAGCCAGGATTTAATTATAATTTTTCCACAATGCTTAAAGCAGAAAGAAATTTTTTTTTTCAAGGGAAATTCAAGCTTGTCGTTGAATTTTGCTTTGTTTTTTTTAAATGATTTTCCTTCAAAATTTTGATAATACATTTAACAGTATTCTTCATGTCAGCTCTGTAGCATTCCAATTTTGAACTTACCCAAAATATTAATCATGTTATGTATAATGTAGAGATGGAGTCAAAAAATAGGGTAGAGAAGATTAAGAGGCAAAGAAGGAAAATGGTGCAAATGCAAAAGCCCCATCATTTTCATGGCCCCTGAAATCTAACCCATCAACAACATAGTTCACCATTATTCAAGGCACCAACCTATTAGGTGATTTTAGTACTGGACAAGAAATCTCAATGTGACCATAAATTCTATACGGTAATCAAAATGAAGACCACAATTTCAACTTTCTTCACCTACTCAATTTAGTAAAATCCTAGTCTCAGAAGAAATGTCAAATCTTCCAAATGGAAGATGCCTAGAAGTCGTTACCTCTGTTTTATTAATTTACCTACTCTTCAACTTTCAAACTTGTGATAGGTGAGGAACCTTCTATTGGTACCACATTCACCTCCTGGTGTCGTGTCTTCTGAACTTTATAACTGCCATGATCACAATTCATGGATTATCAACAGAAGCATTTGAAGTTCCAAACTTAGCAACCATTATAAAGCAACATTCAGCATATCCAACATAAACAATTCCTCATTTCCAAACCTGAACTGCAATAAAAAAAAAAACACGAGACTACACAAGAAGTTGATTTAACAAAGAAATTAACATTAAGCATAACCGAATGATCGGTTGTAAAGAAACTAATCATTCAGTACAATATAATATTATATGAGAACTACAATAGATCTAGGTCTCCTTTGCAGGAGCCTTTTTTGCAGCCTCTGCAGCTGCTTTCTCTGCTTCAATCTCAGCAACAATTGCATCTATCTCTGCTTCCTCAAGCTGCCGCAGGCCATGCTCTTTTGTCATTACAGCAATTTCTATGTTCTTTCCCCCGCTCTCAACGACCTGATGGTGAAAAAAACACATCATTAGATGATATAATAAGGAAAATACAGACTTCATTAAGCACCATCACTGAAAAAAAAAAATCTGCCCAAAAGGCACATTTGCACATACATTAAACTAATTCATATCCCTTAATCCTCTTCCAAACAAGAGGAAAAAATTATCTTCACACTACTTTCCATCCCCTCATTCTCTCCTACCATTTTCTTTCCCCACTTGCTTCCAAACAAATCATTAAAGCTCAGCAGCATGTCTCATCAATTAAACTTAAGGACTGTCAAACTTGAACCCTTATCTACCAGACCCCTAGAAGTACTGTTCTTGAGCTGCTAGCATACCTTTAAATGTCTCAATCCTTGAAAGGAGAATATTTCTATCATCTATAGCAGACTCAGATAATATTATAAGCAGTGAAAAGGAAACTAGGCATGGGTTTATACATCAATGAACTGAAGTATTTTCAGTTATAAAGAGAGCTTAACAACAACAACAACAACTAAGCCTTAGTCCCAAACAAGTTGGGGTCGGCTGTATGGATCCTCAACAAAATAAGCTCAAAAGACACCAAAAAAGATACTCTAGCCTTAGGCCCCTTCCAAGACACGGATTTTATGTCTCCATTCAAGTTTGTCATTAATCAAATCCGCATCAAGATCTAAGGCACGTAAGTCTCTTGCTATCACCTCATTCCACACAGTTCTAGGTCTTCCACGACCTCTAGCCCCCTCAATCAACAAATTCTCACACTTACGAACCGCAGCATTAGGAGGTCTTCTTAAAACATGCCCATATTATCTAAGAGAGTTATAAAGAGAGCTTAAGTTACCAAAACTATTTCATGAAAGTTTTTCCCGTTTATCTTTTCAGTTTGCCCTACTCCTTTTTTCCTTTTATCTTTGCAGTTTGCCATACTCCTTTTCCTCCCTGAAGTTTTCCATTTTTCACCTTATTTTCCAAGCAAGGTCACTCCATAGAAATGATAAATAGGCTCAGCTAAAATGGCTAAAGTCAGAAAACATGGGAAACCTTCCCAACTACATGATCTGGCAAGTATGATTTATGTTAATTGCATCATTGCCAGTGTGGCTAGTTGCATCTTGAGCTGGCAAAGAATAGCTTTGACCTTGTAGAAGATTTGAGCGTGTTGTGCTGTGTGGTACAGCTATAAGTGACTAGCCAAAAATCTAGAAAAGGCCTATGGTATGATTATGATTTATCTTAGCTACAGATCATGTGATTAATGAGAAGCACCACCGTATTTTTCAATTCCTAAGGGATGAATACACTGAGCTTAAAATATTTGAATTCCAGGAAAATAAATATAAAGAAACCTTCCAGTTAATAAATATAAAGAAACCTTCCAGTTACTTGATATAGACCAATGTTTCAATAGGTTCAAGATTAGAGCAACTACATCTTGATCACTGTTTGCCATTCTGTCACCTCATAAATTAGCATTTAGCCAGGAAAAAAGTTTTGACCTCAGATAACCTGGTTTACAGTTCAAGTAACACCACCTGGATAATGTTTTGTGCTACAATAATCCCAGTGATATACTGGGGCAGTTGCTATATTCTTAAAATATAAGTTCAATTTATTTGTCATTTGATCATTAACTGATCTCAGCCACAGGCGCATGGCAATGGCACTGTACTTATCTGCTTAAAGCTCCATAGATATATGACTGTTTTGGGAGACCACACATGTTAATAAATGCACAGTAGTTTTACAGAGAACTGGACAAAAAGATAATGGGAATCTTTAACATCCCACATGTTAGATCTTCTAAAATAACAAAGACAGGGCTAAATACAGCTGTATTGGCACATATCCATATAACTCATAAATAAAGAAGCATAAGCAGACCTATATATAAATGGACTTCAAAAGAGCAACAAAGACAAGACAATCAAAGGGCTAAGCTTTTGTTAAAATAAAGAATTTGATTTGCCTGATTGAGTCCGACCATTCAAGTGATTGTGTCAATATGATTATATACCATAAGATAATGAAGGATGTAAATCAAGAAAAGATGAATATGAAAAGAGCAAAACGAAAAGGACCTCTGCTTACTGAAGAACCTGGCCAAAAGGAAACAGCTGCAGAGGCTAGGGAAGGGGAGGGAGAATAAGGAAAGACTAATTATCAGAAACACATAGCAACAACGTACAAATTCTTGGAAAGGATATTGCAATTTGAAACCATGGGAGACCAAGAAAAACCCAGTGTTGTGGTATCTAAATGCTAATGCACAGGGGAAGCTCTGCCATGAACCTTAAATGAAACATATTCAAACCATACAACTATTTATATATGTTCCTGTAAGCCTTTTTTACATACTCAGCAGCAATATATAATAGCACCGTATAAAAAGTAGCAAAACTAAACACAATCTAAAGATTTTATTAAGCATGAATCATACCAGCAAACCAAAGATGGAAAAGAAATTGAATTCACCTTTGATGCACAAGATGCACGATTTTGATGAATAATATGTCAGACCAAGCAGTTGCAATGTACATAGTCAGCATTTAGTACATATAAAAAAAGGAGTAACTTAGTAACTTACTTCAAGCAAAGCACGAATAGTTAACTTCACAGTTTCTTGCCCAGAAGTTTCTTTGTAGTTTTTTTCTAGGAACTCCCGCATCGAATTTGAGTTTCTCCCAGTGGCATTGGCTTTCCATGCTGAAAATGCTCCTGATGGATCTGTCTGATAAAGAGATGGGACACCAGTATAGGGATCAAAACCAACAATCAAAGTTGAAAGACCAAATGGTCTCACGCCACCACTTTGGGTGTACTTCTGTTGCAGACCAGCAATATAACGTGTTATATATTCAACGGTTACAGGATCCTCAACAGTAAGCCTATGGCTTTGACACTCAATACGAGCCCTGTTGACTAAAACACGTGCATCTGCTTTCAGACCAGCACATACTAGTGCTATGTGATCATCCAAAGAAACAATCTTCCTCACTGTCCTGCAAACAAAGGCAGCCAAAAAGATGGTTAACATGAACTAATAAAGGATGCATAAAAAATACTACACAACATCTACACAAATTTGCTGATGGGATATAAACGTAATGGCTAGACATCATTATAAAAGAACTTGTAGGTCACCTCATGCATGGACAGATCCAATATAACAACAACAAAAACAATGGCAACGTTACATGGTCTGAGATACAAAGCACAAAGGATATAACGAAAATATAAAGAAGGGCCAAAAGTTGAAAACATCACAAAAAGAGAAACTGGTAAAGGAGAAGAAACATATACGAGTTCAAGGAATCAGGAAAGGACTTATTCTTGATATTATTTCAAGCAAACTGCACTTTTGCTCTGAAATTAGGAACGGAACGCAATTCTTTGAATAGGATTGAATTTTTCTTTCTTTTTTTTCAAGGAATGCAGATTTTTTTTTTCTGATATTTTTATATTTGAAACTGCTTGAACTCGCCTTCAATTGGTATTTTAAGCATAATAGTTCTTAAGATCAAACTAAATTATATTTAGCTATTAAAAATTAAATTGGGAATAGGATTATTTAGATGAAAAAATCATTCCCTTGGGGCATTTGTTCAGAATCAAATGATATTTTGAAATTTTTTTAAACCAATTATATATCTTTAGCCACGGAGCAAATTGACAATGACTGCAAGACATAGATAGAACCTTTCTTTAACATAGGAATGGAGTGTGCAATTAATCGAAGAACACATAATCAATGATTAGGTAACTATTCCACCTACACAGAAACGAAACAAGTAAGATAAAATTACCTGGCGTCTTGAAGCTTGGCTGTGGATTTCTTCTCGACGCCGAGAACGACGACGTCAGTGCCGCGAACACCAACGGCGGCGTTACCCTTGCGGACGGCTTCGAGAGCGTACTCCACTTGGAACAAATGTCCATCTGGAGAGAACACTGTGATTGCGCGATCGTATCGAGCCATCTCTGTGTAAGTATTGAATAAGTATAAATTTGTGCGATCTGAGTCTTTGCTTCCCTTTTGATTCACAGTGTGAAATATAAAGGAGAAAGAAACTTGCTCGCCTTAGGGGACAAGCCACTCGACTGATGCCTAGAGCTTCTTCGTTTAACGACGTGTTTCTATGAAATTACAGTCATGGGCCATCTTCTCTCCTATGTTGTGAGTATCATTTTATTTGGGCTTGGGCTTCTAACCCAACCTTTTAAAATAAGTAAAAGAGAAATGTATCTTTTATTTTTTTTTAGAAAACTATACTATATAGCATATTTTTTAATTTTTTTAAACTATCATGTATTTTTTATATATATTTTTAATATACTAAATATATATTTAATATATATTTTTAAAAATTGAGTATAATTTTAATCTACTAAATGTATATCTAAAATATACATCTAAAAAGAAGTATTTTTGAAATTGAAAATTAAAAAAAAAAGATATTTTTGAAATTGAAATTAAAAAGGGATATGTTTGAAACTATTTTTATTTTTAGGGTATTTTTTTAAAAAATCCCTTTTTCTTTTTCAAATATATTGATCAATTTTTTTATTTTCAATTTTATTTTCCATTTGTTTTTTCATTATTATGTAACTTTTATAGTTTTTTTATTTATATTTTTATTCATAAATAGTTTTTTATACCATATTCCCACAAATATGTTATATACACTAAACATCTATCATATATACTAAACATATAAATATTATCTACCAAATATCTATATAATTTATTTAATATTTTTTAACTTTATTTTTTAAATTTTATATTCACATTACTTACATACAACATCTATATAATATACACACAACATACATAATAAAAACTTAATATACACACAACATACATAATAAAAATTTAAAATACATATAATATCTATTAAATATTTATGTAATAAAATTAATGTTTTAACTTTGTTATATATTCTTCCAACATACACAAACCATCTATAATATATTAATATTTTTTTTATTATGTAGCTTCTAACAAATACTAATCATGTATCATATATCAATGCTACATCAACACTTTTTATTTGTATCATTCTAACACAAACAATGTATATAATATATCAATAATTTTTTGCTTCTGATATTTTTTTTGAATTTCGATTGATGATTCTTATATGTTTTTTTTAGAGTGTGAATATTTGTTGAAGAAAAAATGAAAGTAAATATTTTGTTGAAGATAAAGATTAAACTGAATATGAAACTGAAGATTAATATTTTCGATTTGCTTTTTACATGTTTTTCTCGCGTTCTTGTGTTCGATTGCTCTGTGTTGAAAGTTTGAGTTTTGATTTGTAATTTGTTTTCGATTTTGATGAAGATTTTTCTTTTCAATTTTTTCTCTTATTTTAATAATTTTGAAGATTCGTATGAAGAAAACAAAGATTTATTGAAGATGAAGATTTTTGTTAAAAAAAATATGAAGATAAATATTTGTTGAAGAAAAATATGAATATGGAATTTTGCTAAAGAAGAAGGTGAAGATAAAAATGAAGAAGATGAACAAGGTTAGACGTTCGTTAAAACTGCATATTTTTATTATTTTTGAAGAGATTTGCAATTATTTTTAATATGCTTCGTATTTGTGTAATTTTTTTTAGTTTTTTTTTGTTAATTTTGTGGAAAGTCCTAAATAAAATTACACCATTTATCAATTTGCTTTTTTAAATTTTTCTATAAAAATATTTCACAGTTCTTTGATAGTAAGATATATTTTATAATATTTAAAATGCATACTAAATAGATATATCTAAAATGAGATATTTTAAAAATTAAAATTAAAAATTGAATATTTTGAAAAAAAGTAAATATTTTTTTTAAAAAAAAGAAAAGTGGTATTTTTTAAAAATAATTTTATTTTTTCAAATTTTCTTTGAAGAAATTCCTTTAAAATACGTTTATATGATTCATGAATCTATTTTTGGTTTACGTTATTTATTATTTTTTTTTGTTTGAGTTTAATTTTTTAAATAGCAATAAAATATTTTTCTATTTAATATATACATCTAAAAATTAAAAAAAAACATATTTTTAGTTCCTAAATTATTATTTTAGCAATTTTAATGATACTCATTGAGTGAAAATATATATTTTTTTGAAATAAAAAATGAAAAGTTTTAATGGAGAAAAAGAAATATTTTTTTTTTTATAAATAGAGATCATTTATTAATGAGAAAGTAGAGATACATCTTCAGCTAAAAAATGAGCTAAGCATGAAGGAAATTCTTCAATCCAAACAATCTCATTTGAAAGTAAGCCTAAATTCTTGGCCAAATGATGAGTTGTTGCATTATTTTTCCTCAGATTGAATGACCATCTACAACCCTTAAAATCTTTACTTAGATGAACACAATCCTTCAAAGCAAACACCTATAACATTTCTAATACCTTCCTCCATTACCAACTTGTCTATAATGAATTTGCAGTCAAATTCCACAACAATATCATGAAAACACAGTTCTTTTGCCAACTTCAGTCCAAAACAAATCGTAGACACTTCCGCCACAAATGACTTTAGAGCACCATAAAACCTCTTAAAAGCATATGATAGAATATCACCCTTGTGATCTCCATAGATGCATCCAAAACTAACAAAGTTAGCATCTAACATAGCTGCATCACAATTAAACTTAATCTAATTAATTGGAGGAGGCTGCCAACATCCAGCCATGCTCATGCAACCCCAGAGTACGCATAGAGTAATCCACCAAAGGCACCACATCAGATTCCCTTGAATAGAGGTAACCATCAATAGATAGTATAGATGCAACATTCGCCACCTTGTTCTCATGAATGACCTTGTTCCTTGCCACCCAAACACAATAGTAAATAGTGATGAATTTAACCAGGGATGCCGTATCAAGAGAACCCATTAGATTAAGCAAGAATCCTTTAAATGAGAACCCTTGAATGTTTATAACCTCAGATAAACTAGCACTTAACCAAATTTCACGAAATGCTCGGCAATCTTTGACAAGATGAATGATACTTTCATCTTATTGGCAGAAAGCATATCTCCTCTCCACCATTGGCAATTGACCGTGAAGAAAAGTCCTTGTTGGAAGAATATGAAGGGCTGCTCTCCAAGCAAAATTCAAAACTTTTGGAGAGCTAGTAATTTCCATAATCGCTTCCAAAAACCTTGTGAAGCCCCAAATGAAGAGCCTTCTGCCACAGAGTGAAAAACTTTTAACAATATTGTAATGCCCTGAAAATTTTAATTATGAATTTTTCTATAATAAATGTATATGTAATAAGTGGGATTTGTTTAGAGTGTATATGTCCTATATGTAAATCTGAGAAGTGAGATTTACTGAAAAATGCAATAAATGTAATATGAATAATATTAATAAATGCAGAAGCAAGTCTTAAATGAATAGCTTAATAAGAGTTAAGTTGCAATATCAAAAATATAATATAGCGTGATTGATTTTATAAAATAAAAGTTATTATTTTATGTAATTAAAATATTGTGATAGTTTGTTATTGAGAATATTCGATTTATTGAAATATTTTGTTAATATTGAGTTTTATTATTATAGTTTTATAAATATTTTCTTTAATACTAAGTGATAAAATATATTTATATAAATACCACTAAGCTATTGGCTTAGCATATTAGAATATTTCTGACACGCAAGTATAAAGGAGCAAAGAAGTTGAGAATGTAAAGTGAAGAGGTTCAGAATTAATGGTATTGTAATAAATAATTCATATATATATATATATAGTTTATAGGAATGATGTATTGTTTAGTACAATTGATAATATTTTAACATTATACAAATTGTAAACATGGTTAGAATATTTATGTTTAGAGACTTAATGACCACAAATTCTAACCATATTTGATATATATTGTATTGTGAACTATTAAGTTTATAAGGTTATTTGGAGTTATTAGAGTTCGATTAAATGTCAAAAAAAGAAAACAAATGGAATGTTATGTGACAGGTTATGATTATATATTTGAAAATTTTTGTTTAGTGGTAATTTCAAAAGGAACTTTATCGATAATTTGATCAAACTACTATTGATATTTCTTAAATGAAGAGTTTTGAATGGTTATAAGATAGATAGTATGCTATGTGACATTCTCTAATAGTTTTCTATGAGAATTATCAAATGATACTACAAATATAGTGTCCATTTGAGTAATAATGCCAGACTAGAAAATCTTTACTATCAAACAAACCTAATGGAATATCTACTATACGCTCAATTTGGAGACAATAGCATCTGGATTAAGAATATGACAAGGGGTGATAATTTGAAAAGATGATGGTTGAGGGATCCATGGGTCATCCCAAACTTTTACATTTCTCTCATTACCTATTTGCCATATAAGCCCTTTCTTTAAAACCTCCCTACCTATCAGAATGTTGCTCCATGTGTAACTAGGAGCAATACCCATATCTATATGTAGAAAGTTAGTACTTAGATATTATTTAGCCTTGATAATGCGAGCCATAAGGGAGAGAGGTTGAATCAATAAGTGTCATCCTTAGTTAATAAGGCAATATCGAAACAATGAAAATCTTGAAACCCTAAGCCATCTCTCATCTTTTGCCTTACAAAACTGTGCCTAACTATATGACTGCATTTTTCTTTCATCACTTTTCTGCCCCCACCAGAAATTACTGATCATTGTTCGAATCTCATCACAGATAGAAAGTGGGATTAGGAAGCATTGCATGACATAATTAGGCATGGATTGAGTGACTGCTTTGATTAAAATTTCTCTGCCAACCCAAGATAAAAACTTTTCTTTCCAACCCGATAGCTTGCTCCATAATCTCTCTTTGATTTTACTGAATGGCTCTTTTAGACCAACCAAATGTTGTAGGAAGACCCAAGTATAAAGCGTGACTCTCCACAACTCGCATCCCCAAGAGAGAAGCAATGTCATCTCCCTTACCGTCCCCCACACTTGGGCTAAAAAAATTTTTAGATTTTGAAAGGTTCATCTTATATCCATAGATGAATTTATACCTAGGGCTGTAAACGAGCCGAGCCG
Organism: Garcia nutans; assembly: GCA_947685225.1. Taxonomy (NCBI): domain Eukaryota; kingdom Viridiplantae; phylum Streptophyta; class Magnoliopsida; order Malpighiales; family Euphorbiaceae; genus Garcia; species Garcia nutans. The sequence continues at coordinate 15,680,873 of CANTUV010000018.1, read as the reverse complement.
AGCCGAGCCGAGTTTTGACATGCTCAGGCTCGGCTCGACACATAAAATTTGAGCTTGAGCTCGGTTCGAGTTGGATTCGAGCTGAGCTCGAGCTCGATTTATATGAATATTGCCGAGCTCGAGCTCGACTCGGCTCGACTCGTATTTGGCTTATTAATACGATAAACGAGCCAAGCTCAAGCTTGAGCTCGATTTTAATACTCATAAGAATTGAAACTCGTTATAGGCTCAAGCTCGAGCTCGATATATGATAAAATTGAAAAAAAAAATCTATCATTATACATCACACATAAGTGTTTCATATCTAAAATTTCTTCAATCTCCATCAACTGACCGGAATCATTTTTTACTCAAAAGTATAGAGAAATATAGGGGTGAGCAATCAATCGGTTGACTCAATTCAAATTGATGTAACAGAATTTTTCTAGGAGAAAAACCAAACCAATATTTATTAAAAACCAAAACCAAACTGATAATAAGAAAAACAGAGGTAACAGAAAATTATATAAATAGATTAAATTACATTTTTATTATTATATTATATTATATATACACTATTTTATGCAAATATGTATAATATAATTTTATACATAAATGTTTATAAAAAGCATAACCTAATTATATAATCATACATCTGGTAATTAAGGTCAAAAATCAACCACACAACAAGATGTTCCTTTATACATCACATCCAAAAGGAGGACCAACTCCTCAGCATTGAAATAGATTATATTTAATATGATTTCTCTTCAAAACTCTAAAACAATAGAAATAATAGATTTTTTTTTTTCATAATACAGTTTGAACCTCAACGTCAAACATATAATGCATTGATAATTTTATAGAAAGCCCATCCACTGCACCATACCCCAGATTACAAAGAAATTTCCTCACCCCTCATCAGCCAAATATCACATAACAATATTTGCTAACAGATTTAACCAGCAATAATTCTCCAAAGAGATAACAAATGAAACAGAATATTCAGACATGACCAATTAAACAGAATATTCAATCTCAAGATTCATGATTAGATTATGTTCAAAGAAGGCAAACAAATACATTGAAGAAATCTATCACTCACCTAAAACTAACTTTGAATATCAGGAAGGCTGTATTACATTAGACCAAAGTTCAGAACTAAGCACTCAAAAAACTGCAGCCACACTAAATGATGTTTATATTACACTTATCTAGAAGATCTTCATCCATCAAGTACTGAATTGTTTCTGCGAATACACTCATATAGGCTAAACAATAACATCTTATACAACAAGGTTACTCTTCATGAAATAGAGTATTTAGTGCCATTCTTGCTTTTGTATCACAGACACAACTAACAAAAAACATTATAAAATAGTGCACATAAATTCAAATCATAAAATTATACTTAAGTCAATTTGGGTGTTTAAAAAAGCTCCTAGTAAACAAACCAAGGTACCTTCTCTTGGGTGCCTTTAAAGCATTTAAGCACTGGAGGGCTACCTCATAGGAAGAAGTGGTATCCTGAATGAAAAATTCAATTAGATTCCCCATGACAGAGAGAAATTAAAACATAATGGGAATAAAATAGATTGCAAACATAAATAGGAATGATGGCATTGCAAATCTAAAATAATGATATACAAAAATAACAGGTTAAATGATCCACTTTCTCAACTAAGGCAAATGGTCACAGAAACAAATTTCATACGACTGAATCATATGGATCCAAAATGTTTCTTTCCTTATTGATCTCTGACAACTCAATTGCAGCAACCATGTACACGGTACAAATATAATTTTGCAAAAGAAACAAAAATAGATATCACAATGCCCATAATCAAGAATGCTTACAAGAGGGGGAAACGCCTTTAGCAAGTTGTCTTACAATAGAAACAGTACATTCCCCTGAAAGAACCTCCAGTAAAGAATACTTCTGACCAAATATCACCACTTCCAACTTCAATAACTGCTATAACTGTCCAAAGCTCAAAGGCCAGCAAATAAAAGATAAAAATAGATAATGCCCAATAATTAGATAACTGAATATGAAGTCATAATGTACTAATATCTAGCGCAACAACATTTTTCTGGTGTCAGAAAATCAGCAACATGGTTCACTTGCCAGTGATGAATGGATGAAATTGTGAATGCTGAACTGTCATCCTCTTCTTAGGATCCAACACAAAAATTTTATCGAGAAGATCTTTAAAATTGGCCAACATCTTTGGATCCTCACCAGGAGAACTTGGAATTATTGACCCAATATCTTTTGGCTTTATGTTCACAATCATCCTCTTTATAGCTTGCTAAGCAAAATTTAAATCTCAGTCAATACAAAAGAAAATGAACACAAAAGGTAAAAATATTGGAAAACGCACGTCAATGGATGATATAAAATCAATGCGTACAACACACCTTTTTAGTAACAGGATCCCCCTCTATAGTAGATTCTTCGCAAGAAATTTGCATGATCATTAGAATTCAAGATTTGGTAACTCTACATAAAAAGAACTAGTTAGGTGGAGGAGAATAATCTACTCAAGATTATCAAACACCCTCGTCGGTGGTCGGAGCGAGGCAGTGAGCGAAACAGAGAGCGAGATGGTGGTCGGATCTCCCTCGTCGGCCTACTGTGTGAATGGCTTGCGAGACAGAGACAAAGATTGAGACAGAGACAGAGACAGAAAGCGAGGCAATGAGCGAAACAGAGAGCACAGATGGTGGTCGGAGCTCCCTTGTCCGCCTGCTGTGTGAATGGCTTGCGAGACAGAGACAGAGATCGAGACAGAGATAGATACAGAGAGCAGTGAGCAAAACAGAAAGCGAGATGGTGGTCGGAGCTCCCTCGTCGGCCTGTTGTGTTAATCCCTTGTGAGACAGAGACTGAGACTGAGCCTGAGAATGAAACAAAGAGCCAGATGGTGAGACTTAAAATCGATATGGTGAGAGCTGCGATAGAGATGGTTGAGGTTGTTGGTTGAGGTGGCTGCGATGGAGAGGGTGAGACAGAAACAGAGAGCGATACAGAGACAGATAGCAAGACAGAGCAAAATTGTGAGAAAGAAAAAGAGAGGTGACGGCGATGGGGATAGGGATAGGGGTGTAAAGAGAAAGAGAGTGTAAACATGATCTTTTTTAGGGTTTTTTTTTTATTTTTGGACCAAAAATTTTATTTTATATTAAAAATATTAAATTTAAAAAAATTAATTAAATTATATCTATTATTTATTATTGTTAAAAATATATATGTATTATATTATATTTTTATCATATATATTATAGTAAAAATAATATATTATATATTAAGTAGTATTTATATTATAGTATATATATGTATACATTATATACTATTATTTAGCATTTTTCTATATATTGTATATTATTACCTTTACTCTATACATATAATATATAGTGTTTAATATGCATATACTACATATAATATATAGTACTTAATATATATATGGTAAAAATAAAATATAATACATATATATGCTTTACACTAAACGTACTATTCATATTATAATATATATGGTGTATATATATATTATAATATTATATATATATAATATAACATATACATGTATCATATATAATATATATGGTATATATATACTTTATTTTTACATATATATACTTTATTTTTATCAAATATTATAGAAAATAATATAGCATATATTAAGTAGTATATATATTATAAAGTTTATTGTACTATGTATAGTATAGTATAGTATAGTATAGTATATATATATATATATATATATATATATAAAACATCATTTTAGGGTTTCTTAGTTTTGGATCAGAAATTTTGTTTTAAATAAAATTTTTGGTGTACTAAAAAAATTAAATTTAAAAAAATTAGTTAAATTAAATTTATTATTTCTCTTTTAATCTCTATATTATTATTAAATATATATATTAATATATATGTATTATATTTTATTTTTACCATATATATTATAGTGAAAAATAGTATATTATATTTTAAGTATTATTTATATTATAGTATATATATGTATATATTATATACTACCATTTAGCATTGCTCTATATATTGTATATTATTATTTTTACTGTATACATATAATATATCATTTAGCATATCTCTATATATTGTATATTATTATTTTTACTATAAACTTATAATATATAATGCTTAATATACATATACTACATATAATATATAGTACTTAATATATATATGGTAAAAATAAAATATAATACATATATATGCTTTACACTAGATATATATTACATATAGTAAAAATAATAATATACAATATATTATAGTATATAATGAAAATAATTGGTAATATATATATAGCACGTATAATACATAATATATATATATATATAATATTATGGTATATAACATATACATATTCTACATATTATATATAGTATATATAGTGTAAAGCATGCATATATAATATAGCATATACATGCATCACATATAATATATATATGGTATATATATACTTTATTTTTACATATATATGCTTTATTTTTATCAAATATTATAGAAAATAATATAGCATATATTAAATAATATATATATTATATAGTTTATTGTACTATGTATAGTATATATATATAATATCATTTTATATTGATGTTGTTATATTAACTATAATCAACTTTATAAAATTAATCATTTTATTTTATATACAATATATATAATTAATCTTAAGTATCAATTATATCATATATACAATTCAATTTTTCTTATATTAATTATATATATTAATAATTATTATAATTTGGCATATAAATTCTTAAAAATATAAGACTAATAGTAAAATTAATAAATATAATATACTAATATATATATAATATATTTTTTAATATAACCTAATAAACGAGCTAGCTCACGAGCTTTTTAAATGAGCCAGCTCGCGAGCCTAACGAGCCAAGTATCTGTGAGCTTGGGCTTGGCTCATTTAGTAAACGAGCAGCTTGAGTTCAGCTTGTTTTTAAACGAGCTCAAGCCTGAACGAGCTTTTACCGAGCCTAGACTCAAGCCGGGCTCAAGTAGCTTGGCTCATTTACAGCCCTATTCATACCCTTGTAGAACATCTATAATTGCTTAAGAAGCTCTTAAAGTAGCCCTGGAAAAAATAATACAATCATCTGCAAATATAAGATGAGAAATTGTAGGTGTATTACTACAAACCTGAATGCCATGTAGAGAACCTGAATTTTGGGACTTATGAATTAGACCAATCAACCATTATGTACACAAAAGGAAAAGATACGGTGAAAGGGAATCACCCTGTCTTAGACTACAAGTGGGAGTGAAAGGCTCTTTGGGTGACCCATTGACTAGGACAGAATAAGATACTGACGTTACAAATTGCATTATGCAATTTACCCATCTCTAACTGAACCCCAGTCTAACCATTATTGCTTCAAGGAAACTCCCCTCCACTTGGTCATAAGCCTTGGCCATATCCAACTTATGAGACATCGGCTTTCTTGTACCTACTTTATACATTTTCATATGGTGAAAGGTTTCAAAAGCCACTAAAATATTGTCAGTAATTAGGTGACCTAGGACAAAAGCACTTTGAGATTCATCAACCACCTCTCCCAATAAACCTTTCAGACTATTAGCCAGAACTTTTGTAGCCAATTTGCATGCAACATTACACAAGCTAATAGGCCAATATTATGTGATTGATATAGGCTCGTTTACCTTAGGAATCAAACATATGAGTGTGTGATTAAACCCATAAGGCACGGGGCCACTATTGATCACGTCCGAAACTATACGGGTCATCTCTCTACCCATGATCGACTAGTACTTCTGAAAAAACAAAGGTGGCAAACTATTTGGACCTGGAGCTTTTGATGCATGCATCATTTTTAGAGCCCGAACCACTTCATCAACATTAAATGGTTGATTAAGAGCTGCATTCATTTGGGCTATTACTTTCTAAGGCACGAATAACAGATCATCATAATTAATAAGATTATTATTAGAGGTGAATAAATGCGAGTAAAAATCAGTAATGTGCTCTTTCAATTGCTCATTTCTGAATTCTTACCCTTGGGAATCTTTTAATACTGTTATCTGATTACTTTTGCTTCTGGAAGCAGTTACTGCATGGAAAAAACAAGTATTCCAATCTCTTTCTTATAACTATAAAACTCTAGACCTTTGGCGCCACATCATTTCTTCACATAAAGATAACTCATTCAGTTCCTTCATCAAGAAACTTTTTTATTGAATGGCCACGAGATCGTCACTCTTATCAATCCCCTCTAATTCCCTTATAACATTTTTCCTCTTAGTCCTTAAATTCCCAAAACTATTTCTACTCCATTCCTCTAATTTTTCAATACTTAATTTAATTTTGTCCTCTCACTTATCTACATCCCCGGACCGACTCTCTTTAATCACCTTAGCACAAGCAGGGTCCCTGGTCCATATTGATTCAAATTGAAAATGACGGTAATGCCTATAATCAGTAATACCCATCAACTCCACACATATTGGTAAATGATCCAAGCCTAAGTGCATAAGATGAAAGAGCACATATTTATTATATAGCTGATACCAAGCAGTTGTTGCCAAACCCTGATCTAATCGTTCTTCTATGAAGTCTAGACTTGACCGGCTATTATCTTAGGTAAATAGGTAACCTTTGAAGCCCAAATCCTCTAGATCACTAACTTCTATCACCGCCTGAAAAGCCTTAATCATATGGTTAGGTCTAAAAGCACCCCCACCTTTTCTGAGTGACTCAAAATTTCATTGAAATCACTAAGAACAAGCCATGGTAATGCTGATTGCCTTGTTAAATTACGCAACAAATCTTAGGATCTTTATTTGTCATTCCATGTTGCATAACCATAAAACCTATAAAGCGCCAAGAGGCACCATGTCATGGAAATTTGAGTTTAAAATCAACATGCTGAGTAGAGAAAGATAATAAGGATAGATTAGCATAGTCATCCCATAAGCATGCCAACCCCCTCTATCATTCACTCCACGCACAACAAAACCATTAATAATACCTAATCTACTTCTAATAAAAGTCGTCTTCTCTTTTGAAATTCTTGTCTCCATCAGAAAGAGAACACTAGGTGTATGTACTTGCACTAAACAATGCAAGCTTGCAATTACTGAGGTACTCCCAAGACTCCGACAGTTGTAACTTATAATTTTCATGGCTCTAGGCAATCATGGTTAAAGCCAATGGTCGCCTCTGGTATGAAGTTTGAACTAAGCTCTTGGTCTCCAACCTTACTCCTCTTCATAACATGGATCTCTTGCCTCTCTTCCAATTCATCATCTTTCCTACGAACTTGCTTAGCACAAACCGTCCCATCCATTATATTATTTTCCTGGCATGATCTTTTATCTTGTTCCTTCCCTTTCCACATTCTACTAAGTTTGCTTATAACTTCATGCATCGAGGGCTCTACACTTCCATGTGATTGTGTATCCACATGAACAATATCATACATGAATACATGCAATTCACTAGTATCCTCATTATGTTCTTCTCCCATAACCTCAAAATCTCTCCCATCCTTCCTTCTAATTTCACTATTAAGTTTATTTAGAATATCACCTAAGGATCTCGCACATCCCTCTTTCTCCCTCTCTATACCACTCGATTATCTCACATTTTTTACGGAGATAAATAAGCCAACATCACATTCTCATTCTCCTTCTAAACAACATTTCATAATTGAAAGTGTTTCCTTGGAGATGCCCTTAGCCAATCACCATATTGGCCTATTAAATCCTCAATCTGCTCACACTTATTGATCGTGTAAACCATCACTTAAAACAAAAGCAAGGCAATCTTTCATATTTCAAACGAAACCACACAACATTCTCACCTTCTAAATTTAGGAGGACACTTCTACGTAATCTTTTTGTTACTAGAATGACAACCCTAAAACATAAGTAAGATTGGCATCCAAGTCTTTCTATTTCATCCACCTTTACTAGCTCTCCTATCATACCCGCACAATCTTGGTTGTTTCTATAGATAACTACTTAAATGGAATATCATAAGCCCTCACTCTAAAGGAAACTGTGTCTAGATCAACTAAAGATGCAGTATCCTCTTCCTTCATCTCCCTCAATAGGAATAGCTGGTCATCGAAACACCACGACCTTATATTAATCACCCTTCTTTTATCTACCTAAATAAAGAATTGAAAGATAAATAAGTCATTATCCAGCTAATGGAAACTAAATCCCTTTTGTAATTTCTAGCTTTGTAACATAGTGCTACTAAAGGCTGGAATATTAAACTTTTTTTTTTATCAATAATCATCCAATCAAGCATAAAAAAAATCTCAGTTGTTGTTTGGCTTTTTGTTTAGCTTCCACAGATACCTCCACAATGTTATTCTCCTTGTCCATGAGATGCAAACTAGCAAGTAAGTCATCCATTGATTCCTGATCTATCATTATGATGTCAAACCCTAAAAACCAAAGCTTGAATTTTAGGGAGATAAAAACCGTAATTTAGAAAATTAGGAAGAGAGAACCCCTACCAAAGAGGAGAGTCAATAAGAAATATTATTTATAATATACCTATTTTAGTTCTCATTCTTTAAACCATAAATAAATAAATGATTTATATGAAGATTAAGATGAAAATTAGAATGGGCATTTTAATTTAATGAATAAAAAAATTAATTTTAAACTAGAAGATTAACAGAAATTAATTTAATAAATAAAGAAAATTACTTTATAAAGGAAACATGAAAATTAAGATGAAGATTTTTAATTTAATATCTAAAAGGAAATGAATTTAAAATTTAAAGATTAATATAAATATTTTTAATTTAATATTTAAAATTTTAATTTTAAAAATTATGATACGTGGCATAATTAATGATAAAATATTAAAAAATATTAATAACAAAAAAAAAAGCATATACATAAATTGTATTTTACCAATAAATATGCACTACATAAAAAATACCAATTATTGTTTCAAAATCAAACTTCATAATTCATGAGATCACGATCACAAGAAATTATTATCAACAAATATGAACTACTTAAAAAATAAAAAAAAAAGAAAAAATGGTGAAATTATTTAAATATTATTTTAACATTAAATAAAAATAATTAAAAAAAACCACTAAAGATATGCGAACTCAAATGAATACTATGTAGAGAATAAAATTAAAATGGAGGCAAATAAATACTATTTTGCTTAACAGCTTTAATTCTCATTCTTTTTGACTGGAAATAAATAAATTCTCATTCTTTTTTACTGGAAATAAATAAGGTTAACATGAAAATTTTAATTTAATAAATCTGAAATTTGAAAATTAACATGAAGTTTTTAATTTGAAAAATAAAGAAATTTAATTTATAAAGAAAACATGAAGATTAACATGAAAATTTTTAATTTATTAAAAAAAATCAATTTGAAACTTGAAAATTAAAATGAAAATTTCTAATTTGGTAAATAAAGGAAATTAATTGAATAGAAAAATATGATGATTAATAAGAAGATATTTACTATATGATATATTAATAGTTACTATCACAATATTTTACCACATGTAAGATTCTAATTTTGTCATGTGACACATTTTCTTAAATTAAATTCTTTTAAATATTAAATTAAAAAATATTTATACTAATATTTAGAAATTTCTATTAACCTTTAAGTTTCAAATTAAAATTTTAAATATTAATTTAAAAATATTCATATTAATCTTTAAATTTCAAGTTTCAAATTAATTTTTTTTAAATATTAAATTAAAAATATTCATGTTAATATTTAAGTTTCAAGTTTCAAATTTAATCATTTTAAATTTAAATTAAAAATATTCATGTTAAATTTAAAAATTCCATATTAATATTTAATTTTCAAGTTTTAAATTAAAAATATTCATTTAATCTTTATGTTTCAAGTTTCAAATTAAAATTCCTTTAAAGTTAAATTAAAAATATCGATGTTATTTTTAAGTTTCAAGTTTCAAATTAAATTTTCTTTATATATGCCTTTTTTTTTATTATATATGTATATTTTAATTTATTAACAACATTTGATTTTTTTTTATCATTTCAATTTTGGCACTCATTTGAAACCATTTGCAAGTTACTATTTATTTTTTTAAAATTTTCTATTATCCATTTTTTACTTTGATTGGGTTTGTTGTACTGGTTTAATTTCATAGTTTTTTTTTATGGAATTTCTCAATTGCTAGAAATACTAGATTTGGTAAATTTTACTGGGATTATTGATGTTACTTTTCTAAACTACCAGTGTTGCTATTTTGATTTTTGCTATAACTATTTTTTTTATTTTTTTTATTGATGGTGTTAATGCTTACGGTTTTACAAGTGATTTCTATTAAATATATGAACTAAAATTTGCAATTTTGTCTGTATTTTATAATTTAATAATTATAAATTATTTGCATAGATTTATTAATTTATGTATTAATTTTTATTTTTTATTTATATCCACCAAGCGATGTTGCAATTAAAAAATTTATTTAGTTAAATTTTTCTAAAATTTAAAAAAATAATAAAAAAAACCTGCAATATCATGGAATTTAATATGTAGTTTACTATTTTTAATTTAATTTGAAACTAAAGGAATTTAATTTGAAATTTAAATATCAATATGTAGTTTAATATTTAAAGGATTTTAATTTGAAACTTAAAGATTAACATAAATATTTTGAATTTAATATTTAAAGGAATTTAATTTAAGCAAATGTGACATATGGCAAGATTAATGTTAACAGATTGGAAAAAAAAAACAATAAAAATAATAAAAAAAGAATATTTATAAATTGGATTATTACCAATCAGTATGCAATGCGTAGAAAATACCAATTATAGTTTCAAAATCAAATTTCATAATTCATGAAATAATATAAAATAATTACGTGCTCCGAAAATTTTAAAAAAAATAGTAATGGTGAATTTATTGAAACATTATTTCTCAATTAAAGGAAAAAATAATAAAAATTATACCAGAATGCAAATGAAAGCCCAAATGAATGCAATGTAAATTATAAAACTAAAATAGAGGAAACGAAATGCTATTTCTGCTTTAACTGCTTCAATTCTCATTTTTTTTACTGTAAATAAATAAAGTTGATAGAATGCATAACACCCACATAATTTGTAATTATTCCATTTTGTTTTGATAGTATTTTATACTTAATATTGTGTTTTAATTGTGTTTTATTTTAATAGATGCAAAATGAAGATTGGAGATAGAATTGACTTAAAGTGAGCATGTAAAGTCAGTTTATAAGTTTCTAAATTAGTGGAGCATAGAAGATGGAAGACCTAAAGCAAAATGTAGATAAACTGTGGGCATGTTCTATCAGTTTCAGACTTAGTAGAGTCGAATTGGAAAATCATGTGGATACAATTAGTGTATATTGGAATATTCGATTTATGTTATATTTTTGAGATAGGTTCCACCAGAATTTTCCGATTTAGGGGGTGAAAATTATTTACAGAAGGATTTTTATTTGTTTCTTATTTAATTAGGATTCTTATTTAGGGAAGACTCCTATATATAAAGATTAGGAAGACTCCTATTTGATATATCTTAGTCTTTCCAACATTTTCTTCTTTTCTTGATAGCATTATATTTTTTTTCAATACAGAGAACTAATTTTCTTTTCTGATTATAGGATAATTGAAGTTTTTATTCAAGAACAATTGTGAGATCCAATCGATTTTTATTTTATTCATTGCTTATGAGTATTTATGTATTCTCTACACTTTCTCAGATGATTATTTTTGGTGATTGAATAATAAAGCCCGTTATTTGATTAATAAAATAGTTTATTGCTAATTAAAACATTAGATTCATATATGTTTGACTGTTTTAATGGGTAACAAATAATTATGAACAAGTTTTTGATCTATGTTATAGGAATAAATAAAATAGTTTAAATAAACCGACCTTGTGAGTTGCACTACTAGAATTTGTCATCTCTCTTGATCTTAAGACTATTAACAAATCAAATCCTAAGATCTTAAATACACCTACTTCATCTCCATCCACATTTTTTTTATATCTCCATCTATAGAAAAAAAAAAAAAAACTCTTGTAAAGATTTGAGTGTTAACTTTTAGAAAAAATACCTGTGAAAATTTTGAAAATTGGTCTTAGAAAAACTTTTGGTTAGGTTTTGTGTGAACTCATAAAACACTAAGTTAAATGACAACTTCAAACATTAAATTTAAAGTGAAATTGTTAACTTTCCAATTGAAGTTGGGAAGTGAGTTTACAGTTAGCAAATACCTGAATCACTATAAATTTTTTGTCTCATCTCTTTCACTTCCCTTTATATCTTTAGATTTTTTTTAATTTTCCATTACACATCTAACACTCCAATTCTATCAGCCCCTCCATTAATAAAAAATAATTTATACAAATCATTTAGTAAAATTTAAATCGATAATAAATTTTGTTGTAAAAGATAATAAAATCCTTTACCTTAATTTTCATGTTATGAGTTTTGCCATATCATTATGAATAAACATATAGAATCTCTATTTCATAGCTTGACACCCTTTAAGAATAAAAGCCATATCACAAATTTTGGCTAAAAAATAAAATCATGAGCTCCATTGAAAAATAAAGAAAAATAAAAAAAAAATAAAAATTTGTGCAGATTTTCAAAGCGGAAGAAAAGTATGAGTAATAGTTTTAGAGTTGTATATTTATATTGCTTAAATTTCAAACTACTACTACTACTACTACTAATAATATTATTATTATTATTAAGTAAACTATTAAAGTATAATTAAAATTAAGTAAACTATTAAAGTATAATTAAAATGTTAGGAAGATTAAAAAGTCATAAATTTTTATTGCCTAACCTTTCAAATATCTAAAAAAAATCATAAAAATAAGATTATTAAATAAATTATTAATATATAATTAATTTGTTAGAAAGGTATATATTTTATTATTTAACTTTTAAAATCCCTAAAAATTTATACAAATCAATTAATATCATTAAATTAAATGATTAACATACAATTAATTTATGAAGAAAATTGAAAGACAGGTATTGAAATATTTAACTTTTCAAATTTCTATAAAAATATTGATTAAATAGAAATATGAATTTTTGCAAGAATAAAATGATGAAAGTTTAATGACATTGACTTCCTAGAATTTTAGAAATTTCATTAACTTTTATATGTATATAATATAGATTCTAGAATTACAGCCTAAGTCATTACATGAGTAATTGATTCAGTTTTGATTCTCCTATTATGTGAAAAAAAAAATCACACATAAATTTTCTTATAAATCATATTCAATAGCATCAAAATTGAAAAAAGAAAAACAAAATTGTGAAAATTCAAAAAAAAAAAAAGAAGATTTGATTATGTTGGGGAAAGATCATGATTTTGGGTTATTGGTATTGGCATGTATTTTAGGGCAATAAAGAGATCGTGATTTTGGCTCTCTATAGTTGCCGCTGTACAAGTCTTTTACTTGGTCGCGGCATTGGCAAAAACTGTAGGTACGCTTTTATTCTATTAGCTGTTTAGTCCAGTAGTGCAATAATTCTCTCTGTTAACCATATTAGTGTGGGAATAAAAATTACACATCTATTAATTACAAAAAATATAATGGATTTATTATAAAATAGACAATCCAATAAAACAATTTAGATTATTTTGTATTTTAAAGCCAACTTGATACTAACTTGTTTTATGTGTATATATTTTTACTGGAAATTTGGCCTTCAAATGAAGCCTTTTTGGCATCAGTATAGGCACAGTTGCACATGCAGGAACATTCACTGCTGCCCAGAAGCTATGGAGAAATTTGCAAGCCCTTGGAGCATATGATTGTTAAGGACTTATTGCTAATTACTATAAAAACTACAACTTCAAATGTAATAATTGTGCTTGAAATAATATGATAACAATTGACAAGTTCAGTAATCAAGGGTGAAATTGAGTAGATGTGTTTGTATTTTCAGGATACAATAACATCTCCCCTGCAGAACATGAAACCTTGAAGAAAGCAGCACTTTTAGGGTGTGTTTACTTGTGAAAAACTATAGTAGTTTTTCAGAAAATTTTTCTATAAAAAATAGAAATTTATGTTTAGATGGCATTATTTTCTTTTTCATGGGTATTGTCATATCTTCAGCCAGTTAGGCTATTTTCGGCTTAACATCTTCCCTACAGAACATGAAACCTTTAAGAAAGCAGGACTTTTAGGGTGTGTTCACTTGTGGAAAACTAGAGTAGTTTTCCTGGAAAATTTTCTATAAAAAATAGAAATTTATGTTTAGATTATTTTCTTTTTCATGGATATTGTCATATCTTCAGCCCGTTGAGCTATTTTCAGCTTAGGCTTCTTAAAATTGACTAATTTGAAGCCATTTTATCCTTTGTACTCATCCATTAATATGCCCCTTTCTCTTCGTTCACTTTTCGGATGTGGTATACATTCCCACTGGCAACAATCTCAAGACCTATAAGCCTTTTAGAATTAGTTATTGAAACAGAGCCATGAATTAGAAAACTACAGAGTCGGAAATGGCTGAAGAACCATATCTTCACTAGTATTGTGGAAGCGAAAGCTACAAATGATTGAGTAGCTATCGACATACATTTAAGGAAATGCTCAATATTAATTTGATTCGCAGGGGTTATCTCCAGTTTCAAGTTGATATTACTCTTGAATTAATTGTTCTGCTTGAATTTGCTAGCACAATCAATGGTCAATAGCGAAAATCATTGAAAGTCTTATACGAGTTTCATTTTCGATATTCAGAAATGCAAGAGAACAGAGACTAATTAAAAGATACTGTGAGATAATTGATAATTCAACAAATATATAATGATCCGTTTACATTCATTGTATTCACGTATATCAAATATAACCTAAGAATTAAGTCTTCACAAAATCAAATAACAAAGATTTCAAGTGTTACAGCATTTCCCATCCCTTGTATACACAAAAAGGTAATCAAAACATAAACCCACGAAACTAGTTGCAATTACTTCTTGTATTTAGTCTTTAATTCAGTAGAATTTGCCTCTGCAGCAGCCTTAGCAATAGTTGTAGGTTTGAAGACACTCTTTGGGTTAAGAGCTTTTCTTATCTTGAAAACTGCCCAAGCAGTTCCAAGTGCATATCCTGCAGCATCAAGCCCTTCATTTGTCGCCTTTGCTGCTTGTTCTCCATACCTACAATAGTGGAAATCCAATCATACAACCAACTACTAAAATGTTCACTAAAATAAGCACATAATGCTTACAACTTAATAACTAAAAATATCCCCTAAGCGAATTTGATTCCGGGCCACTAAACAGCATAAGGTTCTCCAAATCTTTATACACTTTAAAAACCACTTCAGGCTGGATGCCCATGTTAGTGGAACAAAACATGTCCCGAAATCAACTGGCAATCTCACCAAAATGTGAAGTTCCATTCGACAACACATTGCCACAAAGTTCAATTCCAGCTAGCCCATGAACCAAGGGAACTAAGAATGGTGAGAGTGCTACCTATAATAATGATGATCAATTAATACAGTCAGATTGAGATATACCTCTGGGAAACAAGTCCTGTTGTCACAACTGATGACGTTGACATGACATTTCTTCCTGCAACCTCAACAGCATCGCATATCTTGTCTACACAAGCACAAGGCACAAAGAAGTAACAAAATTGTAAACAAAGGAAAAATAAAGATCTATAACTAGAAAAAGAAACGGAACATCAGAATGAAGATATGCCAAAACCAACTTTATATGCCCCAGCCATCTCTAGTATCATCTAATTTCAATCTAAAGTTAAGGAAGTTCAATCTGAAGTTAATGTTCCCTAGGTTTAATTTCAACATTTTATAATGGTATACACCACAAGTATCTCTAGAAAAATTCATTTGACAACTTCCATACTAGCACTGCTGCATGATGTCACAATACTCAACTTTCTGTAAACATAGGATGCAGATCCACCTTTCTTTTTCTTTTATTTAGGAAGAAAAATATACGGCTCCTATAAGTCACAAAAAGTCACTTTACGTGCTAAATTGAGCTTATGTCCAGGTCAACTATGGCGCATGACAGTCAACGGCGACGACATATTGTTAAGTTCAGAATACCAGTTCTTTTACTAATGTTTAAAAGCTGTTATGATGCTCTCAGAACCATGTTAAAGATGGAAGCAGAATGTCACACAGAGGGTTAAAATTTTACAAAATAATTCACGTAAGTTAGAAGTTGATCGAATATACAGTTTCTGCAATAAATAAGCAGCAAAATAATCAAAGATGATGACAGAAAACAAGAACGCATAAGAATTTATATAGTTTAGTCAATTAATTAGTGTTATGACAAAACATGCAAGAAGTTCACTACAGTGTCTTTGAGATAAAATAAGTTTAAATTCTTCAACAAATTAATTCTCCAAGAACCAAGTTCTTGTGTGTTATTTTACCTCTTATCAATTAAAGTTTTCCTAACTCCGCCTATACATGAGTTTCTTGTGTATAGCCGGTCCCAAGCCCGAGTAAAGGAAGAGGGTTGCGGTAGGTGACAACCAGCGTAAAACTTTTGTCACGTCTCATGATCAATTAAAGTTTTCCTGCTTCTTATGTCACAAGAAGAACAAATAATCTCGTAAGTGTCTGTAAACACTAATTGATATTGGAGCACAAATGGACAGAGATACCCCATTTTCCCCTATAAATAGGTAAGAAGGTCTAAGAGGATCTCTCTACACTTTTCCTACCCTCTTATCTAGTTATACTCCTCACTGGACATCTCTTAGGCATCAGAAGGTCTTTACCAGGTACACCCTGAGGCCGTCCTGACCTCATTTTCTCTGTGTATACAGGCTTTATACTAAGACTACACCATGGGACTCCTTCTCAGTAGGACCAGATAATTTTAGTCTCAGCAACATCTATTATTGTTCAATTAGTTCAATCTATACTTATCTAATGCTAAATTTTACACAAAGCACAGGTAAAAATTACACCAATGAGATGGGGTACTCTCTGCAGTAACTTTCCAGTTAAATCCCACAGTAATGTTCATTAGCTGGTTACAATCATCTCACATTAGGTTCTCCACGACATTATGAGACTAGTGAAAACAAGGAAGTTGGTAATTATCGTAGGAAGATATAAGTTGAATAACGCATATAAAGAAAAGTACAAAGTCGACGAATTGGAAGATATCAGAAATGACTGAATGACTTACTAAATCCGTCCAAAGAAGCAAGCACAATTTCTCCAGGCAAGAGGCTGAAAAATTTCTTCCCCGCTTTAGAGTTGACAATTGAACCAGTAATAAATCCTGATAATTTCACAACCCCAGAAAGAATTCCAACAGCCAGTTTCTCAGACATTTTTGTCAACCTCTTAACCCTGAAAATGTTCCAAGAAAAATTTGTTTTGTTAACAATCTATAAATAAATAAACAAAATCCACATAGTTAAGGGGGAATATAATCAAATAACCAACAAAACTCAAAAATTGGACTGAAACAACCTTTTAATTCTCCTCATAGTTGCTGGACGAATCTCCGCATCTGATTTCTTATCCATCCTTGTCTTGAAGAATTCATTTCCCCATATCAATCTATCCACAGTCACATCTCCACACCATAATATCCCTTTAATTAAATGCCCCGATCCAGCTGCAATCATCCTAGCAACAGACCCACTATAATCCTCCACATTTGGAGCCAACACAGTCCAATACGCTGCTGAACTCTCCTCCATCAACTCCTCCTTTTCCTTTGTCTTCAACTCCTCTGGCGAAATCCCTTTCGCAATATTCCCATCAAATACCTCCCAACTAATCACTCTATCATTCACTTCTTGCACTGTAAAGTAAGTATAAAGTTCCAATATCTTATCAAATTCTTTCAATAAACCCTCTTGCCCTTTTGTCGCAATTGTTACACCATAATTCAACACCTCCACCTCTTGATCTTCTTCATTCCCAGGAAGCCTAATAGTAAAGAAGTAATGGGATTCATCAAGCTTAACAGCAGCTTCATCTTTAGCCAAAGGCCATTGAATATCATCATGACCGACACGAACAAGAACAGCAACTACTGTATTACCCTGTTTGAGACTAATAATAGAAAGGTCACCGGAAGCAAGTTGCACACTACGATCTCTTTCAATCAAGTGGACAATTGCTCCAGGAACAGTGATTAGAGTTTCTTCATGAGGTTGAGAATTTGTAGGCTGTAAATCACCGGCTTCTTGTTCTTCTTGTTCAGGGAAGAGATTACCTGCCAAGTCTTTCTTGTTAATAGAAGGGTACAGATTAGAAGAAGAAGTTGAAGATGCAGAAATAGCTTCTGGGTTTGAGAGATCCACTTGTGGGTATAGCGATTTGGCAGAAGACATTTATTGTTCTTTATTTGCTAAAGGTTATAAATTTTTTCTTTTCTTTTCGGTGTTTGATCTGAGAAAGAAGACTGATTTTAAATAGATGAGTAATTGATCTTAAGGGTGAAGGAAATTCCCAAAGGCGTGTGCCGGTTAATTTTAAAAATATATTTAGAACACGTGGTAGGAGGAGGAGGAACCGTGTAGAATCCGTTTTATTTTAAGACAGTTACTTACTAATCTCCCCCATGCTTTGTTTTAAGGTGCTGCTATCCACAACCAGTGCTTCGAGTAGCTTCTGATTTCAGTTATTTTATCTTTTCAATAGTACCCATTAAATAAAATAATTACCGAAGAAATTTATTTTAAATTGTTTAGTTCTAGCATTTTTTTTTATGATAATTAAATACTTTAACCTTTAAAATTTATTAATTTTATTCCTTCAATTATATTCTGGCAAAATTAGCTTTTTTTGTTTTTGAGAAAAATAAGTATGATACTTTATTGATAAAAAAAAATATAATTAATAATCCATTGTGAAGAATTTTTATACTAAACTTCATTTTCTAACTCAGAAAGTATAGCTCTAGCTAATGCATGAACTACAGTATTCACAGAATGATTGTATAATAAAAAACTAAAATTTTCTTATGTGATATGAGCGAATAAGACTCATCTGATACCACAGCTAGACAAGAAGAAAGTAGAACTCTATTGTTTATATAATTTATCACAACCAAACAATCAGACTCAATGATCACCCTGTCCTAATAATTTTCATAAATCCAACTCAATGCCTCCCTTATATCCATGGCTTCAGTTATGCTATCACTATAATGTCCTTCCAGATTTCACACTGATGCAGCAATAAACTGCCCTTGATGATCCCTGTGCACTAAGCCAATGCCACGTTTTCTTGAGTTCATATGTACTGCTGCATCTACATTTAACTTTGTCTACCCTTTATCTAGTTTAGTCCAACTCAATGAAACTGCTGCCGAGATGAGTGACCGTTGATCCATCGCTTTTGCAGTATGATATTCAATATCAAAAGCAATAGACTGATGAAGAATCTGCTGACATTTCAGATTATGACATCATCTGCACGACCTCTTGGTAAGGGTATTGAATAGATTAACTTTCTATCCATTTTCTTTAAAAACTGAGTTAATCAAAGTTTTGTCCCATAAACCATCTGAAATAATATCAAAAACACGATAAATATGCTGACTTGAAACAATATCAGTAGAAATTCTAGCATTTGATTTATCTGGCAACCAATGATCGAACCAAAGGGATATTGATCTTCCATCACCAACTCTCCACAAGCAAACACTGCGAAGTAATTATTGAGCTCCACAGAAGCTACTCCTGATAATCTTGTATATACCTTAATTGCAATGAGAATTTGCTAATTGTTGACTATTTTGGTGGATATTTTGCTTATCTTTATAGAATTTTGTGTTGTGATAATAGGTTGATGGAGAAATTGCCTTAAGGAATGGAAGTGAAGCATATGGAGATTAAAAAGGGGAGGACACAGAAGAAAAAACATATACACATAGGCATGTCTAGTTAATCCACACGCTTGTATATATTAAATCCCTACTGGAGGAAAAAAAAAAGAGATAGAAACTTAAAAATTTATAAACATGTGTAAAATTAATTTACATGCCCGTATGGATTTTATACACCATTGTAGATTTAATTTATACACTCGTGTGAATTTTTTTAAAGTCTACCAAAACTTACACAATTCAAGATTTTGAAGAGTTACATATCCACATGCATGTATCTTCCTTCCCACATGCCCGTGCATAACTATACATGTCTGTTCGGTAAAATTTTTGATTGATTTTTCTCTCTCTTCAGTTTAGGACACCCAATGACATTTAGAACAAACTATAAATATATCTTTTCAGAGATTTTTAAGGAATCTTACATCTATCCTTACCTTTCGTAACTTTGGGATTTGAAACAAAATAAGAGAAAAAATCAACCATCCAAGAGTCAAATATGCAGATTTGATAGATTTTTTTATATTTGAAGACATTTATAACAAGATTAGGGGAGTATATTTAGTTTATTCTTTTTTTTTCTTTCCATTGTATTTATTGATTTAACATTGTCTTAGCTAGATTAATGGATATTTTAATTGTAGTTAATGGGTCTTTTGAATTTTATTTCATTTTATTAATGGGTAACTAATCTTCTTGTGGGATTAGGTGGATTTGGATGTTTAAACTATGAGTTTGATTATTATCTATCAATATACATAGATGCATTTTCTTTTATCCTTGATTTGGTGATTTTAATTTAATTAATTAGGAATTGTTTGATCACCAATTGTTAAAATCCAAAGAATCAAATAAAATATGAGAGTTGAATATGATTTTTGATTGGAATCATCAACCTTAAGTGATTATCTTAGAGATAACTTAATTTCTTAGGGATCTAAGATTGATATCTTGATTAAATTAGATTGGACATTGGTTATTTGACATAAAAATAGTAATTTAACCCTTCCTCAATTAAATTCCAGTTGTTGAGAGAGAAGTGGATGAATTTGGTGATATTAGATATCTTGGATTTAAGAAATGGACTTAAAGAAATAACTAATTAGACCGATATTAAAAAAAACTCCAATGAAACCTAATCCTACTCTTTTATTATTGATTGTTTAAACATCTAGTTTAGAGTTATTAATTAAGATAGTTCAATTAAGTAATTTTAATTATTGCAAATTGGTAATTTTCAGATAATAGTTAAATTGAATTTAGGTTAATCAAAATGCACATTCCCCGTGGATACGATACTTATTCTCCTACTTTACTATGCATAATGATACCGTGCACTTACGGTATTAGTCATAATAGTACACACATTCACCACTACAACAATAAATTTTTGGATCCATTGCCGGGGAAGGCAATGATTTTGTAACATTAAAATTCAGTACAATAATTAATTTGAAGCTTTCTTTTAATTATTTTAAATTTCATTTTCTGCAGGATATTTATGCAAAGTAATCCACATGCAATTTTGGAAGATTATAATACAGAAATTAAAAAGCAGTGTCGTGCTAACAATAGAGCAAGAAGTGAAAGATTGAATTTAGAAAGAGAAGAAAGGGAAATACAAAGAGATATTGAAGTTTTTGAGGAAACCATTAATATAGAATTTTTTACTGATAGTGAAGAAGATATGGCAGAAGGACCAGCAAACCGTGCTCTTGGAGAGTATATTATGCCCACTGCAGAAGTAGATTCTAGCATAGCTAGACCCACAGTAAATGCAAATAACTTTGAACTTAAGCCAACCTTGATCAATATTGCACAACAAATTCTTTTTATGGGCATGATCATGAAGATGCAATTGGTCATTTGCAAAGTTTTCTTGAGATTTGTGATACTCTTAAGATGAATGGAGTCAGTGATGATGCTATCTGACTTGGACTCTTTTCATTCACTTTGAAGGATAGAACAAAGAGTTGG
The DNA here is from genome assembly GCA_947685225.1 of Garcia nutans. Classification (NCBI taxonomy): domain Eukaryota; kingdom Viridiplantae; phylum Streptophyta; class Magnoliopsida; order Malpighiales; family Euphorbiaceae; genus Garcia; species Garcia nutans. The sequence goes on along the minus strand of CANTUV010000018.1, from coordinate 15,659,038 downwards.
TTATTGGGACATGCTGCAAAATCTCTCACTAATTGGGATGGTTTATCAAAAGCTTTTATGGCTAAGTACTTTCCACTTGGAAAAACTGCTAAGTGTAGAAATGACATTACTAATTTTACTCAATATGATGCCGAATCATTGTATAAAGCTTGGAAAAGATACAAGGAACTTCAAAGGAAGTGTCTACATTATGGGATTCCAGATTGGATGATAATTCAGATGTTTTATAATGAAGTTACTAGTTCTTTGAGAAGCACGATTGATGCTGCTGCCGGTGAGGCTTTAATAAACAAAAGTCCTATTAAAGTTTTAAAACTTCTTGAAGCTATGGCTGTTAACAACTACCATTGGTATAGTGAAAGAGTGGTTCCAAAGAAGGTAACTGGGATTTATGAAGTTGATGGAATATCTCTTTTGGAGGCTAAAGTTGATGTTTTAGCCAAAAAGTTTGAGCATGTGAATCTTGCTAATGTTGCTAGTTATGAGAATTGTGGAGGAGGTCACTAAAATATGGAATGCCAAGAGTATGAGTAAGTTCAATTCATTGGGAATTAGAACCGGGCATTATAACCCCAATATGGTAACACCAATAATTTTAATTAGCGCAACTATCTAAATCTTTCATGGTGTGGTAACCAAGGAAATCAAGGCAACCAATGGAATCAATTTCACCAAAGGGGAGTATATCAATTACCATTTCAAAATCAGAATCAAAGCCAAGCATATTATCAAGACAATAAACCAAAATATGAGAGTGCTTTAGAAAAATTCATTTTTATATCTAGTAAGAGGTTTGACAAGCTAGATAGTCAATTTGACCAGTTAGAAGCAATGATAGACCAAATTGATAATCAAAATAGAAGTATTGAGATGCAAATTAGGCAAATTGCTAGTTCTTTCAGATCAAGGAATCAAGGTGCTCTTTCTAGCAAAACCGAAGTTAATCCAAGGGAGCATTACAAAGTGCTTATGCTAAGAAGTGGTAAGTAATTACAAGAGGTTATTCCAAAGAAATTTGAGTCAAGTAAAGAGAATGAGAGTGTTCAAAAAGGGTTGAAAGAAAAAGAAGTTGAGAAGACAAGATGGAAAGTGAGCCAATTTCCTCCAAGGTAGAATTGAAGCCTTATGTACCTCCCATTCCATTCCCTTAAAGGCTTCAAAAGCAAAAGTTCGAGAAGTAATATAAAAAATTTCTTGAAGTGTTCAAGCAACTAAGGATCAACATTTCTTTTATCGATGCTCTTACACAAATGTCATCATATGTCAAGTTTTTGAAGGAGTTACTTTCCAATAAGAGATTCCTTGAAGATAATGCAAGAATTGTACTCATGGAGAAGTGTAGTGCAGTGATCCAAAAAAAGCTTCTATCTAAATTGAAAGATCCAGGGAGTTTTTCTATACCATGCACTATTGGTGATTTTAATTTTAATAAAGTTTTGTGTGATTTGGGTATAAGTGTGAGTTTGATGTCACATTTTATTTGCAAGAAACTAGCACTTATAGATTTGAAACCCACCGGGATGACTCTACAATTGGTCGATAGATCTATTAAATTGCCTTTATGAGTTGTAGAGAATGTTTTGGTGAAGGTTGCCAAATTTTACAATAATGCGGACTCTGTGATTTTAGAGATGGAGGAAGATGTTGAGATTTCTTTAATCTTAGGGAGGCCATTTTTAGCTACAACAGGAGCTTTGATAGATGGTAGGAGAGGAAAATTAACTTTACAAATTGGGGATAAGATGGTAGAATTCAACCACAATGAGTCAATAAAAGAATCTAGTTTTATGGATAATTATATTCGGGTTGATGTAATTGATGAATTGGTACAAGAGATTCTTGACAAAGAGTTTAGGGAGGATCCTTTAGAAGCTTGTTTGATCACTAGTGCAACTCTTGAGGATGATAACTAAGAAATTGCATCATATGTATATGCTTTACAATCAATGCCACCTATAGCTTTCAAAGGATATGAGGAGATAAGAAAAATTAAGCCATTACCACCCCTATCCATTGAAGTTCCCTCAACCCTTGAGCTTAAACCATTACCATTCCATTTAAAGTATGCCTTTTTAAGATCTAATGAAAGCCTTTCTATAATTGTTAATGCTCAATTATCTAAGGATCAATTAGAACAAACTTTAAGAGTGGTTAGGCGATTCAAAATGGCTATTGGTTGGACTATTTCTGATATTAGGGGAATTAGTCCATCTTTATGTATGCATAAAATATTAATGGAGAATAAATGTAAACTGGTTGTAGATGCATAAAGGAGGTTGAATCCTAATATGAAAGAGGTTGTAAAAGCAGAAATTACCAAGTTGTTAGATGTATGAATTATTTACCCAATGTTTGATAGTCCTTTGGTGAGTTCGGTATATGTAGTACCAAAGACAGGAGGGATGACAGAGATTAAAAATGAGAAAAATAAGTTAATTTCCTCAAGAACAGTTACCGGATGAAGAGTGTGCATAGACTAGACCATTTTTCATTGCCTTTTATTGATCAAATGCTTAAGCATTTAACAGGTAATTCTTATTTTTATTTGCTTTATGGATATTTCGATTATTTTTAAATACCCATTGCTCCTGAAGATCAAGATAAAACTACTTTTACTTATAGAAGAATGTCATTTGATTTGTGTAATGCATTAGTTACATTTCAGAGATGCATGATAGCCATTTTTAGTGATTTTGTTGAAAGATTTATGAAAAATTTTAAGGATGACTTCACTATTTATGGTATTTCTTTTGAAATTTATTTGTAGAATCTATCTAAGGTGCTTCAAAGATGTGAAGAGACAAATTTTGTGCTCAATTGGAAGAAATGTCATTTTATGGCAGTAGAAGGGATAATCCTTAGACACAAGATTTCTCAAGCAGGTATAGAAGTGGATAGAGTCAAAGTTGAAGTGATTGAGAAGCTATCTCCTCCAATAATTGTTAAAGGAATTCAGAGTTTTATAGGCCATGCTGGGTTTTATAAGAGATTCATAAAAGAATTTCTAAAATTTCCCTTATGTCATTTGTTGAGTAAGGATGTTGAATTTCATTTTTCTAATATTTGTCTCATTGCTTTTGATAGGTTGAAGGAAGCCTTGACTATTGCTCCAATTATTGCTCTACCAGATTGGTCATTACCTTTTGAAATCATGGGCGATGCCAGCAAGTTTGCTATTGGAGCTATGTTATGTCAAAGAAAGGATAAGAAGTATCATTTTATATACTATGCAAGCCGATTGTTAGATGAACACAAAATTAATTATGTCACTACTAAAAAAGAGATGCTTACAGTAGTATATGCATTGAACAAGTTTAGGTCCTATATCATTGAATCAAAAGTAGTTGTGTTCACTGATCATGCTGCTATTCGATATCTAATAAGTAAGAAGGAGGCAAAGCGGCACTTAATACGTTGGGTTTTATTACTTCAAGAATTTTATATAGAAATAAAGGATAAGAAAGGAGTAGATAATATTGTTGTAGACCATAGATAATATTGTTGTAGACCATCTTTTTAGGTTAGAGTTGTAAAATAAGGATAAAGAGAAAATTCAAATTAATGAGACTTTTTTGGATGAGCAGTTGTATGCAATGGAAGGCAAGTTGCCATGGTATGCAGATATTGTGAATTATTTGGTAGGCAAGGTTGTTCCTTTAGAATTTAATTCAAATCAGAAGAATAAGTTTTTCTCAGAAGTTAAGCACTATTTTTTGGATGATCCATTACTGTTCAAGCATTATAGTGATGGAAGAATCTATCGTTATATTCAGGAAGAATAATTCCAAGCTATACAAGAGTTTTGCCATTTCAAAGAGTGTGGTGGACATTCTAGTTCTTTAAAGATAAAAGCTAAGATATGACAATCGAGATTTTTTTGGCCAACGATATATAAGGAGGCACATGAGTTTGTTAAAGGGTGTGATAATTGCCAAAGGATAGGAAATATTTCTAATAAGAGATGATATGCCTTTGCACCCAATTTTAGAGGTTGAGTTATTTGATGTGTGGGGCATTGATTTTATGGGACCATTCCTATCTTCTTTTGGAAACTAATATATACTTGTTGCAGTGGATTATGTTTCCAAATGGGTTGAGGCTATTGTTAGTCTAACCAATGACTCCAAGGTGGTGACAAAATTTGTGAAGAAGAATATTTTCACAAGATTTGGTGTACCTAGAGCTCTAATTAGTGATGGTGGATCTCATTTTAGCAATAAGGTTTTTGAAACACTTCTTAAGAAATATAGAATCCATCATAAGGTAGCTACTCCATATTATCCTCAAACAAGTGGCTAAGTAGAAATTTTCAATAGAGAGATTAATTGGATATTGGAGAAAACATTGGGAAAGAAAGAATTAGGCATTGAAGCTTGATGATGCATTATGGGCCTACCATACTGCTTTTAAGACACCTATTGGGATGTCCCCTCATAGGTTAGTTTATGAGAAAGCCTTTCATCTTTTGATTAAATTGGAGCACCGAGCTTATTGGAAAATCTAGAATTTGACAATGGATATGAAAGCAGCAGGAGAGAAAAGGCTTCTTCAACTTAGCCAACTTGAAGAGCTCTGGCTTAATTCATATGAAAATGCGAAATTATACAAGGAACGAACAAAAGTATGACATGATAAGAATATCTTGGAAAGACATTTTCATGAAGAACAACTTATACTTCTTTCAAATTCTAGATTTAAACTCTTTTTGGGAAAACACAAGTCTCGGTGGTCCAAACCCTTTAAGGTTGTGAAAGTATATCAATCCGGAGTGGTTGAAATTCAAAATGACTTAAAAGAGACATTTACAATGAATGGACAAATATTGAAGCCCTACTTCATTGGTGAACCAATTAAAAAGGCATCAATTTGCTATTTGAGCAATTAACTTTCATTGACCAAGTCGAGTTAATGACTTTAAACAAGTGCTCTTGGGAAGCAACATTTTTTCTTTAATTAAATTTATTTTCTTAATATTTTGAGTTTTTCTTTATGCTAAGTAATTTTTCTTCTATTCTTGTTCTATTTGTTTTATTCCTTAAATTGAAAAGTTGATTAATTGTGTTTATAGGATCTTAAAAGTGCTAAATTAAAGAAGTCAGACTTGAAAACCTACACATGGGTGTATCAAATATAGAACAGACACATGTGTATTTCAAATTGCTTTTGTGTTCAAATGGTGCAAGGAAGACAGATTCAAAATTTACTACACGGGCGTGTCACTTAAGCTACACACACCCATGTGTATTTGAGAGCCACTGGACATGAATGTTGAAAAGCAAATGATTCAAAGTCTACTACATGGGCGTGTTAATTAAGCTACACACACTTGTGTGTATTTGGGAGCCACTGTATTGCAATTGCACAAGGGAGAAAAATCTAAAGTTAGATACATGAGTTTGTCACTTCATCCTCACATGCTCGTGTTATTAGGACTGCTATTGTGATAGGAATGACATGTTAATTGATAGATTCAAAATTTAATACACATGCGTGTCATTAAAATTCACATGCCTATGTGCCCCCGTAACTATAAAACCACTCTTACCTCTTTCATTTATAACCCTAGCTGCCACAATTATTTTCCCAAACCCTCTCAAGTGCGCCCTTTTCTTTTTCTTCTCCATCTTCAATTTTCATCTTTACAACTCACCAAATCTCCATAAAAATCATAAATTTCCTCTAAAATCCATCAAATCATATCTCTATATATCCATTTATCTTCCAAATTTCAAATTTTAAACCACAAATCTTTTGATTTTTGCTTTTTTGATATTTAAACCTCAGGAGTTTATGGATTTTTTCTAAGAAAGCAAAATTTTTTTAGGAGAGATTGGGTTTTCAAGTGTTTCAAGTACAAAGAACAAACTTTATCAAGATATTTAGACGATTTTTGAAGAACATTTGTTATTACCTTTAGTAATTTATAAACATCCACCGAGTGTTTGACCAAAAATGCCACCAAAAAGAAGAACAAAAACTGTTGCTCACAAGGGAGGTCCATAAAGAAAAGGGGACTCCTCTTCTTTAAGACAATCACCACCAAGGAAAGCCCGAATCATTCTCCCACCAACTTTTTCATCAGAGGAAGGCTTCCTACTTTCATCGCCATCTCCATCACCACCTAGAAGATCTCAAACACCATCTCCACCTCCAAGGCCACCATCACCTCCGGTAAATTAATTTTCTCTCATTGTTTTTGAAAATGATGCTCAAAGAAAAAGGTACGAAATTCACAAGCGATATAAAATTGTTCCCACTCGTTATATTGATGAAGAAACTTTGAGAAAACTGAAATTGTTTGATGAAGCCATGGACCTTTTTGTTAAATGGAATTTGGGAAAGTTTGTATTGATTAATTGCCCACTTATGTTGAATTAGTCTATAAATTTTTTAATTCTTTCGAATACACACCTCATGATGCACTTTATAGAACATCGGGACATATTTCATTTAGACTGGCAAATCACAACTTCACCCTAACCATAGACAGATTGATTTTTGAAATTGAGGGTCATCTAGGAGGTTGGGTCAAAGAGACTGACTTTGTTGAATAATACACTTGGGTTGAATTAGGAGGGAGTGGTCAATATAATTCTAGTACGTCTAAGTCTACTGAATTCAATAACTCAGTATATAGGTACATTCATCAAGTGTTTTGTCATTCAGTATATGATAGAGGTGATAATACTGGGGTCGTGAACACTTCTGAAATTTTTCTGTTATTTTGTATGCTGCTCAAAAGGAGATATAATCTAGGTGTTTGGTTTTCAAGAAAACTTAAGAATATGGAAAATCAACAGAAGGGTTCCATATTAATTGGGGAACACATAACAAAAATTGTTCTACCTTTAGGCATTGATCTTTCACCTCTAGAGCCAGTTGTAGGTTTAATGCAGATAGACATGGCGAACCTCATTGTCATGAAATTGGTGAAAGTCAAATGAGTAGGGTATATCATCAAGCAAAAGCAAGTAGAGAAGAGAGTCTCAAGAGAACATTCCCCAGAAGAGTAGATACCTCCAGACTGAACAACCCCTCCACCATTAGAAAATCCAAGTTTGGAGAAGCTAATAGGACTCTGGAAATCAACTTGACTAAAAAGGTTAACACTGTGGAGACACATATGATTGATCTCAGCATAACAATGTATAGCCACATGGATCGAATAGAACGAAATATGCAAGGCTTCATTGCTTACATGGAATTTTAGAACCCACCAGCTCCATATCATCCATTTGCTTCACATGGTCCAATAGATCCAAGTGCTTTATCTGCCTCCAACAATTCGATTGTTTCATCCTCTTCAACCAATCCGACTGCACTACATTCTTACCAAGCAGATATGTGATTCCTTCTGGACATTGAGCATGATGTCCATCCTAAGTTTGGGGTGAATTCACGAAGTGAAGTTTCTTTTGTCAATTTTGAACTTCTTTATGTTTTTAGTTTGTTAATTAAATTTCTATTGTACTTTGAATATTTGCATTTTATGGCTTGCTTGGGTAGTTTATGGATGAATATTATGGCTTTTGGATGAATGTTTATGTTGACTTGGATACCTTTGGATTTTAACGTGCATTTTGAAATTGATGATGGTTTTAATGATTTGCTTTAATGAAATGATGATTGAATGATGGGTTGAACTAACCAAATTTGGCATTGTGGGGGATGTTTGCTAGTGAAAATTGAATTTGATGAAAGTATGGTAGGATTGAATTAGTTCTTGAATTGATTTTAACTTTGCCAAATGCTTTTTGATTGGGTAATGAAATGTGAATTGCTTGTCTATAGAGTAATGTGCAAGATTTGATCTCATTATGGACCATTTTTTCAATGGTGCTTTACATTTTGCTTAAATTGTGTAAATTTCTATTTGCATTCGACTGATAGAACTTAAGGATGTTAGAAATTTATAATTCATTAAAATTTTCTCCTTTAGTATATTTAATTTAATTTTTTTAGAGGTGAATGCTTACTTAAAGAGGGCTCTTGCTCCTTAAATTTTTACTAGGAAACCTCTATTTTTTTTTCTGAGCCTAGAATATGCTTAGTTTAGTCTTTAAGGAGAAATACGATTTTTACTGAGAATAGAAGAAAATGATTTAAGCATTTTTTTGCTAGTTCAATTCATACATCCACCAATTCATATCTTTCACTAGTCACCCTTTTGAGCTTTAAGTTGTGTTTTTGGCTTGCGTTTTTTTGATATATTTAAAGCCTTAAGTTCCAACCCTATCGGATGTGAATTTTCTTTAAGGAACCTTAGTATACAGTGAATCAAAGAGTGATGAAGTTGATTAAGATTTTATGGCTGCTTTAAGCTAAATGATATCCTCCTGTAGTAAAAATTTGAGCTTGGAAGAAAATCTAAAATAATATCTTTATACCCCAACTCAAATCGAATAAAAAAAATAATATATGTTAGAGGAATGGTGCAGCAAATTGTGAAATAAATTGAAGTTCACTCAAGTTAAATGTGTGGTTTTCTTAGAAAGTTCATTTCCATTTAAAAAGTTTAACTTCTTTTTTTGCCAAAACCCTATTTAGCCACGTTACAAGCTTTTAAAGACCTTATGATTCTTCTTGAGTTAGCAAAATAGATTAGTGGAGAAGACTAAATAAGCATGCATATGAGACAGATTATTAGTTCGCTAAGAATTAGAAATTCATGGTAAAATGCAAGAGTACGTGCCTATCTAAAGTGCAATCTCTTTATCTTTGAATTCTACATACTATTGGTGAAAAATCTTAATGAGGAATGTGTGACTTACTGAATTGAGGAATGGATAGTTGAATGCATATTATGAAATTTCTTTCTAAATAAAAAATTTGAGAAAATAGTCCGTAGTTTTCTTAAATTGAGTCTTGCATATTGCTTGAGGATAAGCAATATCCTAAGTTTAGGGGAGAATTGATAATCTAGTATATACCTTAATTGCAATGAAAATTTGCTAATTTATTGATTATTTTGGTGGATATTTTGTCTATCTTTATATATTTTTGTGTTGTGATGATAGGTTGATAGATAAATTGCCTTAAAGAATGGAAGTGGAGCATATGAAGATTAAAAAGGGGAGAAAACAGAAGAAAAAAAAAGCATGCACATGGTCGTGTCTAGTTAATCCACACGCTACTAGAGGTAGAAAAGAAAAAGAGACAGAAGCTAAAAAATTTACATGCCCATATAAAATTAATTCATATGCCCGTGTGAATTTTACATACCCATGTAGATTTAATTCACACACCCATGTAAATTTTTCAAAGTCTGTCAAAAATTACACAATTCAAGATTTTGAAGAGTTATAGATCCACACACCCGTGTCTTCCTTCCCACATGCTGGTGCATAATTGTACCTTTCTATTTAGCAAAATTTTTGACATATTTCTCTCTCTCTTCAGTCTAGATTTGAAGAGTTACAGATCCACACGCCCATGTCTTCCTTCTCACATGCTCGTGCATAACTATACCCTTCTGTTTAGCAAAATATTTGATAGATAGATTTTTCTCTCTCTTCAATTTAGGGCACCTAAGGACATTTAGAGCATACTATAAATATATTTTTTCAGAGATTTTTAAGGACTCGTACCTCATTCCTTACCTTTCTTAGCAAACTTTGGGATTCTAAATAAAAGGAGAGAAGAAATCAACTATCTAAGAGTCAAATATGCAGATTTGACAGATTTCCTAATATTTGAAGACATTTATAGCAAGATTAGGCAAGTATCTTTAGTTTATTCTTTTTTCTTTCCATTGTATTTATTGATTTAACATTGTTTTAGCTAGATTAATGGATATTTTAGTTGTGGTTAATGGATCTTTTGAATTTTGTTTCATTTTGTTAATGGGTAACTAATCACTTTATGGGATTAGGTGGATTTGGATGTTTAAAGGGTTTGATTATTATCTATCAATATACATAGATAGATTTTCTTTTACAATTTTATTTTATCCTTGATTTGGTGATTTTGATTTAAGTGATTAGCAATTGTTTGGCCATCAATTGTTAAAATTCAAAGAATCATATAAAATATGAAAGTTGAGTATGATTTTGAATGTGAAATCATCAAATTTAAGTGATTAGCTTAGAAATAACTTAATTGCTTAGGGCTTTAAGATTGGTATCTTAATTAAATTAGATTGAACATTGGTTATTTAACATGAGAATAGTAATTTAGCCTTTGCCCAATTAAATTTCACTTGCTTGAGAGAGAAGTAGATGAATTTGGTGATATTAGATATCTTAAGTTTAAGAAATGGACTTGAAGGAATAACTAATTAGATTCATATTAAAAAAAAACTCCAATGAAACATAATCATACTCTTTTATTATTAATTTTTTAAACATTTAGTTTAGAGTTATTGATTAAGTTAGGTCAATTAGGTAATTTTAATTGTTGCAAATTGGTAATTTTCAGATAATAGTTAAATTGAATTTAGGTTAATCAAAACACATATTTCCCGTGGATACAATACTCATTCTCCTACTTTACTATGTATAACGATACCATGCACTTGCGGTATTAGTCATAGTAGTACACACATTCACCATTACAACAACAATGCCACACATAACTTGGATTTGAACCCAATTGTGCATTTAGGATTGAGGAGTTTGGAAAGTAACAGGCCTTATAATAATTAAGCAGCTAAAGAAGTTGGATTCTTGAGTGGCCTCCAACCTTGTTTTCCCACCATTGCTAGATTAAAATGTGCAATTCTTCGGAAACCCAAACCACTATGAGACTTTGGCTTTATTAGCCTCTCCTAAGACATCCAACAAATTCCCTGATCATTACTTGACTGCCACTAAAACTTATTCATCAACCTTTCAATATCAAGGCATAAGGTCTTTGGAAGTAGAAAAAGGCTCATAGGAAAGGTTGGTATAGTTTGAGCGATTGAATTGAGAAGAACCTCTTTATTAGCTTTGGACAGATGCTTCTTTTTCCACGAGGTTATAGGATGCCAGACTATATCTTTAATGTATGCAAAAATCTCCCTCTTGTTTATGACTATACTAGAAGGCATTCCAAGGTACAGACCTAAGTCGTGCACTTCCTTTATACCCAAGGAGCGACAAACAACCTCTTTATCTTAAACTAAAGTGTTTTTGCTGAACATGGCAGAAGATTTTTCAAAATTTGCTGGCCAAAGGATTTCGCATAAATATCAACCACCTCTCTAACATTCAAAGCTTAGCCTTAGATGGTTTAAATAGGAGTAAGCAGTCATATGCAAAAAATAGATGCGACACTATAGGAGCTTCTCTAGCAACTCTACAACCATGTATAAGGCCCCTAGCCTCACTGTTTCTAATAAGTGCGGATAGTCCTTCAGCACAAATTATAAATAACAAGGGCAAGATAGGATCTCCTTTCATGAGGCCTCTTTTAGGCAAAATTGGACCCATTCTCATGTCATTATGTGTGATGTGTTAGGAGATAATAGATGTACATGACATAATCAAATCCACCCACTGAGAATCAAAATTCATCTTCAATAAAATAGCCTTTAAATAGCTCCACTCAACTCTATCAAAAGCTTTGCTTATGTCCATCTTCGAAGCTATTAAACATGCTCGCCTTGCGATTTTCTATTGATAAAATGCAGCGAATGAAAGGCTATTATAATATTATTGGTCAGATATCTCTCTGGGATGAAAGCACTTTAACTTTCCGCTATCAATTTATGGAGAACCTTTTGGAGTCAAGAAGCTAGCACTTTGGCCATGATTTTATAGATAACATTGCAAAGTGAGATGGGACGCTAATCCTCCATAGTCAATGGAACCTTCTTCTTAGGAATTAAGCCAATATTAGTTTTATTTAAGGAAGCTGGAGTAGAACCTTCATTTAGATGGAAGAGACATGTCGTGGTTATATCCTTACTAATAATTGACCAGTACTTTTGATAGAAAAAATGATTAAAGCCATCTGAACCCAGGGCTTTATCGGGAGCATAGTAAAAATTGCTTGTTGAACTTCAATCTCCTCATATGGCATCATAAGAACTTCATTATCCTCTTGAGTTAATTTGCTGGATATGCAATTCAAAATTTCATCGCAGTTACTACCTTCGGACTGGAAAAAAGATGTAAAATGATTTAATATTAAATCACCCAAACCGCTATTTCAATCATACCATACATCATCATGACTCTTTAGCCTCAAAATAGTATTTCTTTTCCTCCTAGCATTAGCCATTAATATTGTATAATTATATTTCATTGTAAATATAATTTGATTCTGAATGAGTTTTAACGCACTGATGAATGGTTATAGAATATAAACTTTCAATAGCAACAATCAATGTTTTCTCCGATCATTATTCCTTACCTACTTTGTTATTGAATGAAACTGAGATAAAATTTCTAATGAAAGACAAATTCATTTAATATTTTAATACTTATTTAATCACTATTTTTTTTTATATTTCAAATACATTTGATATGTAAACGTTTGGGGTTTGTAAATGTTTATAACCATTTGAATATAAATGGCCAAAGTTAGTTATCACTTTCCGTTCAACACTTCATCTTTCAAGATCATATTTAAGTAGATTTTCAATAAATATATTTAAAACACTACTAAACCTTCACCTACCAACGTTCATGCCCATTTTACAACTAAATTCTATCCGGCTTTCCTATAAAAATATGTAAAAAAAAATAAAAGATACTTCACTATTTTGACCATATGAAATTATAATAAATATATTATTCAAAGTTACAAGCACTAATTTCCAATCTTATTTCCTACTCTCAATGAGATAATTACTATAAACTATATTTATGTGGGCGCTAACAACTTTGATTATGGGCGCCAACAACTTTGACCAAGTTTTGCTGGGAGGCGCCGAAGTTTTTGATTAACAGGCGCCGAAATTTTTGATTAACATAAAAAAAAAACAAGACAAAATGAAATTCTCCTCTGCTATACGCGTTTTCCCTTGCTTATAAATAAGCAAGGGATGTTAGCATTTTAGGCATCCCAAAAAAAGAGAGAGGCCGTGAGTATTAAAGGAAAAATAGAGAGTTATATTGTAATTCTTATTATTTTCTTCTAATAAAATTCTTCTATCCTTGTCCGTGGTTTTTACCTTAATTCGTTTAAAGTTTTTTCATGTAAATTCTGTGTCTCTTTTATCTTTATTTTTCTCAAAATTTTAGCTGTGTTCTTGCTTTATCTGGTCCGTTTTTACAACAAGTAGTATCAGAGCTGTAGTATTTTGAAAAACTAAATATACCACGAGGAAGAGAAAATTACGTGGAGTTTTTTGGTGTGATCCGTTTTAAAAACGAGCGTAAAAACGCGAAAGTTGTGAATAGTAACTCATCACTATTCACGTGTTTTTTGAATAGTAACTGTAGCAGAAATTTGTGAATTGTATTTACATATACTGTAGTAGAACTGTAACAGATCATAAAGCACCAATCAATTAAGTGAGCCTATAATCAGGAGCACTGTAGCGGTACTGTAGCAGGAACACTGCAGCAAGGAACTGTAGCAGGAGCACTGTAGCAGATGTACTGTTCACGTGAAATAGTGGGAGCTAATTTTTGGAGATAAAAGCGATGGCGGCAAAATTTGAGATTGAAAAGTTCAACGGGAGAAATTTCTCACTGTGAAAATTAAAGATAAAAGCTATCTTGAGAAAAGATGGTTGTCTAGCGGCAATCAGTGAAAGGCCGCAGGGATTCACAGATGATACTAAATGGAACGAGATGGATGTGAATGCTATTGCAAACCTTCATCTAGCACTTGCATATGAGATCTTGTCTAGCTTAGCAGAAAAGAAAACAGCAAAGGAGATATGGGATCACCTCATCAAACTGTATGAGGCCAAGTCATTACATAACAAAATTTTCCTTAAGAGGAAACTTTACACCTTGAGGATGTCAGAATCTACTTCAGTGACGGAGCACCTTAATGTCTTGAATACTCTATTTTCTCAGCTTACAACTTTGGATTATAAAATAGAGTCACAAGAACGTGCAGAACTTCTACTCCAAAGTCTACCTGATTCGTATGATCAACTCTTCATCAACTTGACAACTAATGTTCAGCCTGATTCTCTGGTCTTTGATAATATAGCATCTGCTATCTTGGAAGAAGAGAATCGGCGGAAGAACAAGGAGGACAAGCAGGCAGGTTCACAACAAGCGGAAGCTTTGACGGTGATGAGAGGAAGATCGACAGAACGTGGCCCAAGTGGGAGTCACAATCATGGGAGATCAAAATCAAGGAGTAAGAAGAATTTTAAATGCTACCACTGTGGCAAGAAAGGTCACCTGAAGAAGGATTGTTGGAGTCTGAAGAATTCCAATTCTCAAGGGAACGTGGCAAGCACTTCAGAAGATGGAAACGTGTTGTGTTGTGAAGCAGCAATATCAACGGAGAGAAGGAAGGAATTTGCGGATGTGTGGCTTCTTGACTCAGGAGCAACTTATCATATGACCTCTCGAAGAGAATGGTTCCATCATTATGAACCTATCTTAGGAGGATCTGTGTATAGTTGTGAAGATAATGCCTTAAAGATCATAGGCATTGGATCCATCAAATTGCAGATATATGACGGTACAGTTCGCACTATTCAAGGAGTGCGACATGTGGAAGGTCTAAAGAAGAATTTTTTTATCTATGGGAGAGTTCGATGATCTTGATTGTACTATCAAAGTTTGAAAAGGAATCATGAGGATTAGCCGAGGAGCGCTTGTAATTATGAAAGGAGAAAAGATTGCTGCAAAGTTATATATGCTTTTGGGAAAGACTGTGCAAGAAGCAGAAGTATCTGTTGCTTCAAACAGTTCGAGTGAAAGATCTGCAATGGTATGGCATCAAAAGCTTGGACATATGTCTGAACAAGGTATGAAAATTCTGCTGAGAAAAAGTTACTTCCAGGCCTTACAAAGGTGTCATTACCCTTTTGTGAGCATTGCACAACAAGCAAGCAGCATCGACTAAAGTTCAGCATATCAAATTCTAGAAGCACGAATATTCTTGAATTGGTCCACTCTGATGTATGGCAAGCACCAGTTTCGTCAATAGGAGGAGTGAAGTACTTTGTGTCCTTCATCGATGATTACTCCAGAAGATGTTGGGTGTATCCTATCAAGAGCAAGGGAGATGTATTTGCAACTTTCAAAATATACAAAGCGCGGGTTGAACTTGATTCAGGCAGTAAGATCAAGTGTTTAAGGTCAGATAATGGAGGAGAATATACTGGGAATGAATTTGATAGCTTTTGTAAACAAGAAGGCATCAAAAAGCAGTTCACTACGGCGTACACTCCACAACAAAATGGAGTAGCAGAGCAGATGAACAGAACTCTGTTAGAAAGAACAAGAGCAATGTTGGGAGCTGCAGATCTTGATAAGGCATTTTGGGCAGAAGCAGTCAACACCGCCTGTTATGTGATTAACCGGTCTCCATCTACAGCAATTGATCTAAAGACTCCAATGGAGATGTGGACAGGGAAGCCAGTGGATTATTCAAACCTCTATATATTTGGAAGTCCTGTGTATGTGATGTACAATGCCCAAGAAACTACGAAGTTAGATTCAAAATCCAGGAAGTGTTTGTTCTTGGGATATGCTGATGGTGTAAAGGGGTATCGCCTGTGGGAGCCCACTGCCCACAAGGTTATCGTCAGCAGGGATGTTATCTTTTTAGAAGATAAATTGGAAAAAGAAGGTGATAGCAGTTTGAAAGAAAATTCAGAGACTACAATGGTACAGGTAGAAAAGAAGTCCACAAAAGAAGATTCTTCTGAAGCAGAACCAGAGCACGAGGAGGAGGAAGAGCAAACTGAGTCTGAAGAGTCAGAGCTTGGAAAGGGAAAGCGCACAAAACATACACCAGTCTGGCAAGAGGATTATGTTATGGGCAGCAATGTTGCTTATTGTCTTCTAACTAAGGAAGGAGAACCATCAACTCTCCAGGAAGCAATGAGTAGTTCAGATGCGTCTCAGTGGATGGTAGCAATGCAAGAGGAAATTGAAGCCCTGCATAAGAACAAGACTTGGAAGCTTATGCCATTACCGCAAGGAAGAAAAGCTATTGGCAATAAATGGGTCTATAAGATCAAAAGAAATAGTGATGATCAGGTGGAGCGGTATCGTGCAAGATTGGTGGTAAAAGGGTATGCTCAGAAAGAAGGGATTGACTTCAACGAAATATTTTCTCCTGTAGTTCGGTTGTCAACAGTTCGTGTAGTCTTGGCAATGTGTGCTACACTTGATTTACATTTAGAACAGCTAGATGTGAAAACAGCTTTTCTTCATGGAGATCTTGAGGAAGAAATCTATATGCTCCAGCCAGAAGGTTTTGAAGAAAAAGGAAAGCGGAACTTGGTTTGTAGGTTGAACAAATCTCTATACGGTCTAAAACAGGCGCCAAGGTGTTGGTATAAGAGATTTGATTCCTTCATCATGAGCCTTGGATACAACAGACTTAATGCAGACCCTTGTGCATACTTCAAGAGGTTTGATAAAAGTGATTTCATTATTTTGCTGTTGTATGTAGATGACATGTTGGTAGCAGGCCCCAACAAAGATCATATTCAAGAATTGAAGGCACAGTTGGCTAGGGAATTTGAAATGAAGGACTTGGGACCAGCAAACAAGATTCTAGGGATGCAAATTCACCGAGACAGAAACAATAGGAAGATTTGGCTTTCTCAGAAGAATTACTTAAAGAAGGTCTTACGACGCTTCAATATGCAAGACTGTAAGTCAATTTCTACCCCACTTCCTATTAGTTGCAAATTATCCTCCAGTATGTGTCCTAGCAATGAAGAAGGAAGGATGAAAATGTCTCGAGTACCGTATGCATCAACAGTGGGGAGTTTGATGTTCGCAATGATTTGTACACGACCACACATTGCACATGCAGTGGGAGTTGTAAGTCGGTACATGGCGAATCCTGGTAGAGAGCATTGGAGTACTGTAAAGAGGATTCTAAGATATATTAAAGGAACCTCAGATGTTGCATTATGTTATGGAGGATCGGATTTTATTGTCAGAGGATATGCTGACTCAAATTATGCAGGTGATCTTGATAAAAGTAAGTCTATCACAGGGTATGTGTTCATTCTTACTGGTGGAGCAGTAAGTTGGGTATCAAAACTGCAGTCAGTTGTGGCAACTTCAACAACAGAAGCAGAATATGTTGCAGCTACTCAAGCTAGTAAGGAAGCAGTCTGGTTGAAACTAATCATGGAGGAACTCGGGCATGAACAAGAGAAAATTTCTCTATTTTGTGACAGTCAGAGTGCCTTGCATCTTGCAAGAAATTCAGCTTTTCATTCTAAATCAAAACACATACGAGTCTAGTATCACTTCGTTTGTGAGAAAGTGGAAGAGGGCATTGTGGATATGCAGAAAATTCATACAAAAGACAACCTAGCAGATTTTTTGACAAAAGCAGTTAACACTGACAAGTTTATTTGGTGTCAATCCTCTAGTGGACTGACGGAAGCATAAGCAGCATGGAAAGACAAGGAAGAAAGAATGGTGTGAAGATATGATTGATCCTCAATCAAATCTTCAAGTGGGAGATTGTGGGCGCCAACAACTTTGACCAAGTTTTGCTGGGAGGCGCCGAAGTTTTTGATTAACAAGCGCCGAAATTTTTGATTAACATTAAAAAAAACAAGACAAAATGAAATTCTCCTCTGCTATACGCGTTTTTCCTTGCTTATAAATAAGCAAGGGATGTTAGCATTTTAGGCATCCCAAAAAAAGAGAGAGGCCGTGAGTATTAAAGGAAAAATAGAGAGTTATATTGTAATTCTTATTATTTTCTTCTAATAAAATTCTTCTATCATTGTCCGTGGTTTTTACCTTAATTCGTTTAAAGTTTTTCCACGTAAATTCTGTGTCTCTTTTATCTTTATTTTTCTCAAAATTTTAGCTGTGTTCTTGCTTTATCTGGTCCGTTTTTACAACAATTTATTTTCATAATTTATGTAAAGATGTACTTTAGCTACAAATTCATACACAAAAAAAAAATAAGTACCAAGACTGACTCCTGAGTAAAAAATAAAAAAAAAATGATTGTTAATTAGAAATTTTTATTATTTAACTAATTTAGGAAGTTTTTATAATAAAATGTGTTAAATTTTGCTTCAAAAATATATTATGATTATCTTCAATTACGATTTCTATATAATAACATCAATTAACAATGACATCAAATACTCTGAAATACCAGTTTCTCTACAAAATACTATAAGTGTTTTTTTTTAATTACTCATTTCTCTTTTTCCTTTCAAAAACATTGATTTTTTATTTCTAATTTAAAAGATATCCCATTTTAGAGGTATAATATGCATTTAGTATAGAAAAAGTATACACTCTTTTCTCATAATATATATCTATTGTATTATTATAACAAAGTTATATAAAAATAGTGGGAAATTTTTGAAAAAAAAAAGGTGTGATATAATGTAATTTCCTTAAATATATAATATATATTTCAAGTTAGAAGGGAGAGACAAATCTCTTTTTGATATAATATCAAATTTTTATTATAACACTTAATATGGTATATCTCAAAAATTTTAGATATAATTAAAATTTTAGTGACACTTCCAATTTGTTTTTGTCATTAAATTCATAATTTTTCAAAATTTTCTCTTTTACTAAAAAAATTATATCGTATTCTAAATTTTAAAAAAATATTTAATCACTACACTTTTAAATTTAAAATACATTTAATATTTTAAAACTTAATTATAAACGTATGACTATAAATGTGTATAAATATGTGTACTTACATGTTGAATAATTACTCAAATTCAATATTTATCCACCTATCTCTCTCTTTGAATCCAAATATTTAATATTTATTTGCAAAATAATACACAATTGAGTCCCACCTAACAGCAAAATTATGCCAAAGGAATATAAAAGAGTATATTAATATTGTACAATTATATTTAATTGTAAATATAATTCGGTTCAAAATGAGTTTTAGGATGCTGATGAACGGTTATAGAATAGAACCTTTCAGTAGTTACAACCAATGCCTTTTCAAATCCTTATTCTTTACCTGCTTTGCTGTTGAATGAAACTGAGATAAAATTTCCTGTGCAAGACACATTCATTTAATATTTTAATACTTAATCATTACACTTTTATATTTCAAATACATTTAATATTTCAATACTTAATTCTAAACATATGGGTTTATTTATAAACGTTTGAATATAAACGGCTAAAGTTAGCTTTTAAAACACTTCATCTTCCAAAACCATGGTTAACTAGATTTTCAACAAGTATATTTAAATTAAGAATGGGCAAATAGCTGAAAATGACTCAACTAACTGACCGACATATCAGTTTAAACTTAATGGGCTGGTTATTGTTGGATTATATATTTACTAGTAAAAATGATCAAACCATATAAATCGACTAAATCAAAATAATAATGGTCGATTTTTAAAAATAAATTTTTTGACTGATCGATAATGGTCGATTGCGCCGACTCCTAAAAACCAACCAATCTGATTGATGTTCATTCATAATTTAAAACACTCGAATCTTTATCTACCAACATCCATTCCATTTTACAACAACACTATCAGATTTTCCTACAAAAATGTGCAAAAGAATAAAAGATGCTTTATCATTTTTATCATATGAAATTATAATAAACATATTGTTAGAATTAATTTTAAATTGTTAAAATTAATCCTCTAATTAATCATAAGTGTGGGCTAAATATATTTAAATATTAAATATGTATTGCAGTCAAATTAAAATAGTCAAATTAAAGTTATTATCAAATAAGGATTGTTGACTATTGAGGTGTCCTACTCGTAATAGGATTATAAGTGTAGAGATCGATAAGAATTTCTGTTTTGTTGAAGGACCAAAATAGAAATCATCATCATCAGTTATAAATAAGGGGTCGTGGTCTCCAGGGGAACATAACAATTTTGAGAGAACATTACGTTCCTTCAGTAGTGCTTCCGCTAAACTTAAAGTGTGTATCTCCTGGAAGGCGACAAACCCCAAAATCGTCTTCAGCTTCAACATACGATGATGTCGGGTACGCAATTCTGCCCTTTGCAATTTAATTTGAATAATCTAGTGATCTACGCATATTTTATATTTTAAGGGAATAAGGTTTCCTCCCCATTTCAATTGGTATCAGGCCCTATGCTAGGTTGCTAGATTTTTCGATTAAATTGCAGTATTGATTATTGTTTTAATTCTAGAAAATTAATTCGGTGATTGTAATTTTCGAGAATTAATTTAAAATCGAAATTATTAATCTGAAATCAATTTTGGTTTGCTTTATTTTTGGATTAAATTACTGTTATTATTTAATTGATTTTGGAAAAATCAATTTCTGAACTTGAATTTGTGCTTGTGATTTTTTCTGGAATTAATTAATTTTTGGGTTAATTAATTATATAATTAATTAATTAAAAAAATCTGTTTTGAAACTGTTTCGTGAACAGTGTTTCGTGAACAGTGTTTCGTTGTTCTTCGTTTTGGTTTAAAAGAACACAGTTAAGGATTTTAATTAATTGATTAAATCTTTATGAAATTTTGATTTGATCATCGATTAAATCGTAAAAAAAAATTCATTTAATTTTAAAATTTCAATTTAAAATTTAATTCAATTGAGTTTAAATTTTGGTATTTTAGTCCTGATTGTGTCTAATATTTTTAATAATAAATTAATTGAAGCAATAAGTCACCAAAGTGGCCTCTATTGTTTTAATTAATTTATTTGGGATATTAGACAGGTGGATTAAAATTTGTTGCGGGTAGTATGCCGGCCCAAAGGAAGGCTGCTATCTGGCTGAGTTTTGAATACACGTGTTGCAATAAATATGTGACAATTATTTGATTTTATCCATGTGGATAATATATCGGCCCAAAGGAAGGTTATTATCTAACGGGACTAATTATCAATATTTTGATTGCTGCGTGAGATACCAATTACAGTTAATATTTTATGTCCAAAGATGAGAATATTAACGTTGTGCCTGGTATCTTATTTCCATTATTTAAACTCAAAATCAAGTTTATAATTTGTGGATCGTGAGCGTACAATTTTTTATTTTTCTTTTTCTCTGAATTTAGCTAATATGCTATATAAACTCTTAGTGTACCTTTTCTTTAGAGGTTAAACTTAGATTTAGAAATTCAAACATGTTGATTTATCTGGGACGCATGTATTTGGACTTAGCATTTAGGAAGGATGAACCTATTTCTCCTACTGAAGAGAGCAAAGATGCTCAGAGGGTTCAGTATGAGAAGTGGGAGATTTTTTATCTTGCTTGGGTCCAATGATCATGCATCAAAGAATCCTAGAAATATTTGAGGAGCCACTCTGCTAAAGCTATAATGCTATGAACTACCTTGCCCAACTGGAAAGCGACTATGTCAAGTGTGACGAAGTCGAAGTGGGGACATTTTCAGCAATCTAATTTTTGTTAGGTATACTGGCAATGGTGGTATTAGGGAGCATATTCTGAGCATGTCCTAAATAGCCAAGAGGCTAAAGGCTCTGGATTTAGTTTTACCAGATAACCTTTTAATCTATCTAGTTGATGGCTAATAAAGGGGAGAATGCTCGTTTGGTTGCTTCAGCAGATAAGGACAAAGGTGAAAAGAAGAATAAGACTGCTAATAGAAGGATTGTCCCAATTACACCACGCGACGTATAAAGAAGGGTAGTACCTTGTTTGGTTTATTATGAGGTTAATTCAACTTTAGTATCTAGAAACACTTATTGAATGGATTACAGTGCTACTATTCATATAAATGTTTCATTGTAGAGTTACTTGAATTACTGAAAATCAATTGACGATGAAAGATACGTCTATATAGTAAATGGCAAACTGGTAGAAGTAGAGACATAAAAACATTTTAGATTGTGTTTAAGAACTGAATATTATTTGAATCTTATAGATACTTTTGTTATACTATCTTTTAGATAGACTTTGGTCTCTGTTTCTTATTTGGACAAATTTGTTTTTTACTTGTTCATTTAGAAACTGATAATTTACTTTATCTATAGATTCAAATATTTGATACTAGTTTCTTAAATGTTTATGATAATCTATATACGTTAAATGTCAATGCTTCTTATAATGAAACTCTGCATGTGAGTACTAGAGATATCAAAGGAAAGCTGGATATGGATAACTCAGCTGAACTTTGACACAGATGTTTGGATTACACATCCAAATCTAGAATAGAACATCTTGTGTCAAATGGTATCCTAGATACATTTGATTACACAGATTTGGATTTCTATGTTAAGAATACTAAGTTAAAATAGACCAAACATAGAGATTAGGTGCTATTAAGTCTTCAGTCATCTTAGAGTTGATATATATGGATATTTGTGGTTTATTCTCTATAGCATCATGAATGACCAAAGATAATTCATATCATTCATAAGATGATTACTCACGTTAAGGGTACCTATATCTCATTCATGAAAAATCTAAGTCTGTGGACGCTTTATTTTAATCTTATAAGGCTGAAGTTGAAAATCAACTCGGAAAGAAGATTAAATCTATTACATCTGACTGTGGTTGTGAGTACTGTGGCAGATTTAATAGCTCAGGTGCATAGCGTTCTGGACCAATTGTTATTTTCCTACAGATATGTGGTATAGTCCATCAATATACAATGATTGGTATAACCAGTATGAATGGTGATGCTGAGAGACATTACAAGACTCTTTTGGATTTGATGAGGAGTATGATTAGTCATTCATCCTTATCAGAGTTTTTTCTAAGAAAAAACATTAAATATAGCAGTCTATCTTTCTAATTAAGTACCAATCAAAGTAGTCTAAGTACTTTCATACTTAGGGATATCCAGCTAAGGCTAGGCCTTATAGGCCTAATAAGGGTAAAATTGGACTCCAAATATGTTAACTGCTACTTTATTGGTTATTCTGAGTGATCATAGGGTCTAAATTTTATATTCCTACTACCATATTAGTGTATTGAGATGTGTATTGTGACATTCTTTAGGATGTTGAGCTTGAGGGGGGAAATAAGGTTATAAACATTGTCTTTGAGGAGAGATCAAGTTAGGAAATTTTGATTCTCATCATTGTTTTCTGGAGTGGTAGTGTCACTCTTATTCTAGAAGCAATTCTAGATCCAATATAAGACAATGTTAAAGAACTTCCCATCAGTTTGAAGATCCGTTCTTCATTAGGATCAAGCTCATCTACCTTAAGAATTTGAGCCAGAACATGTGCCTTTAAATAGGTCCATTAGAGAGAAGAGAAGTGCTATTCTAGATGTTTATGTAGTATTTCTATAGGATTTTAACTCTCATAAGTGGATTGAGGCAATGAGTGAAGATTTTAAGTTTATGCAAGACAATAAAGTTTAGAATCTTATCCCATTACCTGAAGGAAAGAAACCTATTGGTTTTAAATGAATATTTAAGACCAAAAGGAATTCTAAAGGTAATATGGAGAGATATAAAGCATGTCTTGCAGTTAAAGGCTTTACTCAGAAGGAATGGATTGACTATAAAGAGATCTTTTCTTTGGTTTTATTGAAGGACTCTTTTAGGACAATCATGGCTCTCGTTGCACAATTGTTCTTGAGTTTCATCAAATGGATATTGAGATTGTGTTTATCTATGGAGACATTGATAAAACAATCTATTTGGTGAAGTCAGATAGCTTTGAATAAGGAAACTCAAAGCTACTGATATGCAAATTAAGAAAATCCATTTATAGGCTCAAGCAAGCATCTCGTTTGTGGTACTTTAGTTCCATCAAGTAGCTGTCTCATTTGGTATTAAGACAAATGCTATTGAGGACTGTGTATATCACTAATTCAGTGGGAGTAGGTTTATTTTCCTGGTTTTATGTGTGGATAGCATAATTTTTGTTACCAGCTATAAGGTCTTGTTGCATGAAAGGTTTAGATAAAGTTTCTTTTGTATTAGGGATCCAGATACTTCGAGATCACTCTCGATGTATTCTTGGATTATTACAAAAGAGCTACATTTAGAATATGCTCAAGAGGTTTGGTATGCAAGAATATAAACCAATTTATACCCATGATCATCATAGGTGATAAGTTTAGTCTCATACAGTGTTTTAAGGATGAACTTGAGATTCAGTAGATGTAGCAGTTTCCTATGCATCGACAGTTGGGATTCTAGTGTATACTCAAGTTTATACTTATCTGAATATTGTGTTTATAATTGGCATGTTAGGTTGATATCTTAGTGATCCAAAAATGGATCATTGGAAGGCATCCAATAAGGTTTTAAGATATATTCAGAAAATAAAGGAACGTATGCTCACATACAGAAAGTCAGATTAGTATGAGATCATTTGGTATACTGATTCTGACTTTATCGAATGTCTTGAGTAGCAAAAGATCCACATTAGACTACATTCCATGGTTTTGGAATTTGTAGTATGCTATGAGACATTTGATCATAAATTTTTTTTTGACTTTGCTGAATGTCACAGGGCTGCACATTATGGCTAGCATTGAAAATGCTAATAAAGTTTTAAGTGTGACATTAATTCAGCAGTTTGATTCTCCAATGACAGTAGGAGCTATTTGGTATTTAGTTTCTGGCTGTAAATGGAGAAAATACAGAGTGGACAGATATCCATAGAGCATGTTAGAACGAACTCCATAATTATAGATCCTCTTACTAAGGCATTGATACCGAAAGTCTTTCATGAGCACACTGCTCATGTGGGTGTCATATTGTTTGAGGATGTTTAGTTTCAGTGAGAGTTTTGTTCATTATGTTTTGAATGCTCTATTTGGTTTTGGATATGTTAATTCAGTTTCTGCAGAAAATGAAGTATTCACTTTTGTTTATTACACTCTGTGTTATTTTTGTGGTTGATCTCAATTAAGTGTGACCAGTTGGAAACAGGCATGATTAGATCATATTACATGTAGTTTCTATGCTACACTCCTATTATTGATCTATGTCATTTGAGAGTATTGGTAATGTGATTGATGGTGGTTTGAGTCACGATGAATGTGGCGACTGGCCCTTCAGTCCTTTATCGATATAATTAATGGACGAGATTGTTTGAGGCACCTTCAGTATGACTGCTTTTATGAGCTCATTAAGGTATATACATTTATATTTAATATATGTTAGCCCAAGTGAGAGATTGTTAGAATTAATTTTAAATTGTTAAAATTAATCCTCTAATTAATCATAAGTGTGGGCTAAATATATTTAAATATTAAATATGTATTGCAGTCAAATTAAAATAGTCAAATTAAAGTTATGATCAAATAAGGATTGTTGACTATTGAGGTGTCCTACTCGTAATAGGATTATAAGTGTAGAGACCGATAAGAATTTCTGTTTTGTTGAAGGACCAAAATAGAAATCATCATCATCAGTTATAAATAAGGGGTCGTGGTCTCCAGGGGAACATAACAATTTTGAGAGAACATTACGTTCCTTCAGTAGTGCTTCCGCTAAACTTAAAGTGTGTATCTCCTGGAAAGCGACAAACCCCAAAATCGTCTTCAGCTTCAACATACGATGATGTCAGGTACGCAATTCTGCCCTTTGCAATTTAATTTGAATAATCTAGTGATCTACGCACATTTTATATTTTAAGGGAATAAGGTTTCCTCTCCCTTTCACATATTACTCAAAGTTGCAAGTTCTGATATCCAATTTGATTTTATTCTTTCAATGAGATAGTTACTATAAAAATAAAAATGCACTAAATAATTATTTTCAATTACTTATTTTTTGTATAATTTATTGAGCAACTCAAAGTTATTTTATGAATTATCAAATCAACATAAAATATTTAAAAAAATCAACATTTAGCCTATAATTAGAAGTATAACAGGTTCTAATGACTATGTCAAAAAGTTTATTGATAAATTGGTGGAAAATAATAATGAATCAACAATATTCTTCTTGTGAAAAAATTTATTCTTCAATCAAAAGAAAAAACTTTTGTACTTCAAACTTTATATAACTATGTTATTGCATTGTTGGAATTTAGGTCATATAAAATAGTTAATATATTCAGAAATTTGATTACCAACACAAAAGAATCAACACTGCCAACTTATAAGAAAACTTTTAAAAGTAAGTTAGAAGATGAAATTGTTCATACTATCCAAATAGTAAACAAATATTAAAAAAATAGTGAATGATACTGAGATAAAGACCGGATGATAATTCACAATTAGAGTGAATACTTAGCTATATGTTTTTTATAAAATGGACTTTGAGGTGATAAAAATAAAGACAAACATTTCATAAATTGCTTAATAATTTAATCAAAACATATCTTACATGTAATATTCATACGTACAAAAATAAGATAATAAGAAATTTAAAATTTTAATAGTTATTAATAAAATATTCAAAAAACTCTAAATTAATATATTATTTAAAGTTTTATTTATTTTTTCACGAAAGTGACAGATAAAGTTGAAACATACTATAACATCAAAAAAATTGTATTATTACTAATAAGAGAAGGTGTCTCCTAGGTATTTATCAGTATGAGAAAATTGTATTATTACCAACATGCTTTTATCTAACTGTAAACACATTTTTACTTTTTGTGGAATTAAATATTTGCAAAAATTACTCTATTAAAAAAATCATTTACTACTATATTAATCCTAACACCATATAATTATGCTATTACACTCTTTAAATAATAAAAATGAGCTAATATATTTAAAAATCTAATTCAACGGCAAAACTCAATGTTTCATATAAAGTATTATCATGAAATCGTAAATACAATAAACAAACTATGAAAATATTTTCATGAATTTCTAGTTAGTTTTTTTTAAAAAAAATAATTTTACCTGACATAAATTTATATTCATTAATTTTTATAAATTAAACTAAACCAAAATTTATACTAACAATTTAGATTTAATAGACTCACAATTACATACACACATTTTATTTATGGATAAATATTTTATGTACAATTCAATTAATAGTAAGATACTAATAAACTTGTTTATGCCTTTAAAAAATATTTTCAAAAAATTTTTACTATAGCAAAATATATAATTACTATAATAAATAGTTAAAGTATGTAAAATACTATATAAAGTATAATAATAAAAAAATAAATTATATTCGCACATGGTACGAGTCGATGCTTTGGTTAAATCCCAAAGCAAAACCCAACAACAAAGTTATATATATATATATATATATATATATATATATTTTGGAATTTTACAAAACTACCTACAAAAGTAAAAGTCTTTTGAAAAATAAGGTAGTTACAAAAAATTTTAAATTTACACAAAAAAATATAAAATTATAAAAATACTATGCATCATCATTTCATAAAAAGTTATGTTATTTATACAAATTGTATTTGTGTATGTTATATATATAGTATATATTATGTATATATTGTAATATTCTTTAAAAAATATACAAAAACATAGTTTATTTCAAATATTATTTAGTAGAATAATAACTTGAAGATAAAATAGTATAATTTTATAAAAAGTCTCAAAAAAAATAACCTTAATAATATCATTTTATATGTTATAAATATACTGTATATATATTGCATACATATTATGTCTCAGTCTTTATGTTATGTATATGTTATCTACCAGCCTTTATACGTTGATTAATTATAGTGTATATATTAAAAATATGTTATATATGTTGAGTTATATTGTGTATATATTATTGATATATTGTGTTTTAGCCTTTATGTTATACAACTTTTATGTACTACTTAATTATAATATATATGCTACAAATATATTATCTTTTATATATGTTGGTTAATTATAGTATATATGTTATAGATATATTATATATATTGTAGATATATTGCAGATATATTATGTTTCACATATATATGTTGCAGTTATATTAAGTATATATTGTTATACAACTTTTATATATTACTTTTTTTTTTGAAAAATAGATGACTAAGTTTTCATTAAACTTGAATCAATGTACAGGAAGTTCATTCTAGAACTTGAACACTTGGAAACAAACTGACTTCTTGGCCATTGGATGAGCCATTACATTATTACATCGTCTAATTCACCAAACTTTAATGTTCGTTCTTGATAACAAAATTTGCCTGCAATCATTAATAACAATACCAAACTCTGAGAGGTCTTCTTCCTTAGAAGACAAAGCTTGTACCAATAGTAAAGAATCTGTGAAGATGCAGCCATAATTTGAGAAGTTCCTAATAACCCATGATAAAGCCATGAAGAGCAAGAGCTATTGAGAGTTTTGGATCAGTTATCCCATAAAAGATGTCAGAGATGCCTTGCAAAAATAAACCTTCATGATCTTCAAAAATGACTCCAAAGCCTATTGCCTCAACATCTTGGAAGACTGTTCCATCTAAAATAGCTTGTCAGCCAATGCTTGGAGTAGCATTATCCTATATAAAAGATCGATTATTTACTACACCAGATTATCTTCCCACCGTCGCAACTGATCGCTCGTACAACTAATGCAGTGGCTATAATCCATGAAGAAGAGATAACAACACCATTCCAGATTGCGTCATTTCTGGCCTTCAATAACTGCAAAGAAATTGTGATTATTTCTTCCATCTTTTCCTTGGTTGAGGAGTCGAAGACCTGCAAAATAAAATATTAAAAATTATTATTAGTTCTTCAACTTTTGCAACCCATTGCATCCCAAATCTCCCCAGCAATTATGCAATCAACCAAGACGTAGCTCATGACTATTTCCTTCAATCCACAAAGGCGATAATGAATATCTAGCTCCATCCTCCTCTTTCTTAATTTTTTTTTTTTGCTGGTAAAATATCTTAAGTGGGATACCAAGATTCTAAATTCTTTTCTTCAAAGGTCCATTAATACAATCTCCCAATCTACCATACAAATTTAGACAAAAGTAGTAGCCAGACTTCACACTGCACTTCCCTTTTTTATCAAAATGCCAGATAAGTTTGTCCTCTACTCTCTTTAGGCTCAATGGAATGCTAAGAATGACTTTAATGTCTCTTACTGACAAAAGATTTAAGAGCTTCAACACATCCCACTCACCACTATTACTGTTCATAAGGTCTCTATCTTTGAAGTCTGGATTAATAAAGTCTAAGCCCACGTCCACCAGAATAGTGCCCTTTTTTGGAATCCATGGATTATACTTCACCCTTATTCTCTCACCATCTTCAACTCGCCATCTAGCTCATTATTTCAACATCTCTCAAGAAAACAAAATACTCTTTCATGTATGACTCAGATTAACCCCTTTATAAGAAAATCTCCATTTGGAAAGTATTTAGCTTTTAGAACATTATGTAGTAGAGTATTTTGTTTCAGTGAGAATGATGTTAACCCTGTTTGCCTAATATAACAACATTAAAATAAAAAAGATCTCAAAATCCCATACCTCCTTTTTTACTCTAACACATTCATTCCCATGAGAGCCAGTGAATACCTTTATTATTTCCATTATTCAACCCCTACCAATAATCATTCATAGTTTTGTGTAAATTATCACATAGAGCTGAGCACGATTCGGAGATTGTAAAATCCTTAGCTCTGAACTGAATTTGGAAGATTTCAAAAATGAGATCTCCGGAACAAAACCATAATTAATAAATATTCGAATTGTATTGCCCTGATTTTTTAGAGCAATTCAATTCAAAAATTGGTTCTTATGATTCAACTCTAGTTCTATTTGAATATGAAGATTTAGCTTCTTTTTTTAAAATTTTAAGTAATATAATATTATTTAACTATTTTAATAATAACAAATATCAAACTTTAATTTTTATAATAAAAAACATACATAATAAATTTGTGATAAATATCTAACATTCATTACCCATAATAAAATAAAATAAAATTAAAATATTTAATATCCAATATTAAATTATTACTAATTTCAAATAAAAAACTTAAATGTATAAGAAAAAGCAAGATGGACATATTAAAATTTGCTAAACTCTATATACTCTTTTAAATATTATTCCATACAATTTAACAAAGAAAAATATGATAAATGGCTCAAATATTTTCAAAAAATAATCCAAACTAAACTCAAATTAAAATAATAACAATAATAAAGCATACAAAATAAACTCTAATTCAATTTAATATATACTTTAGATTTCAATCAAATCCAATCTAAAAAGTAATTTGCAAAATAATTTAACAATAGCACCACTTACATATATATAATATACATATATATAATATGATAGAAATGTTAAAGTAAATATATTACATAATATAGCATAAATTTTTTTTTAATACATCTTATAAAATCTTAATAGTTGATCATACTTACTACTTATATCTAAATTAGTGCTTATATTATTTATATTATTCTCAAATTCATCATTTCATTTATATCCATTATCACTAGTTTTATTAATTATTGTTAGTGTACAAGCTCATCATATTTTTAATAATTAATATTATTATAAAGAATTACTTAATAGCAATAATTCATATATTAATTTAATTTAAAATATTTAATTAATAATTTATTGACAATTAAAATTTTTAAATTTAATTTATGTTTTAATAATTTAATAATATTATAAAATATATAAATCAATATTGATTTGGTGACAAATTAAAAATTCTATATAACTATTAATTATATTTATATTTATTTTATTTTTTTAGTTAAATTAGGAAATTTCTTTAATTTAATTATATATATAATGTTAAATGTTAAGTAATAAATCAATATAATAAAATATAATTTTATTATTATTAATAAATCGAATATTAATCTACAGAACCGCTTTATATTATAAAAATCGATACAATTTGATTCGAAAAAAAATCAAAACTCAATGGAGTTTTTCGGTTCTGGATATTTTTCAGTTTGGTTATTCAAATATGTTCGAAAATCTCCAAGATTCGTGCTTAGAATATCACATAATGATTTAGGGAGGAGAAAACACTCATATAATAGGATGAGATCACTTAAGCCACTTATTTTTTAAAATCTCCTTACTTGCCTTAGATAGGAGCCAGTTACTTAAATTATTTAACTTGCTTCACAATCTACCTTTTAGAAAACCAAAATTTTGGTTTTTACTTCTACCAACCAAGAAAGGTAAATCCAAATAAGTACTATCACTCAAAGATGAGGAACACACCTAACACGTCAGAAATCAAATCCCTTATCTTAGAGCAAATATTTGAGCTAAACAATATTTTAGACTTCTAAAAATTAATAGATTGCCCGGAAGCACTTTCATATTCATTAAGAATATCTTTTATTCTTCCTGCTTCATCTCTACTAGCTTTGAAAAAGAATAAGGAGTTGTCTGCAAAAAGAAGATGAAATATTCTTGGTCCTCTCAAACTAGCCCTGCAACCCTTAATTCACTTATTACTCTCAACATCCTGAAATAAGGTAGACAAGCCTTCAACACAGATGATAAATAGATAAGGTGATAATGGATCACCTTGTCTTAGTCCCCTTTTAAGTATGACTGGCCTACCTTAGAACCATTCAGGTTGAAGAAATATGAGACATTTTGAACACACATCATCACCCACTAGCTTCATTTTTCATTAAAGCCCAACCTATCCAGCATAGCCCTTAGAAACTCCCAATAAACCTGTCACATGGCTTCAAGATATCTATTTTCAAAGCCACATCACCTTGCTTCCCTGTTCTTCTAATCTTTATGTTATGAATGAATTCAAAAGCAATAAGCACATTATTTGTGATCAGTCTACTAGGAACAAAGCAGACTAATTATTAGATATAATATGGGGAAGCAACACTTTCAACCTATTTGCGAGTACTTCAACAATTTTATAGAGCATGTTGCATAGTGAGATGGGTTTAAGATCCTTTAGTGTCTTAAGATTCATTTTCTTGGGGATTAAGGCAACTAGAGTGTCAGTTA
Source organism: Garcia nutans (assembly GCA_947685225.1). NCBI lineage: Eukaryota > Viridiplantae > Streptophyta > Magnoliopsida > Malpighiales > Euphorbiaceae > Garcia > Garcia nutans. Next base: position 15,627,154 of record CANTUV010000018.1, on the reverse strand, counting down.
GCTGTGGAGAAAATTCACCATCCTATAACACACCACATCTGAACCGATTATATGCCAAAACTTTTGATAAAAGGATGGGTTAAGACCATCCAGCCTAGGAGCTTTATTCAGCTGCATTTGGAAATTAGTTGTTTTGAGTTCTTTAGCTGTAAATGGCTCCAATAATTTAATATTCATTTATTACTCAACTTATGTTTCACTAGGTCCAAACGTCATTCACTTACAGACACATTTCCTTTATAAAATCACTAAAATAATTAAGACCAATATTTTTCATACCCTTTAAATCCAAGATCCACTCTCATATTCAATCCTTCAAGCCCACGATTTTATTATTCTTTCTCCAATTCTTAACTTTAGCATGAAAAAACTTAGTGTTCTTACCACCATACTTTAGCCTAAATTTTTTGGCTTGTTGCTTCCATGTAACTTCTTCCACTTCTAGAAGCTTATTCCACTCCTTCCTTAAACTATCAAACTCATCAGAGTCCATATTATTCTTCCCATTTGAAAGTCTTCTCAAAATAAAGTTTCTTTTATTTCTAGCCTCCAAACTACATTTACGACTCTAAGACTGTAACTCTTTAACACAATTGTTTTTTATACATAATATCTACATCCGTAGCATTTACTGACCTTCGATGAACTACATCCTCAACATCACATTCCATAAGCCAAGAATTATCAAATTTAAAATCTCATTTCATAGGGGCAAAGTTTGAAAAAGTCTTACCAGGATCGCTACATGGTATGACATCGGCACAACTAGAGTTTGAACAAAGCTTTTAAGGTAGATTTGAGCCCATTCCACATTTACAAGTGCACGATCAAGCTTGTCCTGGACCAAATTTTGTGAAATACGGCCTCTTTCCTAGGTATATGGGTAACTAGTCATCAATACCTCACTTAGTCCGCAATTAATCACAATTTGGCAGAAACCATAAAAAAGATACATAGGATGAGCATCACCACCAACCTCGTCAGAGACTGAAAGAAGGTCATTGAAGTCTCCCACAAGCATCCAAGCTCCATTGCTACAAGCAAAGAGAGCTCTTAGTAAATCCCATGAGCTTCGACGTCTATTACGTTCATGATAACCATAAAAAGCCTGTTAACCTCCATGTCTTACCTTGCCATGAAACATCACAATCAATAAAATTATTGGAAAAACCTGTTACTCTCAAATCAACAGAATTTTCCATAAGATGGCAAACCCACCACCTCTTCTTAATCTATATGCTACATAACAACCGTCATAACCTAACATATTTTTAACTTCCACCATTTGCTTCTCATGCACTAATGTTTCCATAAAAAATAAAACTTTTGGCTTATAACTCAAGGAGATATCCTTAAGTGCCCTAATTGTCTTAGGGTTGCCAATTACTTGGCAGTTCCAACTAATTAGTTTCATGGCTCCTAGCTATCCTGTCTCACAGGACGTGCTGATTCAAGATTTTTACTAAGATAAAATTTGGAGTTCATTGCATCTTCTGAATCCAGTGATGTAGAAATAATAGGGGTAGTAATAAAACTAGAATGAGGCATTTTTAAGTTCTTTAGGCTTCAACAATCTCACATCCTCTCCTGAGCCCATAGTAATTTAGTTTTGACCCAATTCATTATTGATTTCATACACTGTACGTGATTTTCATTAAGACTGGTACCCTTCATCCTATCCTTGTAATCACGCCTGCTTAAATTTTTAGAAACCCAATCTCCACTTTTCTGAAATTTTGCCTTTAATATAGCAACATTAATGTCGTCTTCATCATAAAGCCAACTGTTCACTGGTTGCATGTTCCGATGATGAATAATATGTATATGATTATCCCAAAGCAGCTGGATCTCTTCTTTCTTAAGAAGTAATCTATTCTCACAAAAATTATCAGTGTGCCCCGAGTGACCACAAAAGTAGCAGAAGACTGTAATCCTTTCATACCAAAGACTTGCGTAAAAGACAAACCCAATTGATGCAATAATTTTCTTTCTTCTCTTCAAAGGCACTCTGATGTCAATCCGAACTCTAATCTGCATGTAACCATCCGTCCCCATTACTAAAGGTCAAGAATCATATTTAAGGAAAGAACCAATAAAACCACCTAGAGCATTTGCCATCTGTTTAGAGAAAAAGCCTCATGGTAAGTCATGCACTTGCACCCAAAAATTAGTAAACACTAAAGGAATAGTTAATATGCCATTCTCCTTCTCAATCCCTAACCACAAAAGCAAGTTCTTGTTGAATAACTAAGGAGCTCCCATTAACGCTCTCTCAAAATCAACCTCATGAAAGAATCGAAAAAGATATCTTTTGGCCCCTAATTCTGTTATGCTAACCCACTTAAGAGGATGCTAAAGATTTGCATCTAATTCCTCGTAGAATGAAAACTGATTTGATTTAAAGTCAGAAAGAGCCCACCATGCATAAGGAAAAATTAGTTTTTCTTTTTCTCCTGGGATGGTATAGCAGGAAGGCCCTCATCTTCATCCTCTGCAATTTACATATTGATAAGACGAGCCTTCATAAACCCTAGGATATAAACCCTATTAGGAAGAAATCCCTTGACATCCATAAAAGGAGAGAAAAATAAAAGAGTTACAGGAGCAAGGAAAAAATCCTAACCAAATCCTTCCTTAGTACCTTTATCTGTTACTTAATTATAGTATATATGGTACATATATATTTTCTTTTAGCCTTTATATGTTAATTAATTATAGTGTATATATTATAAATATATTGTGTATATGTGTGGATTGCTCTGTGTATGTTGCGGATATATTATGTACATATTGTATTGCAGCCTTTATATACAAAACAAATAATATAAATATAAATCAAAATAAAATAAAATAAAAACATTTCAAAAGAAAGGATACACATCAATTTAAGAAATACAAATTGATAAAAAAAAATTAGAAAAATTTTTTTTCTTCGAAGCATTTTATTAAACCTGTAAAAGATAATATAGTTCAAGAAAAAAAATACTAATATTACAGTTAAACAAAACCAAAATGAAAAAAAAATACAAATACAAGAAGAAGATATACAATTTTAATTAAATTCCTCAAACATATAAAAATAAATTATTACAAGGAAGATGAAGAAGAAAAAAAAAGACAAATAAAAGTTAAGAAGAAGAAAAAAAAAGAAGCGGCATTAAGAAAAAAATGTTAAGAATACAGTATTTTTGAAAAAATAAAGAAATTGATAAAAATAAAAAAAAGTGAAAAATAAGAAGTGAAAAGGTAAGATACAAATATTATTTTTGAAAATAATTTTTTTTATCGGAAGTAAATAATGCAATTTCCCCTAAATTTTTTGGTACTTCGAAAAATAAAACTCAATTTTTTTGTTGTCATAAAACTTAAAAATTAGTAATTTGTCTAAATTTTTTTTTGAGTTTTGTATATTTGTCTGAGAGCGGATTAGACAAAAATACCCTTGAACCTGCTCTATCCGATGGAGACGGACCAAACAGAGAATTATTCACCGCTCGCGTTCTCCTGCAACAAAAAGGAAAAATGCATTTCACAGAACCAAAAGAAATTACGGGAGAAAACATTTTTTTTTATTTATTATATTATTATTATATTATACGTCTCTCCCTCTTCACTATCATCAACAACACATATAAAAAGTCCACACTCTTTTCTCTCATTTATTCTCTCCCTTCACCTTAGGGTTTCTGTGCCTTTTTTCTGGATTTCAAATCCCTAATCGGGTAAAATTTGGCCACCAAAATCTTTCAGTTTCTCTTTCAAATTCATTACTTGTATAATATATAATCAATTTTGTGGGGTTTCTGATTGGGTCTTTTATTTGGATTGCTTGATTTCAGCATAAAACAACAGTATATTTATTATTATATAGATTCTCTTCTTTCTCAATTTTAAGGGTTTGTTTTATTATCTTGTGCTCAGATGCAGAAGATTATTACCCGTTCCGGTGCCGCGTGATCGCGACCACGGATTTAATCGGGGCGGTTTAGTTCTTGTATGGAAACTCGGAGCCGGAAGCGGGCGGAGGCCTCCTCAACAGCCCCTTCATCTTCCTCCTCCGGTCCCACAACTCGCTTTCAGAAACGCTCCCGCCTTTCTACTACTACTTCTTCTTCCACCTCCACCACTGCGGCCACCACCACCACCACCACTCCGTCAATCGCCGCCACGGTGACCACTCACCCTCGCCCTACTCGCGCTCATCCTCTACCCATGGACCCCGCCACTCCCGTTGAATCATCATCCCGTTCCCGTCGTAGCAAAAATGATTCTTCCGATAAAGGCAAGGAGAAAGAGCATGAGGTTAGGGTTCGGGACAGTAGGGATATCAGAGAAAGAGAGAGGGATAGCTTAGGGTTAAATATGGAATCTGGAAATAACAATCCAAACGATGACGATGATAATGACAGTGAAGCTGGTGGCATCGGAGCTTTCCACCAGAATTTAACGTCAGCTAGCAGTGCGCTTCAAGGCCTATTGCGCAAGCTTGGAGCTGGTCTTGATGATCTTCTACCTTCATCAGGGATTCCATCTGCTTCATCTACGCATCAATCCGGGAGGCTCAAGAAGATTTTGTCAGGTTTGCGAGCTGATGGAGAGGAAGGAAAGCAGGTGGAGGCTTTAACTCAACTTTGTGAGATGCTCTCAATTGGAACTGAGGAGTCATTGAGTACTTTCTCCGTGGACTCATTTGTGCCTGTGCTTGTTGGGTTGCTGAACCATGAGAGTAATCCGGACATAATGCTGCTTGCCGCTCGAGCAATCACACATTTATGTGATGTGTTGCCTTCATCTTGTGCAGCCGTTGTGCATTATGGTGCTGTTTCTTGCTTTGTTGCTAGGTTGCTGACTATTGAATATATGGATTTGGCTGAACAGGTTGGTTATTTTTTGGCTATCCTGCCTAGGATAGATTGATTGCTCGTAATTGATGCTTGTATCGTTTTGTTTGTAGCATATGCGCGAAATTCTAAACGCACATATATGTGTATTTACATATTGTCACTAGCCAGCTTATTGCATCTTATCGAGGTAGCTATGAGTTGCAGTAGGTTGGAGTTAGTTATTTATTGGTTTGAAATGTTATTAGAATTTATGGTTTTTGTAATGGAACAGTCCCTGCAAGCGCTAAAAAAGATATCACAGGAGCACCCTACTGCATGTCTGCGAGTTGGTGCTCTTATGGCAGTGCTTTCTTACCTGGATTTCTTCTCCACTGGAGTCCAGGTAACTGATTTGTGGTTTATTTTCTAATTTTAAATATGTCACGGGAATTTCACATTGTAGAGCACCTTGAATTCATATTCTGTTTCTTTTTTTATTTCATCAGCGGGTGGCATTATCTACTGCTGCAAATATGTGCAAGAAACTTCCTTCAGATGCAGCTGACTTTGTGATGGAAGCAGTTCCTCTGTTGACCAACCTTCTTCAGTATCATGATGCAAAGGTAAGGTTGCTATTTTCTTAATAATCCCCTTCCTGGTTTCCCCTATGCACAATGAAATTTTGTGATGTTGTAGGTATTGGAGCACGCTTCTGTTTGTTTGACCCGGATTGCTGAAGCATTTGCTTTGTCTCCTGACAAATTGGATGAACTATGTAACCATGGACTGGTCACACAAGCTGCCTCTCTCATTTCTACTAGTAATTCTGGAGGTGGACAAGCATCTCTAAGCCCACCTACATACACGGTAAATATTGTGTGCTCTGAGTTCCAATGTTAATTAAATTTAAGGCTGCTAGCTGATTTTGAAGCATGCAGGGCTTAATCCGACTGCTGTCCACATTTGCAAGTGGGTCTCCACTAGGAGCCAAAACCTTACTTCTCCTTGGAATCAGTGGCATTCTGAAGGATATTCTATCTGGTTCCAGTGTCACTGCCAACTCATCAGTCCCACCAGCACTTAGTAGACCAGCAGAGCAGGTGTTTATTTTTTATTCTGCCTATTTATTACTTGAAAACTTTGCAAGGTTGCACTAGTTTATCTACACCATAGATTTTTTAGATTGTCAGCCTAAGGCCCTCATGCATGCTTCTTATTCTGATTTTTGTTTCGCTGTACAGATTTTTGAGATTGTCAACTTAGCAAATGAACTTCTCCCTCCGCTTCCCCAAGGAACGATTTCCCTCCCTGCCAGCTCAAACATTTTTGTGAAAGGACCTATTGTGAAGAAGTCGCCTTCAAACAGTTCTGGTAAGCAGGATGATTTAAATGGGAATCTTTCTGAGGTTTCAGCTCGAGAGAAATTATTGAAGGATCAGCCAGAGCTTCTACAGCAATTTGGAATGGATCTTCTTCCTGTTTTGATACAGGTTAGTCTTTATTTACTAGCAGTCATTTCGGTTCTTGCTTTCTTCAGCTGAAAATAATAGCATTTTTTGGCAGATATATGGTTCCAGTGTCAATAGTCCCGTTCGCCACAAATGTCTTTCAGTCATTGGAAAGTTGATGTATTTTGGTAGTGCAGAGATGATTCAGTCTCTATTGAGCGTTACAAACATATCTAGGTATCCAGTCTAATTTGTGCATGATCTCTTTTTATAGTTTACAAAGTTTAGCATGATTGTTTATTTATGTTATCTATTTCCTTAGTTTCTTAGCTGGCGTCTTAGCATGGAAAGATCCTCATGTCTTGGTTCCTTCGCTCCAAATTGCTGAAATTCTTATGGAAAAGCTGCCTGGAACTTTTTCCAAGATGTTTGTTAGAGAGGGTGTAGTTCATGCTGTGGATCAACTTATACTAGCTGGAAATCCAAATACCACTCCTTCCCAAGTGTCTTCTGCTGATAAGGACAGTGATTATGTATCTGGGACATCATCTCGTTCTAGGCGTTACAAACGTCGTAGTGGTAACTCTAATCTTGAAGGAAATTCATTAGAAGAATCTAGGAATCCAATCCCAACAATTGCTGGATCACCTCCAAGTTCTATTGAAGTCCCGACAGTTAATTCTAGTCTCCGCATGGCTGTAAGTGCATGTGCCAAGACTTTTAAAGATAAGTATTTTCCGTCGGATCCTGGGGCTTCTGAGGTTGGAGTTACTGATGATCTTTTACAACTAAAAAATCTTTGCATGAAGTTGAATGCTGGTGTTGATGACCAAAAAACTAAAGCAAAAGGCAAATTTAAAGCTTCTGGGTCTTGTGTTATTGAAAGTTCCGCTAATAAAGAAGATTATTTGATTGGTGTGATATCTAAGATGCTGGCAGAACTAAGTAAAGGGGATGGTGTATCAACTTTTGAATTCATTGGCAGTGGAGTTGTGGCAGCCTTACTGAACTATTTTTCTTGTGGTTATTTCTCCAAGGAGAGAGTTCTTGAAGCTAACCTGTTGAAGCTTCGCCAACAGGCACTTGGAAGATTTAAGTTATTTGTTTCTCTTGCTCTTCCTTCTAGTATTGATGAAGGTAGCGCAGCTCCCATGACTGTCTTGGTTCAGAAGCTTCAAAATGCCTTGTCATCTTTGGAACGTTTTCCTGTTGTTTTGAGCCATTCATCTAGATCATCCACTGGCAGCGCACGTCTATCTTCTGGATTAAGTGCATTGTCTCAGCCTTTTAGATTGCGACTTTGTCGAGCGCAGGGAGAAAAATCTCTTCGTGATTATTCTTCCAACGTAGTTCTTATTGATCCATTGGCCAGTTTAGCAGCTGTTGAAGAATTTCTTTGGCCTCGAGTGCAGCGAGGTGAGTCTGGTCAAAAGCCCTCAGCTTCTGTGGGAAACTCTGAATCTGGGACCACCCCTACTGGAGCTGGCGGATCATCTCCTTCTACCTTCACTCCAACAAACACTCGTTGTCATTCTTCAAGATCCAGGTCATCTATTAATATAGGTGATGCAGCTAGAAAAGAACCACCACTAGAGAAAAGCACAAGCTCATCAAAGGGAAAGGGGAAAGCTGTTCTGAAGCCTGCCCAGGAGGAGGCAAAAGGACCTCAAACTAGAAATGCTGCTCGTAGAAGAGCAGCCCTGGATAAAGATGCACAGATGAAATCAGTGAATGGGGATTCTAGTTCTGAGGTATGATATGTTAATATGGACTATTAAAATATTATAATCATAATAATATTTAGATCTGTGTTAACTTGCCAAATCTTTGGGTTGTTTTGTTCTGATTATTATTAGTATGATAGATTTTATTTTTCTTCATGTGATACTATTAAAGGGCAGAATAAGTGGGGATAACAATTTATTCCTTCTACCGTTATCATTGCTTCCTAAGGAATGATGAGATGTTAACTATCATCATATCTTGGATTTCTAATATATGGGCTAAAGAGAAGATTGATGTCCTCTATCCTCTATACGGAAATAAACAAATACAGAGGAATGTATGTGGAAGGTGGTGTATATCAGTTCTGCTCTATCCTCTATCCTCTATACGGAAATAAACAAATACAGAGGAATGTATGCGGAAGGTGGTGTATATTAGTTCTGCTCTATTGCATTTATTTTTATTTAGGTTAACATTTGTGAATTCTTGGTTTGACAGTGAGACAATATTAGTTGTGAGGCTGGAGATTTTAAATTTTCTGTAGTTGGAATTCTTGATTTTAGAAAATTCGGAATAACCTGACACAATTAGCTGCTATAAATTGCAGTTTCAGCATTGTGGTTTTTTTGTTGTTCATGTGGGAATTGTTTGTATTCTGATATGCTAAGGATTTTGCTGCTTGTAGATTGTAGACACTGTCCTAGGTATTCAAGTTTCGTAAGGACTGTTTGTTTAGGTTTTCAATATCCTAGATATGCTGTGGACTGTTCTTTTATGTTTTGTCAGAAATCTGGTGATGGATATTTTAGAACTGTAATATTCTAGGTGTACGTACGTGTTGGAAAGTGAGGCCCGTCTCTTTTTAGGATGTACAAGCTTATATTTAGCATTAGATTACTGATTAAACCTGCAGCATCTCATGTTCACAAATCTTGGCTACTCAGCTAAGTGAAATGTACAATTTAAATGTATTACCCAGCTAAAGTTAGTTCTATAGGAATTAGAATTTGTACCAATTTGTAGTGATGCAGGTGCACAAGTCTAGTATAGAATAGGGTGCTTTATCTGTTTAATTTATGTTGGTGCAATTTATTTGTTGTGGATCTTCGTTATTGTATTGAAAGCTCTTCGTGATCTCTTTCTTCCTTATTTAATAAAACTTGGCGGGGTTGCTTTTTATGCTTCTGCTTTTATGGCAGGATGAGGAATTGGATATATCTCCTGTTGAAATTGATGACGCGTTGGTGATTGAAGATGACGATATCTCTGATGATGAAGATGATGACGGTGAAGATGTAATCCTCTGTATCACTTGTTTAAAATATATACTTAAAAAGTCTTTTTTTCCCTTTTGGTTTACTATTTTTTGCCCTCCCACTTCTCCTTTCCCCCTTTCTCATTCTTCTCTTCTGTGTGTGTATGTGAACGAGATATGATTTCCTCTCATAGCAATGTTGAATGAAAGGCTTCACAAAACCAGAAAACTATTTATGTTACGGCAATGACATTATGCTACTAAATGAGGTTGTTTTTTTTCTACATTTGATTAAAAGTTAGTTTCTTAGGGAGTTTATAAAAGTTCTTAGTTAAATATCGGTGGCATGCATGTTAATGAATTGAATATCATTAAGGATTTTTGCTAAGCCTACTCTTTTATTGGTAATATTGAGAGGCTTCAGAAAAAAAAAAAAAGCAAAACTGTCTTATGTTATGGCAATTAAGTTGTGTGACTAATTGAAGTTGATTATAATCAAGTTAATTTCTTAAGGGATTTTATAATGAGTTTTTTGTTACTTGTTGATGGCATACATATCCATCAATTGAATATCATTAAGGATTGTGTGCAAAATATGCCATATGTTATCCGATAATTAAAGAATACTGATGGGCTAGGTGTAGATTGCAACTGAATCACTGGACAGGTATTTAATGGATATTTCTAAGCTGGTCCACATGAACGTTGTCTTGTTATGTCATTTATTATAATTTTCTTTGAGAATGTTATTTCATCTGTCATATTTTGATTTCTTTATGAAGTTAGTACCACCGCTTTTAAATGATAAGGCCAATTATGAAGTTAATAACACCACTTTTAAATGATAAGGCCAATTATGTTCATTTTTCAACTTTCCCCGACTCTTTTACTTGCTTATTTTTTTTAATCAGGTGCTGAGAGATTCCTTACCTGTTTGTATGCCTGAAGAAGTACATGATGTGAAGTTGGGTGATGCACCTGAGGATCGTAGTGGTGCACCAGCAACAAGTGATAGCCAAACAAATCCCGCTTCTGGTTCTAGCAGCAGAGCAGTTGCTGTTAGGTGTTCAGATTCTACTGGTTTTAGGGGTGGTAGCTCTTATGGCTCTAGGGGTGCTATGTCATTTGCTACTGCTGCCATGGCTGGTCTTGGAGCTGCAAATGGTAGAGGTATTAGGGGAGGAAGAGATAGACAAGGACGTCCACTATTTGGTGGTTCTAATGATTCTCCAAAATTGATCTTCACTGCTGGTGGGAAGCAGCTAAATAGGCATTTGACAATATATCAGGCAATCCAACGGCAGCTTGTACTGGATGAGGATGATGATGACAGGTATGCTGGCAGTGATTTCATAGCTAGTGATGGTAGCAGGCTTTGGAGTGATATATATACCATTACTTACCAGAGGGCAGATGGCCAAGCAGATAGGGTTTCTGCTGGGGTTTCAAGTTCTAACACCACATCAAAATGTGCAAAAACTGGTTCTTCCAATTTGCATCCTGACAGCCAATTGCATTGGATGTCACTTTTAGATAGTATCTTGCAAGGGGAGCTTCCTTGTGACTTGGAGAAAACTAATCCTACTTACAACATACTGGCGTTGTTGCGTGTTCTAGAGGGTCTGAACCAGTTGGCACCACGTCTAAGAGCCCAGTTAGTTTCAGACAATTTTGCCGAGGGGAAAATCTCAACTTTGGATGAACTGAATGCTACTGGAGGAAGGGTTACTTCTGAAGAATTTATTAACAGCAAGCTCACTCCCAAATTAGCTCGGCAGATTCAGGATGCTCTTGCATTATGCAGTGGAAGTCTTCCCTCATGGTGTTACCAGTTAACAAGAGCATGTCCATTCTTGTTCCCATTTGAGATCCGACGACAGTACTTCTATGCAACTGCTTTTGGACTATCTCGTGCCTTGTATCGCCTTCAGCAGCAGCAGGGTGCTGATGGTCATGGTTCAACAAATGGAAGAGAGGTAAGGGTTGGAAGATTACAGCGTCAAAAAGTTCGTGTTTCTCGAAATCGCATTTTGGATTCTGCTGCGAAAGTGATGGAGATGTATTCTAGTCAGAAGGCTGTGCTCGAGGTAGAATATTTTGGTGAAGTTGGCACAGGGCTGGGACCTACCTTAGAGTTTTATACCCTTCTGAGTCATGATTTGCAGAAAGTTGCTCTTGGAATGTGGAGATCCAATTCTTCATCGGAGAAACAGTCAATGGAAATTGATGATGGAAACAAGAATGGGACATTTAAAAATGGCTTTGGTGCTACCGATGATGCAGATATGGTCCAAGCTCCTCTTGGTTTGTTTCCTCGTCCTTGGCCTCAAAATGCTGATGCATCTGAGGTTAGCCGGTTTCATAAGGTTATTGAGTATTTCCGTCTGGTTGGACGTGTAATGGCCAAAGCTCTTCAAGATGGACGCCTTTTGGACTTGCCACTTTCAACTGCATTTTACAAGCTTCTGCTTGGTCAAGTATGAAAATTGAACTAGAGATATCCTTTCTTCTGATAGTTTCTCTATTGATTCCTGTTTGCTAATAATTCTATTCTCTTAATTCATTGCAGGAACTTGATCTATATGATATTCTTTCTTTTGATGTGGAATTTGGGAAGGTTTTGCAAGAATTGCACACTATTATTTGTAGGAAACATTACTTGGAATCTTCAGGAACTGATAACCATAATGCTATTGCTGATTTGTGTTTTCATGGGATGCCAATCGAAGATCTTTGCTTGGATTTTACCCTTCCTGGTTTTCCTGACTACATTTTGAAGCCTGGAGATGAAACTGTACATGACATCAATATTTATCTTTTTTCTTAAAAGTTGAATATTTTTCTTGCTTCTGTCATTCTCTTATGAGGATTTATTTTAAAATGTTTCTTGTTTCTTATGGTCTTCAGGTTAATATAAATAACTTGGAGGAGTACATAAATTTGGTGGTTGATGCAACAGTGAAGACAGGGATTATGCGACAGATGGAAGCATTTAGAGCAGGATTTAATCAGGTAAAAATACGTGATGGAATTATTTGAATTTTATTATGAAGACTTGTTTTTCTGTATGCTTGGATGGGACTTTTGGGCCACCATGTATATGCATTTGTCTATATACACATGTTACATTAATATGGTATGGCAGTTTCTTGTTATCATGCTCTTATTTTCTTTTATTCATTTCTTGCTTGTGTATAAAAAATAGGTTTTTGATATCTCATCATTACAAATATTTTCTCCACAAGAATTGGACTATTTGCTTTGTGGGCGTCGAGAGTTGTGGGAGGTAATTTCTTTTATTTTCTTTGAATTTTACATGTTTGGATCCAATACTGTATATTGTTCTAATGAATTTTTGACTTGTGCAGCCTGAGACCCTTGTTGAGCATATAAAATTTGATCATGGATACACTGCCAAGAGTCCTGCAATTATTAATGTATGAATTATTGCCTTTGTAGGGGTTGCTTTTCATATTTTCGTTCTATGACCTTGCTCACTTGATGGACTTGGTGTCTTTTTATTATGTTTATAGTTACTGGAGATTATGGGAGATCTCACACCAGAGCAGCAGCGTTCATTCTGCCAATTTGTCACCGGTGCTCCAAGGTTACCTCCTGGTGGTCTAGCAGTACTAAATCCAAAGTTAACCATTGTGAGAAAGGTATAGTACAATTAATAAAAGATTCAGTTGGTCTTCATTGAATTTCATGCTTACGACTTCATAAGTCAACAGAGGTGTAACTGTTATTTTGAATTGTATAACATGTGCTGCAATGTGCATTCTTCTGATATCATTTTCCTTTTTATATCATTCCAACAATTGTTAGACTGTCAATTTCAAGGTTTTGGAGTGCCAGTAGTCCTTGTTGACTGTAGGTTTTCCGCCACTTGTTACAAATAATTTTTTGTTGTCCCTGATCCACCTTCAGTGATGCATGTGCAAAGTAGGGTGTTGGATGTTGGTTTGCGGCGGCTTGGGTTTGGGGTGGGATTTAACTATTTGGCTTCTGTATCTGTATTCCTGAAACTTGTGTGGGGATGTATAACCATCATTTTTTGCCTGGTTGCAGCATTCTTCATCTGCAGGGAATGCGGTGGCAAATGGAACTGGGCCTTTAGAATCGGCAGATGATGACTTGCCCAGTGTCATGACCTGTGCTAATTACCTGAAGCTTCCTCCATACTCTACCAAGGTACCCATATTTTTGCAAACATGGAGATTTAAGTTGTTTTTTGGTTATTCGCTGCCCAGTTATCTGGGCGATGTTGAATCTTCTTGCGCTAATAATTGTTATTTCCTTAAACAGGAAATAATGTACAAGAAACTACTATATGCTATCAATGAAGGGCAAGGTTCTTTTGATTTATCATGAGTTTTGACTAACTGGTCCAAGGGTGTATATTGTATTACAAGAGGGTCAGGATCATTGGTTTTTTTTCCCTGGATAATTTGATATAGAAAGTAGCACCTGTTCTGCTCAATAATGGCCTCATTTCAATTTGGTGGCCCTTTAAACTAAATGGTGTCATCAAGGTCAGTTCCTAAAAATTTTTATGGTCTCATCTGGTCAAATTCTTGATGGAAATCTTGTGCTTTGGGTGCTTATAAAATCTGTTGGCTAATGTATTTTCCAGTTCATATTCAATTGAAATTGCTGTCCATAATCAAAAGTAAGCCTTGGATCCTTTAAAAGTGTCGACTAAATTCTTTTTGTTCAGGTTGGGCTGCTGCAATTTCATGCTGTAAAGAGGGAACATGTCGAGTGGTTGTTCAGCTGCTAATGCTTGTAAATAAATAGGAATTTCATTTTTCCCCCATGATATTTTGTAGGAAAATTACCTGTATGCACGAAACGATAGAATGGGAAAAATAAAGTGCTTTAAATATTTATTCCTTTTCTTTTCTTCTTTTGTTTGCACCTGTACTTTTTGTTGCTTGTGATGGTTATTTAAACTATTATATTGAAATTGATGCTTTGAACTTAAAAAAAAGATTTATTTAATAATTATTAATTCAAATGGAAAATGTTTGTATGTGCATGTACTTTTTAATCCCCTAATCAAACACTCTTTTTCTCTCTGCGTCCCACTCCTATCCTCATGGTCCCTGTAATAGTGTTTTTATTTACAAAATTTTAGTTTATTATTCTTTGGTTAGGCTATTGGTCATTGGATTGTTATTGTGGCATTCTTCGAAAGAATTCTTTGGAACATCGTGGTCTGCTAGTCTCGTTTTGGATTCAACTAATCCATTTGTATGCTGGCTCTTTCTAATCATTTTTCGTGTTTGTGAAAAACTACATGGTATAAACTTTTTTAGCGAAGGAAAAAATCTCTGAGAACTTTGGAAAGAAATAAAGGTTAATTATTTTCCCTGCCGAAGGAGCCCTTCGCATTTGCTATTATTAAAACTGGTCAAATTCGTAATTGATATCCACAATTAATTTAAAATTAGTAATATTAAAATCTAGTATTTGTGTACTCGATGAATAATAACAACAGGAAAAATAATTGGATTTTATATTATTATTGATTAAGTGTATGCATATTCGATGCATGATAAAATTTCCTGTTAGATAAGATTTAAAAAAAATTTAACAGTATGATCGATACTTCTATATCATGTTGGCGTCAGTTAATCCTATGTATAATGCCATATCAATTGAGAACTGGAGTAAGAAAAAGCATTTTTCTTGAAAAATTTGCATTATAGGAACCTGAAAATATAAGACGTTCATTTTCATTATGAGAAAGACCAATAAAAAAGA
The DNA here is from genome assembly GCA_947685225.1 of Garcia nutans. Taxonomy (NCBI): domain Eukaryota; kingdom Viridiplantae; phylum Streptophyta; class Magnoliopsida; order Malpighiales; family Euphorbiaceae; genus Garcia; species Garcia nutans. The sequence goes on along the minus strand of CANTUV010000018.1, from coordinate 15,612,134 downwards.
AAAGCTGTATTTTTATATGTAAATCATAAAAGCCAAGAAATCCCCTTTTAAGAAAAAATAAAATAAAAATAAAAAATTAACAAAAATAAATTATATTAAAAATATAAATAATTTTTAATATTAAAAAATAATTTTTAATTTTTAATTTTTTAGTATATTTTATATTATTTAACAATTATTTAATTTTTCATATTATAAATTATTAATTCTTTGTTAAATTTTAGATTATTAAATTATTATAAATTATAAAAATATTTATCAATATTATAAATTATTAATATTATTAATATTAATTAATAAATAGTTTGTAGAAATATTATATTAATATTTTTTTAAATATTTAAATTGGATCTTCACATTTAACCGAAATTCAAATTGAATTATACCATTAACTAGTTTATCGATTCCATTAAAAAATGGGCGATTTGAACTAAAATTAAAAAGAAAAATTAGTTTTGGGTTAAATTGGACCTTAGTCTAGTTTATATATAAACAAAAAGAGTGCAAGTAATTTTTACTCATCGCCCGCTTAAAAATTTACTAATATCCATTATCTTCCTTATAATTCGTTCTCTCAACTTCATATTGATAATCTCGTAACTGCTAGAACTGTTAAGGGTGGGTGATGTAGCCATATGTGCCGGCGCGTAAGCTCTTAAACATATATGGAGGCACCACGTCAACATTGCATATTGACGTGGCACCTTCAAAATCGGAGTGAAAAATTAGTCTAAAATTATTGTTAGTGGTACATGCTAATCTTCAAAATTGAAGTAAAAATTAGTCTAAAATTGTTGTTGGTGGTAGAATTTGAACCATCATCCTCATGCTATATAAACCAAAAACGTAACCATCTAAACCAAATATTAGTTTTTGTTAACATTATTACTTTATATGTAATTAAATTATCTAAACTGAATATTATTTGGTGGATGAAGAGAAATAAAAAACGAGAAAGAGTTGGAGACGGCTCGAGAGAGAGAAAAATGATTAGAAAAAAAGATGATATTTTTTAAGGTAAAGAGTATTATTATCCAAAATGATAAGAATAATAAGGTCTAAAAAATATTAACTCCTTGTGACAAAATATTTTTGAGGTTAAATCCCATAAAAATATATATAAAAAAAGTAATGTGTTAAAAACTACTATATAAATGCAAGTTTTGGAGAAAAAAAATTAGTATTTTATATGATTTCCTTTGTTAATTTGTTTTGTTCAGCATTTTTAAGTCCAATAACATGCTATTTATATATTTGTTTCTGAGACATATATGCTCAAGTACCATCATTTCTGAATTTACCAACTCAACTAGACTCAAAAATTTAGCTGACAAGAAAAGGATATACATTAACAGAAAAACTTTAAAAAAAAAAATTAAATGTGAGATTTGAATTAGAAAATGTGAATACAAATCATAAATGTTAGTAATTTAGAAAACAAATTTAAGTACTTAGATATGTCTAAGTGTGATCTCTAATTCTTCTATGCGCACTTCACTTGTACAGCAAGTGTCTTTTTAACATCCGGGCAAGGATCATTATTTTTGTCGAACACCTCTCTATCAATAGGAATATCACAAGCAGCTTTCCCCATGCAATACTGTTCAAAATTCACATACAAAGTTACAAAACCAATCAGTATATTATGAGTTAAGAAATGAAATAATAAAGCCCAGAAGAGTTTGAATTCTCTCACACTACTTTTTCCTTCCTTTAATGAGTGAAAATATATAAAGGATGAAGAAGTACCTGTTCAACAACTTTGCTTGAATTAGAAGAAGTGCAGTTTCCAGCAACAAAGCCTCCACAAGCACCATAAGGATCACCGAAGCTGGAGAATTCGATTCCGACAATCTTCTTGTGTTCTGGACACTTAAGGTGAGCTGTTGATTTCGCATCATCCACAATAGGTCTAAATTTATCATGCTTCCTTGCCCATGACTTCACATTTGGTTGATGAGTCTCTGTTATTAAACTGCATACAGTATCTCTATTCACTAGTAGAATCTCAATCTTTTCAGGGTTGGATGGTTCCTCTTATAGTATCACTATCAGGTTATCCTTTGGCTTTATATAAGATCTCGGGATATGATACCTGAAGGTAATTTTCACAATTGCACTTATTCAAGAAATTATTATTTTTCTCAATCCTGAAAATATGATTTTCTTTGCAAGTAAATTACTTACTCTGATTGAGTAGACTGTCCAAGGGGGGAGATGTAAGACATCCAGTGTCGGCCAATGCACTGACCATTAATCCAAATCAGACCTTTTGTCATACCAACCATACTAACAGCAACTGGGTTGTCTCTTTCAGGAGCATCAAAATAAGACTGCCAAGTGCCAACCAGAAATCACAAGGCCTATTTCAGTATCAATGTATTATTAATTGATCAATTAGATTGTAATTGAGGTTCAAACTCATAAATTTAGAACCCTGAAGTCGTCTCAATACCATTCAATAAAAATAATAATAAATAATTAAGTATCATTATTACCTTATACCATGTGAGAGGAGGACCTTTGTCTTGTGGAACTTATTTCCATGTTGTCTTCTTTGATCCTTCCTCAGTATACCATTTAGCATTCTCTCCATTCAACCCAACCTGTAAGATGGGCACATGACAATTTTCTTTCAAATGGATTTAAGTTGCCTTCTTTGATCCTTCCTCAGTATACCATTTAGCATTCTCTCCATTCAACCCAACCTGTAAGATGGGCACATGACAATTTTCTTTCAAATGGATTTAAGTTGGGTAGATGTATTAATTAGCTGATTGATATATACCTGATGACCCCAACCATTTGCTGACAATTCCAGAGTTCCAGTGTTCAAACCAAGGATTGTTACACCTTGAGGCCCAGCGAACCTGTGCTCCATGTATGCTCCGCTATCCTTCATTGACAAAGAGAAACTCACTGTAAGATTCAATTATCAAAACTCCAATACATCAACATATGGTTGATCTGATATATATATAGGTACTGACAGGGAGTCCAACTAGAGAACCCAGGAGTGAAATAGTGTTAACCCCAGGCTTCAATTGTATAGGACTCTGAAACACAAAACTCTTTTCGATTTGACTTCCATGAGCCGATCCTGAATACAATTAAGACAATTACCTACATATATATGGAATGTCTTTATATATTCAGCTCTAAAATTTATCATGTAGCAATATTTTATTTTTATACAGGTATAGTACGAGGAGGAAGGGGAGGCTTAGGTGCAATGGTAAATGTTGCTGCCATGTGATATGAGGTCATAGATTCAGTCATTGAAACAGCCACTTGTAATTATAAGAGAAGGCTGTCTACAACAGACCTCATTGATTGAAGTCTTTGGCTGAAAGATGATAAGAATATGAAAGTACTTACCTACTAATTGACCATTTACAAGAATATGAAAGTACTTACCTACTAATTTACCATTTACAAAAGCAAGCATCGCATGACCAAGACTAGCAACTCTTAAAACTGGAAGAATATCTTTTCGCATTGACAAGTCCCGGGGATTCAATATTATACTGCAAAGTGAATTACAGTTATTAACTCTTTTGCTATAGAAAGAATGTGAATGAAGGCAATAGTGGGTGTTCACAACTGCAACTTACATTGTGGTGTACCAAGCATAGTCAGTGACATCTTTGGTCAAGCTATACAGCTCCCTAGGGATCTTGGAATCTACTTGAAGTTGTGTTAGGATGGTTTCTGAGACCATCTCCCATTTAATTTTCCTGTTTGCCTCAGTTTTCTTACAAAATTCCTTGCATTTTGTTGTGACACTATCTGTTTTACATCAACAAGAAAATAGACTTTTAAAAAGTATTTTTATTTAGCCTTTCTTTGTTTTGAGGGAAATGGATGGAAAAGAAGAGAATTAAAATTATATTTCTCTTGTTCCATTGTTTGGACAATAATAAGAGAAAGAAAAAGAGAGGAAAGAATAGAAATCAATTCTTTCTATTTCTCTTAAATCCATTAAAAACTTTTCCTATCGATTTAGAGAGAAAGAGGAAAATAAAGAACTAACCACCAAAGTGTAGTTTAGTAGCCAGAAACATATATTACTCCCATTTAGATCTCAAATACTTCCCCATATATAATTCATAAGAAATTACTGGCATAAACTATGATTACTAATTTATTATTCATCAACTTATCACTTGGTCTCCTTTTCTTATCAGTGGAGAAAGCATAAAAAGATTATTTCTTACATTCATAGTATTATAAAATACAGTCATACAATCAGGGAGTATACTGATGGAGCGTGGAGGCAGGTAATAATCGCGACCCTGGAACTTAACAAGTTGTCCTTGTCTAGTGTCGTTGTTTGTTAAGAAAGCTGCACAAGTTTTCTCTCCCGGGTTCTCATAAAACCGAGCCTGCAAAGTGGATCAGCTTACTTTCATCTCAAATAATTGACTCTGGTTCCTTACATTTTTTTCCCTAATTCTAAATGCTAGTTTGTAAAATTTCAATTTGATTCATACCTCTTGCTCGTTGCCCAGTTTTTCAACTCCAGGAACGCCCCAAAGCAGAGGCTTCCTGCATAGTCTCAAAGCCTTGTGCAAGTCCTGGAGGTGACCATATTTTGGTTGCTTTTGCAAACCTGCAGCACCAAGAAAGGATGCAAAGATAGTAATTTAGATGATCTAACATTAGTTTGTTTTCCTATAATATTTGAGATTACAATCCTACCAAATTCATCGAGAGGTGCTTCATCATAATAGCGAGTTGTTACAAATTAGGCAGCAGTTCTTACGAGGTTAGTCCCACCATGGTACTGCATGCAGAGATAAATTGATTAATAACTCGGTAGAAAATTGGAAAATTATCAGAGACATGAGTATTTTTATTTTTCTACCATTTAGTAGTTGACAAGAGATCCATTCTTGGAGAACCAACGTGCAACTGAAAATGCATTATCTTCTGCTGCTCTTTGAGAAGGTGGGTCTCCAAATACTCTAATTCTGAAATTATATCAGCTGTTAACATCAGCCTGAAACCAACCATACCAAGACTAAATATTTAGGCCTAAAATTAATCATTGTTCACTCTCTAATGCTAATGATAGCAAATGGTGTTGGAACGTGGCAATCCCACATTGGGCAAACAAAGAAAAAGAAAGCAACATATAATCAGTGGCTCAAGAAGCACAAAAACGCTGAGGCCACTTTGTCAAAGAGCCCATCTGAAGAAGAAACCCAATAATTTCTGAAGCCCAACACTCAAATCGCATGAATCTCAAGTTGAAAATTATCCATGGAGTCCAAAATTCCAACAAATGGTTAAACCGCCTGCCTGATCCTAAATCATATTTTCTTTTGAAAAGCTATAAATAATGATGGAATAGTAGCAACACTACAGTAAAGGGGAAGAGCTAATAAAAAGTAAGAAAACATAAAACTTACTGAGCAGTCCAGTTCTCAGTCCACAAATAAGGCTTATTGGGGCTATTAGGGCCTACAAATGTATCTCCACAATGCCTTCCGTTGCAAGTATTAATCTGCACTGGCGAAGAATAATCATTTCGTTGATTTTCTCATATTATTTTATAGGAAGACCTCATAAATCATAATAAAGCTTACCACTCGACCAGGAGGATTTTTCTGCTTGCAAATGACCCATGGTACTAAGTTAATGTAATTTTTGTAAAATCAAAGTAGGTAAAAAGAAAAAATAGTCTTTTTTTTAAAGATGCATAAAATATGAAGGTATGGCTCATGTATAGTGTGCATGTAAGAGTTATCTATGTTTTCCTTCTATAAAAACAAGTCTTTTATGTTGAGAAGAAGTGTAGTAGTGTAAACTTGTATTAAAAATGAAGAAAAGAAAAAGGAAGAAAAAGTCTTTGTCTACTTGATGTTACATCTATTGTGTTGTTTTTTTTTTTTTATGTAATTCATGTTTTCTTTTCAAATTTCAAATGTTTTTTTTTTCTTTCGTTATGCTTCTTTTTTCTTGTGTTGAGAATATTTCAAGAGCTTAGTTTAAGCTTCTCCAAAATGCTAACACAGACCCAAAGCAAAATTTCCTGCCCATTGAACATACTTATCTCCCAGTTCTCTATATGCAAGTTGGACAGTGTTGTACTCATTTTCAATCTGGATATTACAAAATTACAATAATGATTTAGATTTTTCCTAAAAAGAGAAAAACAATTTATAGTATTAGTAAATGGAGTGAGACCAAACCTAAGCCAGGATGATGGGTTCTCCTTGTGGTGCAAATAACTTCTCTTCTTTCAACTTATCCAATAACCTTTGTAATGAATTTCACCATGCAATGCTGGAACAATGTTTTTAAGTTCTGGTCACATTGATTTGCTCAAAATGTTTACATGAAATTTACTCACAAAAAATTTCCCTTCTTCCTTGATTTGCATACCATGAATGGTTCATTATAAGAACGGAATATGATATTCGTAATAGTGTATGTATTAAATTGTAAATTCACAATACTTCTTATATAGCAAGTAGGTCTCCTTATACAATACTTCTTGTATAGTAAGTAGGTTTCCTTATACATAAAGCTTCTGTATCTTTATAAATACCAATGAATAATACCAAGAGATATAACTTTGATTTCTCTCAAAACCTAGACTTCTATATGGTATCAGAGCCGTATAAGGCTTAAAACGGCAATTTTTTTTTCTTTACGCAGCTATCTTGACAAACTTTGCGTTGCTCTTCTCATCATGACTACTGAACCTGGAATTCTTTCTACCACAACTGGTGCTCTCTCTTCTTCTTCTAACTCTTCACCTATTCACATGTCTACCATACCTAATCTCAATCAATTTATCAGTATTAAACTCACCTCATCCAATTATTTGTTATGGGAAAATCAGATCTTACCTCTTCTTCATGGATATAAACTTGCTGGTCATGTTAATGGTTCCATTGAACCCCCTCCAAAAACGGATGCAGCTGGTGCTCCGAATCCGGCCTTTGATGATTGGTATAGCCATGATCAAATTGTTCGCAGTTGGATCAATTGTTCGTGTTCTGAAACAGTACAAACACAAATTGTTCGTTGTCAAACCGCAAAGGAGTGTTGGGATAAGCTTGCTACAATATACTCCACTGGTGCTCGAATGAAAATTCAGCAGTACCGAAAACAATTGAAGGAAGTGATTCGATTGATGTCTATATGCATAGAGCTCGAACAATTTTTGATCAATTAACAGCACTTGATAATCCTATCCCTGAAGATGCTCTTGTCTGTGATATTTTAGAAGGATTGGGAGCTGAATATCGTCCTTTTCAAAGAGCTTTGGAAGCCAGGAACTCCTTCATTGGATTTGATGAACTCTTTGCCTTGCTGCTCAGTGAAGAAACACGCATACAAGCTGATACTCTTTCTCTTCAATCTTCTGTTTAGCCAACGGCACAATACTCCAGTGCAGGCCGTGGCAATTGGATATCCAACCAGCAGTCTACTCATGCAAACTATGGACGTGGTGGTCGAAGCTACAATACCCGTAGTGGTAGAGGCGGCCGAGGTAGGGGTACTGGCCGAGGACATCCAAATAATTATGGCAATGGTGGTAGTCATAATTCTCTTGGCAGCTATGGCGGAAATTCTAATAATGGCAGTGCTGGCCGGAATAATGGAGCAAGTTTTAATGCAATTACTTGCTACAATTGCAACGGAACTGGGCATGTTTCACGGCAATGTCCTTCTCCAAGACCTCCTCAAGCTCATAATGTTCAAGCAGGAATGGATTCACAACATGCAGCGTGGATGGTTGATTCAGGTGCAAACTATCATCTTGTTGCTAAACCAGACATTATTACTCAACCACATTCCACTCTTGATCACAATGCCTTGACTATAGCCGATGGTAAAACTCTTCCTATACTCTCTCATGGGTCTTCTCATTTGTCTCTTAATAATCGTCATTTCGCTCTCAAAGATGTCTTATATTCTCCTTCTCTTGCAAAGAATTTGTTATCTGTTTATGCTTTCACTAACGATAATAACATCTCTATTGAATTTTTTCCTGATTATTATGATATAAAGGATATCCCCACGAGGCAGGTGTTATTCAAAGGCCCGAATAAAGATGGACTCTATATTCTACCACTGCCAGCAGTTCGGTCATTCTCCCCTGTTGCGTGTCCAGCATCGGTGGCTTTGTGGCATGCTCGTCTCGGGCATGCTAACATACGACTTGTTAGAAGTTTTCTTTCTAAGAACAATATTTCTTTTGATTCTAGTTCTAAATTTGATTTTTGTCATGCTTGTAATGTGAGTAAAACTCACAAACTACCTTTTGTTGATTCAAATTTCCAAGCTTCTCAACCTTTAGAGTTGGTTTGTTCTGATGTTTGGGGACCTGCTCCTGTTTTATCAGTTAATGGTTATCGTTATTACGTTATCTTTTATGATCATTACAGCAAATACTGTTGGATTTATTTCTTGCATCAAAAATCTGATGTCTTTTCTGTCTTTGTTCAGTTTCGTCAATTAGTGGAAAAATATTTTGGTGTTCCAATTAAAAGTTTTCAGTCCGATTGGGGTGGGGAATTTCAAGCATTAACTAAATATCTTAGAGAACATGGTATAACACAAAGAGTTTCTTGTCCTTACACCCCTGAACAGAATGGTTGTGCTGAAAGGAAGCATCGTCACATAGTCGAACTTGGTCGATCTCTTCTTCACCATGCGTCTGTACCCTATAAGTATTGGCCCTATGCATTTGAAACTGCTGTTTATACTATGAATCGGATACCATCATCTTTAGTTCAGCATCAAATTCCATATGAAATATTGTTTCAACTTCGTCCTAATTTTGATGAGCTTCGAGTTTTTGGTTCTCTCTGTTATCCTTGGCTTCAACCCTATTCACCTCACAAGCTTGCTCCTAAATCATCACAGTGTGCTTTTTTGGGTTACAGTAAAGTTCATAAGGGATATTTTTGTCTTGATATGGCTACCAAACGAATTTTTATCTCACGCCATGTTACTTTTTATGAGCAGGTGTTTCCTTTCAAGCAACAAGATGATAATCGCACCTCATTCACAACTCCACTTCATCCGACATCCATTCCTTTACCACCGGTTTCTTCATCCAGTTCGCAAGATGGGATTTTAGGCTCTGGACCGTCTGATTCCATACACTTTGCAGTGCCATCATCTTCCACTACTGTTGCGGTTACACTGCTTGCTTCTGCAGGTTCTGATTCGCCGGTTCAGCCATCTACACCAACGTCTAGGCTTTCTCAAGGCCTGACTGAAATTCTTCCATCAACACCACCTGCTGCGGTTGCATCTCCTATACCCGTTGTTGACACTTCATCACCTTTGCCTCTACGAACACATCATATGGTTACTCGATGCCAAACTGGTACTTTGAAACCCAAACTTCCATGGTCACCGGAGTCACATTCGGTTTTGGTTGATTCTTTGGTAACTCCCACTTGCTATACTCATGCTATGAAGGATAAACGATGGAGAGAGGCCATGGTTCAAGAGTTAAATGCTTTGATTGCTACTAATACTTGGGATCTTGTACCACGACATAATGCTCAAAATGTTATAGGCTGCAGATGGGTATTTCGGATAAAACAAAAGCAAGATGGTAGTCTTGATCGTTACAAGGCGCGGTTAGTTGCAAAGGGGTTCCATCAGCGTCCCGGTGTTGATTATTCTGATACTTTTTCTCCAGTAATCAAATCAACCACTATCCGTATAGTGCTTTCCTTGGCAGTTTCCCGAAACTGGTTGGTTAAGCAGTTAGATGTTTCCAATGCTTTTCTTCATGGTGACTTGGATAATGTTGTGTATATGGAGCAACCTCCTGGCTTTCATGATACTTCAAGACCTGATTTTGTTTGCAAATTGAAGAGATCACTTTATGGTCTTCGCCAAGCACCTAGACAGTGGTACAAGAAACTACATTCAGCCTTGCTCAGTCTTGGTTTTCGAAACTCCAAGGCTGATCCTTCCTTGTTTGTTTATGGAGGAGACAAGTATCTCTGTTTTGTTCTTGTTTACGTTGATGATATCATCATCACCGGTTCTGATCCTACTTTTATTGAACGAATTATTGCTGCCTTGCAACGACAATTCATGCTTAAAGATCTTGGTCGTTTGGATTACTTTCTCGGCATAGAAGCTAATTGGAAGGCTGATGGTCTCCTTCTCACTCAACGGAAGTATGTTGCTGATTTATTGCATAAAACACAGATGCTTGATTTATTGTTCGGGATACAGTTCAACAGAAAGACCTTGCTGTTCGATTCATTTGTTCCAAAGATCAAATCGTAGACATTCTAACTAAACCTCTTGCTAAGGCTCGGCACCGGTTGTTGATGACTCAATTGGCAATTCGACCATTGTCCAACACCGTTCGAATTGAGGGGGTGTAATAGTGTATGTATTAAATTGTAAATTCACAATACTTCTTATATAACAAGTATGTCTCCTTATACAATACTTCTTGTATAGTAAGTAGGTTTCCTTATACATAAAGCTTCTGTATCTTTATAAATACCAATGAATAATACCAAGAGATATAACTTTGATTTCTCTCAAAACCTAGACTTCTATAATTCGGAACCTCTCTTAGCCAATAGGGTAGTCCACTGCAAGTTCACATTTTGAAAAGGGCAAAAAAAAAAAAGATAATATAAAAAGAGAAATGGAAAAAAGATTTCACCATTAATATGGACAAGAGGAAAAAAAGTTAAATCAGATTAGAAGGTACCCATGATTCCATTCAGCCTGGATAAATGGCCCAAGCCTTATAGTTACATACATAACTGCCTCATCAACCATCTTTATGAATTTCACCAAGTCAAATTGTCCTTCAAAGTTGTGCTAATAACACAAAACACATTTATAATTAACCCCATTAAAATAATTTCTTTCAAATAAATATAACACAAAAGAGTTAAGAATGGCTAGTTGCAATAGTTACATCCAACATTGTACAAGGGTCATGTTTGACTATAATTTATACATATGTATAATTAGATTTTTAAAATTTTATAATTATATTTGATAGGTCCATTCATTTTATGAAGATTTCTTTTATATAATTTTTGATGTAGTTTATATAACTGATATCTGAAATATCTTAATTAGGTGCCATACTATTAGAGCTGTTGCAGGCCCTTAATGTAATAATTTAAGATTTTTATATCAGAATAAGGTGAATTTGGTTTAAATACTGGGGCAATCTTAACAGTTTGACCTCAGAATATACGTGATAAAAAGAGCAATGGTTACTGTTTTCAGAAATATCAGGATAGAGCTGATAATAATGTATGCCTACCTGACCCTTAACTGGCTCATGAATGTTCCAAAACACATAAGTTTGAATGACATTTAGACCTCCTTGTTTAGCCATTTGAATGAGTTCTGGCCACATCTGATGAACCGGAAAATATCAATTAATTCCTTTTCTAAAATGGAACGGATGTATACGTACACTTAATATGAATAATTAATACTTCTGGAGTACTACGAGGATAATGGATGGAACCAGAGAAAAGAAGCTCTCTTTTTCCATCCACAATCAAAGACCTTCCATCGTAACTCACTTCTCGAGGCTTGCCAGCAATGGCTGAAGAAACAAACCAAGAAATTATAAAGGCCGTAACTAAAAGGAAGTCATAACGATGTCCTTTTACAGTGATCATTGCTTCTCTTCAAAAGGAACAAATTCAGAAATGGATTTGAAACATGTATACAAGTTAAAAAATAATAATAAGATTTTGAGCTGCTCTTTCTCTCTGTCTGTCTCTCTCCTGTATTGAATAAAAGGAGGAGGTATTCTAGCAGCTGAAAATGTACATTTTCATGTGTAAACAATCATATAGGAGAATAGAGTGGTAATGTAATTAATGGAATTAGAGCAAAACTCGGATTGTTTGAGTTGTGCTATTAATATTGCTTTTATTATGAAACTGTTTCTTCGCTTATTCCTATTTATAGAAGGTAAAAGGTTTAGGGAATTGAAAGTAAAATGAAGACTAGCAATTTGCTTTATGCCATACAACTTTAACTGTAATCAGAAACCATTTATATTATCATGCAAATTTTACTTATCGTTCAACTAAAACAGATGGGTGGCGCTATTTACGTGCCCTTTTTCAATCACTCTCTCCTTAACAATATAACCTAAACAATAAGTTACGTCATGTCGTTTTTAAAAATTTTAAAAATAATTTAACATCACTTATGAAAATTTCAAGTGAAAGAAATTTGAAACAATATTCAAACCAGAAAATATTTGATATAATAAATGTTAATATTATTATTTCAACTAAAATGACAGTTGTGCTTTTAATTCGAATATAAATATCCAAATGACCTCATGTATCCTCAATTTTTTATAATTTTTTAATTTTATTCAAAATTTCTCTGCTTTAAGCTAACAGTTGGATGCAACCACCACACGCAGGGATTGTTGAATAAAATTGCAATCAGTGTGGAAGTATATAAAGTGAAAAAAAAATTAAAAATTTGACAGAACTGAGAATGTGATAATCAAATTAAGAATATATAAATCATTAGACTAATTTCAACAGAATTTTGTTTCATTAACATAAATGTAATGCTAACATTTGATGATAATACATAGTTTAACGTCCATTCACCATCCAAGAGATGGAATCTAAATAACTCTTAGGTATATTTGTCAACCCTTTGCTTGCGTTGATTTCAATATCTTCTTTTGGCACCTCATGCCGTGAGAAAGTAGGCTTTGGAGGCATTTCTACGTTTTCTATTTCACTTTCAAGCATTTCTATAACTTTGTGCATTGAAGGACGATCATTAGGCTTTAATTGTATACACCAAAAAGTCACTAACATCATATTTTTTATTATTTTCCTTTCCTCCTCTGTCACATGATCTCCAAATTCAATCTCTTTTCCTTCATTGAATTGCTCATAAACCCATGCAGGATAATAAATTTAGCTTGAATGTTCTTCAGATGCATTGAAGTTCTTTTTTCTTTCAGCCATTTCCATCAGCAATTTCCCAAAACTATAAACATGAGCTTTATAAGAAACACGTCCAATACTTCTAAATATCAATTCCGGTGCCACATAACTTAATGTTCCTCTTGCTGCTGTAAGAGATACGATACTATTATCCGTGGGATATAATTTTGCAAGTCCAAAATCTGAAACTTTTGGAATAAAATTTTCATCAAGAAGAATGTTATAAGGTTTGATATCAAAATGCAAGATCTGCATGTCACAACCTCGATGTAGATATTCAATCCCACGAGCTACTCCAAGAGATATCTCATACATTTTCTCAATGCTTATTATGGTGCTCCCTTCACGAGCAAATATATGCTTATCAAGAGATCCATTGGGCATAAATTCGTATACAAGAGCTCGCTTAGATCCCTCAGCACAAAAGCCAGTAAGTCTCAGCACATTAACATGATGAATTCTTCCCATTGTAGCAACTTCATTGATGAAGTCTTGTCCATTAGTTTTGGAATTCCCCAACATTTTAATTGCAGCAAAATATCCACTAGGAAGTTTTCCTTTATACACGGAGCCATAACCTCCCGCACCCAACTTATCCTTAAAACCATTAGTTATCTTTTTAATATTGGAGTAAGAGTACCTAACTGGCATAAGATTATTATTGCTTTGTAAAAATTCTTCAATTGTACCATATTCTGATAAGTGTCTCCTTCGCCACCGTTTAAGCGAAAACATGATAGCGAAAATAGCCCCTAAAAGGATGAACGGAGCACGATACAACACTGTGCAGAAAGATCATTAAAAAATGTGAGGAGAATTTATTATTGCATTAATTCATTAAAATTCTTCAACCATGGACACTTTCTATTTCATCAGATCGTGCTTTTTTCCTTAAAATTATCTTCAATCTATACAAAATTGTGCAGGAAATATAGGACAAGTGGAATATGTTTTTACCATTTGGAAAATGAGAACTATATCGAATAATATATATATATATATATATATTCACTTTTCTTGATAATGGAAATATAAATTGGCTATGCAACCTTCCGACGGTTTAATATACTGAGCTACCATATCACGCAGATAAATACATTTTTTCTAATTTTTTTTAAAAATAAGCAATTAAAAAAGAGAAAATGATAAGGAAAAAGAAAGCTATTTTTACAGGTGAAAGCACACTCATTTCTTGTCCTGTTCCCTGACCAATTAAGTTCAGGCGCAAAGGTTTTTGACCTTTTCATTTTCTTTCTTCTATATATCAATTCTCTTCGTAGAAACTATCATGTTTTATAATGTAGTAAAGTAAAAAAAGGTGGAGGAATTCTTACCAAAAAGAACAAGAGGATAACGAAGGAAAGCAAGTAAATAACCCTGCAAATCTGCATCAAGAAAAAGATACTTCTAAGTGGTTTTATATATAAGGCTACAATTTCATGAAATTCATTTCTTTTAAATTTTGAAAATTTTGGATAAAAAAAATGGAAAATTCGAGTTGTATCTTATCAAGTTTCCATTGATTTAGTTTTGGGTTGACTAACTCAAAATTTTAATCAAACAAGAATTAGAATTTTGTGTTGTACAGTGCTGCTTTTCAGCTTTTAAAAGAAAATTTCTGTATTTTTATTTTATTATAAAGAAAATGCAATGCTCAACTCAACTCAACTCAACAAAATCTTAATTTCAAGTCAATTGGGGTCAATTATATGGATTATTCTTTTTCACTCAGTACGATTTAGGATTTAGGATTATCTCTTCTGATAAATGTAACATCATAAGATCATTTTGGACCATTTTTTACCAAGCCAGTTTAGGTCTACTCATGCCTCTTTTAGCTATATTTACTTTAACTTGTTCGGTTTTTCTAACCAACACATCGTTAGGTCTTTGTTTCACATGACCAAACCATCTCAATGTATGCTCTCTTATCTTATTCTCAATAGATGCTACTATCACTTTTTCTCTAATGCACTCATTGTAGATTATATCCATCCTAGTATGACCTCACATTCATCTTATCATTCTCATTTTCGTAATATGCATTTTACTCATGTATTGTCCTTTTACTGCCAACATTCACTATCATACATCATTGTAGGCCGTATTGCAGTGCGGTGAAACTTTTCTTTTAATTTAATTGACATCTTTCGATCACATAGAACTCCTGTAACACATCTCCACTTCATCCAACTAGTTTTAATCCTATAACTTACATCTTTTTCACAACCTCCATATTCTTGAAAAATAGAGCCAAAGTATTTAAAATGAGTACTATAAAGTACTGCTATTTCGTCTAATTATTAATCTATTAGTTTTAATAAAGCAGAAAAGAATAATATAATAAGAAATTGATTTTCATAAGCATATTTTTTAACATTTATTTATTACCCCAATTGACCACATACTATTTGTTTTCCTCTACAGTGAAAAAGCAAAAAAAAAAAAGGACATTTACATAACTATACAAAAATAACTTTTATTTCAAAATTAATACAAAAACTAAAAATATTTACACTTTCATAAAAAATTAGAGCAAACTTTCAAAAATACATCATTGTTCACTAAAACAAATTTTTTTCTTTCAAATTTTTATCAGTATAATCAATATTTTACTTTAATTTTTATTTTTTAAAATTTACTATTAAATAAAAATATTTTAATAAAATAATAAAAATTAATATTTTAATATATTTTTTATCATATAAAAATTATAATTTTTTATAATAGATAAAATTTTACTTTTAATTATAAAAAATAAATAACACTCAAAAAAATATAAAAAAAAAGTAAAATATACAAAAATATATTAATAAAAATAGTTAAATTTATTTTTAAATAAATTTTATATATTATAAATAAAAAAATAAAAAATACATATTTTTATTGTGTAGATGTGTAGTTAATATGTGTATGTTATATTTTTATTATTCAAATTATGTATATATAATGTAAAAATTATTAAATATTGTGTGAATATTTTGAAAATAAAAAACTTAAAAATTAAAATTAAAAAAAATTATTAAAAAAATTACGTAAATATGTTGTAGATGTTTATATTATTGAGTATATATTTTGTATATATATTTATATTTTTGTGTTATACTGAAAATATGACATTAAAAGTATTTTTTAAATAAAAAAATAAAAATAAAATAAATTCATAAAAAATAAAAATTACAAAAATAAAAGAAAAAAGAAAAAACAACGTGATAATTTTAAAGTTAGTATGTGGGTATTGTTAAAAAAGGCAAGTTAAAATGAAATCAAAGTTAGTGTGTGGGTATTGTTAAAAAAGGCAAGTTAAAAAACATACACAAAGTAAATATCTCAAACAAAAAGAAAAAGAAAAAATTATACTCTATTTTAACTTTTTTTAAAATATCTTATATTTTTAATATACCGTTGATATATTAAATATATACTCAACGTATATCTTTAAAAATAGAGTATACATTTAATATACCAAATATATATCAAAAATATACCTTTGAAAAGAGATATTTTTGAAATTAAAAGTTAAAAAAAGTATTTTTGAAATTAAAATTGAAAATGAGTTTTTTGAAAATATTTTATTTTTTTAGGATATTTTTGTAAAGACCAAAAAAGAGAGGAGAGAGTTGAGGCTTTATTTAGTATTGAAAATGGACATTCTTAATAATAGTGATGTTAATCAGCAGTCCGGCCCTATTACCTTTTCAAGCCTGTCCTAGATTCTTTGGATTGTGGGCGTTTTGAACACCCTTAAAATATATGAAAGAATATGGATTTAGAAGGTAACGTAGGTTCGAGAACTCCCCCACAACAAAATAGAAAAACTTATATAACATAAATTCGCTCTTATCTTACGAGATTTTTCATCTACTTTCTTGCATATCCCTTGACCAAACAGATAGAGATATTATAACTATATATTTTTAAAAAATGCTAATTATAACCACTTTGAAGAGTGATTATTGGACAATCTTCTTTATATTGATTAAAAAATATTTATTATAAATTTATTTACGAAGAGAGATATTATAATAAATATTTTTTAATCAATAGAAGAGAAATTATTCAATAATTACTCTCTAAAATAACTCTCTAAAATAACTGCAATCAGCATCCCCTATATCTTTTGTTTTTTCATAAATCATGATTTGCTAAAAAGTCATGAAAAAAAGCCACAAGTAGTTCGTGGTAAACCTCCATTTACCAACTGGAGAATGCCAATTATGATTATGATAATTTCCATCTCGACTATCAAATGTGACTAAAAATTCCTAAAAATAATAATTAATTAAGAGTTCTATATATATTGACTACATTGACTCCTCTTTATTAGCTTTGCCCTAGAAAAAAATATATTTGCAAGTGAAACGCATTATATGAACAAATAAATAAATAAATAAATAAGACTGAAGAAGTTAACGGTGACTACTCATCCAAGTCGTAATATAGAGACGAATTCCCTGCATTGGAAAACAGTATAAATGTCCCAATCAAGTCATTTATTTACATTTCAAAATATTTGATGAATTAAAAAAGAAGAATAATTTCCCAATTCTCTCATTTTCGTTACGTTACTTGTGCTGTGCATATAACTAAATACGCGTCACCATTAAAGTAGTGGAAATCCCTAACAAGGACAACTTTTAAATACTATAGCTTCCACGCAAGTGCATATGTATAAACCAGAACTGCTCATTTTTCAGCATGGGCCTGCTGGTCTAATTCATTGACCAAGTGCTCTCCACACATATGTATATAAAGAAAATTTAAATATATTATGGAAGGGGTATTTTTATAATATTTAGTATAATAATTTGTTCTAACTCTATTTAACAAAAAATAAATCACAAGGTCGTCATTTATGAGTATAATGCATTAATTGGTTGATTGGCCAACCTCTTCTCAGTGACCAGGGTAGTCCGGTTTTAAGCTCAAAACCAAATCAATGCTCCCCCACTTGATTACAAAACAATATTGGCTCATCATTTACAAGTCTTAAGTCTAATGTAATTGAGATCTTGTGGTAGAAAAACATGCAAATTTCACAGTTTGACGAAAGTAATGACATCTTACATTTAAGTCGAACGAGTAGACGACCGAGAGGACTCTTCTCTAGCGTAAGAAGAATAGAACGTAGATATTCATATTTAATTGCAAGCAAAAACGAAAAGAAAATTAAACAAGTGAGACAAACAACAATTAAAAATTCAAAAAAACATTCAAGTACATCAAAAATGGATGCTAGAATTAACAACAATTTTTCATATTATGCAAAATAAAAAAATTATATCACAAAAAAAATTAGAAACGGCATACTGATGGTGCTTCCTGGATTACAGTAGCCGATAATGGTGGCAGCATCAAGTTTGCAGCCATTTTCTTGGTATTTCCAACAGCAACCCCAATAAAACCATGAAAGTTCAAACCCATATACCAAACTCCAGCGAACATCTGCATAAGAAATGCTGTTTACATCTTTTTGAAACAAAGATGTAACATAAATTCGATCTATGCTGCACGACTCCTCCAAATCCTTTGCGTAATCAGACCCAGCCATAACATATGAATAGCCTTTTAATTTCAAGTTTGAAGATAAAGAAGAAGTAGAATTATGCGTAATATAGCAAGGAGTCGTATCCACATAGCATAGAGAAATTACTGGTTTGGGACATGTTACAAAAACTAAGCCCCGATATAAATAGTCGTCATACTTCCAATTGGATAGCACTGTGGAATATGAATCATAAGCCGCTGATGGAAAAGAATAGCTGGTGGCTGAAGAACGATTAGGAAGAAAACAGTAGTTATTGCTAAGCACATCGGTATGTGCCAGTCTAACCGTGAAGTTATTGTAATTGATTTGCTTCACATAATATTTATCTTCCAAAATGTATACCACTGGAACGATATTTTCGCAGTCGAGTTCATATTGTTGCATGCCACAGATTGAACGATCAGTTTTCAATCGAAAAGGGTAGCTAATATTGCGCAGATGACCACAAAAAGATGGCTCCAAAAAGTTGACTTTGACAAAAATTATTCATGGCGTAGAAGATAGAAATCGCTTGCAACTGCAAGTTCTGCGTTTATTACTTGAGTCTTCCTTTGAGAAGGAATTCTATGTAACTATACTACTTAACAATTAAAATTGTTAGATATTAAATGCAGCAATTAAGAACAAGGTTAGACTGCCCAGAGAGATGAATTATTCTCTGGAACGGAGAATTTATTTCTTTTGCTTATTATTTTTGGTTCTTGTAGACCATGGACAAAGCTTTCCAGATCCAAGAAATTGTCCGGAATCAAGCTGTGGCACTGGTCCAGCTATCCAATTCCCTTTCCTGCTCAAAGATAGGCAATATAAACACTGCGGCTATCCTGGGTTTGATCTATCCTGCACCGAAAGGAACGAGACATTGCTCGAGCTGCCAAATTCAGTAAAACTACAAGTCAAAACAATCGATTATCTATCTCAAGTCATTAATGTCTCTGACCCAGTTAACTGCTTCCTAAAACAGGCTTTAAACATCAATCTTTCTGCCTCTCCTTTCATGTTCAAATCAGATTTGTCCAATTATACATTATTCAATTGTTCATCATCAATAGAGAGACTTAATATAGACGGAAATGTGCCCTGCTTCAATGTTCCTGGCTATCAAGTCTATGCAATTTATGCTGATCGTCACATTAGTGATGTTCCTCTGATATCTTGCACTAAGATGGGTACCACTTTCTCACTTCCATATGATTACATTGCCCAATTTGGATATGCATATACGTCAATTCGCTTGAATATTCTTCAACTGAAATGGTCTGAACCAGCTACCAGATCATGTGAATCCCATGGTGGAAGATACAGATACCAATCAACGAATGATGGCACTGAAGGTGAAGTTGAATGCTTCAAAATGAATGGTAAAACAAAAGCTATACTTCTACTTCTACATAAATGTATAACTTCTACATCCATTCGCTGTTAAGACTCTATCTATTCAGAGAATTGTTGCCTATACAGCCATCTCACGTGAGACCTGAGACGGTACATTGTGAACTGCAGTTTTGGCAAGAAATTAACATTCATGTAAACATTTTGCATGGTATTAATGCACTTTTCTTTCATGTATAGTTGGTTAGCTTAGCTTCTCTTAAGGCTCACCAACCTTGTTTCGCATATCATATACTTATTCTCTTTGTATATAATGGATTTAATTCTATGTAACAGAAATAAACAACATACAAATCCTTTCCTTTTCTCTCCTTTGTTTTATCAGTACTAATGGTAACATTTCCTTTGCAGGTACCTTGAAGTTAATGATTGCAGGTATGTGTGTTGCCCGAACAGTAGACTTAATTACATATGTAGAAGTTGGAGGTTTTTGATCTTGACTTGGAATATTTTGTATCTATATGCAGGTACAACTTTAGTTTCACTTCTGCTGGGAGCATTTTTTGCTGCACTTTATCATCGCCACAGCGCTGATAGAAAAGAAAAGGAAAATAAAGCCAGGATAGAGAAATTTTTGGAAGACTATGAAGCCCTTACAATCACAAGATACTCATATGCTGATCTAAAAAGGATTACAAGTCAATTTAGGGACAAGTTAGGCCAAGGAGCTTATGGAACAGTCTTTAAAGGAAAGCTATCGAATGAGATCCTGGTGGCTGTGAAGCTCTTTAATGATTCAACTGGAAATGGTGGAGAATTCATTAATGAAGTTGGATTAATGGGAAGAATCCACCATGAGAATGTGGTTCGCTTGGTTGGCTTCTGTGCTGATTCTTACCCAATGAATCATTAGAGAAATTTATATTTTCTAATAATAAGCATTCTCTTGGCTGGGAGAAGCTACAAGATATTGCTTTTGGCATTGCTAAAGGAATCGAATACCTTCATCAAGGGTGTGATCAGCGGATCCTACATTTTGACATTAAACCTCATAATATCTTGCTTGATCATAACTTCAGCCCAAAAATCTCTGATTTCGGCCTAGCAAAACTGTGCTCCAAGGATCAAACTATTATATCCATGACTACAGCTAAAGGGACAATGGGGTATATTGCACCTGAAATATTCTCTAGGAACTTTGGGCATGTATCATATAAGTCCAATGTTTTATAGTTTTGGAATGTTATTGCTAGAAATGGTTAGAGGAAGGAAGAACACGGAAGTTAATATAGAGACTACAAGTCAAGTCTTTTTCCCCAAATGGATGTATGATCATTTGGATAGAGGAGAAGAATTAAAAATCCGAATTGAGGAAGAAGGCAACACAAAAATAATCAAGAAACTCGCAATTATTGGATTATGGTGCATTCAGTGGTCTCCAGTTGACCGTCCTTGTATGGCAAATGCTATTCATATGTTGGAAGGAGAAGGAGATGATTTAGCAATGCCTCCTAATCCTTTCAACTTTACAGGCCTTGATCAAATGGATGCAGGTATGCCTTCTGGTAGACCTCTTCATCAACAGCTACCAGCCATCTTTGAAACTGAATAAATGACTAAACCAACGGTAAATGATACAGAAAATTCTCAATTTCAAAGACGAATGAGCAGCACACTTGTTTCCCTTAATAATTTCTTTCCTTTGATTTTGTATGTTTACTTGTTTATATGGATGATTAACCGCTAATTAGTAGATTCTTATTTGTAATTTGTAATTCTAAGAGACACCAAAAGATTTTACTCAAGCCAACGCAATCAAATCCTAATTAGTCTCTGACTTGCTAGTTTGTTCAAATTCTGGTTGAACAGATTTTTTCTTCTTACGAAAACTTCACCACCAAATATATTCATAATTTTAGTTTCAGATCAATCTCAATCTTCTCAGAATTGGAAGGAAAATAATAAATTGATACGTAATTAGTTAAACGATAGAATTTCAGCCCAACATAGAGAGGGGAAACTTTAATAGAGACTACAACTTATGGGGCTCTGTTTGAAATTTTTGACATCATCAAGAAAATCACCATTTGAAACTGGTTGCTAGAAAATAGAAATTAGAGCATAAAACAGATAAAACACTTCTCAAGAGTGAAACAGTTAAATTTAGGTTCAAACTTCAAATTCTATGAGAAATCCAAGCATAAATTGAGAAACTCACCGCTTTGGATGATTGCTGCAGCTTTCCGTACATTGCTGGAAAAGCGGACTTGAATTCACGCCGAAAACACAACAGCGTCTTTAAATCATAGGAAAAAGGGGAAATTTTCAATTTGTTTGATTGTTGGATGTTCAATTTTTATATAAACATACTTGAAAACTGTCATGAAGTGAAACATAGCAAGTGCGCTATTGGCAATCAACTAATTCGTCATAAGTACGGTTACTTCAACAATTTGATTGAAAAATATAAATCAAAATTGAACTAATAAATTTAAAAAAAATAATGGAAAAACAGCTTAATGTTTATCTTTCACTTCCCCTAATCAATATCACTAATATAAGCAGATATAATAATCGTGAGAATAAAAGATTTAGTTTAGTAAAGCAGCTGATACTTGATCAGAACTTTATATAAATTACAAAGTAAATTCTCTATTCGATATTGCTAATTTTAAATTGCAAATAAATAACTTTTATATTATTATGATTTTCTAAAAGGGTGTTTCTCAAAACTTAAAAACTGGTCAAAACTGATTATAAGCAGTTTTTAAATTATAAGTTGTTTATTTAAGTGTTTCTGAAAACTTAAATAGTAGATTATAATCTGATTTTAATCAGTTTTTTAAAAGTTGGATTTTGCTACTTTTTTAAGCACTTATTTTTTAAGCAGTTTTGACTAAATAAAAGACCATACTATCCTTACCTAATCTTCAATATTTCAAATTTGCCCACACTATACACTTTAGTTCCCATCAAAATTCTTTTACGTTTCTTCTTAAATAAATTTTATTATTATTATTATTATTGCAAAATAAATTTTGAATTGACATTTAAAAAATTATTTTTATACAATAAATAAATTCAGAAACAGTTTGGTCATTTTGACAGTTTCTGCAATTAAAAACTGATTATAAGCTGATTTTACAGAAACATTTAATTGATTATAACTGATTATCAGCTGATTATTAACAAGTTTACAGAAACGCTTAACTGCTTATTTTTAATCTGATTATAATTTAAAAATCACTTATTCACAATAAGCTGAAAAGCTCCAGTTTTGATAAACACCCTCTAAGATAGAAAGGAAACTTTTAAATTATAATTGTCAAGAAAATATCCTGCTGACACTTTAACAGTAATTTTAATTATTATGAATTTTCAATAAAAGTAGCAAATAGAAAACACATTGACTTCAGGCTCACATGAAAGGCTACTTGAGCCCTTTGCAAATTCTAGGTGAGACTTTAACCAGCCAATATAGATTAGTTGTTTTGAATGCTAAGATTAAGAGGTTAATAAATAGGCTTTGTAGAAATCGAATTATCAAGACTAAATACTGAATTTTAAAAGGGATAAAATAAATAATATTTAAAAATAAGTTAGTCAAAATTGAAATTTGAGATATTGATATGAATATATCTACAAATAATATGTGAGTAGACATGTTTATGATAATTGAATGATTAGCTAAAAAAATATTTGGCAAATCTAAAGATATGGTCATCCTTTCAGAGAGTCTTAATAGTGGAATGAAGAAGTACAAAAGATGGTAAAAACTAAAAAAAGGAATAGTATAAGAGATTACTTATGTGTAGTAACAATAAAGCTTTTGAGCGATACAAACAAGCAAAAAAAAAGGCCAAAAAGACGATTAGCAAAGCAAGAACACAATCTTAAAAGAAGATATATGAGAAATTGGGATAGAAGAATGAGAAAATATTATGCATAAATTGGCTAAAAGAAAAAAAAAATAAAATGTTGAGATTTAAACCAAATAAAGTATATCAAAGATGAAAAGAATAAAATTTTGGTTCAAGAAAAATAATATTAAGGAAAGATAGAGAAGTTATTTGAAGATCTTCTTAATGGTAATCGAAGTGAAAACAATGAGGGTTTGGATGACACACCCGATAAAAATATAAAGTGCACTAAGCGAATTCAATTTTCTAAAGTTAAGGAAGCCTTAAAGAGAATGAAAAACAAACAAAGTATGTGGTCTAAATGGAATCCCTATGGAGGTGTAGAAATGTCTTAAAGATGTGGGAGTTGAGTGATTAACTACTTTATTGAATAAGATTCTAAGCCAAAAGAAAATGCCAAATAAATGGAGATATAGTAGTTTAGTACTTATATTTAAGAATAAGGGAGATATTCAAAGTTGTTCTAATTAAAGAGGTATAAAGTTTTTGAGTCACACAATGAAATTATGGGAAAGAGTTATAGGACACCATTTATATTAGGATACTTGTATCTTCCCAAACTAATTTGAATTTATGCCAAGTCGATTATCAACTATGAAAGTAATATTTCTTATTAGATATTTGATGAAAAAGTACATAGAGGTGAAGAATAATTTGCATATGATTTTCATCGACTTCAACAAGGCTTATGATAGAGTCCCACAAGAAGTATTATAGTAGGTCTTGTATTGTAGGAGAGTAACAATTAGATATATTCAAGTCTTGAAGGATATATATGATTGAGCTATCACTAGTGTCTTTACATTGGAGGAAATTCTAAGGATTTTTCTATTTTTATTGGGTTACACCAAAGTTTATCTTTGAGCCCTCTATCTCCACAAGATGACATCCCATGGAATACGATGCTTGTGGATAACATTATATTAATAGATGAGACTGAAGCAAAAAGTAATTAGAAAGGTGGAGTTGTAGAGAAACATTTAAAAATCAAGGATTTTAAGTTAAGTATAATTATGACTAAGCATATGCATTGCAAGTTCAGTAATACAAATAGAGAAAGAGGCGAAGTTATTTTGGACATAGTAGTAGTGCCTCATAGCACTCATTTTAAGTATTTTGGCTCAATTCTTTAAGAAGATGGAGGTTATAAAGAAGATATTAGCTATAGGATTAAAACAGGATGGATAAAGTGGAGGAGTGTCACAAGAGTTTTATATGATAAAAAAAATCAGTTAAATTGAAAGGTAAATTTTATCTCACTACTATATGGCCTACTATGATGTATGGTAGTGAGTGTTACGCACTAAAAGGACAACACATGGGTAAGTTGCATATTATTAAAATGAGAATGATAAGATAAATGTGTGGTCATACTACGATAAATATAATTTGTAATAAGTGTATTAGATAAAATGTGGGGGTAACACTTATTGAGGATAAAATAAGATAACATAGATTAAAATGGTTAGGTCATATGAAATGAAGACCTAATGCATCTGTCAGAAATATTGTACAAGTCAAGGTGATTATAGCCAAGAGAGGCAATAATAAATCTAAACTAACTTAGATAAAAGTGGCTCAATATGATCTTGTAGCTTTATATCTCTCCGAAGATGTGACCCATAATCACTACAAGTGAAAAAAAATCTATATAGTTAACTCTAATTAATTTAGGATTAAGTTTTTATTGAATTAAGCTTAGTTAAGAATGAATTTTCAATTAAGTCAATTTGATAATTATATCATCATATGTGTCATCTCTACATGTGATATAGTTGATGAGATCAACTAATATCTTCTATAAAAACCGCCATATATATATTGATCTAACCATATTTAATCTCATATCTTAATGATCCTACTGTAATATCCATAATCTTGAAAAAAATAGATAAGTATTTGGAGGTAAAGCTATTGTATATATCTAATGTATACCTAATGTGTACATAGTATATACAATTATATATATATATATATATTATGTATGTTGGTTATACGTACTTATATTATATATTTGATATAATATATATATATATATAGTATATTTGATGTGTACATAGGTACACATGATATATATATGGGTAAATATATATATATATATATATATTAAGTATACATTATACATACATAATATAAATATATTACATAAACATATACATAAAAGTATATGTAACATATAAGTAACATATATATGATATATACATATATATGAAATATATGCAATATATATATGATATATATATAATTTATGATGGAAGATGATAAATAAGAAAATTAAAAAAAAGGAAAAGAAAGTCAAAAATGAAAGAAAAAGAAAGGTGGAGGTTAAAAGTTAATAATTAAATGATTATTTATATTAATATATATATGGATGATAATCAAAAAAATTATTAATTAATTAAAATTAAAGTATTTTTGGATAGGAATAAGATGGAAATTGTTTAAATATTTTATAAATTAATTAATTTGTAATTATGTATAAAATTGAGGGGTAAAAATGAAAATGAAAGTATATAAAATCATCTTCTTCTTCGTCCACCATGTATGAATGAAATTGAAGAAAGAAAGAGAGAGAGAGAGAGAGGGAGAATTTCCTCTAAATAAATCAAATTTATACAAGATTCTCAAGGATTTTAGGGTGATTTTGAAGAATTAGCAAGAATCAAGTAAGTATCTTTCATTTCAAGCTTGATTTTAATGATTTTAATGTTATGTTTGAATTGGCTAGAGAGAGAAGGTATATTTAATTGCTAGAATAGATGTTAATAAAGTTGAAATGATGAGTATGTGATTATTATATGATAAATAGTTAAATTGGGTATAATTGATGAAAGTAGGGTTATGTAAAAATTACGGTTTTGGTATGGATATATATAATTATTGTTATAGAATAATTTAATGTTGTTTTCATGTATATGTGATGATTTTATAGATAGAAATTGAATATGGTTAAGTTTGGATGAAGTTAAGGTTATGACCATATTATGTGAAATTAGAGTTTTTAGAGAAGATGTTTTTAATTTTGATAATGTATTGTTTTATGTTATATTGATGTATTATGGATGATTATATAGTTGCATGATGGAAATGAGATTAATATGTTGAAGTTTGAATAAGGAAGTAATGGTAAAAATAGTATTTTGATAAAATGTTATGTAGAATTTATGTAAATGGTGTATGAAAAATTAAAGTGTATTAAAATAAATTCCTCATGCTATGTTGGAACTTGTAATGTGGTGATTTTAAGGTTAAAAATGTAATAAGGATAAGTTTTGGTGAAGTTTATGTTGATGGTTGTATTATATAGAATTTGAATTTTTGAAAGAGGTTTCCATAATTGTGAAAGTGAATTGTTTTATTGTTATATTAATGTATAAGTAATGTTTTAAGATTAAATGTTGAAAATGAGATTGGTAGAATGAAGTTTAAATAAAGTAGTGAATGGTGGAATTAATGAGGTTTTGATGAAAATTGAATAAATACTAGTATTTTAATAATTAATGAGCATATAAGTGATTTTAAATGAGTAATTTTGTTTATTATTGAAATATGCATGTGCAGGTTATAGTGATAAAAGAAGTGGAATTGAGAGTTAGACTTGGAAAAAAGAAAAGATATTAGTATATACATATTTATTTACTTGAAATTCTATTAAATGTGAATTTACAATATGTATGTAGAGTATTTGCAATGTGGAAAAATCACATAGACTATGCAATGTGGCATAGTTATGTGATAGTGATACATTGGACATTTGCTCAATGTAAAACTTAGGTTTATATATGAAAATATGGGGTTTGAAAGATGAATGATTATAATATAAACATCTCAATAATT
Organism: Garcia nutans; assembly: GCA_947685225.1. Lineage (NCBI taxonomy): Eukaryota > Viridiplantae > Streptophyta > Magnoliopsida > Malpighiales > Euphorbiaceae > Garcia > Garcia nutans. The sequence continues at coordinate 15,584,535 of CANTUV010000018.1, read as the reverse complement.
ATGTACATAAGGTAGTATTTATGAGATATGCTAAAAATGATTAAAAAATATGAGAATTATAAAATTGGAAAGAAATTGGAATTGGGTAAAAAGAATGAAATATGCTAAAAACAGTTGGAAAGATGAGAAAGGAAATGTGATAAATTGAGAGACATGTGATAGTGATTATTGTTTGACATTATCACAAGAGCTGTGAAAAAGGTGATAAATATACTAGAAATGTAACTTACTAATCACATTGTGGTTATGGTTAAAAAGATGACATATATTGCAAATATTAGAAATATGAAAATTAATGATATTTAAATGGTAATGCAAAATAAATATATGTATGCGTGGCATTGTTGTAAGTAACAATGTTTGATTTGTATTGTTTATGGCTTGATAATCCACCTAAGAATGGCTAAATATGATGTTGGTGCAAATGTGAAAAGTGTAAGTTGTGCACTAAAATGTGTGAGTTATATTTGCATTATATATGATAATGATATTGATTATGTATTGAAAAATGGAAAAAGAGTGTAAAATATGGAAAAATAAGAGAAAAGTGAAATACGAGAAATATGATTGCATGCATACTTTATAAATAGTTTAGTCCGAAATATTATTTTTGGAAATTTATTATGCCTTCGAGATTGTATAGGTGGGAGAGCTGCTGATCTGAAAGGTCTAGAATATGGATGATCTTTTTTTTTGAATTTTTAAATGCCAGAAGACCAACCCTACCAGAAGTGACATGTAAAATTTTTCTATATTAATATATTTTAGATTAATGTATATTTATTGTATACATTATATTAAGCATGTGAATTTTATATGTAATGCTTGGATTTAAAAATCCTAATACGTAAATAAATGAAGCAGTGATTTGAAAAGTCATTGGAGATTTGATGGTATGTGAATAAATATGGATTTTTTGAAGTGCAAAATTTTCATACAGATTGTGTTCGTTATTTTGGAATTTATCGAAATTATAGATAAACTCTGACAAAATTTTTCTAGAGATTTTCTTTATAAGTTTGTATTTTTAACAATTTACTACTTGAGTATTTCTTTATTTGTTATCCCAATATAGCAACCAAGAGAAGGGAGACGAATTGGTTATTTTAAAGAAGTGGTGACAAATTAAAAATTAAATGTAAAATTAAAGCAAGAGAATGAGTAGAGAAAAATGAAAAAAAGAGAGTTTATAGTGGTTTGGATTACCTCAATCCTACATCTACTTTCTTAAAATTTTGTTAAGGTTCCACTAATCTTGCGTTTTTACAATTTCAACTCTAACTTGGTGTTTTTACAAGCTTACACCAAATTTTTACAAAGTTTGAGTATCTTTCTCACAACCCCAATAAGAGTTTTTTCAAGCTCACTCTAAAACTTAAGTGTTTCCAAGCTAACACTCAAACTTACTACGGTGTTTCAATGCTCACACCCAACACTCAAAGAATACAAGTATAATTTTTTATGCAAAGAAATAAAAGATGTTAAACTTGGCTATTACAATCGTAATCTTACACAAAAATATGGTTTCTTACAGTATTTATAGCCTTCAAGTCTTCAACTAGCATTTGTAGTGGGAGCCAACATATTTGATTCTTGTCTCCCACTATTCTTTCTTTTTCGAGTAGTCTCATGGTCAAACTGCCTTTAGTCCGGTCTGCTTGAGCTCGGTATGGTCGGGCTATATTTGATATGGTCAGCTCGAGCTTAGCACAATTGGATTGGGCTCGGTCTGATCGTGCTCTTCATATTTTCTGACAAAAGTTCTTCAACGGCTGATACACGTGGAATTCACTAATTGAGTAGATAAATAAAAGTTATAACTTTTTAAACCTTGTACTAGTGGTATGCTCGAGACCAGTTCAATCCGGTCAATCTTCTTTTAGTATGCTGAGATTTTGAGAGTGTTGGCAACCGTGAGCTCTACTAGAATTTGTTGAATTTTTTTTCTATAGCTCAGTCTAGTAGGAATGCATTAGGTTCGGTCAGTCTGAGCTTAGTATGCTAAAACTTTCAGAATACCAGGGACCGTGAGCTCTACTGAATATTTTGAGAATTAACCATTGAGCTCGGTATGCTCAGACATCACACTAGTCTGATCAAAACATGTAGTCTGTTGAGTCAAGTCTGATATGCTCGTCCTTGATTCTATCAGCTTAACGCTCGGTGTGTTAGGTTCGTTGCTTAGCTCATGTTTTGTTTGGTCAGCTTGCATTTTTATCTGATCAGCTCATCTTCCATGCATTATCCAGTTCGGTCAGCTCGGTTTTGGAACATTCATGTTCGTTACTTCGTGGCTTACCAGTTCGGTGGACTTTCATTGGGTTCGATTAGGAATAATAGATATGTCCGATACCATCATTCATTAGCTCGATATGGCGAACTGCTCTGAGTCTGGTCAGTCGTGCTAGAAGTTCGGTCGGGCTCTGGAGAAATCTTCAACAATTTAAGTCTTGCACAATGTAACTTAATACAAATATTAGACTTATTCAATTTAATTGTCTAATATCAAAATAGAGGCCAATAATTTGGCTAACATTATTTAATTAATAATTTATTTATATTAACTGAAATGAAAAATTTTATTAAAGAAGTTATTGTGATATTTGTATATTCTATATATATATATTATTTATACATAATATATATACTTGTGAACACTCGAATTTTGAGGCTCGGAAAGTCGATTTTCTCAAACCGCAGACGACTGAGCCGGACCAAAGGTCCATGGTAAAAGTCCATCGAAAATATATCAATATGGTACTTGAAATGTCCGGGAGGACGTGAGGATCACGGATATGGTCCCGGAATAATTTTTGGAGGTCTCTAGCTCCTGAAAAATCAGTTTGAGCGAAAACCTGACAAAACCGGCGACCCAGCCACCGTAACCCCAGCGGCTCAGCCGCCAAAGTCGGCGGCTTTGCCTATAAATTGCCTTCAGGGGTTCAGAAAAAGAGGTTGGCTTGTGGATACTCCAGGCCTCATGCTGACGAATTTAATCCGTAATCAAGAATCATAATCCAAGGTCTAAGAAAACGAGATCTGAAACTTCGAAGTGGAAAAATCCTAAGCAAGGTAATATTCTAATCAATTCTTTGTCAATTTAAACATTTCATAAGCATTCCATCTTCTTCTCAATTTCTTCTTGGTCAAAGACCTAATCCTTTTAGGTCTAAGGCCTAATGGACTAATTAATTAATTTGTTGGCACGAAGCCCAAATTACATCTTTCCGGTACAAAGTACCTAAATTTCACAATTAAAATCAACTTTTTGGCACGGAGCCTAAATCGCACCTTTTTCGGTACCAAGTACCTAAATTTCACATTTAGCACTAAGTGTTAAAACTCACCATTTTGGCATGAAGCCCGACAATGCAGGCCAAAGGCCCAAAATTTACATCCTTTTGGTACAAAGTACCTAAAATTGCACCATTTAGCACTAAGTGCTAAATTTCACAAATTTGGCAAAAAGCCCGATCAATACTTGGCATGAAGCCCGACACCAGCACGAAGCACTAAGTGCTCAAAATCTCACATTTGGCATGAAGCCTAAATTACACTCCTTTGGTACAAAGTACCTAAATTTCACCATTTAGCACTAAGTGCTAAATCTCTCAATCCTTGGCATAAGGCCCGACAAATGCACGAAGCATACACACACACATGCATGAAGCATAAATTTCATCGCCTTTAAATAGGCTTTTCCGAACTACATGGGCTTTGATCTCCCATTCAAACGGGAGTATGTAGGCATATTTGGGATTCACCCCAAATAGCAAGTCCACAATTTACTAACAATCTGTCTCTTCTTTTCTTCATTCCTTTTAGATTTGTTCTTTTTGCAAGTTAGTCAAATGCATGACATAGTCCCCGAATCCTCCTTGGGTTCGCAGACTAGAAGCCTTTACATTGGATGCATTATTGGAGTCAAACAAGGGTTTTCTTAGTTTTTCCCTTCGAACAAAATAAACTGAGTGGCGACTCCTGACAACGAGTGAACTTTCGCCCGGATCCTTTTCGGGCGGAAAACCGAGGTTCACAATACTGTATATAAATAATATATAAGGGTGTTACACCTACAATTAAGAATAATTTGGACAAAAGGTCAAAGTTCAAATATGAACTTCTAGAATTATTCTTATCTCGAGTTATACCTTTAATTTTTTTAACTAAATGATTTTTTTTTTTGTAAAAAATAGGTCATTTTGGCTCTCGTCATGACATAATCTTTAAGGATAATGATGTGACATTTGAGCAGGGCTCATTGTAAAAAATCAAATATAATTCTAAAATATTTTTCAAATCTCAAATTTAATAGTAAAATTTTTTAATGAATAATTCTGAAAATATATAGATATCATATTATTATTAATATTTTTATAGCAATACAAATTTTTAAATCACCAATAATAATATCTAATAATAAAAGATAAGAAAATTTAAAAAAGAAAATAATTAAAATGTATCAAAATTTATTTATCTAATTATAATGTTTTTTTTTCATTCACTTAATTTATTTACATAAAATTATTACTAAATTTAAAAAAATTATTAATATATAAAAATGAATAATTTTTAAAAAATCTTAAAAATTTTCATATTATTTATCCAATTAATTAACTTATTTTTATTTTAATTTTTAAATATTTAATCTTTAGATGAAAAATTAAATAGATTAGTATCAACTCTAATATATATATAAATAAAATCATAAAATTACATTAAAAAATGGTGAGATAAAAGTTGGAGTGTACTTTTATATTTTTTTATACTTACCAATTTATTTAATTTTTATAAATTTTTGAAATTTTATGAAAAATTAAGAATCTAAAAATTAATTTAAAATGGACTCAAGTTAATTAATAGGGTAAATAGTATGAAAATTTAAGCATTTTTAAAAAATTATTTATTTTTCATATATTAATAATTTTATTTGAATAAATTATGTAAAAAATAATATTATAATTAGATAAATAATTTTGATATAATTTAATTTTTTTCTTTTTAAATTTTCATCTTTTTTATTATTAAATATTATGATTGATAATTTAAATATTTATACTAATATAAAATATTGATAATAACATTACATATATATATATTCAAAATAATTCACTAAGAAAACTTTAAAATTCAATTCAAGACTTAAAAATAGTTTAGGAGCATTTTTGAACTTTTTATCTAAGTTCTTTAACAATAGGTCCCATACAAATGTCACATCAACATCTTCTAATGGCACAGTTATGGCGATAGCTAAAATATCCTATTTTTGACAACAACAAAAAAAAGTGGTACAATTAGTTTTTTTTAAAAAAAATAAAGTTTAGCTTAAAATATGAGTAATAATGTTGTTACGACCCAAATTCAAGGGTGTATGACCAATATTAAGGGATGAGAAGATCGAGACTCCAAAACTCTTAGTCAGCCCAGGCTGTCATAATAACAAAAATATCTAAAACATCATATTAATCATTTAATGCAATATCAAATCATAGAATCTCAATATTATAAAATTTGCAGAGTTTCTAAAATACAAATATAGTATAATACATAATAAATTATATAATCAAATAATTTTCTAAAATAGATTCCACTACTGAGGAAGAAAGATAGGTTTACTGAATACTGAATAAACTACTCTCAGAAGCTTACCCTAGAAACCAGAAAACATTGTGAGATAAGGATGAACGTCTTAACTCAGTGAGTAGTACCAGCCAATATACAAACTTAGTATCTTATCCTAATTCTATCTAAAGAATGCTCATCCATTATGTCAAACACACAACAAAATAAATAATTATCTAAGGATGTAAATTAGTCTACATGAACCACTCCAACCCTCAAATTAGAGAGTCATGCTCTCTTCTTCTGACATAGTCTCTTAGAATCCGACACTTATGGTTTACCATTATGGTCTTAGCTAAGCAGTACTACTCGATTGACAAATAGTAGAACATGAGAAAGTCTCGTTATCACATCAGTCCTAAACCCATCATCATATGATATCACCATATCATATCATATTCAAAATCTAAATCACATCTTATGTGGTTCAATGTCATTCCAATTCTATCCTCCATCCAGAAATTATATTCATCATATAAATAAGTAAACACAAGCAAATGCCAAAATTTTAAAATCCTAAAAAATGCATAAATAATATATATATATATATATACACACACATCCACATATGCAATATATAAAAATTCATGAAATAAAAAAAAAAATATATATATATATTAGAAAGTATTACTCATATTTTAAGCGAAAAAACTCGACTCAGTCAATGACTTGGCCCAAGAGCGATAGGATCTGATATATACTAGACAATCTAAGAAATAAAATACTATAAAAATATTATGATCATAATTACAAACTTTAGAAAAATGAGACATTCTATGAATAAAAATGCAATAAATTTTATTTTAAATTGGTCCCCAAAAATACATGCAACTAACATAATACCACTCAATTAATGTACTGAATTGAAATTGGACTTCTAAAATTTAATTATTATCCTAAAAAATTTTATAATTATCATGCTAGATAAAATTAAATATTTAATGCAAAACAGGTCTCGTGGGAAGTACTCATTGATCCCATATCAGGGTTTTGCCAAAAAAAGTTTTATCAAAAGGATTTGATAGGAATAAACATCGGTTGGTTTTAAGAGTTAGACAAACCGATTACTATTGATCAATTGAAATTTTTTATTTTTAAAAATCGACCATTGTTGGTCGGTTCAGTCGGGATTAATCAATTTTACTAGTAAATGTATAAATTGAAACCGACTAATCTAGTTGATTTAAATTGATATAGTCAGTTGGGTTGGTTTGGTTGACTTTCGAGTCAATCAGTTTTGGGCTATTTGCCCATTCCTAGGATTTGGTCACAAAATGGGTACCAACACATTTATCTCAGAGAGAGGAGTTCAAAAATATATATCACTCTCCAAAAATTTACCAGAAATAGCATCAGAAGTTAATCAGGCTAAAATTTCAAGTCAACCCAAAAATTACACATGAGGTACCAAATAAAAGTTTAGAAAGAGATGAATCCAATGATATTTGTCTCATCAAGAAAAGAGATCGATATTGGCTGAAAAATGGCTTAAAAGTTAACAGAGGGTGTCACCTTTGAATGAAATGTGCGGTTTCCTCTAGCATTAGTTAGCAATGAGGCACCGCTCCCTGAATTCATATGTGAAAGATCCAATATCATTAAACACATATATTGTATTAGATTCTTAATAATTTATCAACTTTGTAAAATATTTATATATAGTCTATTTGAAATTCTCCACACAAATCTTAAACCCTTATGTCAAATAACAAAACATGTTATACTGAAATATATGATTGCCATTTATATAAATTACAAGTTAAAAGACAATTGAAAATTGCTATTAATTGACAATAATTTTTTCTATACTATAAACAAAATCTAATTGGCATTTCCATAACAAAATCTTAAGATGTTATATATTAATTATAAATTAGTTATATTAGAAATTTTTTAAAACTAATTGATATAAGAAAAGTAAATAACATAAATTGATATATACCAAAGGCAAATAAAAAATAATTAACATTAATTGAATTCTCTTCTAACATGATTTTAGCTACCAAAATTTAACCAACTAGAAAAGTAACTAAAACAATCGTTGTTCTTCCACCCACCATACACTGCTTGGCTAATTGCATTCCTAATAACACCAAGTCTGATTGATTTTTTTGTGAAGTTCCTATAGAGGATAATGAATTTAAATAAATATAAAATTTTCTACTCCAATTATCATTCTTTTTTATTGATTTTGATTCATGTATCTACACAATTTATTTATATTTATATTTTAAAAAATATTTTCTTTGTTATAAATATAAAAAAAATAGGCAGAGAAAGAGAAATACAAAAAATTTCTTTTATTATGAATAATCTCTCATGCACCACTCATGATAAATATATATAGTGATGTAAGTAGAGTTTAGATAAGAATAGAAGATTACAACTATCATGAAGTTAATCATAATTTGCATAGGATAAAGATAATCATAATCTAAATATGATAAGGTTAATTCAATTAAGTAGTCATCAACATATTTTCTAACACATTCTCTTAGGTGACTACCTCTATGAATATTCTTCGTTAAAGCCTTACTGAGAAAAACTTAATGAGATAAAAAAATTAGCGAAGGAAAAAGTGTACAATATTCATATACAACTTTTCCTAAAAAATTCATCTAACTAAGATATTTCACATCACATTATACCACATTTCTTTTCATTTATAACACATTACTCAATTACCTTGAGTATTTCAACATAATTGATAATGTGCAAATCATAGCATATTAACCATGTATCAACAATGTAGTAACTTAACACATTTCCAACCATATGTGTTAAGTACTAATGTCATGTAAATGTAAGCAATATATTCAAAGTTTATACTTACCTCTAAAAGCAATAAACACCACTTCAACCTCCTCTTCTAAGATATCCCTCTACACTTGGTTTAGGGTACTCAAGTCTCTTCAAATCCTATACCAAAAGTGATTATAACAAATCACTAAGTGACACACAAAGGAAAATAAGGAAAAGAACTATCTAGGGCAAACTCTACACATGACACGCTCAACAAAACGGGCGTATCCATGACCGTACCCTAAACTCACAACACAAAATCTTTGACACGTGTAGTAATATGCCCATGTTATGAAACGCACGTGTCAATACTACCCAACACAGTAGCTATGAAACGCTCAGTGATATGGGCGTGTCACTGCTCGTGTCAATACTACCCAACACAGAAGCTGTGACATACTCAATGACATGAGCGTGTCACTGATCGTGTCACCAATACTGAAAATAAAACCATAGACACGCCCAAAGGCATGACCGTGTCACCGGGCGTGTAAGGCCAACAAACCTGATATCGACACAAAAATACCACAACCAACAAACATCTCTCATCACCCTTTTCAACTCCACAAAACTCACAAAAAACCATCATTATTCCATATAATACTCGTATAAACATCAACATAACTTAATTAAATACAAAAAAAATACCCAATCACAACTAAGACTTCATAACTCAAAAACTCACACAACTGAAAAACTCACACAGTTCAAAACTCTTATTCTCTTCACCAAACTTAAAATTTTCTTCAATCCAACCCCAAACTCATAGTTATCTAGACAAAAATACTTCAAACATACCAAATCAACCATATACATATACCACACTAAACATTCAATTCACACATATAATCATTTATGGAAATTCAAGAAAAAAAGTTGGGAACTTACCAAATATGAAGAAAATCCTCTAAACTCCATCTTGATCACTTGAAATCCTTCAATTGCTTAAGTTAGCAAGAAGCAAAATCTCTTTCCCTTTGATGGTGATGGTGGCCGGCTCAAAGAAAGAAGAAGGAGAAGATGAAGAGGAAAGTCAACTCCTCTTTTACCAACTAACCCCTATAACCACACAAATCCCTCTTTTAATCTCTACCAAGCAATTATATTATAATAATATAATTACTCTCAAATATCCTCTTCCACTATCCACAATTAATTACTAATTTAATAATTAAAATATCATTTGACCATAATGAGATGTTGACTTGTATATGTTGTATATATCTACATATATACAACATATACTCACTTCCCTTTCTCTCTTTTCTTTCACTTAATTATAAATATACTTTAAATCATTTAATTCATTTTCAACAATTAATATTTCCAAAATTTTAGGATATTACAATATTATTTTAGGAATTTTTAAAATTTTCATAATATATTTAGAAAAATTTTTGTATTTAGAAATTTATTTAGGGTGTTAGATTTTCTTAGGGTATTTTTATGATTTTTTTTAAAAAATTAGGTAAAATAAATTTATTTTTATAAATTTTAGAATAAAAATTATAAAAAATTAATTTTTAAATTTTTTTAATTAAATAGAATATGTTTTAGGGAATTTTAAAATTTTTTGTTATATTTTTTAAATTTTTTTAGTAAATAAAAAATATTTTAGCGTGTTAGATTTTTTTAGCGTATTTTTTTATTTTTTTAAAAAAATTTAGTTAAATTTGATTTCAAAATTTTAATTGTGAAAATAAACTAAAAAAATTATTTAATTAATCAAAATAATTATTAGGGAACTTTAAAATTTTCATAACATTTTAAGAAATTTTTAGTATTTAAAAAATTTTAGGGTGTTAGATTTTTTTAGGTATTTTTATGTTTTTAGTTAAAATTATAATTTATGATTTTTTAAAATTTTAGATTTAGTTTAAAAAATTACACTTTAGGGTATATTTTATGATTTTATAGATTTTTAGCTAATTAGTTTTAAGAATTAAAATTTATATTTATTTTATTAATTTATATGAAATAAGTATTTAATTTTTTTTGCTATTTTATAAATTTTTAGTTAATTAATATTAAGAATTAATATTTTATAGTTATTTTATTATTTTATAGGAAATTAGTGTTATTTTATGGTCTGTTCAACAATAAATCTAGGAGCATATACATGTCCAGATGTAGAAGCAGATTCAGACTCGGATGCAGTAGTATAGAACAAAGTGCAGAGGTCGTCCAACAGTAGCTTAATGAATTTATAGCCAATTTTATACGAGGGACCTTTGATCTATTATGGTATTTTCTCCCAGGTGATTTTCCTTCACCTTCACTTCTACCGACTCCCACTTCTACTTGATTTTAGTTTTTTATATGTACTTTATATTTTAATTTTATAATTTTTATATATTTTTTGTTATTTTTATGTACATTTATTTTATATTTGTTCATTATTAGATTTAATTTTTATTTAAATATAAATTTTATTTCATATTTTTTTCTTTTTTTAATATTTAATTCATTCATATATTATATATACATTATAAAAATTAAAAAAAATAATAATAATAAAATATTTTAAAATTCAAAAAAAAAATTTTACAATAATTTTTTTTACCAAAAGATTTAAATAGTCTGTCGGCCTATGTATTGTCGACATAAAATTTTATCGATAATAAGCGAGACTTAATTTTGTTGAAATTACCAACTAAGTCATTTTTCTATCGGTAATGCCAACATAATTTTTTATCAACATTAGTAATGAAATTTTTTTGTTGGCATTACCAATAAAAATTTTCTCTCAATAATTTACCGACATACGTTTATTCTTGACGATATTTTTATTACCACTAAAAAATAGAAATTTTATATCGATAATCCATCGGTAAATCTAATCACCAACAAAAAAATAAGGATTATTAACAGATTTTTTCATCGGTAATTCGGTACATTCTTGTAGTGACACTATTTACATAATGAAATTAATATTTTTTTTAACTTTATTTTTTATGTTTATAATATGTAAAATTTGTTTAAAAAATAAATTTAATAATTTTGATTAATATATTTTTGCATATTTTTTATATATTTTTTGTGAGTGTTATTTATTATTTTTAATCAAAATTAAAATTACTTCTTTATAAAATTAATACATTTTATATGTTAAAATTTAAATTTAAAATATTAATTTTTATTATTTTATTAGAATATTTTTATTTAATAGTAAATTTTTTAAAAAAATGATGAAAATTGAAGAAAAAATATTGATTGGTGGGAGATGAGGTATTTTTGAAAAACAAAATATGAAAAACCTTATTTTAGTGAAGAATAAGATACTTTTGAAAATTTGCTCAAATTTTTTCTAAAAATTACATTTAAAATATTAATTTTTATTATTTTATTAGAATTTTTTATTTAATAAGAAAATTTAAAAAATAAAAATTGAAGAAAAATATTAATTATAGTGAAAGATGGGATATTTAATTAAAAAAATTTAGTGAAAAATGGGGTATTTTTTAAAATTCTACTTTAATTTTTTCTAAAAGTTATATTTTTAAAATTTTACTCAATTTTTTTCTAAAAAATGTAATTTTTTTTTGTAGTATTTTGAATTTTTTTTTTTGGTTTTTTTGGATATTTTTATAAATGTTTCATGATAATATGATAAAAAAAACTAACAAATGGCAATTTTGGTGGCAGAGACAGCGCTACCTTATGCATGGGTAGGCCCTGATCCCTCTCATTTTTATTATATATATATATATTATTATAAAATATACATTATGTATATAAATATATTTATAATACATATAAGAAATATAAATATATTATATATAAATATTTTTATTATATATATTATAACATTTAGAAATGGGCCCTTTCCATGAAGTAAATTATTTTTATATAATTTTGGTTCAAATTTAAAATATTAATTCAAATATATTTTTATAGTCCAAAACTAAATATATATTAACTTAAAATTAAATTTTATTTTATAAAAAAAATTTATAGAATAAATTTACTATTTTTTACTCTACTATTTACCCTCACAAATTAAAAATTAAGCAATTTCACCATCTATGTCTAGGATTTAAAACTATAATTCCACAATATATGTTAGCCTTTTGAGTTTTTTTTTATAAATTTTTTTTTATTTTTTTTTTACTTTTTTTATATCTTGATTTTATATATACATAAAATTAATAATGATTAAGTAATATAAAATTAATTTATAATATAATGTATAGTATTTATATATATATATTTGTGTGTGTATATATATTTATTTTTTTAAATTAATTTTTTTAAATTAATTATTTTAAAAATTAAAATTATCTTTTAATTTATTATTTTGATAATGTTATTGAGTATTATAATTATTGTTTAATTTAAAATTTAATTTATTAGTTTTAATTTATAATTTTGATGATTAGATTAATTATTTTGAAATTTTATTATGAATTGAAATTTAAGTTTTGATCATTAGATTAATTATTTTAGAATTTAATTATGATATGAATTTAGAATTTGAAATTTTATTATTAAGTTAATTATTTTACAATTTGATTATGAATTGGGTGTAGAATTTTGTGATTGAGTTAATTATTTTATAAAAAATATTTTATTATATAAATTTATTAAAAATAATTATTTTTAAACTTTTATTTAAATATTTCAAAATATATATAAATATTATTTAAAAATTATTATATAATTTCTGAAATTAAAGTTTATATATTAAAATAAAAATAATAAAAAAATTAATATTTTATTATTTAATATAAAAATAAAATAAAATTCAAATATTAATATCAAATATTTACATTAATTTTTTAATATAAAAATAAAAATAAAAATAAATTTATATATAGTTTTTTACTTGAAAATTTTGTTTTCTTTCGATTGTGTCCTAATTTCATCACTGACTAAATATGTTAGAAAATAGTTTTTTCGTTTTCATGTGATAGTCACAAATTAGAAATTGAAATTGACGGGGCGGGTTTTGAATTTGATGCCTCCTCCATCCTTTTTTCTTTTCTTAGTTAAGCCTTAAAATATTAAAAAGAAAACGACAGATCAGTGCTCAAAGCCACACGTCATGGGCTTTTAATCATTTCTATCCTCGTGCCTTTGGAAGATTCACATTAATTTATCCTAATGGAATTTTATTAGATATTGAAAATAATATTGTTTTTTATCAATGCCGAATTGATGACAAAAAATGGAAAATCCTTGTATAGATGCAGTCTACGTATAACTTGGTATGAAATCCCACCGCATGTGAGACTACTCTCACATTATATGAAATCTATTTTTATGGTGAAATCTACTTTATATCAAGATGATATTATTGTTTGACCTATACGAACCAATAGTCTAAACAAGCATTTTTCATATTTAATAGCTTCAAATTTTTTATATAAAGTGTAACTCTAATAAATATACCAACTAATTTAGACAGTGGTGGAGCAAAATTCTACGGAGGAGTCAAAATTAAAAAAAATATTTAACATATAAATTCATTATAAATAAATTCATAATAAAATTAAATAAAATATAAAAAATATTATTGAATATATCAAATATATTAAAAAAAATACTATGATATCCTCCTAAAATAAAAAAAAAACACATTTAAGTGGTGAAATTATACAATTTACAAGATATATTCTTATTTTTTTTTATTATGAACACATATAATATTATCAATTCTATTATTATTAATATCAATTTTATAATAAAAATTAAAAATAATAAATAGGTAGAGTATATTTATCAATTTAAAATATATGCATATATATATATATTAAATTGAAAGAATATAAATTTATATATATCAATGTTATCAAAATTACAAGTAAATATTTTTTATTAAACTTAAAGTTGTGACTTGTAAGGGCTAGAAAATTTTAAATACACTTTCTCTATTATTATCTTATAATTTTTAATTTCTTTTGGTTAATTTATCGTGCAATTTAATATTCTAATACCTTAATCTTAAATCTTTCTCACAATTGTTAGATAAATTTTTTTATAGAAAATAAATTAAAATTATATCTCAATTAAAAGTTTGAATAAAAAATAATAATTAAAATAGTAATAATTATTTTAAAAAAATTAAGGTTAGAATGGGAGGTTATATTTGAAAAAGAAATAATAATAATAATTAACTATTATTATTAGAAAAAAAATCTAAATATAAAAAGTCTATAGTGAAATGATCTAAAAGAAATAAAGAGAGACTAATTTATTAAAATGACTAAAATTATATATCTACATACATATATTTATATATTTATACATACATATATATACATATACATACATATATATATATATATATTTTTTTTCTTATCTTCTTTCCTGTATTATTTCCTTTTCTTTTTCTTTTTCTTTATTTTTTTTTACTTTTTATTTTTATGGGAGACATGATCCCATAACAGTCATCTTTATTGCTATGGCAATAATCTGAGTTAGATGTCTCATTGGAAGATTATATCACGGATGATGATGATGGAGAGTCAGAAGAAGAATGAGACTTCTTTCTTCTCGAATGGGCTATAGATGATATTTTTTATTGGGCTTTATTTGAAGATCCAACAGGGCTAGTCCTTTGGGATTTTATGGGCTCAGAGGTTAAGGGAAGAGATTCAATCATCTGCTGCATTAAGGTTTTATAGTCTTCAGGAGTTTTAGCAGCTGCCAGAAGGTAATATTTTGGGCTCTTTGGGCTGCAAAGGAAACATATAATTTTGGATCAAAACCACCATGATTTTTTTTAGAAGCCACTGCTTTACAGTGTGCTCAAATATAGAGTTGCAAAAGGTACTCCACCATTTGATTTTAGTTTTCCTTAATATCACAGGGATATTGAAACCAGGTTGTATTCCAGTATCGAAATACCACTATTATACCCAAGGAATATTAAAGGCCATTGAAAAGATAAGAAGATGGAGAAATTTCTTTTCAAATGGGCTTAGATTGAAGTGGGCTTTAAATATTAGAAAGCCAATAGTACGTCTTGTGATAGTATACGGTCTTCACTACCATAGTAGTACCACCAGTCTACAAACCACATGGGTAGTTTGCCAAACTTTATATTGGAATCGAAATATATCAGTCAGGAATGGGTTTGGCCAGGGTTTTAAAAAAATAAGGCTTTGGTCCAAGCTTCAATATAATCTCAATAATTATAGGATGGGTAATAAGAGGCTTTAGGAATGGCTTTAAACTGCACAGGGATATGCAGAGGTTTTTCCCATTCAGAAGGATGGAGAATTCTTTTAATTTTAAAAGAGGAATAGGCTATAACATTCTTTTCATTCTGATTAAAATTATGCTTTAAAAATATTGATTCAGAGTCAACAAGAATATTTAAAAAATACTCTTGAGGTTTAGATAAATCATTAGCTTTAAAAAACTAACCTTTAGGTAATACAGATTCAATTATCTTCCATGGGTTCTGCTGAGCAGATCCATATTCAATAATTGATTCTGTAGAAAAATAAGTTTTAGTAAACCATTCTTATTTAGAACGTTTTACTGAAAAATTTGAAGAAACAATTTGAGTTGATGGGCTTGAAATAATCAACTCGTTTTTAGAAATATTTTGAGATAGGATTTTTTGAGATGAAGATTCTCCTATCTCTATTTGTTGCTTTAAATATGGGATTAGAGCAGTCTCACCTGAAATCCATGGAGGAGGTTCATGTCCCATCTTTAGAAGAGCTTTAACTACCTCGGAGATTGGGCCAACTAGGAGACCCATTTTTTCATCTGGGCTTTTTGTTCTTCCTCTATTACTATATTAGCCCAAGGCTTAGGAGATTTAATGGTGACTTTAGTAATCTCATTTGAGTGATCAGATAAGGCTTTAGGAGAGTCTTTAGGAGATTCTGGCTTTAAAGTTTCTTTATCTTTGTTTTTCTTATTTTTCTTCCTCATGTTGTCTGAAAAGAAATTCACGGGTTAGAAAATCTGGTAGACTATTGTTTACTCCTTTTATAAATTCAATATTAAAATTAAAAATACTTAAAATAGCTTGCCATCTAGCAAATATTTGCTTTGAAGCAAGATTTTTTTACATCTTTTTGTAAAACCTCTTTAGCACTTTTACAATCAATATGCAATAAAAATTTTTGATTTAATAAATCATATTAAAATTTTGAAATACACAAAATAATACTCAAAATTTCTTTCTTAATAGTAGAATAGTTTAATTGGGTTAGACTCCAATATCCTGAATAAAACTGGACTATAATTTCTTTTCCCTCTTTAATTTGTTTTAAAATCTCACCAAATCTTATATCTGAGGCATCAGTTTCTACTATCTTAGAAACTAATGGGTCAGCTATATGAAGGCAAGGAATAGTTTTTACTAAGGTTTTTATTTGTTTCACTATATCAGTGTGGACATCAGTCCATGGGTCTGGGTTCTTCTTTAACCTATGATGTAACGGTTTTATAGTTCTATTTAGGTTGGGATAAAATTATATAACATAATTTAAATGACCTAAAAATCTTTGTAATTGAACTTTATTAAGAATTTGATCAGAAAACTTATCACCAAAGGCTAAGTTTCTCTCTATAGGTTCTATGATTCCCTGTTCTATATAATGTTCTAAGAACCTAATTTTAGTTTGGAACAGAGACATTTTACTTTTACTTAGTACTAATCCATTTTGTTTAATTACCATAAAAAATATCTTTAAATGTTTAAAATGTCCATCTATAGTCGTAGAGTAGATTAATACATCATCAATGTAAACTATACAGAATTTAGTATATGAATTGAAAATATCATTCATTACTCTTTGAAATTTAGAGGGTGCATTTTTTAAACTAAAAGGCATAACATTCCATTCATACTATCTAAATGGAACAGTGAATACAGTCTTATACCTATCTTTAGGGTTAATCTGGATTTGTCAAAATCCTAATTTCATATCAAATTTACTAAAAGTATTAACTTTATATAATCTTTCTAATAAATCTTTTTTGTTTAGAATAGGGTACATAATCCATTCTAAAGCTTTATTTAAAGGTTTATAATTTATTACTAATTTAGGTGCTCCTCTTTCTATTTTAGAGGCCTTGTTTACATAAAATGCAGCACAAGACCATGGACTTCTAGATTTCGGAATTAATCTTTTATTTTCCAAATCATTTATTTTCTTTTTATAAAATTCAATCATATCAGGCGTCATTTGAATGGGCTGGGCTTTAGTTGTAATAGACTTTTCATCAAAGCCTATTTCATATGTAAATCAACCATATGCTGCTTCCTATTCCAAAATACTTTTGAAATATCAGCGCATAAATCATTTTCAATTTGGAGTTTTAATTTACTAATTTTTTCTTATGTAAATTTATTATTTAATTGTTCATTTATCTTTTGTAAATGATAATTATTCTTTAAATTACAAAGTTGTTCAGACTTTGCCTTTATAACAACATTTATTTGTAATTTATTTATTGAGTGAGCTTTTAATAAATTTAAATTTCTCATTTTTAGTTTTTCTAAAAATGAAAAAATAATCTTTTGATTTTTAACTTTAAAGCTTACACTATCATCTTTAACAGAGTAAGGCACAATTAAATTCATAAATGGAGTTCCTAGGGTTACCATATGATGAATATTAGTTAAAATAAATATATTTTTTATTTCTAAGTTTTTATCTATTATTGAGGCTTCTGCTTTACCAAGGATATTTAATTTAGATTTATTTGCAGCATATAAACTTTCATTAGCTTTCTGCCAAAATCTTTTAGGAACTAAACTAGGTTTAATACAATTTAGATCAGCTCATGTGTCAAACAAGGCTATAGTTTCTAAATTATAATTATTTAAAAATTTTAATTTTATCTTTATTAAATATTTTCTTGATGTTATTTCATGTAACATAAAAATTAGATTATCAGAAATTTTTTCTTTACTTATTAAACTAATTTCATTATCATTGTTACTTTCTTCTTTATCTTCTTCTTTTTCTTCATCAGAAGAAGTAGAGTTTAATAGAGACTTTATTATTTGCGCATCATGTTCTTGTTTATTCTTTAATTCTTTTAATTCTATTTTTATTTTTTTTAATTTTTTTTGTAAGTCATTTATTGTTGGCTTATTTTTTATTGTTTTATTTTTATTTAAAATTATAGTTAAGTCATATGTTTGTTTACTAGTACTAGGCAATATTGAATATTTAGGTTTATCACTAGTATCTTCTAGTATTTTATTTAAAAATTTTTCTTGAATTTTAGGATCATTTATATGTTTTATTGCTTCTAAAATAGATTCTTATTCTTTAGTTAAAATATTTATTGATTTATAACTATTTTCAAAACTACATCGTCTATTTGTTTTATTTCTTCAGAATTTGAATAGTTCAGAATCCAAATAATCTAAATATAATTCATAAATTTTATTCAATACAGATTCTTCTAAATTTAATTCTTGTAATTTTTTTTATCAAATTTACAGAATTTAGATGTATGTCCTTTTTTACCACAATTATAACATGTTAAATCTTTATATGATTTTCGCCCCCACTCCCATGTGGAATGGTTCTTGCGACTTCGGCACTGTTTAGGCTCAGGACCTTAGAGAACACGAGCCTAATTCCAGAAAAAATAGAGTTGTCACCCGGATGGGCCGGAAAAAAAAAAAGAGGCGGATGACTCGATTATTAAGGAATCCCCAACCCCCTAATGGGTTCGAAAAGTTGGATACGTCTGGAAAGATGAGAAATGGCCCAGCACCCCCACAATGCCCAGTTCACTGGAACCGGCCTCCTTTGCAGGTCTTAATATTATAAAATTATTAAATATAACAATATTATCCATACTATATGCAACAATTAAAATAAAGCATTATTATATTAAAATCAAAGTAATGTCCAAACAAAGCAAATAAATGGATACCCATCCGAGGATGGAAACATGTCCTACATCATCCATATCTAAAACTGAATAGGACACCCACCAAAAGGTGAAAATATGTCCTTTACATTAATCTCAAAATTTGAAATAACTTAAATTACATAAGGTTCAACTAATGAGGTACCCATAAAAAAGAAACATACCTCTTACATGGTTAATTTCAAAATAAATTAATAACGATAACAAAGGAAACATTCATCCATAAATTAAATAAATCCATCACAGATCAAATAAGTCATCCATGAAAACATATAACAAATCCAATAAATAACTAAAACCAAAGTTTATATCATTACACAAATGAAATTAGGGTTTAAAGAATTAGGATCTGAAATTTAGGGTTTATAATTTTAAAAGATTGGAATTAGGGTTTAAGATTTTTTAAGTTTACTGGATGGGGATTTCTGGATTCATTGAATTTGGGCTTAAGGGTTTGTAGGTTTACTGGATGAGGGTTTGAAAAATTAAGGTTTTGATTTATCATTTTAGAAGAAATATTGATTCGGGAAATAAATTAAGATTTTAGAAAATAATTAGGGTTTTAAGACTTTAATGGAATAATTTAGGAAAAATAGTTTAGGTTTTTAAAGTTTTGGAAACAAAATAACTTATGGTTCTTGAGGTTTTAGTAAACAAACTAGATTCTGACAATTGATTTAAACCCTCAACTGCCACTGGATGGTTTTAAGTTTTTATAAAACATGCAAGTGGAGTTACGAACACCAACTGATTAACGTATTAACTAAAGCAAACAATTAAAGTTATTAAAATAAAGATCAAGTTACTGCATATTCTTATTAATCGAAGCTACTGTGAACATGAATAATTTATGATTAACGATCAAACCTCAGTCATCGGTTCCACTAAAAAATTAATTTTTGGATGAATAATGTGAAGACAGTATGGACTCTGCCTTCTTCTTTAGTTGTCTTAATATTTCTGTTTGTTGCCGTCCCAATGTTGCTAAAAATTCCCCTTGTTAAAGTATTAAAACTTCTTATTTATAGGCAAAATCAATCAAAAAACCCTAAACCTAACTCTGCTAATTTGTCTTTCAGGCGAATTTTAAGCTCCTTAGAAAACTTCGGTCAAAAAATCTAAAAAAAACAATTAAAACCATGTCAATCTGGGCAACCAGATCGACATGAGTTAAGGCCATGTCGACCTGGTTGTCTAGGTCAACATGAGTCCAATCCCATGTCGATATGGGCTGCCAGATAGATATGAGGCATGCTCATGTCAACCTGGGCCCTCCAGGTTGCTCATGTTGCTCCGGCCGGCCTAACTGGAATTATTCTTGTATTTTTTAACTTATGGACCGAAAAGTTTTAATTTGGGCTGATTCAACTTGATTTTAGGGTTTTACAATTGAATTTATGCCTTTTTAATCCGAACCAACTTATTTAAAAATTATAAACTAGGTTTAAATCTTTTATAGTCAAATCAAATTTATTTTGGCATCCTTTAATCAGGACCGTATCAAATTATGGTCAAAATTAAGGGTCTACAGTTTGCCCCTGCTTGAATAATCTGAGACTTTCAGTAGAAGAGAGTGAAAAGCAACATGACTTTGAGCAGATTTTAAATGAGGATGGGTACTTGGATTTGATTTGAGTACTTGGACCTGAGACTGGGTACTTGAGCCCGAGATTGAATTGGTTTGGGTTCTGGACCCAAAATTAAATTGGTTTGGGTTATGGATCCGAAACTAGATTTTAGGTGCTTGATACGAGATTGAATTGAGATACTCGATCTTAAACTGAATGTGGATACTTGACATGAAACCAGATTTGGATACTCGATCCTAAACTAGATTTGGATACTCGATCCTAAACTGGATTTGGATACTTGATCCAAAATTGGACTTGGATACTTCATCATAAACTGAACTTGGATACTCGATCCTAAATTGGATTTGGATACTCAATCCTAAACTGAATTTGGATACTCGATCCTAAATTAGATTTGGATACTCGATCCTAAATTGGATTTGGATGCTTGATCCTAAATTGAATTTTGAATACTGGATCCTAAACTGAATTTGGATGCTCAATCCTAAACTAGATTTGTATACTCGATCCTAAACTGAATTTGGATGCTCGATCCTAAACTAGATTTGGATGCTCGATCCCAAACTGGATTTCGGATGCTTGATCCTAAACTGGATTTGGATACTCAATCCTAAACTAGATTTGGATGCTCGATCCTCGATCCTAAACTGGATTTTGGATACTCGATCCTAAACTGAATTTGGATGCTCAATCCTAAACTGGATTTGGATACTCGATCCTAAACTGGATTTTAGTTGCTCTACCCAAAACTGAATTTGAATTTTGGGTGCTCGACCTAAGATGAGTTCAGGACTTAAAAGTGATTTGGGTTTCAAACCCGGTGGTAAGTTCTGGACTTAAAAATAATTTGGGTTCTGGACCCAGTGGTGAGTTCTGGACTCTGTTTAGATCATTTTTGTACTAGTTTTTAGTATGATTTTATGTGTGTTTTAGTTAATGTTTTGATTAATTTTTATTTTAAGTGTGTTTAAAGTGTTATTTTTAGGTTTAGGTGTAAAAACACCCTTGAAAGATCAAAAACAGTGCAGGAAAAGCATGAACCAAGCAAGACATGGCCAAGCCAAATCTAGCTTGGCCGTGTCCCTCAAAGAATGAAGATGGCAGGGCTTGACACGGCCAAGCCACTGGCCGTGTCTCATCCAAGGAGCAACACCAAAGGAACCAATAAAAGAAGAGCAAAAATGAAGAAGCAGGAAGAGACACACTCCGTGACACGGCCAAGCCACTGGCCGTGTCACATCCCATCTTGAGCCAAAGAAGAGAAGGAAAAGAAGCACACAGAAGAAGACACACTCAGTGACACGGCCAAGCTTGTGGCCGTGTCATGGAGCAAGCTTGGCCGTGTCCTATTTCATGCCAAAGAACAAGAGAGCAAGCAAAGAAGGAAAGAAAAGAGACAGTAATGAACACACCCACATGACACGGCCAAGCCAGTGGTCGTGTCACATGACAAGGCCACAAGCTTGGTCATGTCACCTCTGGAGACCAAAAGGAAAGAAGAAAAGAAAGAAGCAAGCAGTGAAGAACACGGCCAGCTAGCTTGGCCGTGTCCCATGAAAATTGAGGGATTCGGCCACTAGCTTGGCCGTGTCACCTCATGGAAAGAAAGAAAAGAACAAGAGACACGGCCAAGCTACTCTTGGCTTGGCCGTGTCACACCTAAAACAATTAATTTCTTTTGCACGAAGTGGGGAACAAAGTGGGAGACAATGTCTTGTGCTTGCCAAAAGAAATATTAAACAAATAAAAAGTGGGGAACAAAGTGAAATGGTGTGAGTTAGAAGGCATGAGTGTGTATTTTGAATGAATTAAAAGGAGAGGAAGAGGAAATTGGAGAGCGTTCTTCTTTATTTTCTTGAACAATTTCTACAAAAATGTGGGAGAGGGAGAGAGTGACACTCTCCCTTGTCCCTTCATCTTCATCTCCATTTCCATTCTCTCCACCTTCTCCATCTTCTATTGATAAGATCTTTGAGGTTCTTTGGGATAAGTTGGGTTAACAAGCTCTTGAAGGTTGAAGAAGCTTCATTAAAGGGATTGGTGACTTGAGAAAGCTCCATTCCATCTTCCAAAGGCACAATCAATTGAAGGTTTGGTGACTTGAGAAAGCTCCATCCAAAGGTTTGGTGACTTGAGAAAGCTCCATCCAAAGGTTTGGTGACTTGAGAAAGCTCCATTCCATATTGCAAAGGGGAATCAACCATTGAAGAGGGCTTGAGTTCTTCATCAAATACATCAATGTGGAGCTAGGAGGAAGACTAGCAATCCTACTCTTGGCATATTCACAAGGGGTTTTTATATTCTCTCTTTTAATTCATTCTTATTGTTGTTGTTATATTAAGAGATTGATATTGCAATGGAAAATTTGTATTTGTTTTATATTGAGTTGAATGAATGTGTTAAATTAATGATGTTGAGCTAAATACCCATGCCTAGGGTTTGTAGTATATTTGGTTGAATGTCTTGATTTGATATTTCCATTGATGTTCCTTGTTGATTGGTTGATTGTATTTCATTAAATGCTAGGTTGATAGATTAGCTACCTATTGATCTTTGAATATTGGATGACGGACCGAGAGGTGAAATCCGATATCGGAACTATATAATCGACCACCCTATGAATGAATTAGAAATATTAGTTCTAGGGTTTTGTTAATTTGGTAATGTAAAAGAATTGGTCATTGTTAATTCATGAATGTGAGAACTAATGGATTGGTAATTGACTAATTAATCTTAAGGAACAAATTAATTACAAGGTTACATTAATGGATAATTGAGAATTGAGCTTTGATTGAATGGACCTATGACCCTAGGCACCTTCCCAAGAATCAATTTGATCTTGTACAACCATCACACACACTAATCCCTACGCACGTTAATTTTAGGTTTAAATTATTCTCGCACCATCCCAACACAACAAACACCCGCATTTAAATACTTGTCAATCAAGCTATTACGAACCACACCTTCTTGGGGAAACGACCTTGGGGCGATCACCTTTGCTACAGCTACCTCGTATACTTGCGAGTGACGCTTTGTAGTAGTACTTAATTCGAGCGCAACAAGTTTTTGGCGCCGCTGTCGGGGAGGGTTGTCGTAGTAGTAATAGTTTGATATTTTTTTATTTAATTGTTTGTTTGTTTTCTTTTAAATTGTTTGTTTGTTTTGTTTAAATTTTTATTGTTTGTTTTCTTTGAGTTTTTAAGTGCCTTGTGTAAAGATGTAGTTTTCAAGGCACGGGGGAGTTTATGATAGGAACGATGATTCTGAAATGGCATGGCAATTAGCAGAATTGACGAATCAACTTAAGGTGCTAAATGCAAGAGGAAGAGCACCTATGCCACGCCAAGAGATATGTGCAGCATGTGGCAATGTAGGCCATAATGCAAACGCGTGTTCAATGGGTTTTGGACGATACCAAGAATGGCAAGAGGAAGAACATGACTACCAAGGTTTTCAGCAAATGGGTAGAAATGACACATATTCCAATCCTTATAATCCTAGCTGGGGAAGTCAACCAAATTTTTCTTGGAAAAACCAGCAACACATTCCACCTCCAAATTTTTTTCAACCTTACCAAAGAAATCCTGACTCTCCAAAATAATATTCAAATCAAGAGTACCTTAAGCCACCCACATTAGAATATAGTTTGAATGCCTTCATTCAAACTAGCGCGAAAAATCAAAATCACCTTAAGGAACCCACTTTGGAAGATAGTTTGAATGCCTTCATTCAATTAGCTCACAAAACCATGATCAATTTGAGAAATCCACAGTGGAAGATGATTTGAATGCTTACCTTCAAATTAGCACACAAAATCAGGAAGGGAGCAATGAGAGGTTTGATTCTTTGAAGGAATAATTGAAGAGGGTGAAAATGCAAGTTGGGCAACTGGCACATCAACTCCAAGCACAGCAAAAGGAGGAATTTCCTAGTCAATTGGATCAAGTCAAGGTAATCATAAATTTAATGAGTGAACAGGTGATATATAACAATTCTTGTGATTCCTTCGATGCAGGGACTAATTAAGAAGACAATGGTGAGGAGATGTTGCCCAACATGGAGAAATAAAGTCAATCAAAGGAGGAGGAGAATTTGGACTCATCAACTTCATCACGTTTGTATGAACCTCTAAATCCTTTGCAACCAATTCCATTCCCAAGTAGGCTAAAAGAAGAGGAGCAAGGTAAGCAACTTTCTAACATCTATGATATGCACTCCCAAGGAAAAAGTGAAAATAAGATTGGGATGATTATGACTTTAGAAGAAGAACATGAAATGCCCAATTTAGAACTTAAGGAGTGTAAGCTAGTTTTAGATGCTGAGGTTGTTGAGAGGGGACTTGACATTGTTAAAGTGGATGAAGAAGTCATTCAACCAAACTTGGTTGAACTTAAAGAATTCCCAAAAATTATCTCCTCTACTCTTGGTGGTGAAGAAGAGCATACAATGGATAGAACCATGCTGCACAATGAAATAGGATTTTACAACGTTCCTATAGCATGGGAGGATCACCCCAAGGCGACCTTCACATGTCCCTTTGAGACATGTTCTCTTTAAAGAATACTATTTAAGGGTTGTCGTACATCGGGTACATTTCAAAGTTACATGTTGTTCATCCTCTCAGTCATGGACTCCAATTGCATTATGGGTGGAAGGAGCCCTACACATCGCATATGGGAACGATGGAAATCAGGTTTCATCTAAACCCTCCCTGTAGTATGCATGCTCACATTGAGGACAATGCGAATCTTTAAGTGTGGGGTGCATTAGGTGTTTTGTGTTTTTACTTTTAAGTTATTTTTGTTTAAGTTTAGTTAATGTTTTTAATGTTTTTCTTTGAATAAATGAATTTTAGAAAGTTCAATTGTTATAAAATTGTTGATTGATGACCTTTGAAATTTTGAAGCATGAATTGGAGAATTGAGTAGAATTGGTGCTTATTGTCAATTTTGTTGGTTTTTCCTAGCACTGCCCTTTAACCTAGTAAGGAATTGAGCCATCAACTTATTATTCTTTTTGTGGGAGAACATATTTGATTGATGATTTGCTAGAACTTGCTTTGACATATATTTTAAGATTACATAAAATTTTTTTAATTAGGCATTAAGATGATTAAGGCAATTAGGTGAACCCACTTTGGCTTAAAAAGACCAACCCTGTAACACCCCCATACTCTATATAAGTACTATACATATACCTGGTATACATACAATACATATATAAAGTATAAGAATGTCACTTTTCGTTTTACTTTAAAACCCTTTATTCAAGTTCAAGCGATATTACATTAAATTAAAGAACATTTACGAAAATCATTATTCTTATAAAAATACAACATAATTAAAATCACATATATATGCATCACCTTCTAGTTGGTCTCGAGACACTCTTACCCTTCTCGTGGCATCACAGCTAGACTTCCAGATCAACCGCATAAATACCTGCGCGATTAAACATCCGCGCTAAGCCCGAAAGCTTAGTAGTACAACTAAATAATAAAATACACTTTACCAAAATTATCATACCTCATATGTTTAGCATTATGTTTTATTGTTCTCTTACCACGTTTTCCTTTCTCAATGCATTCTTCATAATTTCCCACTAATCTCATATACATAAACATATACATTAATTCAACCAATTACCATTCAAAGACCTATTCAACACCTTTACGAAAGCAATTCTCACAAATTCCATATTCATATATATATATATATATATTTTACACATCATACTTTATTTTTATAAAATCATATATCAAGAAAGTCCCTCAAAACATATTCACCTTCAATACATCAATGCACATATTACAAAAGCATACTTCATAACATTATTTTATCCACAATTCATCAAACATGAATCATACTTCCAATAAAGGCAGTTGTAGATCTCATTACTCATTTATTTCAACATTTAATATCACATTGACAACAAAGACAGACTCGGGCCCAAACAACACACTAATATGTTATTTCAAGTTCAGAGTTACTGCTTTGGTCCATAATCATAATCATCAAGCCCGTAGGCATCATCTATATATATCTCTATCCATGGATAGTGTAACAGACCCAGTCTCTTGGACCATCAACTCGGCAAATCTCGAGGAGATCCTCAACCCGGCAAGACTGTTACTATAATTCACATTTCACATTTATCAAGTAACAGACCCAGTCTCTTGGACCATCAACCCGACTAAATCGAGGAGATCCTCAACCCGGCAAGACTGTTACAAATCATATATCTCATAATCACAATTAGCATAGTGTAACAGACCCAGTCTCTTGGATCTCATTTCGTCTCAAATTGAAGAGATCCTCAACCCGGCAAGACTGTTACCTTTCATTTTATAGGCATGCCTCCAAACTCAGAACTCTGAAAATGAATAACATATCAGACACACAATTCATCTATTATTTCATTATCAACTTATTATTCTTTTTGTGGGAGAACATATTTGATTGATGATTTGCTAGAACTTGCTTTGACATATATTTTAAGATTACTTAAAATTTTTTTAATTAGGCATTAAGATGATTAAGGCAATTAGGTGAACCCACTTTGGCTTAAAAAGACCAACCCTGTAACACCCCCATACTCTATATAAGTACTATACATATACCTGGTATACATACAATACATATATAAAGTATAAGAATGTCACTTTTCATTTTACTTTAAAACCCTTTATTCAAGTTCAAGCGATATTACATTAAATTAAAGAACATTTACGAAAATCATTATTCTTATAAAAATACAACATAATTAAAATCACATATATATGCATCACCTTCTAGTTGGTCTCGAGACACTCTTACCCTTCTCGTGGCATCACAGCTAGACTTCCAGATCAACCGCATAAATACCTGCGCGATTAAACATCCGCGCTAAGCCCGAAAGCTTAGTAGTACAACTAAATAATAAAATACACTTTACCAAAATTATCATACCTCATATGTTTAGCATTGTGTTTTATTGTTCTCTTACCACGTTTTCCTTTCTCAATGCATTCTTCATAATTTCCCACTAATCTCATATACATAAACATATACATTAATTCAACCAATTACCATTCAAAGACCTATTCAACACCTTTACGAAAGCAATTCTCACAAATTCCATATTCATATATATATATATATATTTTACACATCATACTTTATTTTTATAAAATCATATATCAAGAAAGTCCCTCAAAACATATTCACCTTCAATACATCAATGCACATATTACAAAAGCATACTTCATAACATTATTTTATCCACAATTCATCAAACATGAATCATACTTCCAATAAAGGCAGTTGTAGATCTCATTACTCATTTATTTCAACATTTAATATCACATTGACAACAAAGACAGACTCGGGCCCAAACAACACACTAATATGTTATTTCAAGTTCAGAGTTACTGCTTTGGTCCATAATCATAATCATCAAGCCCGTAGGCATCATCTATATATATCTCTATCCATGGATAGTGTAACAGACCCAGTCTCTTGGACCATCAACTCGGCAAATCTCGAGGAGATCCTCAACCCGGCAAGACTGTTACTATAATTCACATTTCACATTTATCAAGTAACAGACCCAGTCTCTTGGACCATCAACCCGACTAAATCGAGGAGATCCTCAACCCGGCAAGACTGTTACAAATCATATATCTCATAATCACAATTAGCATAGTGTAACAGACCCAGTCTCTTGGATCTCCATTCGTCTCAAATTGAAGAGATCCTCAACCCGGCAAGACTGTTACCTTTCATTTTATAGGCATGCCTCAAAACTCAGAACTCTGAAAATGAATAACATATCAGACACACAATTCATCTATTATTTCATTATCAATTCTCATCATCATCTAGGCAAACATACCCCACTTAATTCAATTGAATCATCATAGCCAATCACAATGGCTTCACATCATATCCTTCACATTATATATATATAGCATCATTGAAATTCACAAGATTCACAATGCATAATACATAACATTGTTCATATAGTATCATAAGCATCATCATTATCACCAAATCATATTGATCAATTCATCACTCAAATATACATAATCAATGGCATTTCACATACCTTTCTCAATGATCATTATATCCTCCACATTTCCTATCTCATCATTGATATATACATAACAATTTATGTTATTCATGGATTTAGAATCTTCCATATACATTTGGTTGGATCATTATTGGTTTAAGTGTGTTTAGGTACAAAAGACATTCGAAGATCCAACAATGTATGAAAACCAAATAACAAACACAATAACAAACACCCTCAAGGGACACGACCAAGCTTGTGGCCGTGTCTCTCAATACAATCATCCAGTAACAAACACGCCCAAGGGACACGGCCAAGCTTGTGGCCGTGTCACTCAACACCAATTCAAGCAGTAGCAAACACGGGCAATGGACACGACCAAGCCAGTGGCCGTGTCTCTCAACACACAATCCAGTACCAGACACGGGCAAGGGACACGGCCGTGTCTCTCAACATAAATCAGACAGTAACAAACACAGGCAAGGGACACGGCCAAGCCAGTGGCCGTGTCTCTCCAAAACTCATCCAACACGGCCAAATTTGCCCTAACTTGGCCGTGTCTCTCATAACTTGGCCGTGTCCTACAATAATTTAAAGACCAAACACTCGAAATTCATCCAAACCAAACCCCAAATCAACATTTCATCATTTTTCTCACAATTTTCTCAACTAATCATCACTTAGATATCAATTCCACACATTTACATACTTAAATCTCTTGTTATCCTCCTTTTACCCACCAATCATACCAAACATAACCTCAATCCAAAAGAAATCAAAACAAGAAGATATATACCTATATATATATATATAATCAATAAAATTCATTCAAGAAATATGTACTTACTTGTATAGCTTGCCAAATCTTCATTTTCATCTTCAATACTCTTAAAATCCTTAAGAAATTTTGATGAAGATCACATTTCTCTCTCTCTCTCTCGTGCTCTCTCTCTCTCTCGTGCTCTCTTGTCCACGAAGAAGAAGAACAGAAGAAGAAGAAAGAAAGAAGGTTCTCCTCTCTTCCTTCGTTCTTATCTCATATATATATATAATAATAATAATAATAATAATAATAACAATAACAATAATAATAATAATAATAACAATTATACCATTAAATCTCCACCACACACAATTCCTTTTGACTTTCTTCTTCTTTTCTCTTTCCTTCAATACACACATTGAATCCAAATACAACAATAACCCCAACACTTTTAGGGTATACTTTAGGATATTACAATTCTCTCCCCCTTAAATAATTTCGTCCTCGAAATTATCCAGTATAATAACAACCCATTTAGAACAATTCACCATCTTAATTTCCATATGAAGATAATCGTATCTTACAATATAGTTTTATCAAATCTCATATCTTCTACTCTCCCCCTTAGAGATAATCATCTTCTCTGAAATTCATAATTCATCATTGTATAGGTATATATATATATATATATATATCTTTACCTCTTATTACTTTCTCAACAAAGCAATCAAGATATCTCATAACATCTCCAATACATTTTATCTTTTTACTAAAGTCAGATTATCACTTTAACTCTTTATAGATATTCTCTTAACTTTAACCTCAAAAATCATTAATCAATATCTTAGCATTGTTTATTCCATTCTTACCATCACTTTCAAAATAAACATTTACCAAACATCAATGGATAACTATATCCTTACTCTCATGAGTTTATTTCCCACCATGTACAATTAATATACCTCAATTTATTTATGTTCATTCATAAATCAGAATATTACATCATACACATTACCATTAAATCTTACACTCCCAATACAATTGCACATATTAAATCTCAATATTGCCTTGCAACTATAACGAAACCTAGATCAATCGATTTATCTATCACAATATACTAACTTTTCAACTTAATTTGATTCAAACCAACAATTAACTTATTGAAATTTATCATTGAATTTTTACCATATATACTTATATATAACCTAAATTCATTAGGTCAAACTTATATTCAAATTCTAATCTTTCCAAATTCATATATTCAATCAATAAGAATCATGCTTATACATATACATTTCCTTATTTCAATAATTATATCATCATTTCATATACTCATTCAAAATTTATCAATATTACCAACAACTATAACTTCATAAACGATCTTTTCCCCCAACCAGGTTGGTAATCCAAGTTTGGTTGCCCAACACATTGGGTCCGCATGGTTCCACAGGAGGCAGATAAGTCCGTTCATTTATCTTTTCACAATTCATTTTTAACATCATTGCCAACAATTATGGTTTCTCATCACATCAAAATAGTATACTCATATATCATCAACTATATTGAACATCTCATTATACAATCATATCATTTCCAACATTATTGATATATACATATTAATTTACATTATTCATACTCCCAGAATTTTAAGTTCATTCACATAATCACTTTACACTGTAAATGTATCCTATATAACTTTCAGTCATGATTACAATTTTTTTTTATTATTATTTCTTCACTTCACCTAATATTACTATATTTATATAATTATTGTTCTATCACACAGTTCATAGCTTAAAACATTATCACAATTCTCTTCCCTTGCTTTACTTCTCATAGTTACAATTAAATTTTTAATATCGAAATTATAAGATATAACTTCACCAATCATATCTTTTAACCATGTTTCTGAAAACATAGTTATCCATCTCAGTTCTAAATCTGAAGATAATAAAACTAATCACTAATCACACTAACTAAATCATATGACAATGATATATTAACAATCACACTTAGGGGTTGTAAATCAATATTGTTCTTCTATTATTCAATTTCCAACCTTTACAATTATAATACTAACTGGTATTATGAGTGTAAACACCACCATGATTAAACACTTGTAAGAGTTGGTGAGGGAGCGACAACATAGATTATGCATGGAAAATCACTTAATTGCATGAGTGTCTATTTTGTTTGATTCGATATTGATTGCGGATTTAGGGATAGGGAAGTCTTTATGCATCTTTATAACTCTTGAACTTAACAAAATTTATCTTGTTAGTGTATTTTGATTTTAGCCTTGCTTGGGGACAAGCAAGGAGTTAAGTGTGGGGTATTTGTTTAGATCATTTTTTACTAGTTTTTAGTATGATTTTATGTGTGTTTTAGTTAATGTTTTGATTAATTTTTGTTTTAAGTGTGTTTTAAGTGTTGTTTTTAGGTTTAGGTGCAAAAACACCCTTGGAAGATCAAAACAGTGCAGGAAAAGCATGAACCAAGCAAGACATGGCCAAGCCAAATCTAGCTTGGCCGTGTCCCTCAAAGAATGAAGATGGCAGGGCTTGATACGGCCAAAAGACACGGCCAAGCCACTGGCCGTGTCTCATCCAAGGAGCAACACCAAAGGAACCAAGAAAAGAAGAGCAAAAATGAAGAAGCAGGAAGAGATACACTCAGTGACACGGCCAAGCCACTGGCCGTGTCACATGACACGGCCAGCAATCTTGGCCGTGTCCCATCTTGAGCCAAAGAAGAGAAGGAAAAGAAGCACACAGAAGAAGACACACTCAGTGACACGGCCAAGCCAAGTGCAAGCTTGGCCGTGTCCCATTTCATGCCAAAGAACAAGAGAGCAAGCAAAGAAGGAAATAAAAGAGACAGTAATGAATACACCCACATGACACGGCCAAGCCAGTGGCCGTGTCACATGACACGGCCACAAGCTTGGCCGTGTCACCCCTGGAGACCAAAAGGAAAGAAGAAAAGAAAGAAGCAAGCAGTGAAGGACACGGCCAGCTAGCTTGGCCGTGTCCCAAGAAAATTGAGGGACACGACCACTAGCTTGGCCATGTCACCTCATGGAAAGAAAGAAAAGAATAAGAGACACGACCAAGCTACTCTTGGCTTGGCCGTGTCACACATGAAACAATTGATTTCTTTTGCACGAAATGGGGAACAAAGTGGGAGACAATGCCTTGTGCTTGCCAAAAGAAATATTAAACAAATAAAAAGTGTGGAACAAAGTGAAATGGTGTGAGTTGGAAGGCATGAGTGTGTATTTTGAATGAATTAAAAGGAGAGGAAGAGGAAATTGGAGAGGGTTCTTCTTTATTTTCTTGAACAATTTCTGCAAAAATATGGGAGAGGGAGAGAGTGACACTCTCCCTTGTCCCTTCATCTTCATCTCCATTTCCATTCTCTCCACCTTCTCCATCTTCTATTGATAAGATCTTTGAGGTTCTTTGGGATAAGTTGGGTTAACAAGCTCTTGAAGGTTGAAGAAGCTTCATTGAAGGGATTGGTGACTTGAGAAAGCTCCATTCCATCTTCCAAAGGCACAATCAATTGAAGGGTTGGTGACTTGAGAAAGCTCCATCCAAAAGTTTGGTGACTTGAGAAAGCTCCATTCCATATTTCAAAGGGGAATCAACCATTGAAGAGGGCTTGAGTTCTTCATCAAATACATCAATGTGGAGCTAGGAGGAAGACTAGCAATCCTACTCTTGGCATCTTCACAAGGGGTTTTTCTATTCTCTCTTTTAATTCATTCTTATTGTTGTTGTTGTATTAAGAGATTGATATTGCAATGGACAATTTGTATTTGTTTTATATTGAGTTGAATGAATGTGTTAAATTGATGATGTTGAGCTAAATACCCATGCCTATGGTTTGTAGTATATTTGGTTGAATGTCTTGATTTGATATTTCCATTGATGTTCCTTGTTGATTGGTTGATTGTATTGCATTAAATGCTAGGTTGATAGATTAGCTACCTATTGATCTTTAAATATTGGATGACGGACCGAGAGGTGAAATCCGATATCGGATCTATATAATCGACCACCCTATGAATGAATTAGAAATATAAGTTCTAGGGTTTTGTTAATTTGGTAATGTAAAAGAATTGGTCATTGTTAATTCATGAATGTGAGAACTAATGGATTGGTAATTGACTAATTAATCTTAAGGAACAAATTAATTACAAGGTTACATTGATGGATAATTGAGAATTGAGCTTTGATTGAATGGACCTATGACCCTAGGCACCTTCCCAAGAATCGATTTGATCTTGTACAACCATCACACACACTAATTCCTACGCACGTTAATTTTAGGTTTAAATTATTCTCGCACCATCCCAACACAACAAACACCCGCATTTAAATACTTGTCAATCAAGCTATTATGAATCACACCTTCTTGGAGAAACGACCTTGGGGCGATCACCTTTGCTACAGTTACCTCGTATATTTGCGAGTGACGCTTTGTAGTAGTACTTAATTTGAGCGCAACAAGCTCAAAAGTGATTTAGGTTCTAGACCAAAATATTTGAATGCGAGCTTGAAAACATTTTGTATATGCATAAACTCAAAAAAATAAAAATGGAGAAACTTTGCCCTCTGTGTAGGCTCAAACTAATAATTTTTCTCATGCAAGCTCTGATTGATGTTTGTATTTTTTCTTGTTCTTTGCATAAGCAAGCATCTCTTCTTTCTTTTGCAGAATGACTAGAGCTTCCTCAAGCAATGGGTCTTTCATGCCCCACTGATTCAATATCTTCTTTTGATTTTTTACTTCATAGGGTGTTTGCTATCACTTTGACAAAGAATAGATAACACAAGACAAAAATACCATGTGATATGCTCATGTATGCATGATATGCATGAGTAATACTTACAGTGGTTCCATCGACCCATGTTGCGCTCGAATTAACTCTACCACAAAGCGTCACTCGCAAGTATACGAGGTAGCTGTAGCAAAGGTGATTGCCTCAAGGTCATCTCACAAGGAAGCTAAAGTGACTATTTGATTATCAGATTATAAATAAAAAGTAATAAAGAAATTTAAATTGCTAAATAATGAAGAAGATTGATTAAAGTTTAAAACGAATAAAAGTAAACTAGAACTGATATTTTGATTCACTTGATAGAAAGGTCTAGGGTTTGCACTTCTCTGCTAC
The DNA here is from genome assembly GCA_947685225.1 of Garcia nutans. NCBI lineage: Eukaryota > Viridiplantae > Streptophyta > Magnoliopsida > Malpighiales > Euphorbiaceae > Garcia > Garcia nutans. The sequence continues at coordinate 15,549,665 of CANTUV010000018.1, read as the reverse complement.
TTATATGTATGAACGGTTATTCCACTTAACTAATTTAATTTCAAAGATTAAATCTCAAACAACTTAATTAATTGAGTCAAGGAAATAAGCTCTCGCATTCAAACATCTTACAACTAATCTTGTTATAATTGAAACAATCTTTTTAATAGGTTATAACTCTAATTCACCTAAGTCCTTAATTGAATTGTTCCAGCATTAGACTTCATCTCTCAATCCATCATCTAATACCTAAAACACACAATTGGTGGCTAATCAATTATATGTTAACAATATTTCATTCAATAAAGGCTAAAGAAATTAGTAGCTAAGAGAATAACCAATTCATACAATCATAGCAGATCCATACAAACCCTAGACTAGATCAAATTAGTTCATAATGCAATCAAACATATTCATCTCATTAATGTTCAAAGAAATCAAAATAGACATGATAATATCCATTCAATGAAATTAAAGAGAATAAGTTCGAGAACAAAACCAAGTTACAACTCCTTGAAGCTTCTGAAGAATCTCTTGTTCAAATCTTGCAAGAAGGATATATCAATGGCATGAACCATCTAATCTAGCTAGTTTTAATCCAAAGTGTAATTGAAATCAAAGAAAAACAAAGTTAACAAAACCCTAATCTCTTTGACGACTCTCTTCTCTCTCAAAATCGCCAACAGTCCCTCAAACCCTAGCTTATTTTTCCTTTTATATGAATCGTCAGTTTAAAATCCGCTGCGTGTTTGGTTCATGAGGGACACGGCCAAGTTGCATGTGACTTGGCCGTGTGAGTGCTCTTTGGAGGGACACGGCCACTGACTTGGCCGTGTCCCTTGCCTGTGTTCGCTTCTGCTTGCTTCTCTTCTTTTTATTCTTTAGTTGAGTGACACGGCCAAGTCAGAGGTGACTTGGCCGTGTTGCACCATTTTGGAGGGACACGGCCACAAGACTTGGCCGTGTCCCTTGCCTGGGTCTGCCTCTGTGAATTTTAAGTCTTCTTTGCTTTAGATGCAGGTGAGACACGGCCAGGTTGGAGTGACTTGGCCGTGTCTGGGCTTCTTTGGAGGGACACGGCCACTGACTTGGCCATGTCCCTTGCTTGTGTCTTCAACTGTGACTTGCTCTTCCTCTTTAGCTTGGTATGGGACACGGCCAGTGACTTGGCCGTGTCCTCTGCCTGTGTCAGCTACTGCCTTTTTTCCTCCTTCAATTTGCTTCCTTGCCTTTTTTTTAACCTAACACAAAACTCAAAACAAACTCTAAACAACAAGTAAATAGAAAATAACCAACACAACATAAACACAATACTAAAGACTAGATCAATAACGACATAAACATTGAAATAAACTAAAACTACCAAAATTAATGAAAACACCAAACAAACTGATTAAAACTAACAAAATACCTCAATAAGACAATAATTATCATAATAAACAAGACACAAAACTATAACAAAAACTAATAAAACAACTACCCCACACTTAAAACTTTGCTTGTCCTCAAGCAAATTCACATGGCATAAATTAAAAACTCAAACAACCTTAACTATAATTCCAGTATATAAAATGAAATCCTTCAAGACATCAGACATAAATAATTGCAATTTCCTTCAATCAAGATTTTCTTAACTCATTCATTAATCCAGACATACAAATCTTATCTCTCATCTAAGTGTTCCACTCGATTTCAAAAGTTAATTACTCAAACCACTCATGATTGCATACTACCATAAACTTGCTTAATTATCCAATCTCCCTCACTGATTTTCTCAAGAAATAATCCGAAGGTCTTTTATTTGGATCAATGGGGCTAAGGTGAAGGGGTGAGAAAAGACATTTAAGCTGGAGCATCAAGAAATGGAGTATCTAAATTAGACACTACTCTTGCTAAGGCACTCATAACTCCCTCAAATGGCATACTCACAATCCATTAATACTTCACATACTTGCATACTCAAAGAAAAATACACGAGCCGACATTCCTCTTTTGCAAACCAATGCTAGAACATATGTAAATTTTGTATACATATATATACTCTTTTATTTTCTTTTTTTTATTTATTTTCTCTTTTTCTTTTTCTTTTATTTTTATAATTATTTTTTGATACATATATATACAAAATATAACATTGCATAAATCATCTAGCTTAACATGTAGAGGAAAAGAATAGTCAACTCTTAATCAAATACAAAGTGCAAAGTATGCATTTCACCTCAAATAGCAATACCATATTTTTATTATTTTTTTATTTGCTTACCCCACACTTTGAAATAAACCACCCTATTGTCATATAATAAGAACTCCATTCCTTAATGCAGGTATGATGATAATAAGAGAAAGCTGAGCTGTGAATTGTGTTGATCAAACAAGAAAAGGTCAAAGGCTTAACTTGGCTCACTAAGGAATTTAATATTAAGGGAGGTCTTTTTAAGCTAAAGGGCTAACCTAATTATCCTTTATCACTTTAAACCTTGAGATTAAATCATAATGTGAGTTCAATTAGTATGCAAAAGCAAACTCTAGAGATGCAAAATCATGAAGGTGCACACTTAAGAAAAGAAAATCAACTGATAAAAATATCAAATTATGAGGCTCAAAACTCACACAGGTGGGTTCACAAAGATTTATATGTCATAAATTGCAGAATGTGAAAATTGATCCTGAATGAATTCAAATGCTAATCTCTATGCTGATACTAAAGTCTCAACTACAATGCTAAAATTACAGAAAAGATCAATAAGATTTCAACAATTATGTCATGCACAACAAACACAATAAGCAAAACAAGACAAACAAAACAAAAATTAAAGGAAAGCTTAAAGAGTACCCCACACTTAAAATTTACATTGTCCTCAATGTAAAACAAGAATAATAAATAAAAAGAGTCAAAGGACAACATATCTTCCATCGTACCCGGTGAGGCAAAATCCTAGCTTTCCATCACAAACACAAAAGTTCAAAAACAAAAGTACAATATATAAAAATAAAATATCCAAATATAAAACGTTAACATTAAAACAAAAGCGAAAAATTATAACAAAAATACACTAAACAAAATAAAGCAAGGAACTCAAAATCTATGGAAAAGGCGGGCGTGAAGATGATGCAGCCTAGGGATGGAGACTCAAGATCTTCGCAAGGTTGCTGTTAATCTGTTCCAACTGCTGTAAGACCTCAGCATGGTTACGGTCCACCTTGCTATCCAGTCGATCCACTTTGCCCTCCAGCGCCTCAATCCTCAAAAGTACCTCTTGATTTTTCAAAACCGGAGCATCCTCATCTAGGTCAAGAGAATCCGAGTCGGACTCCTCTTGGACCCGTGCTCTCTTCTACCTGTCCCCCGGTGCTTCAGGCTCATCTGAAGGCATCACATAAGTCCCTCTCCTATGCACCACCATGTGCATCTTCTCAAGTGTAGCTAAATCCAAAGAGTCATTACCCGAAATTCTAGTCATGCGACTAGTACTCGGGTCAAAATCCTCAACAAGGGCTACTGCTAACGTGGTAATCAACCCTCCAACACAAATTGCCCCCCTCCTTTTATTAGCCACAGTATAAAAAATATCGGCTAACCAATAGCCAGCACTAACATGCATTGAATTCAAAGCACAATCCAGGAAAAATAGTTCACTCGATTCAACCACACCCGGGCTCTCCTTCCGAGCAAAGAATCCGCAAGACATAAACCTATGCAAGTACCTCAAAGCGGAATTTCTTAATTTAGATGCCTTGGCCGATTTGGCCACATAAGTACCCGAGCCTAAAGCTCCCCAAGCAAATTGTTGTTTAAATTCTTTGGGTACTAACCTTTCCCCATGCTGATGAAAACCATATATATCATTTAACTGGTCAATATTAAGCACAAATGATTTACCCAGATATTTTAACATCATTCTAGTGCAGATTTTCTTATCATTTCTTTCAACCTTGAGAGATGTCAAAAATTCTAAAGTAAGTTCCTCAAACTGCAAAGGTCTCAAGGTGACTAGAGTTTCCCATCCAAGAATTTGCACATATCGATCAAAATTAGTCCTAATTTGCAGGGCATCAAGAGATTCATCATTAACATACCTTGTCGGGAAAAAACCCCGAGCCAAAAGACTTGCTCTCTTCGAAGATAAAGATGATGAAGAGGAAGAAGCTCCTTCAGTTGTAGGCCTCTTTGTCTTGCGGTGTGAAACAGTCTTAGTTCTCGGCATCCTTAGAAATCTGAAAATTCAAACCCAAAACTTGATTAAATCAAAATTATATGAGCAAAGAAGAAGTTTTCAGTGATTATCTCTAGTTTTGGTGAATAAATTTGATGTTTAAAGGAAGATTTGGAGTTTTGAATCACAAGCTATGAATTTTGCGATACAGAGGGCGAGAGAATGAGAGAGACGAAGAACAGGAAATTAGGGATCTAATGAAAAGAAACTGGGCAAAATCGGGTTTTTTAAAGTGTAAAAATGAGGGACACGGCCAAGTTGTGGACAACACGGCTGAGTCATGTGATTTTTGAGGGACACGGCCAGTGACTTGGCCGTGTCCCTTGGGCGTGTTCATCTCTGTGAAGAAAGGTGCAAAATAAAAAGCAAAAACAAAGTAGTGAAGCTTGGCCGTGTCTAAGTGACACGGCCAAGGGACACGGCCGTGTTCCTTGGCCGTGTCACTCACTGTGACAAGTGCAGAAAATAAAAAACAAGATGGGTTTTGTTGAGGCTTGGCCGTGTCCAAGTGACACGGCCAAGTCTTTTAGCCGTGTCTCCTTCTGCCATTTCAACTTTTTTTTTATTTATAAATCACCAAATATCAAAGAAATTGCACCCTCTTCTCCGATCAACCCTGAAACACATTAGAAAGATAAAACCGATCAAAACACCTGTTCCATTTATTTAGACTAATCATAAAATAAAAACTTGCTAAATTTAAAATTACATCTATGAAAAATAAATGCAAACCGATGGGTTGCCTCCCATTTAGCGCTTCTTTAATGTCATATAGCTGGACATCATGCAAGGCCTAGGGATCATGAATCAAAGTGCTGTTAATGACCCTCACTTCCTGAAATCCTTCATTGTATGGCTTAACTCTCTGTCCATTCACTTTAAAAGTCTCACTTGTTCGAGAGTTAAGTAATTCAATGGCACCAGAAGGATACACCTGAGTTATCTCGAAAGGACCACTCCATCGAGACTTGAGTTTACATGGAAAAAGACGGAGTCGAGAGTTAAAAAGTAAGACTTTCATACCTGGACTCAATGTCTTTCGCACTATAATTCTGTCATGAAGTGCTTTAGTGCGATCCTTGTAAATTCTCGAGCTCTCATACGCCTCATTTCTCAGCTCATCTAACTCTGAAATTTGCAGAAATCGTTCTCTCTTCGCTTTGTCCAAGTCCAAATTCAGAGTCTTAATTGCCCAATATGCTCTGTGCTCCAACTCCACTGGTAAGTGACAAGCTTTTCCAAACACCAATCGATATGAACTCATACCTAGAGGAGTTTTGAAAGCAGTCCGATATGCCCATAGTGCATCATGCAATCTGTTTGCCCAATCCTTCCTTGATGTGTTGACTGTTTTCTCCAGAATTCCTTTTAGCTGCTTGTTTGATGTTTCCACTTGTCTAGAAGTCTGTGGATGGTATGGGGTTGCCACCTTGTGCTTCACACCAGATTTGTACATTAACTTCTCAAAAAGCCTGTTGCAAAAATGGCTTCCCCCATCACTGACAATCACTCTTGGTGTGCCAAATCTGCTAAGAATGTTTTTCTTCACAAATTTAACAACCACATTAGCATCATTAGTACGGGTGGGGATTGCCTCCACCCATTTGGAAACATAGTCAACAACAACTAAAATATATTCAAAACCAAAAGACTTGGGAAAAGGACCCATGAAGTCTATTCCCCACACATCAAACAGTTCAACAACAATATATGATTGAAGGGGCATTTCATTCCTCCTCCCAATGTTACCTACTCTTTGGCAACGATCATAGTGCTTACAATACTCTTGAGCATCTTTAAATAAAGTAGGCCAGTAAAAACCACTTTGCAGCACCTTTTCTGCAGTCTTTCTTCCTCCAAAATGACCCCCACAGTGAAGGTCATGACAAAATTGAAGAACACTCAGTTGTTCTTCCTCAGATACACACCTGCGAACTATCTCATCTTTGCATATCCGGAATAGATAAGGTTCATCCCAAAAATAAAACTTACTCAAGTGTAAAAACCTTTTCTTTTTCCTGAAATGACATGTTAGTACGCAATATACCACAGGCAAGATAGTTAGCAATATCTGCAAACCAAGGTGCATCAAATACCATAAAAAGCTGCTCATCAGGAAATGCTTCTAAATTTTTATGAATGCTATCAGATGCAAGATTTTCACTAAAGTAGGGTAATCTGGATAAATGATCAGCAACAACATTCTCACTACCCTTAGTATCCTTGATTTGAAAATCAAATTCTTGCAATAACAACACCCATCTAATTAAGCGCGGTTTAGCATGTTGTTTTGTTAAAAGATATTTAAGAGCTGCATGGTTAGAATGCACAATAATTTTTTACCCAATTAAATAAGCTCTAAATTTGTCTAAAGCAAAAATAACAGCTAACATTTCCTTTTCAGTTGTGGTGTAGTTCATTTGTGCACTATTCAGGGTCAAGCTAGCATAATATATTACTCTCAAGTATTTATCAACCCTTTGCCCAAGAACAGCTCCTACTACATGATTAGAGGCATCACACATGATTTCAAAAGGTAAAGACCAAACAGGAGCTACAATCACTGGTGCACTAGTCAATTTTTCCTAAGGGAATTAAAAGCTTGCATGCATTGTGCTGTAAATTCAAATGGAACATCTTTCCCCAACAAATGGCACAATGGTTGGCTTATTTTGAAAAAATCCTTAATAAACCTCCTGTAAAATCCTGCATGCCCTAGAAAACTTCTTATTCCCTTAACAGATGTAGGTGGGGGTAACTTAGCAATCAATTCAATTTTAGCCTTATCCACCTCAATCCCTTTACTTGACACCACATGACCTAAGACAATGCCCTGAGTAACCATAAAATGACACTTTTCCCAACTTAAAGTGAGGTTACATTCAATGCATCTCTCAAGCACACGAACAAGTTTATTGAGGCAATTATCAAAAGAATTACCAAAAACAGAAAAGTCATCCATAAATACCTCAATAAAATCATCTATCATGTCAGAGAAGACAGACATCATGCATCTCTAAAAAGTTGCAGGTGCATTGCACAAGCCAAAGGGCATACATCGAAATGCATAAGTCCCAAAAGGACAAGTAAAGGTTGTCTTGAACTGATCCTCTGGAGCTATTGGCACTTGATAGTAACCTAAAAGGCCATCCAGAAAACAATAATGTGAGTGCCCAGAAAGTTTATCTAACATCTGATCAATAAAAGGAAGAGGGAGATGATCTTTTTTTTGTAGCATTGTTCAACTTCCTATAATCGATGCACATTCTCCACCCAGTAGTAGTCCTAGTAGGAACCAATTCATTATTCTCATTTCTTACCACAGTGATTCCAGATTTCTTAGAAACTACATGTACTGGGGTCACCCACTCACTATTAGCTATTGGGTAAATTACTCCTTCATCCAGCAATTTGAGCACTTCTTTCTTAACCACTTCACTCATATTTGGGTTAAGGTGCCTTTGAGTCTCCCTCACAGGTTTAGCTCCCTCTTCTAAAGTGATTCTATGCATGCACATGGAAGGACTAATACCTTTGATGTCACTCAATCCCCATCCTATTGCTCTCTTCAATCTTTTAAGCTCACTCACTAACCTCATCTCCTCCTCTTCACTAAGTTCACTAGATATTATCACAGGCAAGGTATTGTGATATCCTAAAAACACATATTTCAGGTTCTTAGGTAACTCTTTCAGCTCTAACTCTAGTGAGGGGTTCTTCTCTTCTTTTTCAATGGGGGAAAGTTCAAAAATTGGGTCCTCCTTAAGCTCCTCTATTTCAGCACCCTCTAAAGTCTCAAGACAACTGGCTATTTCTGCATCAAAAATATCCACATCACTCTCTAAGGTCAATGCCAGCTCCAATTTATCAGAGGAACCTGTCTGCAAGAAAACATCTGAAACAACTGCATCAACACAATCAATGAAAGAACAATCCTCATATAAAGCAGTTGTAGGAATAGGAGAAGTGTTAAAAATAGAAAATTCCACAGTTTGTCCCAAAACAGTCATTGATAATTTTCCATTTTTAACATCTATCAAAGTGTTGGTAGTCGCCATAAAAGGCCTACCCAGCAGAATGGTGTGTGCAGATGGTGAAGAATTACTTACTTCCATGTCAAGAACAATGAAATCCACAGGTACTATCAAACCACCAACTTTAACTAACACATCTTCTATAACCCCTTTCGAGAATCTAAGAGATCTATCAACTAATTGCAACACCATTTTTGTTGGTTTAAGTTCCCCTAGTTCTAAATCAAGGTACACAGAATAAGGCATTAAATTCACACTGGTTCCTAAATCACACATGCCATCAGTACCCTTTCCATTCCCTATAGTAATTTGAATAATAAAACTTCCAGGATCCTTTAGCTTAGGAGGTAATTTATGCTGCAAAACAGCACTAGCTACCTCAGAAACTATCACCTTTTCATTCGGCTCATACCTCTTTTTCTTGGTATTCAGTTCTTTGAAGAATTTAGCATAAGCCGGCATGTTCTTAATTGCTTCAAGTAAGGGTAAGTTAATACTTACCTTAGACAGCATGTTGAAGATATCTGAAAATTGCTTATCTTTTTTATCATCCTTCAACCTGCTGGGGAATGGTATAGGTGGTCGATATGGATTGCTTGCCTTGTGCAAATCTACTGTAGGGGACTTCTCCATTGATCTTTCTTCAGCACCTTTGTTCTCTAGTTCTCCTTCCTTTTTATTCTCTTGCTTACCTGCATTCACAGAATTATTTTAAACATTGTTATTAATTACCTTGCCACTCCTAAGAACAGTCACTGCTTGTGCCTGCTCAGGTTGACTTGGGAACTTCCCCTTTTATTGAATCTGCATCTGTTGAGCAAGTTGCCCCACTTGGGTCTCCACCTTCTTAAAAGATGCTTCTAGGGAATCCAGCCTCTTGTTGTTCATCTCTTGATTTTTAGCACTGACTTGGATAAAAAGCCTGCAAACTTTCTTCCAAACTCTCTCTCTTAGGCTGACCTTGATTCGAGGATTGGCCCTGCTGTTGGTTCTGTCTCTGGAGCAAATGGAAAGGCTGTTGAGCATTATTTTTTGCCCAGGAAAAATTGGGGTGACTCCTCCAACCAAGATTGTAAGTGTTAGAGTAAGGATCATTCCTGGCTCTTGGTTGAAATCCCCCCATAGCATTAACTTGCTCAGCTTCTTTCCCAAAAGACTCATATGCAGAGGGGCATATATTTTCTCCATGCCCAAATGTCCCACAGATTCCACACACTTCTTGAGTAGATGAAGAAATATTGTTCTTCATGTTTAGCATCTGAACCTGCCTTGTCAACTCAGCTATTTGACTAACCATTTCAGTATTGGCTTCCAATTGATTTACCCCTTTACTTCTTCCCTTTACACTCTTTTGTTGAGAATTAGCTCCCAACATCTCAAAGATCTCATAAGTCTCATCAGCTGTCTTTTCTCCTATGGCTCCCCCAGCTGCATTATCAACAGTGTTATGAAATTGCTGGGTTAGACCATCATAGAAAAACTGATTAAGGAGTTGAAGTGGGTAGTGATGATGCGGACACTGGATCAATAGCATCTTAAATCTGTCCCAAGCCTCATGAAATGGCTCTCCTTCAAATTGAGAGAATGTAGCAATCTTCCCTCTCAACTCAGCTGTCTTTTGGTGTGAATAGAACTTGCCCATGAACTTGTTATAAACTTGCTCCCAAGTTGTCAGTGAATTTTCAGGCAACATCATGAGCCAGCTCTTTGCCCTATCCTTCAAAGTATAAGGGAAACATCTCATCCTCAACTGATCTTCTGTTAGTCCTCCCAAAGGAAAAGTGTTGAGGGTGGAGTAGAAATCCCGAATAAAGTTCAAAGGATCTTCATTTGGAACTCTATAGAATGATGGCAGCATGTTGTAATGAATGTTCTTCAACTCATAGTTCCTTGCTACATCTGTCAACCTTATACAAGATGTGGAAGTCCCAATGACAGGTCTAGCAAAATCTCTCATGGTTCTTTGTCTTTCTTCAGCCATTTTAACTGATTGTGCAGAATCTGACTCAAATTCAGAAGTGTCCTCCTCTGTATCAAATCCGGTGTAGAGCTCAAACTCTTCTCTGCTCCTTTTCACCCTCTGAATTTCTGGAATGAATGGATGTAGCTCTCCTTCGAGTGATCTCCTGCCTTGCATAAACAGAAATTTTCTAGAAAAAGAAACAATTAAAAGCAAAAGACAAAATAAAATAAAAAATAAACAATGAAAAATAATCTAAAATATTTTTGCCTAATAAACAATTTCGCCAATTAGCCTCCCTCCTTTTATTAGCCACAGTATCAAAAATATTGGCTAACCAATAGCCGGCACTAACATGCATTGAATTCAAAGCACAATCCAGGAAAAATAGTTCACTCGATTCAACCACACCCGGGCTCTCCTTCCGAGCAAAGAATCCGCAAGACATAAACCTATGCAAGTACCTCAAAGCGGAATTTCTTAATTTAGATGCCTTGGCCGATTTGGCCACATAAGTACCCGAGCCTAAAGCTCCCCGAGCAAATTGTTGTTTAAATTCTTTGGGTACTAACCTTTCCCCATGCTGATGAAAACCATATATATCATTTAACTGGTCAATATTAAGCACAAATGATTTACCCAGCAATTTAAACATCATTCTAGTGCAGATTTTCTTATCATTTCTTTCAACCTTGAGAGATGTCAAAAATTCTAAAGTAAGTTCCTCAAACTACAAAGGTCTCAAGGTGACTAGAGTTTCCCATCCAAGAATTTGCACATATCGATCAAAATTAGTCCTAATTTGCAGGGCATCAAGAGATTCATCATTAACATACCTTGTCGGGAAAAAACCCCGAGCCAAAAGACTTGCTCTCTTCGAAGATAAAGATGATGAAGAGGAAGAAGCTCCTTCGGTTGTAGGCCTCTTCGTCTTGCGGTGTGAAACAGTCTTGCGGTTGTAACCTTAATATTAAATTCCTTAGTGAGCCAAGTTGAGCCTTTGAGTTCCTTGCTTTATTTTGTTTAGTGTATTTTTGTTATAATTTTTCGTTTTTGTTTTAATGTTAACGTTTTATATTTGGATATTTTATTTTTATATATTGTACTTTTGTTTTTGAACTTTTGTGTTTGTGATGGAAAGCTAGGATTTTGCCTCACCAGATACGATGGAAGACAGGTTGTCCTTTGACTCTTTTTATTTATTATTCTTGTTTTACATTGAGGACAATGTAAATTTTAAGTGTGGGGTACTCTTTAAGCTTTCCTTTAATTTTTGTTTTGTTTGTCTTGTTTTGCTTATTGTGTTTGTTGTGCAACGCATAATTGTTGAAATCTTATTGATCTTTTCTGTGATTTTAGCATTGTAGTTGAGACTTTAGTATCAGCATAGAGATTAGCATTTGAATTCATTCAGGATCAATTTTCACATTCTGCAATTTATGACATATAAATCTTTGTGAACCCACCTGTGTGAGTTTTGAGCCTCATAATTTGATATTTTTATCAGTTGATTTTCTTTTCTTAAGTGTGCACCTTCATGATTTTACATCTCTAGAGTTTGCTTTTGCATACTAATTGAACTCACATTATGATTTAATCTCAAGGTTTAAAGTGATGAAGGCAAATTAGGTTAGCCCTTTAGCTTAAAAAGACCTCCCTTAATATTAAATTCCTTAGTGAGCCAAGTTGAGCCTTTGACCTTTTCTTGTTTGATCAACACAATTCACAGCTCAGCTTTCTCTTATTATCATCATACCTGCATTAAGGAATGGAGTTCTTATTATATGACAATAGGGTGGTTTATTTCAAAGTGTGGGGTAAGCAAATAAAAAAAAGAAAGTTGAAATGGCAGAAGGAGACACGGCTAAAAGACTTGGCCGTGTCCCTTGGCCGTGTCACTTGGACACGGCCAAGCCTCAACAAAACCCATCTTGTTTTTTATTTTCTGCACTTGTCACAGTGAGTGACACGGCCAAGGAACACGGCCGTGTCCCTTGGCCGTGTCACTTGGACACGGCCAAGCTTCACTACTTTGTTTTTGCTTTTTATTTTGCACCTTTCTTCACAGAGACGAACACGCCCAAGGGACACGGCCAAGTCACTGGCCATGTCCCTCAAAAATCACATAACACGGCCGTGTTGTCCACAACTTGGCCGTGTCCCTCATTTTTACACTTTAAAAAACCCGATTTTGCCTAGTTTCTTTTCATTAGATCCCTAATTTCTTGTTCTTCGTCTCTCTCATTCTCTCGCCCTCTGTATCGCAAAATTCATAGCTTGTGATTCAAAACTCCAAATCTTCCTTTAAACATCAAATTTCTTCACCAAAACTAGAGATAATCACTGAAAACTTCTTCTTTGCTCATATAATTTTGATTTAATCAAGTTTTGGGTTTGAATTTTCAGATTTCTAAGGATGCCGAGAACTAAGACTGTTTCACACCGCAAGATGAAGAGGCCTACAACCGAAGGAGCTTCTTCCTCTTCATCATCTTTATCTTCGAAGAGAGCAAGTCTTTTGGCTCGGGGTTTTTTCCCGACAAGGTATGTTAATGATGATTCTCTTGATGCCCTGCAAATTAGGACTAATTTTGATCGATATGTGCAAATTCTTGGATGGGAAACTCTAGTCACCTTGAGACCTTTGCAGTTTGAGGAACTTACTTTAGAATTTTTGACATCTCTCAAGGTTGAAAGAAATGATAAGAAAATCTGCACTAGAATGATGTTAAAATATCTGGGTAAATCATTTGTGCTTAATATTGACCAGTTAAATGATATATATGGTTTTCATCAGCATGGGGAAAGGTTAGTACCCAAAGAATTTAAACAACAATTTGCTTGGGGAGCTTTAGGCTCGGGTACTTATGTGGCCAAATCGGCCAAGGCATCTAAATTAAGAAATTTCGCTTTGAGGTACTTGCATAGGTTTATGTCTTGTGGATTCTTTGCTCGGATGGAGAGCCCGGGTGTGGTTGAATCGAGTGAACTATTTTTCCTGGATTGTGCTTTGAATTCAATGCATGTTAGTGCCGACTATTGGTTAGCCGATATTTTTGATACTGTGGCTAATAAAAGGAGGGGGGCAATTTGTGTTGGAGGGTTGATTACCACATTAGCAGTAGCCCTTGTTGAGGATTTTGACCCAAGTACTAGTCGCATGACTAGAATTTCGGGTAATGACTCTTTGGATTTAGCTACACTTGAGAAGATGCACATGGTGGTGTGTAGGAGAGGGACTTATGTGATGCCTTCAGATGAGCCTGAAGCACCGGGGGACAGGTAGAAGAGAGCACGGATCTGCGATGGATTTGCGACCAATTTCTTAAAATTCCTCTGACTTGTCCTTCCTTTGCAAATCCGTCGCAGATCCATAGCAAATTTGCGATTTCCGTCGCAAATGCCGATTATTTTTGTAGTGTTCTTTGCTACTTATATGTATGAACGGTTATTCCACTTAACTAATTTAATTTCAAAGATTAAATCTCAAACAACTTAATTAATTGAGTCAAGGAAATAAGCTCTCGCATTCAAACCTCTGACAACTAATCTTGTTATAATTGAAACAATCTTTTTAATAGGTTATAACTCTAATTCACCTAATTCCTTAATTGAATTGTTCCAGCATTAGACTTCATCTCTCAATCCATCATCTAATACCTAAAACACACAATTGGTGACCAATCAATTATATGTTAACAATATTTCATTCAATAAAGGCTAAAGAAATTAATAGCTAAGAGAATAACCAATTCATACAATCATAGCATATCCATACAAACCCTAGACTAGATCAAATTAGTTCATAATGCAATCAAACATATTCATCTCATTAATGTTCAAAGAAATCAAAATAGACATGATAATATCCATTCAATGAAATTAAAGAGAATAAGTTCGAGAACAAAACCAAGTTACAACTCCTTGAAGCTTCTGAAGAATCTCTTGTTCAAATCTTGCAAGAAGGATATATCAATGGCATGAACCATCTAATCTAGCTAGTTTTAATCCAAAGTGTAATTGAAATCAAAGAAAAACAAAGTTAATAAAACCCTAATCTCTTTGACGGCTCTCTTCTCTCTCAAAATCGCCAACAGTCCCTCAAACCCTAGCTTCTTTTTCCTTTTATATGAATCGTCAGTTTAAAATCCGCTGCGTGTTTGGTTCATGATGGACACGGCCAAGTTGCATGTGACTTGGCCGTGTGAGTGCTCTTTGGAGGGACACGGCCACTGACTTGGCCGTGTCCCTTGCCTATGTTCGCTTCTGCTTGCTTCTCTTCTTTTTCTTCTTTAGTTGAGTGACATGGCCAAGTCAGAGGTGACTTGGCCGTGTTGCACCATTTTGGAGGGACACGGCCACAAGACTTGGCCGTGTCCCTTGTCTGTGTCTGCCTCTGTGAATTTTAAGTCTTCTTTGCTTTGGATGCAGGTAAGACACGGCCAGGTTGGAGTGACTTGGCCGTGTCTGGGCTTCTTTGGAGGGACACGGCCACTGACTTGGCCGTGTCCCTTGCTTGTGTCTTCAACTGTGACTTGCTCTTCCTCTTTAGCTTGGTATGGGACACGGCTAGTGACTTGGCCGTGTCCTCTGCCTGTGTCAGCTACTGCCTTTTTTCCTCCTTCAATTTGCTTCCTTGCCTTTTTTTAACCTAACACAAAACTCAAAACAAACTCTAAACAACAAGTAAATAGAAAATAACCAACACAACATAAACACAATACTAAAGACTAGATCAATAACGACATAAACATTGAAATAAACTAAAACTACCAAAATTAATGAAAACACCAAACAAACCGATTAAAACTAACAAAATACCTCAATAAGATAATAATTATCATAATAAACAAGACACAAAACTATAACAAAAACTAATAAAACAATCCACGGACCGAGGTGATCAACAGAAGTGTTCTCATTGACTCTTTTGAGATGCCCATTCAGGTCTTGCTTTGGAATGACAGAATGCTTCACATTTATGGCTTTTATCTTCAAAATGTTGAGAACATGAGTGGTGAGACCCAAGCAGCAGAGTCAGGGACACATCCATTCCAAACTATGTTTTAGCATGTCAGTTGACCTTACTAATAATCATTTACTTTGCCCAATGTGTCCTTTGAGGTTTAATGGTTCAACATACTTCCCTTAATTTGAAGGCTTTGTATAACAAAAATATATATTTTTTAAATCATATTTTAGCTTTGTCAAATCAGTGTCATTATACCTCAGGACTTGATTTTTAAAATTAACATATCTATAATATTACAAACCTAGTTATCGTACTAAACTCAGAAATCATTTCTATTTAGGCAAGAACTTGTTGCACTTCAGATAAACTCATACACATTACTTGGTCAAAAGTCTCATTTGAGTTTGAATATTGTCTATCTCATATGCATGCTTATCCAAACTATCTCCACTACTAGACTCTACCTATCAAGAGAGATCAACAGGTCTTTGATAGGCTTGAAATGGGGTCTATAAGGGACATGGGTTAAATGAAAGCCATTTTAAAATTGGAGCTGATGTGATACTATAGACAAGCCTTCATACTACAAACTGCTTGTTGGAACTTTTGACAATTGGGAGCATGAAAAGATAGAGCTTTGAGTGTTCTCCCATCTTCTTGGCATTAATCTAGATCTTGATTGGGATAGTCTTTGCCCTTACAAAAAGTTTGGTACCAAAATTCATTTCTTTTCTTCTTTCCCCTTTTCTTTCTCTTTCTTTTCTTACTCCTTCTTTTCTTTGAGCAATTTATCATTTTGCTTTCTTTCCTATAGGATTGTTAAGTACAAGACTTTTAAGAATTGGATGACCTTTCTCATTTTTCTCTAATTTTGATTGAATCTTTGGTTGGGTTGGACAATTCAAGTCAAATTATCCTTATAAACCAAACGAAAGCCTTTTGCTGCCTTAGGTAAAAGAGAACTCGGTTGGATTTCTGAACCGTTTCGGGTTTTCTCTTTTTTTTTCTTTTGTCTTTTTTCTTTTGTCTTTTGTCTTTTTTCTTTCTTCTTCTTTTCTTTTCTTCTTCCTCTTTTTTTCCCTCTTTTTTTTTGTTTTATTTCTAAAAGAGTTGTCTTTTTTGTACCAACTTGGATTTCTAATAATGGATGAGTGGAGTGACATAATCTTCTTTATTAAGGATAAATCATTTGTTACTCTGATGTTATCTTGATAGATTGGAGATATTAGGCGAACTTCAACTTTCCTTATGGTCTTGAGAACATCAACTATCCTTATAGTTTTGGCTATGCATTCCATTCTTTGATCTTCTTGCCTCTTCACCTTAGTGCCTAGATCATTTCTCCCTTAAATAAGCAGAGTTCAATTTCACCTCGAAAATTTTTCAAAGCATGTTCTAAGTCTGACTAGGATCTTGACAAAAGTAATTATGCAGGAGCCCTCTCTAAGTAAGCATACACAACTCAATGCTACAGAAAAATTTTCTTATCTAGTAAAGTCATTCAAATCATGATGTCTAGATACATTAATTTATGAATATCAAGCTAGATTTGTCATTGGTTGAGCACCAAAATGAATAAAGACCATGAAAAATTTGATGAAAGTAATTTATTTAAACAAACATAATTTGAAAAACATAATTATTCCAAATAAGTTCTAAAGAAAGCGAAATAAAATAAAAAGAGTAATACTTCAAGCTAAGGGAGATTCGTTGACTTGGAGTAAAAAAAATTTCATTTATTTAGACATATTAAGGGCAAGGATTTTTTCATCATCAAGAATCATTGCTTCATCATCCACAGTTAGTCCAAGCACATCATCTTTAGTAGCTTCTCTATCCATATCATCACAGGATGACAAGATAAAACTCTTCATGAAGGTTGTAAGCGGTGGTACCCTTCCAAATTTAGGCAGAGGATTATTCTTAGTATTGTGCTTATCAGGCTCAGGCAGCTTTCCATTATCAATTAAATTTTGGATCTCATGCCTCAATCGAGTACATCTATCGGTCTCATGTCCTTGAGTCTGATGAAATTGACAAAAAGCCTTAGTATCAAATTTTGGGGGTAAAGAATTTGGCAAAGGTCGAGGAGTCAAAGGTTGTAACAATCCCTTCTTTTGTAGCTTATTGAGAATCCAAGATAGCAGCTTTCCCAATTTCAAAAACTGCCTCATTCCTCTTTGACCGGTGGCATTAACATCAGCTACCTTTTGTGTATTTTGATTGCTAGGATGATAATTTTGTTTTGCAAAAAAATGGTTCTTCTCTCTTTCCCTTTGACTTTGTCCACTAGGGTGGTAACCGCCTTTATTGCTCCACTTAGACAGCACATGGTTCGGCTGGTCTTGTAGAATGGGGATTGATCCCTCATTTTTCATTCGATCTCTATTAGTGAACATGTTCTCCATAGATACTGCCTTTCCCTTCTTCCTTATGTCAATGTGAGATGTCTCATTACCATTGTTGATGAGCTCTAGAATTTCAATCATCTGGGTCTTTGTAATTTCAACCAATTGATCTCGTAGCTCGGCCATCCTAGCTTTGACAACTTCATCGACTATGTCCCTTAAATGGTTTGCATCCATCCTTTCAATGAAGCACTTGAATCAAAAATTAATGTTGTAGGTGGTGTCGTTGTATGCTTTTGAATTGCCGTACTCTAGGTCTGTGAGCCAGAAAGGATTAATGATATGAGATGCAAATGTATGCATGTATGTATGTATGCACAAACAATAAACAAACAAGGATAAATAGGACATTTTTTCCAACCTTATAACTTTCACACACGGATGGCGAGTCTCTTTTTCTAGATATATGGTTAACAAAGTACCAACATTGGGTATCTTATTTTCAAAAAATTCTCTCGGACGTTTCAACCAATAGTTATATTTTAAAAATAAAAATCAGTTCATGATAATTCCCATTAATTAAGCTTTAATTCATCTAACCAACTAAAGTAGCTTTTATCTTACATTGGATTAAAACTAAATTAAGAGGTTTATTATAAATAGATTTCTCACTTGAAAAAGTAACTAGTGATCATACCAAAAATAAGCCCATGATTAATAATTCTTAGTATAAACTAGGCTCACAATTGATTTTTAATATTTCATAATTGACCTAAATATTTGTAAGCTCTTTTAAAAGATTAAGAAAATAATTTTGTTTCTAAGTCCTTTGTAAAAAGATTTTAGAAAAAATAAATTTTGGGCTTAGTATTTGGGTCATGAGAAAAGAGTTTTTGATTTATTTTTAGAAAAGTTTTATGTCTAAAGACCATCTTGAAAAGTTTTAAAAATTGCTTTGGTCTTTTTGATTTTAAAGAAAAATTTATTTTGAGCTTACAATGTACTTAAGTCATATTAGAAAAAGAACAAACCAAATAAGCCATGATTTAAGCCAAGACAAATTAACCATAGTCAAACAACAAACATTTGGGGTAAAACCTAAGGAAAGTAACTAGGCCAATTACATGAGTTTTAGTCTTTGGGTTAAAAGGCTTAGGTTTCCATAGCAAGTATATACCAAAAGGTACAAGGCTATGAGTGGTTATGCCATGCTCGATCTCCATACCTTAAGCGAAAGTATGGTATCCCTCACATAACACAACACAGGAAATACGGGCGTCCTAACTCATGCACACAATGCAATCTAAATGATATAATGGATAATATCATGATAAGAAAGAATAGAATAATATAAAGATTGACGGAATTAACTTCTCTTATCCCCAGTGGAGTAGCCACTGTGAGCGGGGATTTTCACCCCCACTCCCATGTGGAATGGATCTTGAGACTTCGGCACTGTTTAGGCTTAGAGAACACGGGCCTAAGCCAGAAGAAAATGGAGTGGCCACCCGGAAAGCCTGGGAAAAAGAAAGGGGTGGATGACTCGATTCCTAAGGAATCTCCAACCTCCTAATGGGTTCGAAAAGTTAGGTACGTGTGGGGAAGGTGAGAAATGACCTAGCACCCCCACAATGCTCGGTTCATTGAAACCAGCCTCCTTTGCAGATCTTAATATTATAAAATTCTTAAATATAAAATATTATCCATACTACATGCAATAATTAAAATAAAGCATCATTATATTAAAATCAAAGCAATGTCCAAATAAAGCAAATAAATGGATACCCATCTGAGGATGGAAATATGTTCTTACATCATCCATGTCTAAAACTAAATAGGACACCCACCAAAAGGTGGAAACATGTCCTTTACATTAATCTCAAATTTTGAAATAACTTAAATTACATAAGGTTCAACTAATGAGGTACCCATAAAAAGGAAATATACCTCTTACATGGTTTATTCCAAAATAAATTAATAACGATAACAAAGGAAACATTCATCCATAAATTAAATAAATCCATCACAGATCAAATAAGTCATCCATGAAAACATATAACAAATCCAATAAATAACTAAAACCAAAGTTTATATCATTTCACAAATGAAATTAGGGTTTAAAGAATTAGGGTCTGGAAATTAGGGTATATAATTTTAAAAGATTGGAATTAGGGTTTAAGATTTTTTTTAAGTTTACTGGATGGGGATTTCTGGATTCATTGGATTTGGGCTTAAGGGTTTGTAGGTTTACTGGATGAGGGTTTGAAAAATTAAGTTTTTGATTTATCATTTTAGACGAAATATTGATTCGGGAAATAAATTAAGATTTTGGAAAACAATTAGGGTTTTGAGACTTTAATGGAATAATTTAGGGTTTAAAGTTTTTAGGGAAAATAGTTTAAGATTTTAAAGTTTTGGAAATAAAATAACTTATGATTCTTGAGGTTTTAGTAAACAAACTAGATTCTGACAATTGATTCAAACCCTCAACAGCCACTGGATGGCTTTAAGTTTTTATAAAACATGCAAGTGGAGTTACGGACACTAACTGATTAACGTATTAACTAAAGCAAACAATTAAAGTTATTAAAATAAAGATCAAGTTACTGCATGTCCTTATTAGTCAAAGATACTGTGAACATGAATAATTTATGATTAACGACCAAACCTCTATCGTCGGTTCCACCAAAAAATTAATTTCTGGATGAACAATGTGAAGACAGTATGGACTCTGCCTTCTTTGGTTGTCTTGATATTTCTGTTTGTTGCGGTCCTAATGTTGCTAAAAATTCCCCCCTGTTAAAGTATTAAGACTTCTTATTTATAGGAAAAAACAATCAAAAAATCCTAAACCTAACTCTGCTAATTTGTCTTTCAGACAAATTCTAAGCTCCTTCGGAAACACAGATCAAAAAATCTAAAAAAAAACCAATTGAAACCATGTCTATCTGGGCAACCAGATCGACATGAGTTAAGGCCATATCGACCTGGTTTTCCAGGTTGACATGATTCTCACTCATGTCGACCTGGTAGCCCAGGTCAACATGAGTCCAACCCCATGTCGATTTGGGCTGCCAGATCGACATGAGGTATGCTCATGTCGCCCCGGCCGGCCTGACTCGAATTATTCTTGTATTTTTTAACTTATGGACTAAAACATTTTTATTTGGGCTGATTAACTTGATTTTAGGGTTTTACAATTGAATTTATGCCTTTTTAACAAGAACCAACTTATTTAAAAATTATAAACTAGGTTTAAATCTTTTAAAGTTAAATCAAATTTATTTTGGCATCCTTTAATCAGGACCGTATCAAATTAGGGTCAAAATTAAGGGTCTACAACAGGGATATGCAGAGGTTTTTCCCATTCAGAAGGATAGAGAATTCTTTTAATTTTAAAAGAGGAATAGGCTATGACATCCTTTTCCTTCTGATTAAAATTATACTTTAAAAATATTGATTTATAGTTAATAAGAATATTTAAAAAATACTCTTGAGGTTTAGATAAATCATTAGCTTTAAAAAACTAATCTTTAGGTAATACGGATTCAATTATCTTCCATGGGTTCTGCTGAGCAGATCCATATTCAATAATTAATTTTGTAGAAAAATAAGTTTTAGTAAACCATTCTGATTTAGAATGCTTTACTAGAAAATT
Source organism: Garcia nutans (assembly GCA_947685225.1). Taxonomy (NCBI): domain Eukaryota; kingdom Viridiplantae; phylum Streptophyta; class Magnoliopsida; order Malpighiales; family Euphorbiaceae; genus Garcia; species Garcia nutans. The sequence goes on along the minus strand of CANTUV010000018.1, from coordinate 15,528,500 downwards.
TGAAGAAACAGTTTAAGTTGATGGGTTTGAAATAATCAACTCGTTTTTAGAAATATTTTGAGATATGATTTTTGAGATGAAGATTCTCCTATCTCTATTTGTTGCTTTAAATATGAGATTAGAGTAGTCTCACTTGGAATCCCTAGAGGAGGTTCATTTCCTATCTTTAGAAGAACTTTAACCATCTCTAGAGATTGGGCCAGCTGGGAGACCTATTTTTTCATCTGGGCTTTTTGTTCTTCCTCTATTACTATATCAGCCCAAGGCTTAGGAGATTTAATGGTGATTTTAGTAATCTCATCTAAGTGATCAGACAAGACTTTAGGAGAGTCTTTAGGAGATTCTGGCTTTAAGGTTTCTTTATATTTGTTTTTCCTATTTTTCTTCCCATGTTGTCTGGAAAGAAATTCACAGGTTAGAAAATCTGATAGACTATTGTTTACTCCCTTTATAAATTCAATATCAAAATAAAAAATACTTAAAATAGCTTGCTATCTAGTAAATATTTGCTTTGAAGTAAGGTTTTTTACATATTTTTGTAAAACCTCTTTAGCACTTTTACAATCAATACGCAATAAAAATTTTTTATTTAATAAATCAGATTGAAATTTTGAAATATACAAAACAATACTGAAACTTTTTTATTAATAGTAGAATAGTTTAATTGGGTTGGACTCCAATGTCCTGAATAAAACTGGACTATAATTTCTTTTCCCTCTTTAATTTGTTTTAAAATCCCACCAAATTCTATATCTGAGGCATCAGTTTCTACTATCTTAGAAGTTAATGGGTCAGCTATATGAAGATAATGAATAGTTTTTACTAAGGCTTTTTATTTGTTTCACTATATCAGTGTGGACATCAGTCCATGGGCCTGGGTTCTTCTTTAACCTATGATGTAACGGTTTTATAGTTCTAGTTAGGTTGGGATAAAATTCTATAACATAATTTAAACAACCTAAAACTCTTTGTAATTGAGCTTTATTAAGAATTTGATCAGAAAACTTATCACTAAAGGCTAAGTTTCTCTCTATAGGTTCTATGATTCCCTATTCTATATAATGTCCTAAGAACCTAATCTTAGTTTGGAACAGAGACATTTCACTTTTACTCAGTACTAATCCATTTTGTTTAATTACCATAAAAAATGTCTTTAAATGTTTAAAATGTTCATCTATAGTCGTAGAGTAGATTAATACATCATCAATGTAAACTATACAGAATTTAGTGCATGGATTGAAAATATCATTCATTACTCTCTGAAATTTAGAGAGTGTATTTTTTAAACCAAAAGGCATAACATTCTATTCATACTGTCCAAATGGAACAGTAAATACAGTCTTATACCTATCTTTAGGGTTAATCTGGATTTGTCAAAATTCTGATTTCATATCAAATTTACTAATAATATTAGCTTTATATAATATTTCTAATAAATCTTTTTTTTATTTGAAATAGGGTACCTAATCCATTTTAAAGCTTTATTTAAAGATTTATAATTTATTACTAATCTATGTGCTCCTCTTTCTATTTCAGAGGCATTGTTTACATAAAATGCAGCACAAGACCATGCACTTCTATATTTCGTAATTAATCTTTTATTTTTCAATTATTTATTTCCTTTTTATAAAATTCAATCATATCAGGCGCCATTTGAATGGGCCGGGATTTAGTTGTAATAGACTTTTCATTAAAGCCTATTTCATATGGTAAATCAACCATATGCTGCTTCCTATTCCAAAATACATTTGGAGTATCAGCACATAAATTATTTTCAATTTGGAGTTTTAATTTACTAATTTTTTCTTGTGTAAATTTATTATTCAATTGTTCATTTATCTTTTGTAAATGATAATTATTCTTTAAATTACAAAGCTGTTCAAACTTTGCCTTTATAACAACATTTATTTGTAATTTATTTATTGAGTGAGCCTTTAATAAATTTAAATTTTTATTTTTTGGTTTTTCTAAAAATGAAAAAATAATCTTTTGATTTTTAACTTTAAAGCTTACACTATCATCTTTAAAAAATTAAGGTGTAATTAAATTCATAAATGGTGTTCTTAGGATTACCATATGACGAATATTAGTTAAAATAAATATATTCTTTATTTCTAAGTTTTTATCTATTATTGAGGCTTCTGCTTTACCAAATATATTTAATTTAGATTTATTTGCAGCAGATAAGATTTCATTAGTTTTCTGCCAAAATTTTTTAGGGACTAAACTAGGTTTAATACAATTTAAATCAACTCCTATGTCAAACAAGGCTATAGTTTCTATATTATAATTATTTAAAAAATTTTAATTTCATCTTCACTAAATATTTTCTTGATATTATTTCATGTAACATAAAAATTAGATTATCAAAAAAATTTTCTTTAGTTTTTAAACTAATTTTATTATCATTATTAGTTTCTTCTTTATCTTCTTCTTCTTTTTCATCAAAAGAAGTAGAGTTTAATAGAGACTTTATTATTTGTGCATCATGTTCTTGTTTATTCTTTAATTTTTTAATTTCTTTTTGTAAGTCATTTATTGTTGGCTTATTTTTTATTTTTTATTATTTTTATTTAAAATTATAGTTAAATAATAAGTTTGTTTACTAGTATTAGGCAATATTGAATATTTAGGTTTATCACTAGTATCTTCTAGTATTTTATTTAAAAAATTTTCTTGAATTTTAGGATCATTTATATATTTTATTGCTTCTAAAATAGATTCTTGTTCTTTAGTTAAAGCATTTATTGATTTACAACTATTTTCAGAACTAGTTTCTGATTCTACATCATCTATTTTATTTATTTTTTCAGAATCTGAATAGTTCTCAGAATCTGAATAATCTAAATATAATTCATAAATTTTATTTAATACAGATTCTTCTAAATTTAATTCTTGTAATTTTTTTTTATCAAATTTACAGAATTTAGATGTATGGCCTTTTTTACCACAATCATAACATGTTAAATCTTTATATGATCTAAACCATTTATCTCTTTTCTTAAATGGTTTATTACTAGGTTTTTTAGATTTGTATGTCTTATAAGGTTTTTGTTTCTTATAATATTCTTCTTTATTATATTTTCTTTTATAATTCTTTTTATATTTTTTGTATGACTTCTTATAACTTTTAGAACATTGACTATTGCAATCTTTATATTTCTGAGTTATACTATAATCAAACTGTTTACAAAATGAGCCTAATTCTTGCTTAGTTTTTCTCATTTCATACTTTAATGACTTTTGGAGTTTTATATCCTGACAGAGCTTTAAACCTTCCTTTTGAACTATACTAATCAATTGACCATAAGTCAAAAGATCATAAGGAATAGGATTTTCATATTCCTGTTTTATATGATTCCTAACTTTCTCTCCTAGGAAAAAGGGCAATATTGCTAAGAACTTTTTCTTTCAAAAAATCTGATTGGAATATTCTTTAAGCATTATCCTAGTGAAGAAAGTTGTTTTATAAAACTGAAAATCACTAAGTTTCTTATACCTAAGGTTACTTAGCAACTCAGCATTTTTATCCTTTAAGTGAGTTGGATCTCCTATAAAGTGAAGTGATATAGTCAGGATTAGTATTGCCATAGCATCTTGAATAGTATCACCATACTCATTTAATATAGGTGTTTCATCTTCATAGGTCTTTATAGCATTTAATATCTCTAGGTGTTGTTCATTAGTAAGATGATTATTCCACCAACTTTTAATTGGCCTGTGAAGCCTGCTATAAGTAATTCTGCTATAGTTTTATCTGATGCATCAGTTTGGATTCTATAGGCATTGACAGCCATTGTCATTTACTGTAGAAGATTCAGAATGTTATATTCTTACAGGCTATCAATGTTCCATTCATATACTGAGGATGCATTATATTTATATTGTGATAAATTATTAGGTTTATCTATAATTCCTAAGCCTGGAGCAAATATTTTAGGTATTATAAATTGATTATGTGTAATACGATTTATTTGTGGGTTTATATCTTTACTAAAAGATTCAAGATCTTCAGTTTCAGGTTGAGAATCCTCAATTGATTCTGAATCTTGATCTTGGGTTACTGTACTAATAGTTTTAGAGGTTTTGGATTGAAGTGTTTCTTAGACTACCTGTTTTGATCCAGATGAAGAATCAATTTTGCTTAATTATTTTTTAATTGCTTTTATAAAATTAAAATCTTTAGATTTAACTTCTTTTTATTCTGTTTTTGAAACTTCAAAGGGTTTAAAAATGAGACTTTAATTTTTTATCTGAAGCTTCTATTTCAACTGTTATTATTATTTATTTATCTTTAATATAATTTTCTATTCTATTTAACTGTTATCCTATACTTAATAAATGTGCATTACTAAAGTTATTTTATTCTAATATCTTTTTATTTGGGTCATTTTCTGCTACTGTTTTAAATAGTGCTATTTGAATTTCTCTATCTTCATACATAAATATACTTGAAGTTTTAGGTGGATGTTCACTGTGTATAATTTTATCATTTAATTTTCATTCTGTTTCTTTATTTCTAATTGTTATAGGGTTTATTAATTTTTCTGCTTTAAGTTTTCCTCTATAAATTTTTTTAAACCAATAAAAAACTTTTATATTAACTTCATAATATTTTACAAAATTAATATATTCATCCTTAATTGATTCAAAATTTTTTACTTTATTTATTATATTTTTTACTTTATTTGAATTTTTTACTGCTATTAATTCTTTATCTAATTTATTTTTATTAAATATGAATTTTTTATTAATTATATTTAATTCTCTATCTATACTTTCTATATTATTAGTCATAAAAGAGGCTGTAGGTGATTCAGGAGGAGATGTAGATTGTTCTCTATCCTGATGTTGACTATAATTAGGGTTTGATTCTAAAGGGTTCATAGTTCTTGTTGGATTATAGAAAAGAGGTGGTATAGTTATACTGTAAATCAACACCTTTTAATTTATTACTTATTTCAGGTATATCTGATGTAGAATACCTAGGCTTTACTACTATTTGTATAACATGTTTAGGTTCATTTTCTTTATATGAGGCATATATAACAGAGGGTAATTACGAGGCTCTACCTATGTTAACTGTCAAAACAGAAGAGGAAGAGTCTGAATACCTACTGCTAATACTATGTCTATTAAATTTTAATTTAACTTTACCATCTTCATACTGTTCAATTTTACTGAGTTTTATATTGGGCTTTACTATTTTCTTCGGTTCAGGAGGAGGAACAACGTCTTCTAAGACTTATTCATCAGGGAGACTAATATATTTTCACTTAATAGTCCTAGGGATTACTATATTAGCTTTACTTAAGTTTGTTTGCAAAAATTTAGTTTCTCCTAGTTTAGGTAGCATTATATACTTCGTAGCAAAGACAGATACCATAACTTTAAACTTTATTTTATACATTAATGCTACAAGAATGGATCCTTCAAGCATTTTATAATTATGAGTTTTAATTTCTAACACTACACTTTTTAATATATTTGGATCATTTAAGAATATTATTATATAAGAGAAACAGTCAAATGAGATAAGTCCACTACTCAGACTGATTTCTATAGTTCCTAATAGTGAGTCATTAAAATTTACAAACCTAGCATCTCTAACCACTGCCAAGATACTAGTATTTAATCCTTCTCTGGTTAAAGGCTTTATTCCTATCTGTACAAGTCCTATATGTATATATTTATATTTTTTACTTTTATGGTGCTTTATTGATTCTGCAGAAAGTAATATTATCTTGTCAAAGGGTTTACTTAATTGTACATCCTTTTCTTCAACTTTAATTATGTAATCATTTTTAAATATATTTAATTTGAAAATTTTATAAATCTGTTCTTTTGTCTATGTTAGGTATTATTCAATTATCAATTGCTTTATTAAAATCTTCTAAAATTACTTCATTTTTATTTACAATTCTTTTATTTTCAGATGACTCGGAGTTATCAAATTTAATTTTACTAGCAAATTTACATAAAGATGGTTTCATTTTTAAACATTTGAAAAATAGATTTTAAAGTGTGTTTATATTATTTTCAGACGCGACCACTGACTTACTGCCCTAAATGCCTATTCATCGGCTAAAACGGGTCTTACTGCATATCCAAATCCTAGACAACACTATCCACTTTTAGATCTATAAATCAAAGATTTAATTAAAAAAATAAGTTTATATTCATCTACTACCACCCCTAAAAAATGAATGGCTCTGATATCAGCAAAAACTTTAGCTTTAAATTTAAATCATTAGGTAATGGTAAGGGGTGGTAGTAGATGGAATTATATATATATATATATATATATATATGGTTCAGCCCCTGAATTTTGGATAAAACTTAAAAGTAAAAATTTCTAGAGAGTGACAAAATTATTGATTGATAAAAATCGCAACAATTAGAGTTTTCAAATCAACTTAATTATAGATCGACTTCAAGTCTTAATTAGGTTGAGCAGCTAACAACAGCACAATGAAAATGAACCAAAGTATTATAAATGTATAATAATCTCATGTAGTCGTGTTATATGTTAATAACCGGATTTGTATGTTTACACTTCCATAATTTGTTTATTTACACTAATCTTTGGTACTGATGAAGAAATCTCATCTTCCAGAACAGCTGGAGTTGTTGTCGATGCCTCATTAACAGATATAACAACATGAGGGCAATCCATCTTTCTAGGAGATTTTGATAATTTCTCTGGTGATACTGTATCGTCTACTTTCTTAAATTGTGCTTTAGAAGAGACTTCATATGCTGATTCAGCTATATTTTCAATGCAGTTTACAATTTGAATTAAAAGTGAAGCTACAGTAACCACTGGAATCACTTGTAGTAGGTCACTGTCCTCCCATGGACCTGATTTTAGTAAAGAGTTGAGGTTTTTGGCTCTAGTTTTTGCCTTTTCTATGTGGGTATCAGCTGAAGATGGTTCGCTCATTGTTTTGATTCCTATTGACAATTCCTTGAGTGCTTTTCCAGATTCCGTGCTTATTTTTCTGCATGCTTCTTCAATTTTGCATTTGACTACTATTGATGCCTGCAACAACAATAATAGCCTAGCTTATCATACGATGGTTAATTTGACGTTTTGCGGTTACATCTGTTATAATTAAATTTGTTTAACCTTGCTATTTAAATTTTTGTTAAGGAAAAACTATATTAAAAATATTGACAACAGATTAAAATTTATTTTTTAATTTACTTTTATATGCTCTAATCCTTAGAATTTCAAAAATGCTAAATAATATTTTTGAATTATTTTTCTATTGTTGTCAAAATAAGATTTTAATTACTCTTACGGAAAAGCTATTGCAATCTTAATATCAAAGAAAATAGTTTACCTTAATGTCAGCATTTAGGCAGCCAGAGAGTGCTTCAACTCGGTAGGCACATTGGCGAGTTAAAGTTCCAACTTTTAGGTAATGTTTCCACGGATGACGAAATTTGAATCTACCATGCCCTGGCTCCCATCTTGCAAAATTAGCCTGGAAATCACAAGTTCACTTTTAAAATCTATTTTTCAATATTCACCTACAAACTTAAAAGGTTTATTAGTTAAGTCAGGTGATAGTGATATTTTAATATGATATAATGAAGCGTTTATTTTATTAAAGGCATCTGAATTTTATTTATTTTTTATTTTTTATGAATGCAAATATAAAGATAGACTCACCAAAGATTCTTCAGTACTTTTTGAGTTGAGAACACTTTTATAACCTTGGAGAAATGATTTTTGATCTTTAGATGACTCGTCAATATCTTGCGATGCTTTGAAGTACTCATCTCCAAATCCTGCAGGTTTTTTTCGCATATAAATTGCTCAGATTTTTCATCTTTACATGATTTATCGGTAAATAAAAATACTAATCCATTGGAATATATGAACCTTCTAAGAAGTTGCCAAGCTTTTCCATGTTGATAGCAATGAGATTATGAAGATCTTCACCGGCCCAAACAGGAAAAATAACAATGGAAATCATCACACAAGCAAAGCCACCTATTATGACGGTTGATAGTCTCTTGTGTGCCAAATCTAATATTTCATCTACTCGAAAACCCGATACCGATATTAATGAGAATGTTAAGATGAATATTAACAACCCATAGTCATATCTTGCTTTTATTTTTGGGAAGAACCGTATAAATGTTGATATTGAAGCTGAAAAAAAAAACACAATGAGTTAATTAATAGTGCTTCATTCATACTAATTTAAAAAATTAATAGTTCATTTATTCTAAACTGATTTTAATATCTTTCATATGTTTTTGTAAATTTTAAGTAAAATTTATATAAATTGATATAATTAAATAGTGGCTTCTTTTTTTTTTAGCGCGCATTACATTATTTTAATGTATAAGATAATTTTTAATCAATTAAATATTTTTATTTTAAATTTTACTTAATATATAGAAATTTTATTTTATTACTTGTTAAAATAAATTATTACTATCATTTATTTGATTTCAATATGAAATTATTTGTGTATATATATATATATAATATTTTATATGTCATATACGTTATATATTTTTTATATTCATTTTAACTATATAACTAAAATATAAAGTCAATGATATATTTATAAAATAGTTTATTAATCATTGTTATTAGACATATCATTATTATTTTAGTTATTAGATTATCATTAATTACATTTTAATTATAATTGTAAATAAATTTATCAGATTATCAAATTGAGTGAATTATTATTTAGCATTTAATTAATTTAAAATCAATTAAAATAATCTTTTAATTTGATGAGATGCTAAAATTTATATATTTCTTTTCTTCGGTTTAAATGTATAATGTACACATATATAAATGTATATATTAAAATATTTTAAAAATATAAATTATGAAAATCTCCACTTGATGCTAGCCGCGACTACTTAGTCTAAAGGATATCACAACTTTGTCTAGGCCTAGTTGTATCGATTACCTTGTAGAAAGACAAAGAACCCAAGTAATATGGGCTCACCGGTGGGTCCAGATAGATTTGCTAGGTGATGAGCTCCAATACCAAAAGCACCAGCCACTAGTGTTGCCATCCCCCTATTCAATCCTTTCCCAAGAGTCGCCCCTTCAGAGGTTACAAATGAAGTTGTCCAAAGCATTAGTTAACATGATGTTGTATAACACTCCTTAAATTTATTTACACATATCAAAGATAAAAATATACCATGCATGCATGATTCTATATAAATATAACAAATTTCCCTTCTGGGTTTCAGCCATAAATTTATTAAGGTTTCAAATTTGATTTTTTAGGTAATTCATTAAATTATAACATGATAACACTATAGACTATATTTTAAATATATTTGCCTAGAATATAATGTTAGACACGTTAAAATTTATTGTGGACACAATCAATAAGAGATAAACCTTTTTTTTTTAATTTGTGTTATTTATAATACTTGAATTTATTTATCTAAAAAAAATCCAATTTTTAAATTAAGGTGAAAAATTATATAACACAACCGTAATTTTAACTAGATATTTGAATTGAAATGATAACCTAATTGGATGATAATATATATATTTTTTATATTCTAAAAATTTAAAGAGTTTACTTTAGTGATTTTAGAATTTATTTTTAAAAAAATATCATCTCATGTTATTAATTAATTTATTTGTCATTTTAATTAAAATGCCTAGTTGAAATTACTACTTTACCATATAATTGGTCAAATTTTTATCGAATTTAATTAGATTTAGTTGTCATTGACAAAAGAAAAATAGAAGCTAGAAAGGAAAAAGTGTGAAATGAGAACACTCACCAACAGTGAATTCGAAGACCACAACCACAGTCATAACAGCCCACATTGCAGAAACGCCGAAATTTTTATAAAGTGGTTGATAATAATAGAATATTGAAACCAAAGCAAGTGCAAGTCCTACTTTTAATGAATGAATAACTCGTCTTGGGTCATCTTTCCCAAGTTTCTTTATACTTCTTGAAATATCAACAGCCTTCGTCTTAAACCTTCTAGGTAAGGCCTTAAGCCAAAGCCATCCTACAACTTTCATGTTGCTTGTAGAATCAAACTTCCCAGGCTATATTAAGAGACTGAGAAGGTAAAATAAAGAGAGGTGAGCAGAAAAGAAAATTGCTTTAAAATGGGCTCTATCTGCCTCTAATTTATAGAAAGAAAAAGTGAACTGCTGGGGTTTAATTAAATATTAATATAAACACCAAGTAGCTGTACTATGCAAGTACAAAAAGGAATTTACACACACAAAGAAGCTTGAAAACGCAAAGTCTCAGACCATAGTGCACTTTAGCTGTGCTGTGGAATAGATGTTGATGACCAATAATAGGTGCCTCCAGTCCTACTTCTCTGACTCTAATGTAAAACACCATTGTTTTTATATTCTTGCTCGAAGATGGAAATCTCACTTTTTAATTCCATGCCATGTATTTTACATCTTTCCAGCTAGAGGTAGTGTAGCCCAGTTACATCTAAAGCCCAAGTGGATATGGAAAGCGTGTGCTATTCACTGCGTGCTCCGCTAATTAATTGGCTCGAGTGTTTGAGAACGTTTATTTCTTTCCTTTGCCCTTTTCCTTTTTTTTCTTTATCATTTCATGGCTTTTTTTTTTATCACAATATAGAAAAAAAAAAGTCTCATATTTTATAATAAATTTTTTTATATAATTACTCAAATATAGAAGCTTTGAATTTCGATTAGGCAAAAATAACAATAAAACAATTGGCCAAAGTCGGCCAAAGTAACAAGTTTCAGTTTGGTCAATAATAATAATAATAATAATTAAAGTAATGATAATAATAATAATAACAACAACAATAATTATTATTATTATAAGTATTTGTTTTTATTATTATTATTATTAAATAATAATTAGTCAAACCGAAATTGTAAGTTTTGATTTGATCAAAATAATTAACCACCTTCAGCCATTTTTTTGGTGTTATTTTGGCCAATTATTTTTGAATAATAATAATAATAATAACAATAATAATTAAAATAATAATAACAACAACAACAATAATAATAATTAAAATAATAATAATTATAATTATAATAATTATAATTATCACAATTAATAAGAATAATCATAAGAATAATAAATAACAATATTTTAATTATTATTGTTGTTTTTATTATGATTTTAATTATTATTATTGTTATTATTATTATTATTTTAATTATTATTATTATCATTATTTTATTATTATTATATTTATTATTAGAAACTAATTGGTCAAACTGAAATTATAAATTTTGGTTTGGCCAACTGTTCTTCTGGCCAACTTTGGCCAATTGTTTTTTGTATTATTTCGACCAAACCGAAACTTAATAATTTCTATTTGGCTAATAATAATTAAAAAAAATAAATTTTGATCAAGCCGAAACTTATAGTTTTTATTTGGCCAAATTGTATTAAAAAAATAAAATAAAATATAAACCAAAACTTTGAATTTTAGTTTATGCTTTTGACTCCTATAACTCAGTAAATATAAAAGAAAGTCTCGTATTTTAGTAAAATATAGAACTTTTTTCTATATTTTAATAAATAGTCTTCATTTTGTTATGTTTATTAGAGCAGCAAACAAGGGCGGAACTAAATTGTAGATGAGAGGACTAGGCTTTTTTAATTTTTATAATATATTTATTATACATATTAATTTTTTTTAAAAAAATAGATTTTGGTCCTTCCAAACTCTAAATATCACTAGTCTAGTCCAAAAATTCTAAGTGCCTGGCTTTGTAATTGTGTTTATAAAAAAATTCATAATCTTAAATATTTACTTATGTGATTATTAAGAAAATTCAACAATATTAATTATCCAACCATATGATTTTAAATTTATAATAATAAAAGGTAAACAAAATTAAAATTTTATTCTATTTACAGAATGGTAACATCCAACTCTAAAAAGTATTTATTTTTATTTTTTATTTCTTAGCCCCATACGATCATAAATTTTCTTAAAATTACAACTTTAAAAAGCAACTTATAGGTTCAATTGCAATATCTTTTTATTTTTTCAATCGTAGATTAAATTAAATTATTTTATTTTAACATTTGTAATAGTTTAGCAATGTTGAAATTAAAAGATTTATATGACTTAAAAGAACTGCATATGAATTTTTTTTAATATATTAAAACTAATAATTCAAGTGTAGTTTTATATTATTTTGTAAGAAATTTTTATTATCATTGGATCAATTTTTAATACCTTAAATTTTATTAATTTTGCATCTATTTATATTTTGGACCCCTTAATATTTAACCTGAAGTCTGGCCATGCATATAAATACTTTTTTTTCTTTAAATGATTTTCATACTCAATAACATAAAATTTTATTTTAAAATATTTTTCAATATTTTCTTGATGAAAAAGTTTATCTTATTAAGAAGCAGAATGAATATCTGCAATCAAAATACTAAATAGATGAAGAGGCACCTCCTCCAACAATACAATAGGCTCCTACAAATATAATGCCCATTTAGCTAAATGATGTGCCAACATATAGCTTTCTTACGCACAAAATTGAAAGACATTCAAACTGATTAGCTAACTATTTAATATCATCAACTCAACCCACTTCTAAACTTGAAAGCTTATGAATTATGATTTGAGAATCAAATTATAGAATAATGTTATTAAAACCACATTCCAATTCAATCTATAACCCAAAGAAGATGGCTCTTGCTTCAGCATGCTTGACTAAAAAGTAATCAGAAATAGCTATTCCTACTAAAATTAGAACTTGCCCTTTACATTCTTGAACGACAATCCCCAATCCCACACCATTCGAGCTTATAGAGCATCTGTATTCAGCTTGAAAGAGTTTCTTAGAGGCAATTGCCAACCTACTTTCTGAGACGTTGAAAGAAGTACAGTACGGCTAGATGATCAGAGAAAATTATGCAAATTAAGAGCCATATTTATAACCTTCTTATGATCAAATATTCACTTTCCATGGATAATCTAATTGTTTGCAAACCAAATATACCACAAGGTGATAGAAAAGAGAGAGAATTCCTCCTTTGTTAAAGCTTTAAAAGAGATAGAACACACTGATATATTATATTTCCATAGCAAAACTTATCTACTTGATAGTGTAAGCCAATCCCTTCCAAACCTTTCTAACCCAGGTGCACTCTTTGAACAAATGAATTAGAGATTCACCTAAGAAAGCACAATAGCTACAACCCAAGTGAGCTATAACACCTTTTCTCATCAAATTATTACCGCAAGGCAAAGTATTCTTAAACAATCTTCACATAACATGAAAAATTTTGGTGGGGGGGGGGGGGGGGGGGGTGATTCAAAGTTTCTAGATCATATTCTAGCTATTATAATTTTGGCTTGAAGATGATGCTTTACTTAAAGTAGCCACCCTCATCTGCTATGCCAAATGGTACCTTGATTTCACATCATAAATCCCTTATTAATTTGGAGTACACCCAAAATAGATGATCAATAGGCAGTCTAAAGTTGTTTGGTAGTTTCATAATGGTCTCAGCTTCTATTGGCAAGAAGGTTTGGTGATCTAGCTCAAGATTCCAACATTTTAAATCAAAATCAATTAAACAACTTACCTGTAATATCCCAAAATGTGCCCTAGAAGTTTTAGTATAATTGTTGTTTTATTTGAATTAAAATGTATATGTTATTGGAAAGAGAAAATAATTTAAAAAGGAGTGTATATGTTGTATATATGGATATATATATAACATATACACAAGTCAAATGGATGGTCAAAGGAAGAAGATATTTATTTTGGTTATGTATGAAATTACTAAAAAGGGCAAGTAAGTGAAAGGGAGTTTAATTGTATATAAGAGGGTATTTAGGTAATTTTCTTTTTAAATTGCTTGGTGGAGGTTTAAAGAGAGGGAAAATTTGACTTTGCTTATTTTGTCTCTTTCATTTTCTTCTTTTCTTTTGAGTGGCCGGGTATCACCTAGACAAGAGAGCAAGAGGTTGTTTTGAGTTCCAAGTTTCAAATTGAAGGAAGATTTCAAGAAAACAAGTTAGAAATTCAAGAAGTTTATCATTTTTGGTAAGTTTTCTCTTGATTTCTCTTGTTCTATTTGGAATTTTGTTTGAGTTTGATGGAGTGTTGTTGATGGTTGGAGTGTGTTTGTGTATGGTGTGTGTAAAAGTATTGAAATGGAATTAAAGATAAAAAGTTAGGTTGGTGTTGGTGATGGAAGAGTAAGAGTTGTGTTTAGTGAAATTTTTTCTGTTTTACAATTAGTAAAGGCTGTGACTTGTATGATTTTTAATTAAATATAGAAAAATATTCTTGAAGTGAATTTTTGATATGTTGTGCCTCTATGAGTCTAGAATGACTGAAAAATATTTTGATTTGATTTTGGAAAGATTATTTTTATTAGACCTGTTCTAGCAGGTACCTTAACTGAGACAGCTATCTTTCGGGATTTTTAATAAAATGTAGAAAAATCATATCCAATTGAATTTTGGATATGTTGTTGCTTAGTGAGTCTAGTATTTGAGAAAAATAATTTGGAACCACGTTGATTGAATTTAATTTACAGAATTCACAAAGTTCAGAACTGCTGCCAGGATGCAGGGCAATTGGAGCAATCTGGTTGGGTGAACTATTTGACCAAGATTTTGTGTTCAGTTTGATCTGAAATTTTAAAGGAACGATTTTAATATGTAAAACTAAATTCTGTAAAAATTTTAGAATTTTTAGTCAAGCAGATTATTTTATACAATTTTTTTCAAAATAAGGATTAAGTTGAGTCTAAAACCAGAATTTACTATTCATATGGTCATTTTGCTAATACTCCTTTTGGATTAGGTTGTGAAGAGGTTGAATTACCCTAATCTAAGTATTGAGGATTCTTGGAAGAGTAAGTGTATAGATTGGTGTGAGTTGGTTTTAAGGTAAGCACAAACTACATAGTTGCATACACTTACATGATTTTGATACTTAATACATATTTGGTTGTAAATGTATTAAGTGATCTATTGCATTGTTGATGCATATTAATAATGTTATGTTTTGCATAAAGTGAACTTTGTGGAATGTATGTTGAAAATGTGAAAGATATGATGATATGATGAATTATGAAATGTATGTTCAATGCAATTGATTATGAATACTTTAATGATGAATTGCCTTAATGTGAATTGAGATACGATGTGACATGAAGCCATTGTGGTTGGCTATGACAATGTAAATGAAATAATTGAGGCATGGTTGCCTATTTGATTATGGAATATGAAAGGAGAAATGAAATGAGAAATGAAATAAGAAATGAATTGATAAAGAGATTGATAAAGCGTAAGTGAAATAATTGTGTGATTAATATGTTATTTAATCTTCAGAGTTCTGAATTTGTTGGCATGCCTATGAATCACTGGATAGGTGAAATGACCGGGTCGTAAGCCGATTTCAGTTAGAAAATGTGAAATGTGATGTTTTTGGGGTGAAATGACCGGGTCGTAAACCTCAAAAACAAATTATTGAAACTAGATTGAGTGAAATGACTGGGTCGTAAACTCAAATCTAGTTAATTATCCATGGATAAATGTATTGATGATTATGATTATGGACCAAAGCAGTAACTCTGAACTTTGAATAACATATTAGTGTATTTTGGGCCCATGCTTGTCTT
Source organism: Garcia nutans (assembly GCA_947685225.1). Taxonomy (NCBI): domain Eukaryota; kingdom Viridiplantae; phylum Streptophyta; class Magnoliopsida; order Malpighiales; family Euphorbiaceae; genus Garcia; species Garcia nutans. Next base: position 15,512,865 of record CANTUV010000018.1, on the reverse strand, counting down.
TGTTTTCAATGTGAATCATGAATGTTTTGATTAATTATTAAATAATGTAAGATTGTGAAATATAATATTCTTTTGAATTGTTTATGAAACTTGATTGTGTGACATTGGCATTGCATTGAGGCATAATATTATGGTTGTTTGTACCACTAAGCCGTTGGCTTAGCGCGATTGTGGTTTATCGCGCAGGTGACAGGGAAGAACTAGAGAGTTCCTCTAGGCCGAGTCGAGTCTATATTTTGAGGTGTTGATAGTGGACGTAAAGATCAAAGACTGACTGCCAAACATGTATAAATTTTATGTGTTGTAAAACTTGAGTTTTGATGTATATGAATTTGTAAATATTGTTACTTTCCGCTGCATAGTGAACAAATATTTTATCTACTGTATTTCATAATAAACCTTTACTTTATTTTGTACTAGAAGTGTAAATCCTTTTTGCAGGTTGTAGTTGAGGTTATAAGAGGGACTTATTGGAAGTGTACTGAGAATGATTTTGGTTGCATTGGTTTGTGTAAAAAAAAATGTTTTCAAAAATCAGGAAAAAACCAGTTTTGTCGACACTTGGGACTCAATTTTTAGGCGAAACTATGGCAAAATTTTTCTGTAAAAATCGGAACTAAAATTTGACTAAGTAAAATTGGTAGCAACATTAGGTTAGTGTGGCGCCTGTACTCAGCTTACACACGTAGGTCGGGAAGGGGTGTTACATTACCATTAGTGTTGGAGAAATGGAGTTAGGTGCCAATGGTCTCATGCAAGCTTGTCCAAACAATCAGTTATCCTTTCATATTTGCATAGACATTCCATTATCAATTTGCTGACATAGAACTACATGTAAAAGGCTTCGCACACCATGGATGCTTCTCCATATATGGCTTCATTGTCAACCTAAAGAAGCATTTATAAAGTTATGGCTAGGATAATATTTTACTTTCATATTTTGAGCACACAGAGAACTTTAATCACAAACTAATCTCTATGCTTGTTTTGCCAAAAGAGCTTCTCCTTTTGATTGGCATATTGAGTTTCAGTTGACCCAATTGATTCTTTTTTTTTTATTCGGATTGCTTCCCCACCAAAATTGTCAAATTATCCTTTCCATTTCTGCACATAACGAATTAGGAATAGCAAAGCAGCTCCTAATATATTGCGGGATAGCTTGTGCTATTGACTTGATCAACACTTCTTTACCCGTTGATGATAGAAACTTTTCTTTTTAACCTTTCAGCTTCTTTCACAGCCTTTCCTTTAAGAAAGGAAATATTTCCTTCTTTGAGCAACCGATCGTGATAGGAAGGCCAAGATACTTTGAATGATGGTGTGAGCAAAGATTCTTCCCCCACTCCCGGTGAAATAGTTATTGCGATTTCGATATTATTAGGCTCGAGGCCTTAGAGAACACGAGCCTAAATCCAAAGAAAATGGAGTCACCACCTGAACGGGCCGACAAAAAAGAAATGGGTAGATGACTCTATTCCTCAGGAATCCCCAACCCCTTATTGGGTTTGAAAAGTTGGGTACGCATGGAGAATGTGAGAATGACCCAACACCCCTGTAGCGCCTGGTTCATTTTATGTCTAAATATTATAGAATTTTTAAATATCATGACATCATCCATTTTATATACAATTAAAAGAAATAAGAATCCATAAAATGGGCACTCATACAAGATGAAAATATGCCTTTACAATGTCCAATGTCCAAAGTACAAGTAAATAAAATAGGACACCCACCAATTGTTGAAAATGTGTCCCTTACATTAATCCCTAAATACAAATAAGATAAATTAAATAAATTAAATAAACAAGTCATCCACAAAGTGAAAATATGTCTGTAGACCCTTAATTTTTTACCCAGTCCAATCCGATATTTTTAAACAGTTTAAAATAATTTTTATGGTGTTTTAATTAACTAATATTTATTTTAATAATATTTATTACTTATAATATTTATTTTTAATAAAAATAAAAAAAGTTATAATAAAAAAGGATAAATAAATAAAAATCGGTGATGAATTGACTTGGGCCAATTCGCCGCAGGAAAACCTGCGACGAATTGGCCACAAGCCAATTCATCGCAGATTTTTCCTGTGGCGAAATGGCCACAGGCGAATTGGCTGGTTCGTGCCCAGCGCCCTCAGAACTTCTTCGCTAGTGCACTTTCGCACACCCGACCCGCACGCGGTTTTGCCAAAATCCTATTCTACTTGGTTTTTAATTTTATTTCCTAAAAAAATTTTATTTCCTTAGCCAATTAGTATTAGGTTTTTTATTTTTTCTTATAAATACCACATTAAAGACACAGAATGAAAGATCATAAATTTTTTATCAGACTTTGGACTTTTGAATTTTTTCGGCCAAAAAAAAGAGAACCTTGAAGGAGCAAGAGGCAGTGAGCAAGCAACAACAATCCATCAAAGGCAGCTTACACTATCTTTATTATTGTTTAACCAGAATTCAAAGATTGTGGTGGAACCAACAACAGTGGTTTGAATATCTATTTCTTTGCATATGTTTACAATAGCTTCATCATACAATTTGATAAATTATTTAAACATGTGTGTTTTTGTTATTTGATCAATTGTTCTACTTACTATCCAAACTTTATTTAAAACCCTAAAAAGCATTTTTCCAAAATCCTAATGCCTTAATACCCGTAAAACATATTTTTAAAAACTAAAACCCTAATTACACTTTTCTAAAATCACAAAACACAAATCTAATTTCTTAAACCCTAAGTTATTTAAACCCTAATTCTTAATTAATTCTGTTTTCAAATCTTCATAGTAGCTTGTTCCATTAAATCACCATAGCATTAGATTATTCAAATAATGTTTTAAATGTCCAGTAGTTATATTACATATAAGTATTTATCAAAAATTTCATGTTAAAGTGGTCTTAAAGTTTTTATAATAATCATGTTTTGATAAAACCCTAACTCTAGTAAACTCTAAGGCCCAAACCCTAATTTGCCTTGTAATTCCTAAACCCCAAAATAGTTTTGTAATTATCAAAACCCTAAATTATTTTCTAAAATTCTAAGATTCAAAATTGCTTTCTTAAATCCTAATATGTTTTCCAAATATCCAATAACCCCAAAAATTAACTTTCAAACCTTAGATCCCAAATTCTTAAGCTCTTCTTCCAGAACCATAAATTATTCTTCAAACAAACCTTAAAGTGCTTTATTTTTCAAAAAACCCTAATTTTTTTTCCCGAACCCTAAATTCTTTAAAACCCTAATTCTATATGCCAAAACATTAATTCCTCAAAGCCAAAATTTAGAAATCATAATTTATTAAACAAACACCTAGTACTCCCAGTAGCCTAAAGCCATAACCAAAACCCTATTTCCTCAAACTTTAAATCCTAGAACCCTAATTTCTTAAATCCTAAATCTTAAACCTTAACCTTATTTATTTAATGGATTGAATTCTAATTTTATTTATTTATTTGATTATGTGATTTGTTATATGTTAATGATGAATGGTTTATTTTATTTTATGAATTGTTTGCTTTTATTTATAATTAGATGATTGAATATTCTTTTATTTGTCTTAGTTTTAAAATTGTAAGAGGTATGTTTCCACTTTGTGGGTACCTCATTAGTTAAACATCATGTAATTTATTTTATTTTAAAGTTTTTTGGACCAATTTAAAGGACACGTTTCCACCTTTCGGTGGGTGTCCTATTTAGTTTTAGACATGGACTATGTAAGGATATGTTTCCATCCTCAGATGGGTGTCCATTTATTTATTTTGTTTAGATATTGCTTTGATTTTAATATAATGATGCTTTATTTTAATTGTCACATGTAATATGGATAATATTGTTATATTTAAGAAATTTATAATATTAAGACCTACAAAGGAGGCCGGTTCCAATGAACCGAGCATTGTGGGGGTGCTGGGTCGTTTCTCACCTTCCCCACACGTACCTAACTTTCCGAACCCATTAGGGGGTTGGGGATTCCTTAGGAATCGAGTCATCCACCCCTTTCTTTTTTTCGGCCCGTCTGGATGGCGACTCCATTTTCTACGGGCTTAGACCCATGTTCTCTAAGGCCCCGAGCCTAAATAGTGTCAAAGTTGCAAGAACCATTCCACCAGAAGTCGGGGCAAAAATTTTCGCTCACAATGCCTTTTACAACTTTAAAACTCAAATAACAAATAAACATAAATCCATAAAAATATAAATAATCATACAAAGAATTATAAAACTAGAGCATGATTAAAAGGAAATTAAAATTGCAATCCTCAAAGACATCTTAATATTAACCTGTTAGGAAAATGTAGGGCGCCGCGCATATGGTGATCCTGCTAGCGCCCCTGAAAGATAAACAATTTACAAAATATGTTTTGTTGTGGAATTAGGGTTTTAATTAGGGTTTATTAATGTAAATTAGGGTTTATAGAATTAACCTAATCAAATTAGGGCTTCTGGACATGAATTAGAGTACTGAGCATATGAACTGAGTTTCAATCCTAAATCTAAGGTTTGGTATGCAAAACTATGGTCTAAATCATCAACTAATCCTAGGAATATGGCAACTGGATGAAAACTCTAAAATTAAACAAATAAATTCTAGTCGTATCAGACAATGGAGATGATTTGAATAAATTCAATTAAGATAAGTTAATAAATTGTACCTTCGTTTGTTGGCTCCACCAAGTAGGATTTATCAAACCAAGTTTGAATATTCAACTGTTAGGAAGTCTGGATCAAATTAAATTCTTGGTTGATGCTTGAATGATCCGTGGATCACTTGTGTTTTAAGCTTCTACCTCTTTTAATGTTTTTGCTCTCTCTCTTTATGTTTTGTGTTTGCAAGATCTGCTTCTCCTTAATTATGTTTAATTGCTAACTGTGACCGCCCCTTTATCTGGCTTCAGATTTTTATATTTATAAACAAAGATGAGGGCTACCCCATTGATAATCCTTGCTCAGTTCAAAGACTAACACTGCTTATATGTGCCCTATTAGAACTCTAAATGCAATTAAGCTCGGATTCCAGCCTGATTAAGGACTCATGGCTAATTAGGCTAGCCAATTCACTGTGGGCCTTTCTCTATGGAGAATTGGCTTGGCCAATTCACCAAAGGCTGACCCAGTGGCAAATTATCTAAGGCAATTCATCATTATTTTATGCTTTAGGCTAGGACTGGGTTGGTTTGGGATTTTAAGATTGGGTCAGACAGATTTTGGGCTTTTAAAATTGGTCCAAACTTATTTTAAACTTTTAAAACCATAACTAGGTTTAAACTTTTTGGATTTGACCTGGCCTTTTTTAATTGGGATCGGATTGGCTTTGGGCCAAAATTAACTGTCTACAGTTTTTTTCCTGCTTGAATGATCTTGAATTTATTCAGAGAGTGAAAAGTAATATGACTTTGAGCTAATCTTGGATAAGGATGGGTTCTGAACCCAGGAATTAGTTTGGGTTCTAGACCTGAGGCCAGATTTAGGTTATGACCTAAGGTTGGATTTGGATTATGGACCTGAGATTGGATTTGGGTTCTAGACCTGAAATTCAATTTTGGGTTCTGGACCCAAGACTAGATTGGGTTTTAGACCCGGACTAGTTTATATTTTAGACCTGTGAATTGGTTTAGGTTATGGACCCATAATATTGGTTTGGCCAAATTCAGATTCTCAGCCCAAGACATGATTTGGGTTCTCGACTCGAGACATGATTTCGATTCTGAACTCAAGATTGAATTTGGGTTCTCGATTTGAGACTGAATTTGGGTTCTCGACCTGATGCTGAATTTGGGTTCTCTACCTGAGACTAGATTTTGGTTCTCGACCTAAGATCATATTTGGATTTTGGACCCAATATTAGATTAAGATTCTCGACCCAAGACTGGATTTGGGTTCTCGACTCGATACTGGATTTAGGTTCTCAACACAAGACTAGATTTGGCTTGGATTCTAGACCTGCAATAGACTTCAACTCTTCTAGCTTGACCATCCTTTTTTCATTTGAGAATTCTAGCTTTCTTCTAGCCATTCAATTCCATTCTTCAATGGATTGACTTTAGCTCTTCTAGTTGGACTGGCATTCTATCATCTGAGAGTTCTGGCTTTCTTCTAGCCACTTGTTCCATGGATCGACTTCAGCTCTTCTAGCTGGACTGATCTTCTATACTTGGACCTTTGTCCTAATCTTTTTGTCTTTTGTATCTTCATTCATTTGAGAGTTCTGACTTTCTTCTTGTTCCATTCTTTTAGTTCTTTGCTTTGCAAAAAATTTAGCTATTCCTTAGCTAGTCCATATATCCTCTCTTTGCCCTCTGTGTGGGACAATATTGAAAATCTAAAAATATTTTGTACACCTATAAAATCAAAAATTGAAAAGAGAAAGTTTTGCCTCCTGTGTAAGCTCAAACCAATGATTTTGTTCCCATTTAGGCTCTGATTGATGTTTGTTTTTTGTCTAGTTCCTTGCGTAAGAATGTATCTCTTCTTTCTTTTGCAATGGCTATTTCATGCCCCTTAATTCCATATCTGCTTTTGATTATTTGCTTCACAAGGTTTTTCCTATTCACTTTAACACAAGGCAACAAAAGTTTAATAAGGCATGCTTATCTATGCTTGGTATGTATGATATGCATGGGTAATACTTGCAGTGGTTTTACTGACTCACAAACCAAGATAATATGCCAAGGCACTCCCATAAGTCGAGGCATTCCCATTGTTACCTTCAGGACATTCGTATAGGCCTTACATTGGATCATCAGGATATGTCACATCCACAATTTCATTTTCAATATAAGAGTAGTGGGGGCCAAAGTAGGATAGTCAAAGATATATGAGACATCTATTTCAAACCATGATTCGGCATATTAGTTGGTAGCTTTCTCGTAACCTTTCAAATGACATTTCTTTTGCCCAAAAAACATTTTAAAATTTAAAAACCATATGTTGGTTTTGGCAAATTAGTGTAAATATACCTCATGACTTGATTTTTCTAAATTAGCACATGTATAATATCATAACCCTAGTTACTGTACTAAATTTGAGAATCATTTCCATTTGAGCAAGAGCTGGTGCATTTCCATTTGAGCAAGAGCTGGTGCATTTAAGTTTAAATATTGTCTATCTCATATGTATGCCTTTTCAAACTATCTCCACTAAAAGACTATCAAGAGAGATCAATAGGTCTTTAATATGTTTGAAATGGGGTCTATAAGGGACATAGGTTAAGTGAAGGCCATTTTTAGATTGGAGCTATGGACAAACCTTCACACTACAAACCTCTTGTTGGAACATTAGATAGTTGAAAGCATGAAAAGATAGATTTTTGAATAGTCTTCCATCTTCTCGGCATTAATTTGTATCTTGATAAGGACAATCTTTACCTTTTCAATAAAGCTTGTGACCCTCATGCTTTCCTTTTCTTCTTTTTTTTCTTATTCTTTTTTTTATTTTCTTTTATTTTATTTTGGAATTTCATCATTTTATCCTTTTTTTTTTGTAGGATTGTCAAGTGCAAGACTTTCAAGATTACTAACTTGGAGCTGTGACGGGTATGGTGAACTAGATGGTCTTTCTCCTATCTATCTAATTTTGGTTGAATCTCTAGTTGAGTTGGACCAATTCAAGTCAAACTTCTTCTCATAGGCTGAGTGGAAGTCTTCTATTATTTTAGGTAGAAATAACTCTGTTGGCTTTCTGAACCACTCTTTCAAACTTTTGTTATTTTATTTTTCTTTTTCTCTTTTTCTCTTTCTATTCTTTTTTTTTCTTCTTTTCTTTTTTTTTCTTTTTTTATTTTTTTTATCTCTAAGAGAGTCTTCTTGTTCGTACTGCCCTATGCTTCTAACTATGGAGCAACTTGAATCTACTTCAATGAGGATGAATCCTTTGTAATCTTGATGCTATCAGACCTAAATTCAGGCAAACTTTAACTCTCTTTTTTTAATAGTCTTGATTAAGCATCTATGAGCGGGGATTTTTGCCCCCACTCCCAGTAGAATGGTTCTTGCGACTTCGGCACTGCTTAGGCTCGGAGCCTTAGAGAACACGGGCTTAAGCTCGGAGAAAATGGAGTAGCAACCCGGACGGGCTAGGAAAAAGAAAGGGATGGATGACTAGATTCCTAAGGAATCCCCAACCCCCTAATGGGTTCGAAAAGTTGGGTGTGTATGGAGAAGGTGAGAAATGGTCCAGCACCCCCACAATGCCCAGTTCATTGGAACCGGCCTCCTTTGTAGGTCTTAATATTATAAAATTCTTAAGTATAATAATATTAACTATATTACATGCAACAATTAAAATAAAGCATCATCATATTAAAATCAAAGTAATGTCCAAACAAAGCAAATAAATGGACACCCATCCGAGGATGGAAATATGTTCTTACATCCCCCATGTCTAAAACTAAATAGGACACCCACTGAAAGGTGGAAATGTGTCCTTTACATTGGTCCAAAAACTTTAAAATAAAATAAATTACATGATGTCATGACATGAGGTACCAAAAAAATGAAAACATACCTCTTACAATGTTTTGAAATCAAAATAAATCAATAAAAGTAAAAATCCATTCATCATAAATAAATCATTCATCAAAGACATCAAACATCAATCAAAATATATAATAAACATTCATCAAATTTAAATAAAATAGTAAGTATATAACATTAGGGGTTCATGCATCAATTAGAGTTTTTAGGATTTTATGTTTAACAACTAGGGTTTTACTTAAACTAGTTTAATCAATTGAGAAATATTTTAAAGAAATAACATGGCTACTGGATCTTTTAAAGATTTAGGGTTTTAGATGCTTTTATGAAAATAATGCTACTGTGATTTTAGAAAATAGGTTTGGTTAGGATTTTAAGCAAACAGATTGTTATTTTGGTTTTTAGAAAGGTGTAACTAGGGTTTTAGATTTGAAAAATATGTTTTAAGACTATTAAGGGTTTAGGGTTTCACGTTTAAGATATTAGGGTTTTATGGTTTGAAATCTTGATTCTGTGGATTTTGATTTTGAATTTAGAATTTGATGCTTTACCGTGATCAAAGTTAAGTGTGCTTTTAATATTGACTGTAACAACTATTTTAAGTATTTTTTTGGTGAAACAAACATAGAAAGCCAAAATTAATTAGCAAAAGATTAAAATAACTTTATGAACAAAATTATAAAAGCTACTATAAAGATTTGAAAATAGAATTAATTAAGATTTTGGGTTTGAATAACTTAGGGTTTAAGAAATTAGATTTGTGTTTTGAATGATTATTTTATTTACTTTAATTTAAACGTTAGGTATTGTATGAATTAATTTATGCTACTGTGTAAACTAAATAAAAAGAAGAATTAAATAACTAAGGCAATATAGTGATAGCTTGGAAAAGGAAGATGATTAATGATTTAATAAACTAAATTTAGAGTAATTTACCTACGTTTAAAGGCTCCACCAAATTGAAGAAATTGAACCAAGCTGTTGCCTACTTCAGATTTGGTTTTTGGTTGAGCAAAGCAATTTAGAGATGATTGCTTGTTGCCTCCTTTGGTTGCTGTGTCTTGGATTTCTTCTTGCTTGCTAGGATTTTCTTTAGGAAGAAAGAATTTAAGAGTCCTAAGTCCGGTTTAAAAATTTTCTCCTCTCTTCAAAAGATCAAAATTTTTAACCCCCCCCCCCCCCCCCACTTTCTTTATTTGTTTTAATGTGGTATTTATAGGAAAAAAAATCAAAACCTAATTCTAATTATCCAAGGAAATCAAGACCATTTAGGGAAAGACCAAATAGAATTCGGTTTCGAAAAAACTATTATAGACCCTTAATTTTTAACCCAGTCCGGTCCAATATATTTTAATTAGTCTAAAATCATTTTTGTGTTGTCCAATATATTTTAATTAGTCCAAAATAATTTTTGTTATCTTAATTAAATAATATTTATTTTAGTATCTAATTTTTATTAATAAAAAATAAACAAATAATAATAATAAACAAATAAATAAATAAAAATTGGTGACGAAAATCGGTGATGAAATTTTTCTTCGCTGAAAAGGGGGGCAGCGAAATGGCCTTGGGCCATTTAGCACGCAGGAATTTCCTTGGGGCGAAATGGCCAGCAGGCAATTTCGCCCGCAGCAGCCCGCTACCTCATGTAGCAGCTTTTTCGCCAGCGCAATTTTTCCGCAGCAGTTTTTTTTTGCCAGTAAAATTTTTCAGAAACAAATTTTTCCGAAACCAAATTCAATTCGGTTTCGGTTTCTTTTTCTTAATTAATATTAGATTCTATGAACAAGTGAAATTAATCATCAAAATATTCTATAAATAAGGACTAAAAAACAACACAGAGGGGGATCGAATTTTAGGAGGAAAACTTTGAAAGGAAATCGAATTTTAAAAAATTCCTTCTGGCAGTGAAATCGATCAAAATTTTGAGAGAGCAAACAAGCAATTCAATCCATCAAAGGAAGCAAAGCTTGTCTTTGTTCTCGTTTATCCAAGAAGTAATTTTTGGTGGAACCAACAAACGAAGGTATGAATATCAAATCTTTTTTCTTTACAGTAGCTTGAATCATTAAACTCTTTCTTTTGATTCTAAAAACCTTAGAACCCTAATTTACTTTTTCTAAACCTCAGAACCCTAATTTACTTTTTCTAAACCTTAGAACCTTAAATCATCTCCTCTATTTTCAAAAACCTTAAATTACTTTTTCTGTTTCTTCAAAATATCAAAACCCTAATTTGCTTTCCAATTTTTTAAAACCCTAAGTTGAATCATTTTCTTTCCAAAAACCCTAAAAAATCATCCTTCTGTTTCTTTTAAACCTTAAATCCCTAATTTGTCTTTTCTGCTTTCAAAACCCACAAAAATCTTAAATCGTTTCTTTTTTTTTTTCCAAAAACTTTAAAAGCCAAACCCTAAATCTCTATCCCAAAAAGTCAGTAGCCTTATTTTTTAAGCATCAAAACTTTAACCCTAATTAATGCTTCTTTCCAAAATCACACAGTAAGCATTATTCTTTTAAAAATAATACTAGTTCCTTCCAATTTCAAAACCCTATTTTTTTTAAAATCTTAAACCCTAAAATCTTAATTTTCAACACCGAAACCTATAATCCTAGGACCCCGCAAGGGGCGCTGCCCCCTTGACCTCGGCCTGCTAACCGGCTAGCGGGACCTCCGTATGGGTTCGGGTCATTATTTATTTATGCATTATAAATCTTTATGTTTTACTTCCATTATTATGATTATTTAAAATACAAATAGTAAACCCAAAACTAATTAATCTAAAACTTAAATTTTCCTAATTTCATGATTTTACCCCTCAAACCCTAATTTTGTTAATCAAAGAACCTCATCAATCTCTTAAATTATAAAGCTTTAATCCATTTCAATTCCCTTAAAACTTACAGTAGCCTAAACCAATAAATTCCAAAACCCTAAATATTAATTGAAGAATCTTAAATAGAAACAGTAGCCCTAATTTGTGTCTTTAATTGCTTTATTTAATTTTATATTTGATTAGGTAGTCTATTATATGCTTTAATTTATTTTCAATGCTTTGTTGATTTATTTAAGTTCAATGCTTGATTTATTTAATTACCATGGATGAATGTTTATTTTATATTTTGATTAATATTTTTGATGAATGATTTATTTATGATGAATGGTTATTTACTTTTATCAAAATTTTCAAATGTTGTAAGGGGTATGTTTCCACTTGGTGGGTACCTCATTAGTTAAATATCATGTAATTTAAATTGTTTTTATATTTTAGACCAATGTAAAGGACATGTTTCTACCTTTCGGTGGGTATCCTATTTAGGCACGGGATGTAAGGACACGTTTTCATCCTCGGATGGGTGTCCATTTATTTGCTTTGTTTGGACATTGTTTTGATTTTTAATATATCGATGCTTTATTTCAATTATTGCGTATAATATGGATAATATTGTTAAATTTAAGAATTTTATAATATTAAGACCTGTAAAGGAGGTCGGTTCAAATGAACCGGGCATTGTGAGGGTGTTGGGCCATTTCTTACCTTCCCCACACGTACCCAACTTTCCGAACCCATTAGGGGGTTGGAGATTCCTTAGGAATTGAGTCATCCACCCCTTTCTTTTTTCCGGCCCATCCGGGTGGCGACTCCATTTTCTCCATAATTAGGTCCGTGTGCTCTAAGGCCCCGAGCCTAGATAGTGCCGAAGTCGAAACAACCATTCCACCGAGAGTGGGGGTGAAAATTCCCGCTCACAACTGTGCTGGCAAAAATTACGCTGGCAAAAATTGCGCTGGGCTACGGGCTGGTGTAGACCCTTAATTTTTGACCCATTCAAATCCGATAGTCTAAAATAATTTTTTTGTGGTATTTTATTTATTTTAATAATATTTTAATTACTTTTAATAAAAATAAAAAAAAATAAAAATCAGACGGATAAGCGAGCGTCGCGCAGCAGCCCAATTCACCGTAGAAATGATCTGGGGGCAAATTGGGACACCAATTTCGCAGCAAGATGCCACTGGCTGCGAAATTGGCCCGCTGAGCCCATTTTTGCCAGCGTGATTGCTGCCGGCACAGCCCACAGGCCCGACAGCTTGGGCGCTGCCGATTTTTTGACTAAAACTTTTTTTGACCCAGTCCGGTCCAATATATTTTAATTAGTCCAAAATAATTTTTGTGTTATCTTAATTAAATAATTTTTGCTTTATTATTTAATTTTTATTAATAAAAAATAATAATAATAAACAAAAAATAAAAATAAAAATCGGCGGAGGAAAAAAGTCGGAGGCCAATTCGCGCCCGCAACCAACTGCGACAGTTTTTTTTCTAGTGCATTTTTTTCGCAGCAGTTTTTTTTCGCCAGTGCAATTTTTTTGCAGCAGTTTTTTTTTTTTTGCCAGGAAAATTTTTCCAACGCAAATTTTTTCAAAACCTAATACAATTAGGTTTCAGTTTTCTTTTCTTAATCAATGCTATATTCCGTGAATAACTAGACTTAACCATAAAAAATCTTCTATAAATAAGACCAAAAATAACACAAAAAGGGATAGACATTGGGGAGAAAATTGGATCGGATTTGGGAGGAAAATTGAGACCGAAATTGAGGAGGAAAACTTTGAATTCCTTCTGGCAGTGAATCAATCTAATTTTTCTAGAGAGCAAACAACAATTCAATCCATCAAAGGCAGCAAAACTTGTCTTTGTTTTTGTTCATCCAAGAAGAATTTTTTTGGTGGATCCAACAAACAGAGGTATGCATCAATTATCTAATTTCTTCACAATAGCTTAAATCATCCCATTGTTTCTTTTAATTAAAAAACCCTAGAACCTTAATTCCCCTTTTCTAAAGTTTAAAAACCTTAATTCGTTGCTTTGTTTTCCAAAAAGCTTAAAATTGTTATTTTTGTTTCTTCAAAATCTCAAAACCCTAATTTGCTTTCCAAATTTTCAAAATCATAAATTAAATCTGTTTCTTTCCAAAAACTCTAAAAAACATCTTTTCTGCTTCTATAAACTTTAAATCATTTTGTTATTTTCATAAAGTTTCATGAAATTATCAAATTGATTTTCAAATCCTAAAAACCTCATGTATTCTCCGAAACCCTAATTCAAAATTCTAAAACCCTCATTCAACTTTAAAACAAAACAGTAAATCTTAAACTATCTAACCTAAACCCTAATCCTTTAATCTTTAAAAACCTGATAAACATAAATGTTATAATTTTTACACAGTAAGCTTAAAAGCATAATTCAGTAGCTAATAGTCAAAAACTTAATGTTTTGAAGAGCCCAAACCCTAGTTTCATGATTTTACCACTCTAACACTAATTTGGTTAATTAAAGAACTTTATCAACCTCTTAAATTATAAAACTTTAATTCATGTCAATTCCTTAAAGTTCACAGTAGCTAAGAATTACAAATCTTGAGCCCATAAATTCCAAAACCCTAATCACATTAAATAAAGAAACTTAAATAGAAACAGTAACCCTAATTTGAATCTTTATTTGTCTTATTCAAATTTATATTTGATTATGCTTTGATTTATTTTATATGCTTTAATTTATTTAAGTTCAATGCTTGGTTTATTTAATTTATCATGGATGGATGTTTACTTTCTATTGATATTTAATACCTTGGATGCATGATTTATTTACGATGAATGGTTATTTACTTTTATCGATTTATTTAGATTTTCAAATGTTGTAAGAGGTATGTTTCCACTTGGTGGGTACCTCATTAGTTAAATATCATGTAATTTAAATTGCTTTTCTATTTTAGAACCAATGTAAAGGACATGTTTCTACCTTTCGGTGGGTGTCCTATTTAGGCATGGATGTAAGGGCATGTTTCCATCTTCGGATGGGTGTCCAATTATTTATTTTGCTTGGACATTGTTTTAATTTTCAATATATCAATGCTTTATTTTAATTATTATGTGTAATATGGATAATATTGTTATACTTAAGAATTCTATAATACTAAGACCTATAAAGGAGGCCGGTTCCAATGAACCGAGCGTTGTGGGGGTGCTGGGCCATTTCTCACCTTCCCCACATGTACCCAACTTTCCAAACCCATTAGGGGGTTAGGGATTCCTTAGGAATCGAGTCATCTACCCCTTTATTTTTTCCCGGTCTGTCCGAGTGGCGACTCCATTTTCTCCAGACTTAGGTCCGTGTTCTCTAAGGCCCCGAGCCTAAACAGTGCCGAAGTCTCAAGAACCATTCTACCGGGAGTGGGGACAAAAATCCCCGCTTATAGTGGTGACTCCACTGGGGATAAGAGAAGTTTATTCCGTTGGTCTTTATATTATTCTATTCTTTCTTATAATGATATTATCTATTGCACCATCTTAGATTGCATCGTGTGCGTGAGTTAGGATGCCCGTGTTACCTGTGTTGTGTTATGTAAGGGATACCATACTTTCACTCAAGGTATGGAGATAGAGCATGGCATAAAAACTCATAGCCTCGTACCATTTGGTATATACTGGCTATGGGAACCTAAGCCTTTTTACCCAAAGACTAAAGCTCATGTAATTGGCCTAGTTACTTTCCTTAGGTTTTACCCCAAATGCATGTTGTTTAACTATGGTTAATTTATATTAGCTTAAATCATGGCTTATTTGGTTTGTTATTTTTCTAATATGACCTAAATATATTGTAAGCTCAAAATAAATTTTTCTTTAAAATCCAAAAGACCAAAGCTATTTTAAAAATTTCTCAAAATGGTCTTTGGACATAAAACTTTTCTAAAAGAAAATCAAAAATTCTTTTGATCATGGCCCAAATACTAAGCCCAAAATCCATTTTTTCTAAAATCTTTTTGCAATGGGCTTGGAAACAAAATTATTATCATTCAACCTTTTCTTACAAAGAGCTTGCAAATTATTTAGGTCAATTAAGAAATACCAAAAATCAATTGTGAGCCTAGTTTATACTAAGAAAAATTAATCATGGGCTTGTTTTTGGCATGAATCATTAGTTACTTTTTCAAGTGAGAAATCTATCTATAATAAACCTCTTAATTTAGTTTTAATCCAATGTAGCATAAAAGCTACTATAGTTGGTTGAATGGTTTAAAACCTAATTAATGGGAATTATTATAAACTGATTTCCATTTTCGATAATATAACTATTGGTTGAAACGTTCGAGGAAAATATTCGAAAACAAGATACCCCATGTTGGTATTTTGTTAGCCATATACCTAGGAAAAGAGACTCGCCATTCGTGTGTGGATGTTATAATGATGGAAGGAGTGTCCTAATTATCTATCTTTGTTGATTGTTTGTGCATACATTTGCATCTCATATCATTGATCCTCTCTGGCTCACAGCCCTAGATTATGACAGTTCAAAAGCTTACGACAATCCGACCTACACCGGAAGCGAAGAATCTAGCAACGACTCAATCACTTGCTCACCAAAAGTAATGGAGCCAGAATAAATTCAAAGAATGGTGGAAGAATCCCTCAATGCCAAGATGGAAGAAATAAAAGAGGCCATGGCCGAGACCATAAAAAATCAACTAGCTGCAATTTTAGGAAACAATGCCGAAGCATCTGCTAGCACCAAGAAAGTCAAGGGGAAGGCTAAAGTAGATGAAGTAGCTTTTGATGATGATAAGGTGATCATTGATGATGATGATTGGGCTCAATACTACCAAGATCATCAAGACAAAAAGGAACCAAGGGTTGTTGAGAAGGCAATTATTGAAAAGACTGAGACATCCGATGTTGAAAAGATGATTGCTGATTTAGAAAAGAAATTTGAGAAGAAACTAAAAACCGAGGAAATGTCCAAAGTTGACAAATTATTTGAGCTAGATGAAGAAGTTCCGTACAAGTTCAAGATGCCATCATTAGCGAAGTTTGATGGAACCAGAAATCCTCATCTCCATGTGAAGCAGTATATCACTGCCATGCAGCCTGCCCGAGCTACTAAGGCTCAAACTCTAAGGTACTTCATGCTCTCATTGGATCTTGTTGTCCAAAATTGGTTCAATACCTTAGATGATGGAACACAAAAGAGTTGGGATCTGCTTTACAAAGCCTTCATCCAACAATATGGGTATAATGTCGAGATGAAAGTTACCTTAATGGAAGTGGAGTCCATTAGGCAAAGGCCAAATGAGAATTTTGTAGATTATGTGAAGAAATGGAGAAACAAGGCTGCTTTACTCAAAAAGAGGCATGATGAATCCGATCAAATAAGGATGATTGTGAGAGGGGTGTTACCTAGTCTTCGTGAGAGGATGTCTCATACACTCATCCGTGATTTCAAAGACCTTCTCCAAGAGGGTTTGCAAATTGAAAAGTGGGAAAGGGAGAAGAATCGCTTTTCAATCAAAAGGAATGAGAAAGGGAATTATCAGCCTAGCAATCAAAGTACACAAAAGGAAGCTGATGTTAATGTCACTAGTCAAGGAGGAATGAGACAGTTTTCAGAATTAGGGAAGCCACTATCTTGGGTTCTCAATAAGCTACAAAAGAAGAGATTGTTATAACCCTTGACTCTTCGTCCTTTGCCTAATCCTCTTCCACCTAACTTTGATACTAATGCATTTTGCCAATTCCATTAAAGGCCTGGACACGAAACGGACAATAGTATGAAGTTAAGGCATGAGATCCAGAATTTAATTGATAATGGCAAGTTGCCTGAGCCGGACAAGCCCAATACCAAAGGCAATCCATTTCCAAGGTTCAACAGGGTGCCACCACCAGCAACATTCATGGTAGGAAAAGGATTAGAAGAGGATTTTGTTTTATCATCCTTTCAAGATGGGGATATTGAAGATATGAAAGGAAAAGAAGCTTAAACTCAACAAACTTTCCTTAGCTTGAATGTTGCTTTTCAATTTTACTTTCTTTAATATTTAATTGGAACTATCGTGTTTTTCAAATTTAAATTTGTTTAAATAAATTACTTTTATCAAAAATTTTATTGGTCTTTGTTTATTTTGGTGCTCAACCAATGAGGAATCTAGCTTGATAATTCATGAATTAATATATTTATTGTAACACCCCCACATCCAATGCACACACACTACAATCACAACAATGTAGCATAAGTGCACCAAACATAGGGATGCTACGGTTTTCTTCAACATTCAAAACATTTTAAACTTGATACAATACCCTAATCATTATACATTATAGAAATTAAGTCATTGACTTAAAATATAAACATGTTAGATATACATATATACATTTAAATATTACACAGCGGAAGTTATAAATTAGGTACATATTTACATTATAAACATTACTTTACAAAATATAAAAGAAGTATACATGATTGGCAAGTCTGCTCTGATCTTTAAGTCCTCAAAAATCAACTCTTCACTGTCTACTCTCACTCGGTCTTGATGAACTCTCGGGTTCAACTCTACCAACTCTATTACCTGCGCGATCAAACACTATCGCGCTAAGCCAACGGCTTAGTAAGATAAAACATGCTAATGTTTTGCTTTGATGCAATGCAATGCCAATTCTCAATCCATATTATACATGTAACATCATATATGCAAAACTAACAACATGCCTTTACATTTCATAACTCAACATAAATAGACATATCATATTTCAACATCTTATCATATACCTCATTAGTATTCATTTAATCATTCATAATCAACATTAAGCAAAGACAAGCATGGGCCCAAGACACACTAATATGCCATTCAATTTTCAGAGTTAATGTTTTGGTTCTATCATCACATTTATCAATATCATAAACCCAACTAGGCTTCAAGGATTAGGTTCAACCAAGCTTCAAGGGGAGCAAAGCATGCTAAGCTTCAACCCAACTTGGCTTCAAGAACCAACCCAACCTAGCTTCAAGGGTGGTAACATCTCAATTAGGCTTCAAGGATTCAATCCAACCTAACTTCAAGAGATTGTTACACTTATTAGGCATGCCACCAACAACCAACTCTGAAAATGGAATAACACATTAGCCACACAATTCATTTATTATTCAATTATCATTTTCAAATCTCAATTCTCAACAACATTTAGGCAAACATGCCTTATTTCTTTCTATTGCATCACATCATAGCCAACCACAATGGCATTGTCTCATATCATGTCTTATTTGAATTATCATTGCATCTTTGATATACATTTCAATATTCATTACTCATGAAACACATTACCATTTACAACACATAACATAACATTATTCAATCTCAACAATGCAATTAGGGTAAAGAACAATTGATATGATTCATAGCTTTAGAACCTTACACATGTAATTGATTATATCATTCATTGATTCAAGTGTATTTAAAATGTTTAGGGTTAGGTTTAGGGACCAACCTACCCTTTGAGAACCAAAGCAATGCAAAAAGAACAAGGAAGTAAAACCTTAACCTACACAATTGAGGGACACGGGCAGCCACTTGAGGGACACGGCCAAGCTTGTGGCCGTGTCACTCAACCCAATTGGACAGTAAGAGACACGGGCAAGGGACACGGCCAAGCTTGTGGCCGTGTCTCTCAACCAAACTTTGGCAGTAGCAAACATGGCTTGGGGACACGGCCGTGTCTCTCAAAAATCAATCCAACACCTTCAAAATTTCATGTCTTGGCCGTGTTTCCCATAGCTTTTTGGCCGTGTCACCCATAACCAAAACCCTAACCAAAGCCAACACTTTCCCAATTGCATTTAAACTTAATATACATCATACCACATGTTTCAAATGAACATAAACAATGTTCTAAACACATATTCATCATAAAAATCACCTCATAACACATTAATATTACACTTAAACACAAATTATCTCAAAACCCTAAAATCACCATCTTTCAAAATCAACATCCACCACTTCCAACAACAACACCTATTTAAACTCTTAACTTAAAACCAATTCAACACTTGAGAACACAACACAAACACATCTAATCATCAAACCAACAAATCACAAATCACCCTAATCATAACTTCAACACTACTACCAAAATAAGTAAAGGAAACAAAAGAATACTTACCTTAGATGAAGAAATTCCACAAATCTTTCACCAAATCTCTCAATTCCTTCTTCAATTTGATCTTAGTATCAAGAACACTTCTCCTTCCCTTTGTCTTCTTCAATGGCCGGCACAAACATGAGAAGAAAAGAAAATTCAACAAAGTCAAATGACTTTTCTTCTTTAAATCTCCACCAAGAGATTTTATCCAAGCAATTACCAAAATGCCCTCAATCATATAACTAACTTTTTGTCTTATATAAGCCCATATATGCAATTACACACTCAACAATAAAATATCTTCTTCCACTAACCAACACCTTGACTCTTCTTTGACCCATTTATATGTTATATATATCAACATATACACAACATATACCATTCTCTCTAAACCCTAAATCCTTCCCAAAATACATATACTTTTCTTTTTCCAATTCTTTATCTTGCAATTTGAAACAACCACAATAACAACAACATACAAAACTTCTAAGGCATAAATGAGGATATTACATTTATGCTTCATGACTTGAATGACTTTACTAGGTGAGGGAATTGCTCTATAGCATTGAGTTGTGTATGCTTACTTAGAGAGAGCTTCTGCATAATTACCTTTGTCCAGGTCCTAGTCAGTCTTAGAACATGCTTAGACAAACTTTCGAGGCGAAATTGAACTCTACTTATTTAAGAGAGAAATGATCTAGGCATTGTTTGGCGAGCCAACAACTAGTATCCACCCAATTATATATCAATCCCTAGTCGTCCCTTTGAGCCTTCATAAAATTTTAGCTTTCTTTTCATTGGCTTACAAACCCCAATAACCTACCCTGAGCTGTTGTGATACTTTTGACAAGTCTTATGATCACTAAGGTGAACAGGCAAGAAGATCAAGGAATGGAATGCATAGCCAAGACTGTAAAAATAGTTGGTGTTATCAAGACCATAAGGGTAGTTGATGTTCTCAAGACTATAAGGGTAGTTGAAGTTCACCTAATATCTCCAATATATCAAGACAACATCAGAATAACAAATGATTTGTCCCTGTTAAAGAAGATTTATGTCACTCCACTCATCCATTATTGGAAACCCAAGTTGGTACAAACAAGACAACTCTTTTAGAGCTAGAACCAAAAAAAAAGAGAAAAAAAGAAAAAAGAAAGAAAAGAAAGTAAAAAGAAAAAATGACAAAAGGACAAAAGGAAAAGGGAAAAGTAAAAAAAAGAAGGAAAAAAAGAGAATAATGCCTAAAAAGGCGATTCATAAAGCCAACTGAGTTCTCTTTTACCTAAAGCAGCAAAAGGCTTCCATTTGGGTTATAAGGACATTTTGACTTGAATTGTTCCAACCCAATTAAAGATTCGATCAAAATCAGAGAAAAAGGAGAAAGACCATCCAGTGCTTAAAAGTTTTGTACTCGACAGTCCTACAAGGAAGAAGTACAAAATGATAAAATGCTCAAAGAAAGGGAAGAGTAAGGAAAATAAAGAGAAAGAAAAAGGAAGAGTAAGAAAAATAAAGAAAAGGGAGAAGAAGAAAAGAAACAAATTTGGGTAACAAACTTTTTGCAAGGGCAAAAACTGTCCTAATCAAGATCCAGATTAAAGCCAAGAAGATAGAAGGAATTTGGAGTCTAACAAGATTGCCTCCAAGTTGCCTAAAATTCAAACAAGAAATTTATAGTGTGAGGGTTTGTCCATTGTGTCATATCAGCTCCTATCTCAAAATGGCCTTCATTTAACCCATGTCCCTCATAGACCCCATTTCAAGCCTATCAAAGACCTGTTGATCTCTCTTGGTAGGTAGAGTCTATTAGTGGAGATAGTTTGGATAAGCATGCATATGAGATAGACAGTATTTAAACTCAATGAGACCTTTGGCCAAGTAATGTGTATGTGCCTATATGAAGTGCAATACACTACAAGAAAAACTGAATCAGACAACGTTTTCTGGCCGTTGTCTGATGAAGACAAAAACCGTTGTCTATTGAAGCGATGTCTGATGTAGGTTTGCACAATGGTTTTTAATTTTATCAAACAACGGTTTTTGGCCGTTGTCTGATGATGGTTCAGACAACGGTTTCTAATTTTTCAGACAACGATTTTTAACCGTTGTCTGATGGTTTCCACAATGGTTTCTAAATTGTCAGACAGCGGTTTCTAAATTGTCAGACAACGGTTTCTAAATTTTCAAACAACGGTTTTTAACCGTTGTCTGATGAAGGTTTAGACAACGCTTTTTGACCGTTGTCTAATGAAGACAAAAACCATTGTCTATTGAGGCGATGTCTGATTAAAGTTTATACAATGCTTTCTTATTCAAAACCGTTGTCTGATTAATATGGCACACTGAATATTAGACAATAGTTTCAATGTTCATTTCCATTCCACCACCATTGTCTGTTAAACTGTACATTATACATATAAGACAACACTTTACAATGGAGGATTGCAAATTTGGGAATAAAAAAACCTCCACAAATTCAACCATTCAACATATTAACAAACTAAAAAAAAAATCAATACTATACAAATATCACTAAATTATACTATTAACTTCAACTTGAATGACGCTTCATGAAATATTTGGCGAAGTCAATCCTAATCTCGTTGATGTCGGCATCACTATACTCCAAGTTGCCTCTGCGTAGCCACTGAAAAATGAATCAAATTTTGGTTAGCCAAATGTGGTAAATACAAAACTATTATATAAAAAATGAAAATAATTAAAATTCTCACCTTAGCTGCAAACTGAAGCTCCTTGTCATAACAGATTTCCTTCATGTACCTCATGACAAAGAGGTCGCAGTCCATGGCCCCTTTATGCACAGGAACCCCCTGAAATAGCAAATGAAAACAAAAATGAAGCACCACATGTTACATCCATATGTAAACCCATATGCAAACCAACACATCAACCTAATCACATAACCTAACCTGAAATCTGAACAAACATTCTGAAAAATGAACACAAGACACATCCATATAAAATTTCAGGCTCAACGAGCAAACTCATACCTATAATATGCATATTTGCTTTAAATGATAAGAAATGAAAGAAGAAAACATTAAAAGACAAACTTGCTCACATAAAGTATATTGCAAAGCTTAGAATAAAAGAAAAAAGAAAATAAAAATTACATAAGAACAAACTCTCCAGTGCAAGAATCCCATCAGTTTCAGGTTCTGCTATAGTTTAGACTTTTAGAGGCATTTCTTAAATTGAAAGAGAACCCCCAAACTAGACATGCCAGCAGCCACCAACCTTTGCAAAGATCAAAATAAATGTACTTGTGAACCTCGGTTTTCCACCCGAAAAGGATCCGGGCGAAAGTTCACATGTTGTCTGGAGTCGCCACTCAGTTTATTTTGTTCGAAGGGAAAAACTAAGAAAACCCTTGTTTGACTCCAATAACTTGTCCAATGTAAAGGTTTCTAGTCTGCGAACCCAAGGAGGATTCGGGGACTATGTCATGTATTCGACTAACTTTGTAATAATAAAAAAAGAAATAAACACAAAAGGGATGAAGAAAGGAAAAACAAACAGATTGTTAATAAATAGCGGACTTGCTACTTGGGGTGAATCCCAAATATGCCTACATACTCCCGTTTGAATGGAAGATCAAAGCCCATGTAGTTCGGAAAAGCCTATTTAAAGGCGATGAAATTTATGCTTCATGCATGTGTGTGTGTATGCTTCGTGCATTTGTCGGGCTTTTTGCCAAATTTGTGAGTTTTAGCACTTAGTGCAAAAATTGTATAATTTCGGGTACTTGGTACCAAAAGAGTTCGATTTAAGCTTCATGCCAAATTTTGTTTTAATGGTGCCGTTTAGGTACTTAGTACCAAAGAGATGCAATTTAGGCTCCGTGCCAAAAAAAGAGTTGATTTTATTTACGGCTTAATGCCGAAAGGGTGATTGATTAGTCCATTAGGCCCTCAGACCTAAAAAGATTAGGTCTTTGACCGAGAAGAAATTAAGAAGAAGATTAGAATGCTTATGATATGCTCAAATTGACCAAATATGAATTGTGATATTACCTTGATTAGAATTTTTCCACTTCTAAGTTCCAGATCTTGTTTCCTTGCACTTTTGAGTATGATTCTTGCTTTTTACAACACAATATTAGAAATTCTTAAGCATAAAAATTTCGTCAGCATCTGGGCATAGGAAGTCCAAAAGTTTGAGTATGATTCTTGAACGGCGGCCGAACCGCCGGCGCTACGGCGGCCGGGCCGCCGTCCTGGCCCACCGCGACTCGCGCTCTCTCTGCTAAAACTGACTTTCCAGGAGCCACGGGCCTCCAAAAATTATTCCGGGACCATATCCGTGATCCTCACGTCGTCCCGGACATTTCAATTACCATGAAGATATACTTTCGGTGGAGTTTTACCGTTGTTCCCCGGTCCGGCCTGGTCTGAGGAAATTGGCTTTCCGAGCCTCAAAATTCGAGTGTTCACAGTACTAAATTTAACATATCCACACCATCATATCATAAGAAGAAATTTGTATGCTGCTTGATTAACAAAGTAGACTTCAACATTGATTTTAAAATTTACAGTGATACTTAAAGCTGAAACCCATAAGAAGAAGATGATTTTTATTCTAAAAGCTTCAAGACAGTAGACTAGATTTAAAAGCAGAGGAAACTGAGTTTGAAGAGTTGTATTCTTTACAAATATTAATCTGCATGAACAAAAAGAAATAAGAACTAAAACACACAGCTGATGAAGGAAAGAAGAGATTGACCTTCATATCTAGGCGCCAGTTAGTTGGATGCCTCCAACATATTGCACGTCCTTTTTGGTCGATCAAAGGAATCACATTATCCGGCCATGGACCACATTTATCATGTGATGCGATTGTGCACCGCACACTCCGCCAATGAAATTTCTGTTTGCAAATGAAGCATGCCTGTCAACAGAAACATGTCAGTCAAGTGCTCAGTAATGCTCGCTCTCAGTAATTGATAACATTTTTCTTCAACGAAAGATTCATGATCCATTAATATCAAGCAATTTCAAATCCAATCAACTGGATAGAGAAAAAGTTAACAAACTTAGGGAAGGCATTTCTTTCTAGTGGTACCAGGCCATGGCAGGAATAACTATAAAATTGCAATGAGGAAGAAAACTAACATGATGAAGAAAAAGTAAGGAAATCTTGTGCATTAAAACAACTAATAGAAAAACTAATTTGATCTTACATGTTGTGGACACTTAAATTTTTTCGGATTTGGGACATGAACCCTCTCCTCTGCACATCTTAAGTGATAAATTCCTCCACAACTGCGAACAGAGCATAACAGATCTTCTCCCGGGAAGACAAAGCCATGACAAAGAAGACATTCAACCTGAAACAGATACAAGAAAAACAAAAAAGGGTGAATTATATACTATAATCTTCACAGTCAGAAGTCTGATTTTCAATAGAAATCTACCATTAGGAGAAGAACAAGAAGAAAATTAGACAAATATTAATTAATAAAAAAATCTTGTCAAGCCCTAATTTCATGATTCAAAAAGAACAAAAACTATGAAAAAAATAATAATTACAAAATAATTACAATTTTCTTTGAGCCAACAAGAAAAGGAAGGAAGCATCGAGACTGAGGGACGCCGGAATCCATCTTCTTCTGAATCCAAGCCGTAATGTAGTCGTCCAATCATTTACCGTTAGGCCCTTTCTTGACTCCTCCACCCCCTCTAGCTCGAGCACGACTTCGCTTCAAAGACCTAATAGAGTTACCATTGTAAGCATCGTGAAGAGGAAATTGAAGGTTCTTCTGATCCCAACTACAGTCATTGACTGGGGTTTTGACGGAGCCAAAACTAAGAGAAGGAGTTGTTGAATCTAATTCAATATCAGCAGTAGGAGAACGAGATTTGAATGTAGAGCAACGTGTGAGCGTGAAAGAGATGTTGCCTAGGTCTGACATTTGAACTTGTACTCTTCAAATTTTGAGAAAGAAACAAACACTATTCATTTCCATGTATGTATCAGAAACAGAGACAGAAAGATTTTTTTCTAGAGAGAGGGAGAGGGAAGATTTCGGCGAAAAATATCATTTTTTGAAAATTTTCAGAATGGGTTTTCGAAAAGCGAAATGACTAAAATGTTGGTTTGGATTTACAAAATTACAAATTTACGAATAGATTTGCACAGTTGATTTTCAAAATTGAGAATTTTTTTTTAAAAATTCAAGTTTAATTATAATTATTTTTTCAAAATTGAGATTTTTTTTATTAAAATTAAAAAATAATTATTTTTATCATAAAAAATTCATATGTACTTTTCTGTTACATACTTGTTTTAATATAAAATATTTTATAAAATATTTTTAATAAATAATATTAAATATAAATATAATAAAAATTTAATATATTAATTAATTAATTTAAATAATAAATAAATTTTAATTTAAAATAAATAAAAAATAAAATATATTTATCAATTTAAAATGAATTAAGTGTTATAATTTATTTTATAAATATACTTAAATATTATCTATAATTTTATAATTTGGCTCGTAAAATGATAATTTAATGTAAATATAAGCAAATGCTAATATATATACTAATATATACTTGTATAAATTAATATATAAACTTATATATACTAATATATACTTGTATATATACTAATATATACTGGTATATACTAATATATATACTTGTATATACTTGTATATACTAATATACACTTATATATACTTGTATATATACTAATATATACTTATATATATACTTATATATACTAATATATATACTTATATATACTTATATATATACTAATATATACTTGTATATACTAATATATACTTGTGTATACTAATATATATACTTGTATATACTAATATATACTTATATATACTTGTATATATACTAATATATATACTTGAATATACTTGTATATATATACTAATATATACTTATATATACTTGTATATATACTAATATATACTTGTATATACTTATATCTACACTTTTATATACATGTATATACTTGTATATATATACTAATATATACTTGTATATACTAATATATATACTAATATATACTTGTATATACTAATATATATACTTATATATACTAATATATATACTTGTATATATACTAATATATACTAATATATACTTGTATATACTTGTATATATATACTAATATATACTTATATATACTTGTATATACTTGTATATATATACTTATATATACTTGTATATACTTGTATATACTTGTATATATACTAATATATACTTGTATATACTTATATATATACTTGTATATACATGTATATACTTGTATATATATATACTAATATATACTTGTATATACTAATATATACTTATATATACTTGTATATACTTATATATATACTAATATATACTTATATATATACTTGTATATACATGTATATACTAATATATATACTTATATACATAAGTATATACTAATATATATACTTGTATATACTTATATACATACTTGTATATACATGTATATACTTGTATATATATACTAATATATACTTGTATATACTTATATATATACTTGTATATACTAATATATACTTATATATACTTATATATATACTTGTATATACTAATATATATACTAATATATACTTGTATTCCTACTTATATAATATCATATTATATCTAAATCATTATTAAATGGTGGACTTTAAAGTTTCTAATGGGTTTATGAAATGTTTATAAATCCAAACTTTAGCTTTTAATACTTAGTCAAGTTTGTTTATAAATCCAAACCTTAGCTTTTAATACTAATATATACTTGTATATACTAATATATATATTTGTATATACTAATATATATTTGTATATACTAATATATATACTTGTATATACTTATATATACTTGTATATATACTAATATATACTTATATATATACTTGTATATACTAATATATATACTTGTATATACTTGTATATATACTAATATATACTAATATATATACTTGTATATATACTAATATATACTTGTATATACTTGTATATATACTAATATATACTTATATTTACTCATATATATACTTGTATATACATGTATATACTTGTATATATATACTAATATATACTTCTATTCCTACTTATATAATATCATATTATATCTAAATCATTATTAAATGGTGGACTTTAAAGTTTCTAATGGGTTTATGAAATGTTTATAAATCCAAACCTTAGCTTTTAATACTAATATATACTTGTATATACTAATATATATACTTGTGTATACTAATATATACTTTTATATACTAATATATATACTTGTATATACTAATGTTTAGTAAATTAGTATATATATACTAATATTTATATATTAGTATATATATATACTAATTTACTAAATATTAGTATATACAAGTATATATATTAATATATATTAGTATATATACAAGTATATATTAGTATATATAAGTATGTATTAGTATATATACAAGTATAAACAAGTATGATAATTTAATGTAAATATAAGCAAATGCTTTATACTTGTATATACTAATATATATACTTGTATATACTAATATATACTTGTATATACTTGTATATATACTAATATATACTTATATATATACTTGTATATACTAATATATATACTTGTATATAATTGTATATGCTAATATATACTTATATATACTTGTATATATACTAATATATACTTATATATACTAATATATATACTTGTATATATAAGTATATACTAATATATATAATTATATATACTTGTATATATACTAATATATACTTGTATATACTTATATATATACTTATCTGAACATATATTATATAATGGTCTAAACAGTTAATCAAACAACTTTTTAAATAACCGTTGTCTGAAACATCTTATCAGACAACGGTTTTTTTTTGACAAAAAAAAATACTTGTCTGAACATATATTACACAACGGTCCCTAAAAACCGTTGTCTGTATGCTTGCTTCAGACAAAGATTTTTTTTAACCATTGTCTGAAACGCTGAATTATACAACACTTTCGAAAAAACCGTTGTCTGAAACATCTTATCAGACAACGGTTTTGTATGACCAGAAAAACATTTGTCTGAACATATATTACACAACGATCCCTAAAAAACCGTTGTCTGGTGTGACCAAAATGACACCTAATAGACAACGGTTAAAAAAAACACCAAAAACAGTTGTCTGAAAATTAATCAGACAACGCTTTTTTGGAAAAAAAAACCGTTGTCTGTTTTTTTCAGACAATGGTTTTTTCCTTAACCGTTGTCTGATTCAGTTTTTCTTGCAGTGATAGTTCTTGCTTAAATAAAAATAATTTCCGAGTTTAGTACGGTAACTAGGGTTGACATGTTATAGATATGTTAATTTGGAAAATCAAGTCCTGAGGTATATTGACATTAATTTGGCAAAGCCAACATTTAATTTCAAAATTCAAAAATTCAAAAAAAAAAATTTTGTCATACAAAGCCTTCAAGTTAAGGGAAGTATGTTGAACCTCCAAATGACACATTGGGCAAAGGAAATGATTATTGGCAAGGTCATGTAGAAGCTATCAACTGACATGCTGAGACATAGTTTGAAATAGATGAATCCCTGACTCTGCTGCTTGGGGTCTCCATTATTCAACATCTTGAAGATAAAAGCCATAAATGCAAAGCTTTCTATCATTCCAATGCAAGACTTGAACGAGCGTCGAAAAGGAGTCAATGAGAATACTTCTGCTGATCACCTCAGTCTGTGAGTCAATGAAACCTCTGTGAGTATTATCATGCATATCTTGCATACATGAGCATATCACATCACACTTTCTTGTCTTGTATTGTCTATTTTTTATCAAAGTGAACAGCAAACACTCTGTGAAGTAAAGAATCAAAAGAAGATGTCAAATCAGGGGGGCATGGAAAGCCCATTGCTTGAGAAAGCTCCAGTAATTTTGCAAAGAGAAGAAATGCGTTCTTATGCAAAGAACTAGACAAGAAAAATATTAATCAAAGCTTGCATGAAAGAAAAAATCCTTGGGGGGCAAGGAGAGGATACAAGGTCCAATTAAAAATTGCTGAATTTTTGCAAAAAGGAAGAACAAAATAATGGAACATTAGAACCCTCAAAAGAATGAAGATGCAAAAGACAAAAGATCAGTCTAGCTAAAAATGCTGAAGCAAGGGTAAAGACCTGAAGTCCAAAGGATGAAGATCCATTTTCAAGGGTGAAGACCCGATTTCCAAGGGATGAAAGTCCATTTTCAAGGGTAAAGACCCGATCTCCAACGGATAAAGATTCGTGTTTCAAGGGTAAAGACCCAATCTCTAATGGATAAAGATCCAATTTCAGAGGGTGAAGACCCGAAGTCCAAAGGATGAAGA
The DNA here is from genome assembly GCA_947685225.1 of Garcia nutans. Taxonomy (NCBI): domain Eukaryota; kingdom Viridiplantae; phylum Streptophyta; class Magnoliopsida; order Malpighiales; family Euphorbiaceae; genus Garcia; species Garcia nutans. The sequence continues at coordinate 15,483,072 of CANTUV010000018.1, read as the reverse complement.
TCCATTTTCAAAGGGTGAAGACCCGATGCCAAGGATGAAGATCCAGTTCAAAGGATGAAGATCCATTTTCAAGGGTGAAGACCCGATCTCAAAGGATGAAGATCCATTATGAGGGTGAAGAACCACCATGTATAGAACAGCCGGAGCAGTCAAACTTCTCAACTGATAAAAGGTTAGTCAAACTTAGTCTCGGGTCCAAGTACCCTAAAATCAAGATCAATCTCGGTCCAAGTACCCAAATTCAATCCAATCTCGGGTCCAAGTGCCCATTCTCGGGTCCAAGTACCCAAATTAAATTCAATATCAGGTCCAAGTACCCAAATCAAATCAATCTCGGGTCTAAGCACCCATTCTAGGGTCCAAGTACCCAAAACAAATCAATCTCGGGTCCAAGTACCCAATCCCGAATCCAAGTATTCAAATCAAATTCAATCTCGGGTCCAAGTACCCAAATCAAATCAGTTTCGGGTCCAAGTACCCAAACCAAATTTAATCCTGGGTCAAAGTACCTAGATTCAATCTGGCCTCGGATCCAAGAACCCAAATCAAATTCAATCTGGGGTCTAAGTACCCAATCCCGGGTCCAAGTACCCAAATCAAATTCATTCTCGGGTCCAACTACCCAAATCAAATTCAAGCTTGGGTCCAAGTACCCAATCCTGGGTCCAAGTACCCAAATCAAATTCATTCTCGGGTCCAACTACCCAAATCAAATTCAAGCTCGGGTCCAAGTACCCAATCTCAGGTCCAAGTACCTAATCCCGGGTCCAAGTACCCAAATCAAATTCAATCTCAGGTCCAAGTACCTAAGTACTCAAAATTCAATCTAGTCTCAGGTCCAAGTATCCAAATCTAGTCTCGGCTATAGAACAATTCCCTTACCTAGTAAAGTCATTTAGATCATGATGCATAAATACATTAATTTCTGAATATTAAGCTAGATTCGTCATCGGTTGAGCAACAAAATGAACAAAACCCAATAAAATTATAAATTCAACTAAAGTAACTTATTCAAATAATTTTGATTTGAAAAACATAATTGTTTCAATAAAATACCAAAAAAAGCAAAATAAAACGAGCAATACTCAAGCTAAGGGAGGTTTATTGAGTTGGAGTTGAAGATGCTTCATCTTAAGGGTGAAGATTCTATCATTCTATACTTCTTCTACTTCAGGTGCAAAGCCCCATCTTCCTTCATCATCACTATCAATTGAGTCCTTCTTAATCATATCTTGAGAAGTGGATAAAATAAAATCTTCCTTCAGTCGTTCTCTTATTGTGAAGGTTGCTGGTGGTGGCACTTTTTCTAATTTAGGCAAATGATTGCTCTTAGTGTTGGGCTTATCGGGCTTAGGTAACTTTCCACTATCAATAAAATCTTAGATCCCATGCCTTAATCAAGTACATTTACTGTCTCGTGCCCTTGCATTTGATGGAATTAACAGAAGGCCTTGGTATCCAAGTTTGATTGCAGAGGATCGTGTAACGATCGAGGAGCCAACAATCATAATAACTCTTACTTCTGTAACTTATAGAAAACCTAGGATAAAGGTCTCCCTTAATCTAAAAATTATCTTTTGTTCTCTTGGCCGGTAGTTGCATTGACATGCACCACTTTTTGTGTACTTTGACCACCAGATTGGAAATTTTACTTCTCATTCCTTCTTCCAGAAAATAATTCTTCTCCCTTTCCTACTCTTATATATGTAAGACAGCTTGGAGAAGATCTTTGAAATCTTTGATAAGATTGTGGGACTTTCGCTCATGAAGATTAGGTAATACACCTTATACTATCATTCTAATATGATCAGACTCATCTGGCCTCTTCTTAACAAGTGCAACCTTATTTCTCCATCTCTTGACATAGTAAAAAAGTTTTCATTCTGCTTTTGCCTTATTGATTCTACCTCCATCAGAGCCACTTCCAATTTAACATTATACCCATACTGCTAGATGAAAGCTTTGTACAATAAATTCCAGTCTTTTTTAGTGTTTCCTCTAAGGTATTGAACCAGTTTTGCATAAAAAGGTCCAATGAGAGCATAAAGTACCTTAGAGTTTTAGCTTTAGTTGCTCTAGCATACTGCATGGCAGTGACATACTGCTTAATGTGCAGATGGGGATTGCCGATTCCATCAAACTTACCAAAAGAAGGCATCTTGAAATTTAAGGAACCACTTCATTTTGCTTAAATAACTTGTCTACCTCTGACACTTCTTTAGTTTTTAGCTTCTTTTCAAACTTCTTCTCCAAATCAGCAATTATTTTTTTCCACATTAGTAGTTTCAATCTTATCCACATGCTTCTTTTCTTTCTGCTTCTCTTGAGGATCTGGGAAGTATGCACCCCAATCATCATCATCCATTACTTCTTTGTCTTCATCAGGGGCCACTTTGACTACCTTAGCCTTTCCCTTAGCCTTTTGCTTATTATTACTGGCTAAAGCTTCAGCATTGTTATCCTTAAATAGTGAAAATTATAACATCCCAACTTTTGGGATTCTTGATGTTTAGAGTGAGAAACAATGTGATTTTGGATCTCATGGGCATGGCATTGGTAAGCCATGGTCGTAGCATCTATTTTTCTTCTGTTTAAAGATTTATCCTAATTTGGCAGTGTTGGTTTCAACCCCATGGGCATGGCAATGGAGAGGCCATGGCCGTGGCTTTGTGGATTTGACTCTCTAAGAAATTGATTTTGGAATGGCAGTGGCAGTTTAGATCCCACGAGCGTGGCGATTAGGGTACCATGGTTGTGGCGATGGTTTGACTGAGGCAGTGCAGGGTGCTAAGCTATTCCTCCATGGGCATGGCTTTTGGGTGCCACGGTCGTGGCCTTCATTTACATATATATGGTTCTAGAATTTTCTAAGCCATTCGATCTGCCATTTTCACTTTCTCTCTCAAATTTCTCTATATTCCAAGATAGAAAACCCTTGATTAAGTGAGAGAAACACAAGATCTATTAATATAATCCCTCTATAAGTGATCAACAAGAGGAGATTTGGATCGAGACTAAGAAGAAAAAGAAAAAAAGTTAGTTTGTATGTTGAGATATTGTGTTATTGGTTGTATTATGTTTGAATATTTAGTATTATGATAGAAATGAGGTAATTTTGTGATTATTGTTAATTTGGAAGTTTATTATAGTTTTGATTCAAGAGAAACTTGAGAGTATTGAGTATTGATCTAAATATTGTGAGTTAAAAGGAAAAGATAGAATTTAAGTTGTATAATTGAGATATATATTGATGTTGTCAATAACTTGGGTATCCATATCTTGATTAGGAACCAAGTTGTGAAGAATTAGAAGGGAGTGAGGATTTGAGGAATTTGATGTTAAATGGGTTATTAGAGGTAAGTACATAATTGTACATAATGTATTTGTTATGTTTTATCAATTGAATTGATAAAACATACTATGATGTTAATGAAATGTATATTCATGAATTATGCAATTTAAATATGAATTCAACATGAATAGTTTATGGCATGATTTATCCATTTGAGTATGGCTAATTGTAATAATAGTGCAAAGTGTGTTAAATGCAAGTTGTGCACTAAAATATGGTAGAGAGCCACATATGTATTGTGTGTAAATTGTGAAAGAAATTTAGAAATGAGTAAAAAATTTGAGAAATAGTGAACGATGATGATATGTGAAAAGCATGACAAGTGTGTCATGAGAAAAGATGTGAAATGATAAATGTGAATTGAAATGTGTGAAACCTTATGTAATAACAATTTTTATAGTATTGTTTTTGGTAATATTGCCTTCGGGCTAGACGCTGAGCGTCACTATTATTTCCTTTAGGCTAGCTGTTGGGCATCACTATTATATTACCTTGGGGCCAGATGCTGGGCATCATTATTATTGCCTTCGAGCTAGACACTGGGTGTCAAAACTAGTCCAAAGCAATGGCTCTGAGACTTGAATACTATATGAGATTTCTTATGGGCCCAGTGCATGTGAATGATTTGTAAGATGATTTTGTAATGAATATGATGATGTTGTTGTCAAATGAAAATGTATATAAATGTGGTTTCTAAATTAAATGTATCAAGCATTGTATTTCTTGATTTGTACTACTAAGCTTTCGAGCATAGCACAGTTGTGTGAATCGTGCATGTTAGTAGATTGTTGTTCAAAAGATGATGATTGGTTCTTGCCACAAAGAGATTTGAGGTGCTTTGAAACCAACTTAGAAGGTGGTGTATTCATGTATAGATTACCATTTTGTGAAATAATCATATGTATATAAGCAATAAAGAGAAAAGTACATTGAGATAACAAGTTAGAGCAAATTGTATTTTATAGAATTGTTTTTTATTAAATAAAGATTCCCTTTGGTTAATTATACAAATATTTTAATATATAACAAAAGTAGTTTGAAATATTTTATAACAATGCATTCTTTTAATTTGTATATGTGCAGTATATATATGGGTTATATGTACTGCATGTATACAAAAAATGAGGGTGTTACAAAAGTAGTTCACTTCGCACAGTATTAGCCAGGGTCCCCTTCAGTTCTTCCATCTTGGATGTGAAGGCCTCATTTACTATTTTCTGAACTTGTTCACAGTCCATTGGTCCTAGTTCACAATTGACTGTGCCTTCACTGCACTCTGACTCCCAGTCATAAGTCAAATTGTCAAAAGCCTTTGAACTGCTATACTCTAGGTTTGTGAGCCAAAAAGGATCAATGCTTATGAAATATAATGCATGTATGAATGTATGCATGAGCAGATCATCAAGTAAACAGGGCAAGGATGTTCCTTCCAACCTTATTTCTCTTAAGACATGAGTGGCAAGTCTCTTTTCCTAGGTATATAGTCAACAAAGTATCAACATGAGATATCTTGTTTTCGATAGATGCACTTAAGTGTATCAACCAATAATTGTCTTTTTAAGTAGAGAAACCAGTCCATGATAACTCCTACTAATTAAGCTTTAATTCATTGGGTCAACTGAAAGATATCTTATATGTTATATTATGGATTAAAACTAAATTAAAGGGTTTGCCATAAATAGATTTCTCATTTGAAAATAGGCAACTAATGATCCATGCCTCAATCAAGCCTATGATTAGCAAGTCTTGCTATGAATTCGGCCCACAACTAATTTTAATATTCCATAGTTGACCTAACTAGTTGTAAGCTCATTTAAAAAAAATGTTTTAATGAATGTTTAAAAGCCCATTGAAAAATGAATTTGGGGCTTTGAGCTTGGGCCATGAGAAAATGATTTTTTATGTCAAAAGACCATTTTGAAAAAGAGTTTTAAAATAATTTTGGTCTTCTTGGCCTTAAAAGAATTATTTTAGGCTTATAGCATAAATAGGTCATATTAGGAAAAAGGCAAACCAAATGGGTTGTAACTCAAACCAAAACATGTTAACCATAGTCAAACAATAAGCATTTTAGGGTAAACCTAAGGAAAGTTACTAGGCCAACTACGTAGGCTTTAGTCTTTAGGTTGACGAGGCTTAGGTCCTCATAGTAAGTTTATACCAAAAAGTACAAGGCTATGAGTGGTTATGTAATGCTCGATCTCCATACCTTAAGTGAGAGTATAGTATCACTTGCACACACACAATATGGGTTCCACAGGGCATCCTAACCTACACACACAATGCAATCTGAGTAATGCAATGGATAATATCATAATAAAAAGAATAAAATAAAATAAAGACCAACAGAATCAACTTCTCTTATCCAAATGGAGTCGCCACTGTGAGCGGAGATTTTCGCCTACAATCCTAGTGGAATGGTTTTTGCGACTTCGGCACTATTAGGCTCAGGGCCTTAGAGAACATAGACCTAAACATAGAGAAAATGGAGTCACCGCCCCAATGGGCTGGAAAAAAGAAAGGGGTGGATGACTTGATTCCTAAGGAATCCCCGACCCCTTATTGGGTTTAAAAAGTTAGGTATGCATGGGAAAGGTGAGAATGACCTAGGACCCCCATAGCGCCCAGTTTATTAGAACCGGCCTTTGTTTTAGGTCTAAATATTATAGAATTCTTAAATATCATGACATCATCCATATTACATACAATTAAAAGAAATATGCATCCATCCAAAATAAATAAAATGGGCGCTCATACAAGATGGAAACATGACTTTGCAATGTCCAATGTCCAAAGTACAAGTAAATAAAATAGGACACCCATCAATTGGTGTAAGCATGTCCCTTATATTAATCCCTAAATACAAATAAGATAAACGAAACAAATTAAATAAACAAGGAACCCACAACTTGGAAACATGCCTTTTATAACTTTAAAACCCAAATAACAAATAAATATAAATCCATAAATATATAAATAATCATACAGAGAATTATAAAACTAGAGCTTAATTAAAAGAAAATTAAAATTGCAATTCACAAAGACATTTTAATATTAACTCGTTAAGAAAATATAGGGCACCACACATACGGTGGTCCCCCTAGCCAATTAGCGAGAGTTGGTCAAGGGGGCAGCACCCCTTATGGGGGATCGGGGATAGAGCCCCAAAAGGTAAATGATTTAAAAAATAGGTTTTATTATGGAATTAGGGTTTTAATTAGGGTTTATTAATGTAAATTAGGGTTTGTAGAAATAACCTAATCAAATTAGGGTTTCTAGATATGAATTAGTGTTTTGAGCATGTGAATTGAGTTTCAATCCTAAATCTAAGGTTTGGTATGCAAAACTATGGTCTAAATCATCAACTAATCCTAGGATTATGGCAACTGGATGAAACCTTTAAAATTAAACAAATAAATTCTGGTCGTATCAGACAATGGAGATGATTTGATTAAATTCAATTAAGTTTATAAATCGTACATTCATTTGTTGGCTTCACCAAGTGGGATTTATTGAACCACGCTTGACTATTCGACTGTTAGGAAGTCTGGATCAAATTAAATTCTTTGTTGATGCTTGAATGATCCATGGGTCACTTATGTTTTAAGCTTCTACCTCTTTTAATGTTTTTTCTCTTTGTCTCTGTGTTTTGTGTTTGTAATATTAGCTTCTCCTTAATTCTGTTGAATTGCTAACCGTGATCGCCCCTTTTATGGCTTCAGACTTTTGTATTTATAAACAAAGATTAGGGCGACCCCTTTGATAATCCTTGCTTGGTTCAAAGACTAACACTACTTATCCATGCCCTATTAGAACTCTAAATGCAATTAAGCTCAGATTCCAGCCTGATTAAGAACTCATGGCAAATTGGTCCAGCTAATTCATTATGATTTTATGCTTTGGGCTCAAACTAGCTTGGTTTGGGATTTTAAGATTGGGTCACACTGATTTTGGGCTTTTAAAATTGGTCCAAACTTATTTTAAATTTTTAATACCAGACTAGACTAGGTTTAAACATTTTGGATTTGACCTGGCCCTTTTTAATTAGGACCGGATTGGCTTAGGGCCAAATTAAGGGTCTACAGATATCCAACCTCTTTAATCACTAGCAATGATTTAATTCACTCCTACTCTTAGAAGCCACTTTTGCACTGAAGAAATCTCAGATTTTTCAAAGTTAATCCTTTGACTAGAGGCCTTTTCATAAATTTGAAGAATCTTTCCTTGATCACACTCTTTAGTTGTTGCTCTTATAAAAAGCATGCTATCATATGTGAAAAATAGATGTGAGATAGAGGGATTATATTTGTTAGGCTTCACTCTAGGGATAACTTGTTGAATTTTGCTTTTTCTAATCAATGCTGATATCCCTTCTGCATATAAAATAAACAAATATGGTGATAGCAATCTCCTTGATGGAGACCTCTATTTGGTTTGAGAAAACCTTTAACTTGCATGTTAATGAGAAAAGAAAAAGAAATAAAAGTCATGGAATTCATAATAAGCTTTGTAAAGTGAGAAGGAAACCACATACTAAGCATCACAAAATCTAAAAAAGACCATTTAACTCTGCCATAAGCTTTACTCATATCTAGTTTTAGAAGTAAGGAACCTTTCTTCCCTTTACTTCTATATTTCATGGATTGCAAACTTTAAAAGCACCAAGAGAATTATCTTTAATAAGATGACCAGGGATAAAAGAACTGATTATTATATGTGAAACTGGGAAGAACACATTTAAAGTGATTAGCAAGGAACTTAGAGATTATTTTGTATAAGACATTACACAAACTAATAAGACGTAGATCTTTGATGGTAGAGGGAGACTTAACTTTAGAAATTAACATAATCTAAGTATGGTTTAACGAAGAGGGCTTAGAACCATACTAAAAAAAATCAATACAAATCACAAACATCATTACCAACTACATCCCAAAAAGACTGAAAAAATAAAATAGACATACCATCAAGACCAGGTGATTTATGAGGATGCATTTATTTTAGAGCAACCAATAGTTCATATATATGAAAGGAAGCCAACAAAGACTCTAAAGAATTAGTTGACAACGAGTTATTGATAACTTAAACTATCCCAGAACAAATATCTAGGTTTGAACTAGTAAAAAGCTATAAGTAATAATCTACTATGACCTTTTCCACCTCCTTCTCCCCCCTCCTTCCACTCTCCTCAGCCATCTATCAACTTGCCAATATTAATTATTCTCTTTCTAGTTGAAGCTAGGAACTTAGCATTTTTATTAGGTTGCTCATGACCTTTGTTTCCATATTTTTTCTTTTTTGCATAGGAGCTCATGAATCTATTTGGACACCTCACCACTATTCACCTTATTAGCCTCATCCATAAGTCAATTATTAAGACTACTAAAGAGCTCATATTTTTGCTGAATTTATTTTCCAATGTGACCCACTACATTTTGATTCCATGCGTCTAACTCCTTTGTATTATGACTGATTTTGCTATGAACTTCATTGCTCATTATATGACTTTCCTAACCACCTCTAACGACATCATAGAAAGTGGCCCCTTTAACCCATATAACCTCACAACGGAAAACTCTCTTTACCCTCTGATGAAAATTTAGATAGGTGTTGAACTTTGGCATTAGGAAAACAAGCATCCCACTCTAGATTACTAAGAAATCTATCTAAATAGTCCTTTATATAGTTACTCCTTACACATCCATTATTTGATGTGAAGTCAACTCCTACATATCCCATGTCTTGTTTGCCACAAGTATCTAAGCAATCCCAAAATTTCTCCATTTGACTTGAAGCCCTCAAACATCTGCCCTGCTTCTTATTTTTCAATAAGATCTCATTGAAATCTCCAAAGCATAACCAAGGCAAACTGCTTTTGACAGCTAGTAAGGAGATAAAATCTCATGTTAAACTTCTTTGTTGTGCTTGCGGCCATTTATAAATACTTGACCCCGTACATTATTTCGAACCATCCTCTTTCTTTATTATAAAATCCACACAATGGAGAGAGAAACCCATTACTTTAACTTGCAGCTCCTTCTTCCAAACCTACATTAGACCACTCTATCTTTGACAATAAAAAAGTTGAATTGACTAAAAGAAAACTTGATACCTTCTATCTCATTCTGATTTAGCCTGGTTTCCATAAGGAAAAAGATTTTTGCACATTAAGTTTCACCACTCTCTTAAGATCTCGTAATTTCTAGTGATTCAAAGAGGGAAGATTCAAAGTAGATTCAGTTCCCATGACTATGGCATTAAGAGGCCATGCCCATGGGATTGATTCAAGCACTGCTAAAAAATTTGAAGAGAGACGGCAAAAATTCAAGAAGCAAATTGAAGAGCATGGTCATGGCTTTCCATTCCACGCCCTTGGGAATCAAATAAATACTTTCTAAAGGAGAATTTCACAAGCCAATTGCATAAAGTCAAGCACGATCATGGCACCCAAAGTCCATGCATCTAGGAATCTAAGAATTGACTAGAAGTGAGATTTTCTGAAGATATCTCTTAAAAATTGACTTCTTTTCTCAATGATAAAAATATGTGGCTGGAATGTTGATTATAAAAGCATTGGAGGTGAATTATTATAAACTAGGCATATTATGTAATTTCCATATTTAGGCATATTTGACCTTCAAAGCTTTACTTGTGATTTTAATTATTTTAGAATTCCATAATGTAGACCCTTAGTTTTGACACTCGTTCAAATATAGTTTTAATTTAAAGGCTGGATCAAGTTTAGTTCCAATAACAAGGTCCAAATTAAAATAAGTCTAATTATTTAAAGTTTGAATTAGGTTGGTTCAATTTAAATTAGACCAATAAAGGTTAAATTTTGATCCAGTCCATGTCCAATTTGATATGGGAGTGTCCCATATCAAATTGGCTTAGGCAATTCGATATGGGCTTGCCCCATGTCAAATTGGCTGAGGGTAATTCAACATGGTTTTAGTTTTTAGCTTAATTCAAAAGTCTAATAGTGTTTATCTTAAGGTTACAATCAAGAATTTGAATCAGAGTAGGACATGTGGCCAAAGTAACCCTAATTAAACATTATAAATACAAAATTAATAAAAGAAATGAGGGGGCCACCTTTAGTCAACAGAGCAACCTTTATCAATCGAAGCTACTTTGATCAATCAAAACAAGAATACAAAGAATAAAAACACGACAATTGTCTCCAAATTGCATTCATTCAACCCATATTGCAATTGACTCGGGTAGTGGTTTAAGTAAGCTTGGTTCAACAAATTAATATTGGTGGAGCCGACTAATGCAGGTTTGATTTTTTAAACTAAATTTGATTAAACTTTCATTAATTATTTTCATTCTTCAACAACAATAAACAATCATCTTTGGAAGTTATTAATTTAATTGTTGGAACTTCATCTAGTAGGGGGCAATCTTGATTTTAATTTTGTATAGACCTTATAACATAATTTAAACCAAGCTATTTTGATATAAAAACCCTAATCATGTAAAATGCAAAACCCTAAATCAATTAGGTTTAGCCCAAACTTGCATGTTTTAGTATAACTTACATATTTAGTGTTATAATTACATCATCAAACTCTATCTCAAAACCCTAATTTATATTCATAAAATCCTAATTTCATAATAACCCTAGTTTGATGCAGTAGAAACTCTAAAACCCTAGCTTTATGACTTAACCCTAATTAAATGATAGAACTTTAATTTTATTAGCCTAATCTTAATTTATTATGTGCTTGATGATGGATGATATGTTTAGATTTACTTGTTGATGATTGATTTATTTTATGATGATTGGATTATGTTTGTAAATTTGTCACTTGGGTTTCAAGTATTTGTAAAAGGCATGTTTCCACTTAGTAGGTGCCTTATTTATTTTCATTGCTTGTTTTAATTTCAATGATTTTGGATCATTGTAAGGGGCATATTTCCACACTTTGGTGGGTATCCCATGTTTACTTAATTATATGGACACTTGGATATTGTAAGGGCATGTTTTCATCTTTGGATGGATGCCCATTTTATTTGATTTGTTTCAATAATATGATGAATATTTATTTATTATGATTACATGTAATATAGATAATTTTATAACGAGTTAAGAATTAAATAATATTTAGACCTGAAAAGGAGGCCAGTTTCAATCAACCGGACACTCTGGGGGTGTTGGGTCCTTCTCACATTCCCCATGCGTACCCAACTTTTTAAACCTAATAGGAGGTTGGGGATTCATTAGGGATCAAGTTATCCATTCCTTTCTTTCTTTCCCGATCCTTCAGGGTGCCGACTCCATTTCTCTAAGCTTAGGCTCATGTTCTCTAAGGCCCTAAGACTAACAGTGCCGCAGTAACAATCACCATTCCCCTAGGAGTAGGGTTGAAAATCCCTACTGACAGTGGTGACTCCACGGGTGATAAGAGAAGTTAAATCAGTTGGTCTTTATATTATTCTATTCTTTCTTATTATGACATTATCCATTGCATCACTTAGATTGCATTTGTGTGCAAGTTAGGATGCCCTTTGAAATCCATGTTGTGTATATGTAAGTGATACCATACTTTCATTCATGGTATGGAGATCAAGAATTGCATAACCACTCACAACCTTATACCTTTTGGTATATATTTGCTATGGGAACTTAAGCGTTTTACCCCAAAGACTAAAGCTTATGTAATTGGCCTAGTAACTTTCTTTCGATTTGGCCCAATTGCTTATTGATTGACTATGATTAACATATTTTAGTTGAGTTATGGCCCATTTAGTTTGTCTCTTTTCTAATATGACCTAATTATGATATAAGCCCAAAAATATTTTATGATCGAAAAGTTCTTTTAAGCCCGAAGCACAAATCATTTTTCAAAATCTGTTTCAACAAATTTTTTTCAATAATTACCTTCTTATGGCTTAACCATTTTTGAAACAAATTTTTATGGGCTTTGAAATGATTTTTCAAATTGAGCTTTCATTAGGCTTTAAAAATTAAAACCTTTTTACAATGAATCAAAACATTTAGATGGGCTTTCAATTAATTAGGTCAATTATGGAATATTAAAATCAATTGTGGGCCTTATTTACACTAAGATTTGTTGATCATGGGTTTCTTTATGGCATGAATCACTAGTTGTTTTTCCAAATAAGAAATCTATTTATGATAAACCCTTTAATTGAGTTTTAATCCAAAATATTGCAGAAAATGTCGCTTGAATTTTTCAGTTGACCAACAGATTATGGCTTAATTAGTACAAATTATCATAAACTGACTTTTATTTGTCAAGAACACAACTATGGGTTAATTCATCTCAGAAATTCTCAAAAACAAAATATCCCACATTGATGTTTTGTTAGCCGAAACACCTAAGAAAAGAGACTCACTACTCGTGTGTGGAAGATATAAGATCGGAAGGGACATTTTGACTCTATTTATTTGTTTATTACTCATGCATACATGCATTGCATTACATTTACATTGATCCTTTCTGGCTCATAGACCTAGAGTATAGTAGTTCAAAGGCTTATAACGATCCAAACTATGACAAGGAGTCAGAAAGTAGTAAAGGCTCAGTCAACTTCGAACCAAGACCAATGGACCGTGAACAAATTCAGAACATGGTGAATGAGGCCTTCAAATCCAAGATAGAAGAAATGAAGGGGACCCTAGCTGAGGCTGTGAGAAGTCAATTGGTTGCACTGCTAGAGAATGCTAGTGAAGCATCTACTAGCACTAAGCAATAGAAGGACAAGGGAAAGGCTAAAATAGGAGAAGTAGTGATGACAAGGATATAATTAATCATGCTAATGACTGGGAATCATATTTCCAAAAGCAACAAGAAAAGAAGAAAGAAAAGACGGCTGAATTTGCTGATGTTGAGAAGATGATTGCTAATTTAAAAAAGAAGTTTGAAAATAAGCTGAAAACTGAAGAGTTGTTAGAGGTGGATAAACTATTTAAAGATGATGAAGAAGTTCCTTACAAGTGTAAAATGCCTTCTTTCGCCCGGTATGATGGAATAGGAAATCCCCATTTGCATGTCAAGTAGTATATCACTACCATGCAGTCTGCTAGAGCTATTATAGCTCAAAGAGGTATTTTATACTTTCATTGGATCTAAAGAATCGGGATTTACTATATAAGGCCTTCATTGAGCAATATGGTATAATATTGAGCTGGAAGTAACCTTGATGGAAGTAGAAATTATCATGCAAAAGTAGAATGAAAGTTTGGTTGACTATATGAAGAGATAGAGAAATAAAGTTGTACTTATCGAAAGAAGGCCTGATGAATCTGACCATATCAGAATGATAGTGAGAGGTGTCATGCCCAACCTTCGTGAGAGGCTGTATCACAACCTTATGAGAGATTTTAAGGATCTTCTCCAGGTTGGTTTATAGATAGAAGAGCGGGAAAGGGAGAAGAACCACTTTTTTGGAAGAAGGAATGATAAGGGAAACTACCATTTTGGTAGCTAGAACACACAGACGACAGTAGATGTCAACGCAACTACTAGCCAAGGGAACACAAGATAATTTTCAGATCTGCAAAGGTCTTTATATTGGGCTTTCAATAAGCTGCAAAAGAAAGGACTGTTACAGCCAATGTCTCCTTGATCTCTACCTAATCCACTTCCACCAAATTTTGATGCCAAGGCCTTTTGTCAATTTCACCAAGTACAAGGACATGAGACAGATAACTGCATTTTGATTAAGCATGAAATTAAGAATCTGATTAACAGTGGGAAGTTGATTGAACCTAACAAACCTAACATATAAGGCAATCATTTACCTAAGTTCAATAGAGTACCTCTACCAACAACTTTCATGATAAGAGGAGGGTTGAGTGAGAAGTTTGTCTTGTTATCCTTTTAAGACATAGGTGCAAAATTTATAAAAGAAGAGGTTTTGCTTGATGAATCAGCTGTGGAAAGGAAGGCATTGATCATTTGTGGTGTGAATGAATTTTGAGATTCCAGTGACAATGATGAGGAGAAAAAAGCCAAGCAAGAAGAATGGGATTGGTCCAAACCCAAATAAGAAGTGCTAAATACCCATTTTTGTAAACCTTACGCCAAAACTCGTCTGAAGGAAGTTGAAACTAATAAAGAGAAAGATGTTGAGAAAGAAAGAAAAGAAGATTAAGATGATGCTGTCCTTAAGCGATTGAAAATGATCCAAGCCAGTATCAACATCTGGGCTTGCTGGCAATATCAAAGAAGCATCATGAGACCATGGCCAAAGTTATGGCAACATGTAGATTTCTACTTTGCAACACCAAAGAAGCTAGTTAGTTTTATAGAAGCAAGGAAAATTAAGGAGGTGATGAAGTGTGAAGACATTCAAAAGGGGAATAAGGTTGAAGTTGGGATGGTTTTGTTTTTAGATGCCAATTTACCAGAAGATGGAGGAGACTATGCCTGCACACTTTTCATTAAGATGGAGGTCAGAGGAAAGAGAACAACTTGCATCATGGTGATGGCTCTGCTATAAATGTTTATCCACTAAAGATTCTACCAAAGCTTGCCATGACTACACGATTTGAGTTTGTATGATGTAACGATTTGTGCTGATGATAATACTAAGAGGCAAGCTAAAGGAACCTTTAAGACCCTAGTGAAGGTGGGTCCTATTGAATCCATGGTAGAGTTTGTAGTTCTGGATATACTAATCACATTTGCATTGCTGTTAGGTTGCCCATGTTGTCACCCTCGGTGGAGTTCCTTCCACACTTCATCAAAAGATCAAGTTTCTAAGTGAAATGGGATGACAATAATTGAG
Source organism: Garcia nutans (assembly GCA_947685225.1). Taxonomy (NCBI): domain Eukaryota; kingdom Viridiplantae; phylum Streptophyta; class Magnoliopsida; order Malpighiales; family Euphorbiaceae; genus Garcia; species Garcia nutans. The sequence goes on along the minus strand of CANTUV010000018.1, from coordinate 15,467,957 downwards.
GCAAAAAGCAGTGAGGCGGTTAATGCTCTTATGGTTGAGAGGCCCTCAATGGTTTCCATGTAACTGGTATTTCTGAAGACATGATAATTGACTCTAAAGTTCTGACCATGATGAAGTGAATGAAGTACCTGTCATGAATTGAACTTGGGAAAGGGAAAGCAGGTGTGACAGAGCTTCCAAATTTCAAGACTCAAGTATCAAGAAAGGGGCTAGGTTATAAAGGCACAGTTGATACTCTGTCGAAGGAAAACAAGAAGATTGAATTCCCCCCACTTGAAGAGATATTTGTCAAAGCTCCAGAATTGGGACCACTATAAGGGAAGCCAGAATCGATCATGTTCATGGGGAAGATGATTCCTGGGTTTGATGTTGTTGAGCTTTCTAAATAGTTAAAGAAGGAGATCATCCCTCCAGTTGACAAAGAGAAGAAGAAGGAAGCTGGCCTAGAAGTCCTAAAAACTCCAAAAGAGGTTGCTTCACTCATCGAAGATCAATTTGAGAACTTGGCAATATGTGATAATGAGAACATTTATTTTGATTTTGATTTGCATGCTCTTGATGTTGATGTTTTCTTATCCAAAATAAATACAATAAAGTCTGATTTTGCTTACTTATGTGATATTTTTCTTGATGGTTGTATACATTTGTGTAGTGATTACATAAGCATTTTTTATATTAACTCTATTGAAATTCAATCATTAAATTTGGGAACACTTGAACTCCTTATAAACATTAGTATAACATTCGAACTTACTATTAAAGAGCGAGAGAGATTTGAAATAATATTCAAAAAAATATAAAGAAGTTTTTGTTTGGTCCTATAAAGATATGCCGAGAATTGATGGAGACATAGCTGAACACCTAATTCCAACTTACACCTACATGAAGCCTGTCAAGCAGAAGTTGAGACGCCTAAGACCGGAATGGGCAGAGTTGATAAAAGAAGAGGTCACCAAGTAGATACAAGTGAAGTTCTTAGAAGTAATGTCCCATACCAAAAAAGGATGGAATGATTAGGGTTTGTGTCGACTATAGGGACTTGAATAAGGCTTCCCCTAAAGATGACTTTCCTTTACATCATATAGATGTCCTAATTGATAGTGCAACCTCTAGTGTGCTACACTCATTTGTGGATGAATTTTCTGGATATAATCAAGTGTTAATAGCCAAAGAGGATAAAGCCAAAACCACTTTCATAACTTTATGGGGTATATTCTGCTACAGGGTGATGCATTTTGGTCTAAAAAATGCTGGAGCAACCTATCAAAGGATGGCCACTACTTTTTTTTATGACATGATGCTTAAGGAGGTTGACATATATATTGATCGTATGATGGTAAAGTCAGAAACAAGAGAGAAACACTTCTAAACCCTTGAAAGTTTCTTTGAAAGGGCAGTCAAGTATAATCTTAGATTGAACCCAAAGAAGTATGTGTTTGGAGTTACCTTAGGTAAAATGTTGGAACATATCATTGGTCCGAACGACATTGATATTGATCCTGACAAAGTTAAGGCAATCAGGGATATGTCAGCTCCTATGACAAAAAAGGAAGTTAGGGGACAAAAGGTTACAATACATAAGCAGATCATTGTAAAACTCAAAATAATTTGTGAACCCATTTTTAAATTACTCAATAAAAATCAACCGATTGAATGAAATGATGAGTGTTAAAAAGCTTTCGAGCGTATAAAAGAATACCTATTGAATCCACCTGTCTTGAAACCACCCAAAACTGGTAGACTATTGATACTATACTTAGTAATTGAAGAAGAATCAATAGGGGTAATACTGGCCCAGGCAGACGAATCAAGATTCGAGTATGCAATATACTACTTATGTAGGAAACTTATGCCTTATGAAATTAAGTACAGTATCATTGAAAAGACTTGCATCACCATGGTTTGGCCATCAAAGAAATTGCAACATTACTTTCAATCCTATAGTGTTCAAGTGATTTCTAGGTTGGATCCAGTAAAGTACTTAAGGGAGACACCTTCATTAATTGGGAAGTATAGAAGATGGTTGATAATCTTAGAATAATTTGAGATTGAATATATAACTAGAAAAACTATTAAAGAGCAGTAGTAGAATTCCTCGCTCAATAACCATTGCCTGAAAGTGAAGAAGTGACCTTCGAATTCCTAGATGAAGCAGTGAATAAGAGGGGTTATGGATTAAGAGTTGTGTTGGAGTCGCCTGAAGGAGAATTTGTCCCCTTATCCAAGAAATTAAAATTCAGGGTAACCAACAACATGGTAGAAAATGAAGCATGCATTTTCGGTTTGGATACCTTAATGATTTTGGGGGTTGATATAGTACAGATTTTGGGTGACTCATTACTGGTGGTTTCCTATGTAAATGGAGAATGGGAGTTGAAAGAGGAGAAATTGAAGTTGTACCATGATTACTTAACCATAGTGAGGAAAAGTTTCAAAGATTATAGGTTCTCACACTTGCCCAAAGAAGAAGACCAGATAACCGATTCCCTAGCTACACTAGCTTTGACTAGCTTATCGACTCCTTGCTATGAGTATGAAATAATCATGGAGATTAACATGGATCATGATGCATGGTACGATATTATTAAATGATTCTTGAAAAGTCAAAATTATTTGTCGGGGGCAACAAAGGAAGAAAGAAGAGCTATAAGGCAGTGGTCTTTACAATACATCACTTTCCAAGGAGAGTTATATCAGAGATGACCGGATGGCATACATTTGAGATGTTTAAGGAATTTTGAAGTTAAACAAACCATGATGGAAATACATACAAGGACCTGTGGACCTCGCATGAATGGTTTAACTCTGGTTAAAAAGATAATTCGGCAAGGCTACTATTGGTTGACCATGGAAAGAGGCTATATTGATTTTGTGAGGAAGTGTCAACAATGTCAATTGTATGGGAATTTAAACCATCTATCTCCCGAAGAATTGCATTCTATCTTTTCACCTTGGCCGCTCACAGCTTGGGGAATAGACATTATTAGGAACAACTTCAAATGACCATCGGTATATAGTCATGGCAGTAGACTACATTTTGAAGTGGGCTGAAGCTGAATCTTTCAATAAGTTGGGTACAAGGAAAATGGTTCAGTTTATTGAAAGAAATATCATCTATAGATATGGGATTCTGCATAGCATAGTGTCAAATAATGGGGTGTAGTTCTAAGGGGCTGTTAAAGATCTATTTGCTAAATATTGGATCCATCATCATCAATCTTCCCCATACAGACTGAAATCTAATGGTATAGTAGAAGCAACAAAAAAAAAACTGCTAAGCAAATTCTTTCTAAAAGGATTAAGACATATAGAGATTAGTCAAAGATGCTTTTGTTTGCCTTATGGGGATATAGAACAAGTGTACGAACTCCAACTAGAATGATGTCTTTTTCTTTGGTCTATGAGATGGAAGCAGTACTACCTATTGTAATTAAAGCCAAATCCCTAAGGGTAGTGTAGAAGTTGAGCTGCCAGAAATGGAATGGGTATTAAGAAGATATAAACAACTGGCTTTGTTGGAAGAAAAAAGGTTAAAGGCATTATATCATCATCAGCTTCACTAAAGAAAGATGGCTCGGGCTTACAATAAAAGAGTCTATGTTAGAAGATTTATGGTTTGTGACATGGTACTAAAATAGTGCAAAGCAAATGTTCCAGATTCAAGAGGAAAATTTAAGCCAGGTTGGGAAGGACCTCACACTATGAAGGAGATAATGAAGAAAGGTGTGGTCAAGTTATCAGACATGGATGGAAATGAGTTGAGTGAACCAGTGAACATTGACATGCTAAAGAGTTTCTATGTTTAAATACATTAAAAAGAAAAGGAGGCCACTAGGTTAAAAAATCAAATGGGAGGCCTAGGCAAAAATTAAAACAGCTTGCTAGATCTAAAAACTCAGAAGGGTGTCAATTAGAAAACCTGAAATGGCTAGTTGGTGACATGAGTGATCTTGTGTATGCTAATATATGTTTAGGGTTGTTCCCAATTTAATGAGATAGAGTTAATAATAAAATTGTTCTATGTTTACAAATATTGAATAATATGAAAGATTAAATTAATTTTCTGCAAATAAAAAAACAAAAAGAAAAGGAAGAAGAAGAGAGAGTGTGATAAAAAGAGAAAAAGATAAGAAAAGATATGGAGAAAAGATAAGAAAAACATTGATAAAGGAAACATGAAAACACGTGTAAAAATACTTAAATCAAAACATAAACTAGAAAAAAAATATATAGAATTAAAAAAAAAAAACAAACTACCATATAATTTCTTTCTTTTCATTTCCCTCCAAAAGGTTTAGTTCTCTCCCTCCAAAAGATCACTAAAATTCTATATTTTTCTAATTCTTTAGGCATTCCACGCAACCACCAAAATACTCTCATTTTTTTTTATCAAATATCATAATACTCTCATTACACATGGAAATATTTGATGAAAAATTTTCTAAATTGTTTTCTATATTTCAAAAATTATATACTGAAATCAATAATCAATTTAATGTTTCAATAAAAATTTTGTGAAGTGATAATGGAAAGGAATATTTCTCCTCTTCTTTCTCAAATTTTTCTCCTTTTCTTTCTCAAATTTTTTTTCCTTATAAGGAATCACACATCAAATCTCATGTGCATATACACCCCAATAGAATAGGATTGTAAAACATAAAAATCAATATCTCATCAAAACCACTCACACTCTTCTTAATCACTATAATGTTCCACTTTGTTTCTGGGGGATGTTGTTCTTATTGCTTATTATTTAATTAATTGAATGCCTTCTTCCATCTTGCACCATCAAAGTCCTCAATCTATTCTCTTTTTCAACAAAGACCCCTATCACTTACCATTGTGGGTGTTTGGTTGTACTTACTTCATTCATTATCATACTCCAAGAAAAATAAACTCAAGTCAAAATCCATCAAAGTGTATATTCCTGAGCTACTCACATCTCCAAAATGGTTACAAATGCTATGATCCCACAAAATAAAAAGTATTTTGTTTTGACAAATGTAACATTCTTTGAGTCATCACCATATTTTTCACTCAAAAGTGAAAACATCAAACTCATTTTTAATGCTATACCTATTCTAAGTATTCCACATTTTATTTTTCCTATACAAGCTCCTCTCCCAGTTTACTCAAGCCATTTCTCAAATAATCTTCCCTTTAATGATCATGGTTCATATTCTCTTAATACAAATACATTGTCAATCACTGGTGACTCGCTTTTTCTCTACCTTCACCTACTCCACCTACTCACGTCGTTCTTGAGCCAAACACAGAAATAGCTACTCCTCCCATTGCCATTTGCAAAGGTAATTATTCCACGCAAAACCCATATCCAATTTATAATTTTCTTAGTTCTCATCATTTATCTCCTTCATATAATGCTTTTTTATCTATCTTATCTAACGTCGCATACTAAGACTGTCAGTGGAGTATTAAGACATCCATAGTGGAGAGATGCAATGATAGAAGAAATTACCACTTTACATGGCAATAGAACTTGGGAATTAGTTCCATGACCAAAGAGACAAACTACGTTGGATGCAAAGTGGGTGTTTACCATGATGGTTAGACCTAACGGACAAATCGATCGCTTAAAGGATGCTTAATGGCCAAAAGATATACTCATATTTATGGCCTTAATTACAATGATACCTTCTTACCAATGGCTAAAATTCCTTCCATCCTCCTTCTTATATCCTTGGTAACCATGCATCGATGGACTCTTCATTAGCTTGACATTAAAAACATCATTCTTCATGAAGAACTAACCAAGGAAGCTTATATGGAGCAACCTCCTATATTTGTTACTAATGGGTAGTCTGAATTGGTTTGTTGGTTGCGACGATCAATATATGGCTTGAAACAATCTCTGAGAGCATAGTTCAAACACTTTAGCTCAATAATCTAGGAATCTGGCATGATTCAATGTCAACATGACCATTCAATTTTTTTTGGCATAATAATCATGGGAAATATATCTACTTGGTTGATTATGTGGGTGACATTGTTATAACAGTCAGTGATCAAGAAGAAATCTCTCAGTTAAAAAAATCTGTGCAATCACTTTCAGACTAAATATCTAAGAAAAGTGAAATAATTTCTCAGTATTGAAATGGCACAATTACAAGTAGGGATTGTGATATCATAAAGAAAGTATGTGTTATATCTATTAAAGGAAACAAACATGTTAGATTGTACATTCGTAGATACTTCCATGGATCCTAATGTTAAACATGTTCCAGGACAGGGGGAGCCATTAGAAGACTTTGAAAATATCAAAGATTAGTTGGAAGGTTAAATTATTTAATACTCACACGGCAAGATATTTATTTTATGGTTAGTATGATAAGTCAATTTCTCTAAGCTCCCTATAAAGAGCAATAGGATGCAATGATTCAAACTCTCAGATACCTTAAAGGAGTCTCAGCATAAGAATTGTTATATGACAATAAGGGTCATACCATATCACTAGGTACTATAATGCTAATTGGACAAGTTCTTCTTTAGATAGGCGACCTACTTTGGGATATTGTGTTCTAATTAGAGGTAATCTAATTTCATAGAAAAGTAAAAAGTAAGATGTGGTTGCTAGATCAAGTGCTGAGATAGAATACTGAGCCATAGCATTAACTCATCTAGTTAAAATAACTCCTTTAAGAATTAGAAAGGAAAGAAGTCGAAGCATAAAGCTATTATGTGATAATCAGGTTGCACTTCACATTGCATCTAATTCAGTATTTCATGAAAGAACCATGCATATAGAAGTTGATTTTCATTTTATCAGGCAGAAGATCGAGTCAAGAGGTATTACCATAGAGTTATTCAATTCGAATAATCAGTTGATAGATATATTTACAAAGTCCCTAAGAGGATCGAGAATTAAATATAGTTGTAACAAGCTTGGAGCATGATAGATATATTTACAAAGTCTCTAAGAGGATCGAGAATTAAATATAGTTGTAACAAGCTTGGAGCATACAATTTGTATACTTTAGCTTGAGGGGGAGTGTAAAAATATAGGAATATTTTAAGGAGAGATACATTGTTGATATTTAGGGATTTTTTTTATCTAATTTCCATATTAGATGTAGAGAATTGTATGTATATATGCATCTGTGTATATTGATGATGAAATTAAAAATTAGGGATTCCAAAACCCCTCTTCTTCTTCTTCTTCTTACATTCTCACAAGGCATAAGGTTTCTTAATGAAATAATAGGTTTGTGAATTCAAATCATTAACCTGCTACTCATACTAGCTATTATTCTATGAGACATCCTAGGTTCTTATTACTTTGCATTTATACAAAAAATGAGATCAAAGTTTTCAAATAAAGCAACTACGACATCAAAAGAACACATGATTAGCTTAGGCAAAAGGTAAATCATCTTTCATTTCTATGTAGTTATTTATTTTTTGCTTCACTTTGTGTGTCATTGAACATTTACCTATCATTCCTTTAAGAAATTTTCTATAATGAAAGTTGTTCCATCTTTAGCCATGAAACATGAACCGGATGCAAAAAGAAAGAAACCTAAGCAGGGACCACCTTCATCAGAGAGCAATTTAATTTAACTTAACAAAATTTTAATCTCAATTTAATTGGATTGGCTATATGAATTCTCTTTTTTCACTCAACGTAATTTAAGGCTATATTTTTTAAGACATATAAAGTCATAAGATCATTCTGAACTACTATTGTCCAAGTTAGTTTAGGACTACCTTTGCTTTTTCTAGCTATATCTATATATCTTAACTTATTTAATCATTATGATAGGCACATCATTAGGTCTTTATTTCACGTTGCCAAACCATCTCAGTATATGTTCTCTTTTCTTATCCTCAACTTTTTTTAAAAAGAGCCAAACATAAAATAGAAAAGATGATTGAGTTAGATATCTGTGGTTCGGATGAATAAATATGAGTAATTTATATTGTTCCCCACTTCGGACTAATATTTTTGGACTTGCATTGCGGGAATGTTACATCATAGAGCCAAAGGTTTCTCTAAGCACAATCGCAGATGCATCTAGATGATCCTGCACCTACCTAAAGCTAATCAATAGAGATGTTATATGCCTTATTCAAAGATGGAAGTAAAGGCAATTTGTTGTCATCTTGCTCTTGCAGCAGGCATCAAAATTCAACAACTTGAGTCTACAATTCGATTGCTCCACTTCTATGAAATCTTGCAAATATCACGTGTACCTTATTTGTAATATAAGGCATAACTTAGTTACATTCCAATTGAGTTTATTCGTTAGAATGGTAACTTGAACAATACCAGAAATATTCCTGATAATGTTGATATGCGTCCCTTTGCCATTCTTTATAGACATTACATTTTTTTTCTTTTAAAATGTTAGGGCCAATCTCAATGCAGTTCTCCAAAGGGAATGGATATACGCAAGTCTAGGCTTATTATTTTCCGAATGTTGTCGACAAGTTTCAAAGCCCACGATGGTAGTCTTTGAGGTTTGAATTTCTTTAATCTCATATAACTTATGAGTACTCATTTGGAATGTAAAAGCCAAAAATAAAAGATAAAAAATTAAATTGTTTCCCATGACTTCTATTGCCAGTAGTGGGACCAATACAGTTTGTGAATTTGTGTATGAGTGGTCGTTGAGAGAATTAAGAAATTCTCAAGTACAATGTTGAATTGACGTGTTTTCTAGCTGAAACAGATGGAGCTTGCAGGCCAAAAACCAAATATGAAGGACAATCAAGTGTAAAGCAATGATGATTGCTTTGCAAAATTGTTCGATATTTTTGGTACTTATTGTATAATTATATTTTCTCCAACCACTTATGACGATGAAGAAATATACACAGCCTGACAACCAGCATTAAATAATTTAAGATTCTTAATTTTTAAAAAATTTACTCCTACTCCGATTTAATAGAAAATTTATTTCATATAAATTAAAAAAAATTAGTTATTTTAATTAAAAATATAAATTTATATATATATTTTATCTATTTTTCTATTAGATGTATTTATTAAATATTTTTTAATAAGTAATATTAAATTTAAATATAATATAGATTTTAAAATATTAAATAATTTATTAAAATAATAAATAAATTATAATGTAAGATAAAAAATATATCTATCAGAATTTTTCATTGAGACTAATTTGACTGAAATGATTAATTTTAAAATAATAAGTACCAAAATACATGTTAAAGAAAATTATAAATATACTATTATAATTAATTGAACCAAAAAATAAATGCAAGTAAAAATAGTTTCAAATTGGATATTTATTATTTTTTATATAAATGGATTTTTATAAATATACTACGATAATTACTTTGAATATTTATGGGTTTTTATAAAATTGCCACAAAATATAAAAAAATTATTATAAAATTTACTAAATTTTCAAAATAATTTCAAATTTATCAAAATTTATAATTAATTTATAAATTTATCAAATTTATGTAATTTATTATAAATTTATTATACACATAATAATTTTTTAAAATTTATTATATATTTTCAAAAAATAATCAAAATCTCCCTCATAAAATGCAAATAAATTTTATAGAATGTAGTGAGTAACATAATTTACCATATTTATTACAAAATATGGACAAAAGCTCATCTCAAATTGAGTTATGTTTAGCAGGCGAAATCAATTGGAGTGTGGTCCACTTGTAAAGAATATTTTTTTTTTGTGAGGGAACCACTTGTAAAGAATTGGTTGGGCCAAAACCAAAATCCGTAAAGTTTGGTGCTTCAAGAAGAGGATTGGATTGGGATTTGTTCCATTGTCTGTAATGAATTCTTTTTTTTTTTTTGAAGAATATTTAAAGAGTCAAGGTGAACCGAAATTGTAGTTAGCAGGTGGACAAGAGAATAAATGGTAGATGGAGACAGCCATTTTTTTTATTAATGGATATAAAAACGTTTCTTTGTGCAAATGCATTGGGTGAAGCATTGTGACATATCTCAAGAAAGATATGATATGTTGTATTCTCAAAGTAACAACTGAAGAACTCCTCTTTCATTCATATGCTTTTTGGCCCCATTCTTATGTTTTGTTTTTGTTTTAAAATTTTCAATAGGACTAGTTAAGGATATGATAATCACTATAAAATTATAAAATAATAATAATAATAATAATTTATTGATTTTGATCATTTAGTAGAGTATGTCTAAATATTCAGTTGAATAAAGCCTAATTATATGCAAAATAGTTATTTTAAGATATATTAAGATGTAGTTTAAGTGGTAAAGTTTAATACTCTATGGTAACATGTTTTAATAAGAGGTCGAGGGTTTAAAACCCAACAATTACAATTATATTAATACTCTAATTTATGAAGATATTCATATGGCACCACGTCAACATATAAGTTAACATGCCATGTTATCTATTTATAAAATATGATGTGGCATGTTAATATTGTGCTAGATCATCACATATACTGACATGATGTGTTGATATCAGCATTATGTCAGCTAGCAATGACATATCACCATTAATAGTGTACTGAAATGTGGAATTGAGGAAATAGATGAAAATTACCCTTGATTTTAATGTTTATAAGGCTTCTATTGATTTTGGCTAAGAGTTTAAGGAAACACGGTGGTAATCTCTTAATTCAAAAATCTGGTTTTGTAATATGTTCGGACACTGAACTCTCTTCTTTAATATAATTTTTTTAATAAAAATAATATTTAATTTAATACACTCATATAATCTATATAATATATGTACATATAAACATTTCTTTTAATTTTCCTTGAAAGTTTATATTTAATTATTATTTTACAAATTAATAGGAAATTAGGAAGTTAAATTAATAAATTTCTATCAAACATAAATAATAAATAATTTAAAAATGTATACGCAATATTCATATTAAATATTCTAAAACAAGATTAACTGATTAAATTATAATAAATATTCGTGTCAATTTAATTGCAATATGGTATCATATCACATCGCAAATTAATCTCCCTCAAAAAAAAATGTCATTCATTTGTCATGTTGGTGCCGCGTGATATTAACAAATTCAGTACCCTTTTAACTTTACTTTGATGTTTAGCTTGCCTCTTGTTACTTTCCTCTAAAAGTTCATTTGCTGGGATTTTATGGTTTTTTTTTTTTTTTTTGATGGTTATAGTCTCTTAATTCTCATCTCTAGTTTTGTTATGCGTGTTCACAGCCTTTGAAGTTTTATAGTTGAGTTCACTTCTTTAATACAATTTCAGTCTATATACATATATGTATACACACACTCAGAATCCATAAAATATACATATATAAACAATTTTTAATTTTTTACTTTATATCTAATAATTATTTTATGTAATGATATACATTATTAGAAATTACATTAATAAATTTAATTTTGAACAATTTTAGAGCTTCCTTTTAATGTCAATGCTAATCTTGTCTTGAAATTATATGTGGGAGAAAAATCTCATATTATAAAAAAATAAATTTAGTGATCGATATATAAATAGAAAATATTTATAAATCCTTTGATTTAAAATTTTAAATTGAAATGTGATATTAGACTTAGAAATTTATTTTTAGAAAATTATATTATATGCTTTTTTTTTCACAAATATCTTATTGTTTTGATATGCCTTTAATATACCCAATGTTTACTGAATATATATATATATATATAAGTGGAGTATATTTTTAGTATACTAGATATATATTAGACACATTTCTTTAAAAAATGGGTATATTTGTAATTAAGGGTTGAAAAGTGATATTTTTAAAAGAAAAAAAAAAGAAATTGGTATTTTTAAAGAAAATTTATTGAGGTCATTTTATTTATCAGTGGCTGTAATCTCTGACTTAATTTTATATAATGATGGAAGTGTTAGCAGTTTTATACGTTCAATTCTCTTCTTTAACATAATTTTTTTTGTATACAAATCTATTTAATTTAATATATTTATAATCCATAAAATATGTACACAAATATTTATTTTAATCTTTCTTAAAGAAATTATATCTAATTATATTTACGTAATAATATAAATTAACTAGAGTTAATATTTTAAACATTAAAATTAATTTAAAATTTAAACATATTATTTGCATTGTATTATATTATTAATTAAGTAAATTGTGTTTTTATTTATAATTTTGATGCGATAAATTTAATATTTATTTGAGCTTAGTATTATAATTATAGCAAAATTAATTAATATTTAATGCAAACAGTTACAAACATAAATATCATTCCAAAAAGGGTAAAAAAAATTATATTTTTTTATCTTATTAAAATTATCACTTTTGCAAAAAGAAAAAAATTATCATTCTCAAACTCACTTTTTATAATAAAAAAATTAATTAATTTTTTTAATTATATTTTTTTATCATTAATAACTTAATTAATGAAACAAGAGTATAATATTAATGAATTAATAGAAGTATTTTAGTTTATTTATAATAATTTTATCAATATCTAAAATTTTTAGTAATTTTTTAATAAGAGTATATGAGCTGATAGGGATAATTTTAATACTACGAGAGAGTAATTTACAGAAATTTTGGTGACATGTGATGAGTCAATACTCTGAAAATCTAGAGAAGGTTTTAGTTGTAACAATGATGCCTTATTAGGTGAATAATACTGGGGTGTTCACGGACTTAAAAAATTCGACTAATTTAGCCCAACTCAGATCGATCCGATTTGATTAAGCCAAATTATATAAATATTGAGTCGAATTTTGGGTTAAATTTAAAGAACCCGAATAGTTTGGGTTGGACTTCGAGCATGAAGTAAAAAATCTCGAGTTGGCCCGGTCCGACCTGAAATAATTTATATAATTTAATTTTTTATTTTTTAAATTTTATTATATTGGATAAAATAAATTAAGTGATTGATAGTATATATTTATAAATTATTTTTATTTTAATTTGTGGTATATATTTGTTAAATATAATATGTGAATATTTATAAATATAATAATTAAAATATAGATTAAATGTAAAAAATATATATTTACTATATTAAAATAAATAATATTAATTATTTAAACTTATTTTATACAATCTAAGAATTAAGGTCAAATAAAAATATTTTTAATTAGATTAAAAGCATCAAACAATTGTAAAATTAATTTAAAATTTTTTTAAAAAAATAATTGAAAAAATAAAAAAATAAAAATAACAAAAAAAATATTGGGCCCTATCCGCTGGCCAGACTCAGGCCACTAGAGCCATATGTCAGATTTTAGGCCTAACTCTATGGTCCAAAATTTAATCGAACCGAATTTCGGGCCAAGATTAAATCTGGTCCAGCTCAACTTGTGAAGAGCCCTAAATAATACAATGTTTAAAGGTTACGGTGCTTAGTCATGACTGATGAGAGATGATTGAGTTGACTAATTAATTAGAGGGTTTGGTAAAAGCATTGATTAGGTAGTTGTTTGTGTAAGCCATAGAAATTAATGCTCTAGCAAATTGAAATTGGGAGTTGTTTTGCTTTCATTTTCCTATCTTATGGGTCGCAATATCACAGGTTGGCTTTGTTTTATTAATTCTTTACATGTAGGCCCGAAGGGATTTTTTTTTCCTGTCAGGCTATATAAACAAATGGGACCTAAAATGCACGGTGCATGAATAGTCAACTAAAGGTTGTCAACTAATTACAATTAAAAGTTGTCATCAAAAGCTTTCAGATTGAACTCTCTTTTTTTTTTAATTGTATTAGGAGTCTTGTAATTTTTTTTTAAATATTTTTTTTTTCAAATAAAAAAAATTATTGTTGGTGATAATTAAGCAACAATATTTGATCTTACTGAGAGTGTGGTTTAAATATTGAAAATCCGCCAATGGCTTTTTTATTTTTAATAATTAATTTAATTTTTTATTTTTTTAAATCATTCTTTCATAATTGAATTAAATAGAACTATAAAAATAATAAATTTTTTTCTATTAAATTTTAATATATTTACATATTCATAAAATCATACTCATAACTCTTAATTAAGTTAAAATAATCTTTTATCTACTGTTTTATATGTTCAGTATTTATTGATCCAATCTGTTTAGTGAAAAAAAATAACAGTTTATAGATATAATGAGTCTATAAAATTGCAAGCTGGTAAGATGATTTAAATTTAAAGGTGATATCTTGCCCTTGTACTATTAAAATTTTTAAACTTTATTTTATAAAAATAAAATTTACAAATTTTTAATTTGTCTTAATAAAATTTTTTAGACTATTTTCTGGTAATTGGAGTGTGAGATAACAGTCACATATTACCATGTGGCAAAAAAAATTCAAATTCATTTCATTCTCCATCTATATTTTTTTAATAAATCTAAAATCACATTTTTTAATAAATCTAAAATTACTTGTTATATTCTTAATTCCTCACATATAAGTGTAAAATAAGGTAAAATTGAACTCTCTCTTTTTTTTTTTCAGTTTTTGCCACATGACAATATGTTACTACTACATCACATTTCAATTATCAAATAATGGTCTCGAGAATTTTATTGAAATAAAATTTAAAATTTAAAAATTTTATCTTTATAAAATAAAGTTTAGATATTTTAATGGTATAATCATAAAAAAAATCAAGAATCATCAGTGTAATTAATCCAAATTTAAATTATCTTCGCCATGTAACTGTTTTCAAAGTAAATTTTATATAAACTATAAAGATAATAAATAATTGGAAAAAATAATCTTTAGTAAAATTTTTAAAAATTATGGTATTCATATTTTAAAAACAATCAATATTTATATTATATATTAAAAACCATTTAAAACATAAATTATATTTTTAATCTGATAATTCAACAACAGCAGCTAATAAAATTTTACCAAATAATCGATTCTCCAACGACCAACTATTAACTATTATTTATTAGTTTATAGTTATCAATAATTAAATCAAATACATCTTTAGCAAAAATTTATTAATTGTAAGTTGGAAAACAATTTTAATATTACTATATTAATGTACGAAATAGAGCACTTCTATACTTTGGATCAGGAGTTATAATTTTTTTTTCTTGATAATAATAAAACTCGTAGTTTCTATGAGTAGGTGGATGGATGGACAGTTGAGGAGTACCTTTAACCACATGTCAACAAATGTGTTCTGCATACGAAATGAAGGTGGTTGAAGTGTCATAAAGTGTGATTAGACGCTTTAATTAGAGTATAATTAGTTAATATACATAATCAACAAATATGTAAATTGATGAAGAAGCAACTTCACCAACAACATTCGTCCTGTGCTATTATAGTCAATTGATAGATTGATGCTGAAAGTGTTTATCATCGGCTATATGTGATATATAGTTATAATATTGTTATTAAAGGGGACTTGAGGCCAGTTAATCCAAAGAGAAAGTTGGGTTGTTTACAGTACTATTCATACAGAATCATATTATTAATGATAAAATAAATAAATAGTGATTATTATCTACTAGTACTATTTGAAATGCACCATAAATTTGAGTTTAATTACAATTTTACAACTACTCGTATTGTTTTTTTGTCAGGAATAAATGCATTATATAATTCATGTAATCAATTGTAAATTTGTAATATTACAATTGGAATTGAAGGGAAATAAATTAAAAACCAAAAGGGTTCTCTCTTAAAAAAAAATTAAATTCCATGAGTTTCTAGTTGGGGTTTAAAGGAATAAATAAATTCACCAAAAATTCAGTAATAGATTATCGATAGAAAATTAATTTTTAATTTCTAAAAATTCTGTGAAAAAAATGGCACCAAAATTTATCAACTATATTTACCAATCAATATGACAATTGATTGATAAAAATAATGATGGTGTCACTATTTATCGATAGAATAAGTGTTATCTCTATAACACATTAAGCAAGAGTTATATCATACATTTATTTTGCCGACAAATATATGTATTTGTCGGTATATATCAAAGTAAAATTTCATGCGTAATTTTAGCGCCACAATTTACCAAAAAACATAAATTCTCTTGATAAGTTTAGAGATATAGGGATATTAGACATCTCAGTTATTGACATATGAGGATATCTGTCGGTAAAAATTGAAGTGAAAACTTTAGGCGAGAATTTTATAACGACAATTTACCAAGATAATATGAATTCTCTCAATAAAATTAGAGGCTTAGAAATATTAGACGTCTTCATTACCAATAAAGTAAGGTATCTATTAGTAAATATTTTAGACGATAATTTTAGCACGGCAATATATCAAGAGAAAATAAATTCTCTCAGTGAAATTAGGGGTAAGTGAATATTAGACATCATAGTTGCCAATATAAGATCATATTTGTCGATAAATATTGGAGGCAAAATTTTAGGCAATAATTTATCGAGAGAATACAAATTCTCTTAGTAAAATTAGGGGCTCAAGAATATTTGACATATTCATTATCGACAAATTAAGGTATCTGTTAGTAAAAATATTTAGGTGTCAATTTTAACACTGTAATTTACCTAGAGAAAATAAATTTTCTCTGTAAGATTAGGCACACAAGAATCTTAGACATCTTAATTGCCAACAAATGATCATATTTGTCGATGAAAAATAGAGTAAAAATTTTAGACTAATTTACCGAGATACATTTAAATTTAGCAGCAATCTATTAAGAGATACTGTAATCTATCAGTAATTTTTACGTTATATAAAAACATACATTTTCTTATTCCTTAATTTTTTTTCTGCTTTCTTTCTCCTCGTTGCTTTTCTGCCTCTACTGGTATCTGGTCTCTCACACTAAGATATTTCTTTTTTTTAGGCAATTTTTGCATGATAATATACCAAGAGAAAATAAATTATCTCAGTAAGGTTAGAGGTGTAGGAATATTAGACGTCTTAGTTGCCGACAAATAATAATAATTGTCAGCAAAAATTAGAGTAAAAATTTAAAGCATCAATTTATCGAGAGAATATGAATTCTCTCGGTAAGATTAGGGACGCATGAGTATTAGATGTCTTCATCACTGACAGATTAAGGTATTTATTAGTAAAAATTGAAGTAAAAATTTCAGCTGCTATTTACCGAAAGAAAAAAAATTATCTCTATAAGGTTAGGGGCACAGGAATATTAGACACCTTAGTTGTCGATAGATGATCATATTTGTCTGTAAAAATTTGAGTTAAAAATTTTAGACAACAATTTTAGTGTGGCAATTTATCAAGAGACATTTAAATATGTCGACAATCTACCAAGAGACATTGTAATATGCCAGTAATTTTTACCCTATATATAAACATGTATTTTTTTTCCCTCATTTTTTGTCTTTTTCCCTCATTTTTTTGTTTTTTTGGCTTTCTTCTCCTCTCTATCTCGTTGCCTCGTTGCTGTCTGGTCTCTCACACTAAGATTATGTCTTTCATGTATATGAATGTTTATATATAATATTTGTATTTTTTCGTATGTTATGGGTTCAATAATTGTATATTTGATATATGTCATTTGTATTTAATTTATATATCATATATGTGTTGTATTATTTTTTATCAATTGTATATTTGATGCGTATCATTTATATTTAATTTACATATCGTATAATAGAAATAATGAAATCATTATATTTTTAGATAAAATTAGTTATTGAAATTGCATTTCAAGCAATTTATTATTGCAAATTATTTGTAGTTAATTTTTCTAAATAAAAAAAGATTGTGTAAATTTAAAATTATTATATATTTTATGTAATTAATAAATTATTATTATTATTATTGAAACAAATATTTAAACCGGCATCCTATTAATATTTTTATATTATATATTAATATAAAAATTTTAATTAATTAGGGTTATACTAATTAATGTTTATGTGAAAATTAGAATTTTTAGCTAGTGTCATCTGAAAAAATTATTTAATTTTTTTTTAAAAATTAAGTGTTCTTAATTAATTAAAATTAAAATATTTTATCATTAGATAAAATAAATTAATATAAAATGGGTTAAAAATATTATAACTAACTAATAATAATTTAATGCATTTAGGAAAATTCTCCATTATTTTACTATGGAATTTCATGCTCTAGATGATGGTGCGTGGTACAATATGGAGTTGTTACTAAATCGTGACACGTTCACTGTTAAGTTTGTTAATTTTTTAGAAGAGTTCAATGAAATTGTTGATGTTTAAGCAGTTGAACACTGTTTAATAATTGAAGGATTTCAAGAAGAGGTTTAGGCCAAAAAATGTCGCGGTACAAGATAATGTGTGTCATAAGATTATTTAAGGTCAGACAGTTTGTGTATCCTACAGTTTCAAAAATGGTAATATTAAGTTCTAAGATGCTATGGTTACTGATATTTTAAACAAGCTTCATAAACTTAATGTGGGTGGCAAAAAAGAGCAGTATTGTCATTTTGTGCTTAAATGACATTATGGTTTAATTGAGGGAGAAAAAGTTATTGCAAATATTGGTGACATTTGCATTACTCCACATGTTGATCTAGTTGATTCATCATTGACCTCTTCTTAGCAAGAGAGAGAATTGAGATTGTTTTTTTACCAATATATATATGATTTCTAAGAATTTTTTTGCCACATGGAGGACACGAAGAGGGAATAGATTTGCAATTTGGACAATGGAGTGGAGGCTTCATAGTAAATGTAAGAGGACACGATAAGTTATAGCCCAGGATGAATTTTCTAATACTTGATGTTACATGTGCTTGAATGGGGTTAATATGGCATCATATGTGTAAGTTAAACTTTAAAATATAATGAACATTAGAGAAAGTAAGCCCAAATTTTAGGAATTGGTAGGCATAATAGATACAAGTGATGCAACAAGTGGCACTCCAACCACATTCAAAAGCAAACAAAAATTTAAATACAAGATCCATTTGTCATAAAATTGATTTACTTGGGCAAAGCTATCATCATTACTACCTAACAAAAGTCACCGAAAACTAGCTAGTTTAAAGAGAATTCTTCATGCAAAAATTAGCAAAATGTACACATCTTAAACATAATCTCCTATCAAATCGAGAGAGTAAGGGAGGTTGAAAGAGGATCCAGTAAGCCAAGGGCTGCACTTTTGGTTAGGAAATTAATTACAAATGAGTAGTCCAAACTTGAATTCAACTAATTTTAATTAGTGGTTTTAAAAGGAATAACTTATTAAATATATGAAATGAAATTAGGAATACATAGATGTATTAGGAGTAAAAGATCTCAAAAAATATTTACATGAGTAGGCTTGATGTGAACAACAAAATAAATAATGAAATATAAATTAAAAAAATAAAAGAGGAAACAAAATAAAAGAACAAGCAAAAATGCAATATGGTTCAACGTAGGTCTACGTTTATGGGCGAAGAAGAAAAAAATTCACAAAAAATTGAAAAGGTACAAAAACAAAATGGAACACTCAAAAACCTTAATCTAATTATACCCAAAAATCTTACATATCTCATAGAATTATAAGTTACACTATGCCTAAAGCTAAATCATAAGATGCCCACAAAAATTACTTGCTCAAATAGCTACATCTTGAGATTATATATATAAGTGCTTAATTTGAATAAGAAGAATGAAAATATTATTTAAGAAGAATTTTTAATTACTTGGTAAAAAATAGTTGAAAGTCTTATCGAACAAGTCTTCCTAAATAATATCAAATTATGAAAATCAACTTCCAAAAAACCAATTTCTAATATAGAAATTCAACTTACAAAATAAGAATAATTGGGAATAATAAAACTTCTTAAATAATTCAAAATCACCTCAATAATTCTCCACCTTTACTTTGAATTCTCTTGTACCTAAAATAAATTTTTGCTCTACATTCTCCAAAACAAGCTATCATTTTAATTTTCACAAATACCAATAACAAACTAGCAATTTAATTTTCATAATACCAATCAAACCTAAACAAGGCTTGAACTTACTTAACAAAAGAGGCTTAATCACAAAATTATCAAAATTCAAACTTCTCATGAAAAATAAACCTATAGCTAAAACTACAATAATAGAACCATGCACACCGCATATAATCGACTAACATATTTAACCTTCATCAAAATGCGGACACTTTTTAAAACTTTTAAAATTCTACCTCCATTTATAAATCTGCAACCAATATTATCCAAAGCAAACAATAAAATAATATTCTTTTTTATATTAGAAATATGTCAAACCTAAGTAAGAGTTCTAATTATGTCATCATACATTCTAATTTTAATAGTATCAATACTAATAATTTTATATGGGTGATTATTTTCCACTAAAATAGCTATGTCATCAATTGGTTTGTGAGAAGAAAATTAATTCTTATTAACACATGTGGAATGAGCAACCAAAATTCAAAAATCACCCTCTAGTAATTTTGGCACCTTCTTCAGCCACAGCGTAGACATCACACTAACTTCAACAAAATTATTTTTCTGAGTCTTTTTTTATTTTTATTTTGAAACTTAAAATAATTTTCTTAGATGTGCCCTTTTCTTTTACAATAATTCACTACAACATTATCCATATACAGTCACAAAATGAATTGTGGCTAAAAATAAAATTTTGGTGGCTAGATGCTTTTGCCAACACAGATTTTTCCTGTGACATGCTGTAACACCCCTTCCTGACCTACGTGTGTAAGCTGAGTAGAGGCGCCACACTATCCCAATGTTGCTACCAATTTTACTTAGTCAAATTTTAGTTCCGATTTTTACAGAAATTTTGCCATAGTTTCGCCTAGAAATTGAGTCCCAAGTGTCGACAAAACTGGTTTTTTTTTCTGATTTTTGAAAACATTTTTACACAAACCAATGCAAACAAAATCATTCTCAGTACACTCCCAATAAATCCCCCTTATAACCTCAACTACAACCTGCAAAAAGGATTTACACTTCTAGTACAAAATAAAGTAAAGGTTTTTATGAAACACAGTAGATAAAATATTTGTTCACTATGCAGCGGAAAATAACAGTATTTACAAATTCATATACATCAAAACTCAAGTTTTACAAAACATAAAGTTTATACATGTTTGGCAGTCAGTCTTTGATCTTTAAGCCCACTAATCACACTTCAGAATCTAAACTCTACTCGGCCTAGAGGAACTTTCCAGTTCCACCCTGTTACCTGCGCGATAAACCACAATCGCGCTAAGCCAACGGCTTAGTGGTACAAACAACCATAATATTATGCCTCAATGCAATGCCAATGTCACACAATCAATTTTCATAAACAATTCAAAAGAATATTATATTACAAATCATGTTTCTCAATATTCATGTGTTTCACCTTTAAAAAAATCACAATTAAACAAACACAAGCATGGGCCCAAAACGAAATCTAATATGTTATTCAAAGTTCAGAGTTACTGCTTTGGTCCATAATCATAATCATCAAGCCCGTAGGCAATATATATATATCTCTATCCATGGATAGCGTAACAGACCCAGTCTCTTAGACCTCAACCCGGTTAGAACCGAGGAAATCCTCAACCCGGCTAGACTGTTATTGTTTTTGAGGCTTACGACCCAGTCTTTTCACCCCAAAAAATCATATTTCACATTTATTATTTCACATTTTTCAACTGGAATCGGTTTACGACCCGGTCTTTTCACCTATCCAGTGATTCATAGGCATGCCGCCAAACCCAGAACTCTGAAAATTGAATTAACATATTAGGCACACAATCATTTCATTTATCTCTTTTCATTTCATTTCTCATAATTAATTAGGCAACCATGCCCCAATTATATTTCATTTGCATTATCATAGCCAACAACCATGGCCTCATATCTCTTATCATCTCAACTCACATTAAAGCAATTCATCATATCTTTCACATTTCATATTCCATATTTCATTTCATCATCATATAAGCAAATATGCTTCAATCATCTTATTTACATCATTATCACCAATCACATTGATTTTACATCTCATCATATCTCAAATCACATTAATCAATTCATCATTCAAGTGTATATAACCAATGGCATTAACACACATTTTACATGCTCATCACAACATTCACATTATACCAAACATAATATTATTAATATGCATCAACAATGCATTAGAGTTCTTAACACATTTACAGTCAAATGCGTGTTAAGTCTCAACATCATATGAATGTATGCAATAATGTAGTTTGTACTTACCTTAAAACCAACTCACACCAATCTATACACTTACTCTTCCAAGAATCCTCAACACTTAGGTTAGGGCAATTCAACCTCTTCACAACCTAATCCAAAAGGAATATTAGCAAAATGACCATATGAATAGTAAATTTTGGTTTTGGACTCAACTTAATCCTTATTTTGAAAAATTGTATAAAATAATCTACTTGACTAAAAACTCTAAAATTTTTACGAAATTTAGTTCTACATCTTAAAATCATTCCTTTAAAATTTCAGATCAAAATGAACACAAAATCTTGGTCAAATAGTTCACCCAACCAGACTGCTCCAGTTGCCCTGCATCCTGGCAGCAGTTCTGAACTTTGTGAATTCTGTAAATTAAATTCAATCAAGGTGGTTCCAAATTAATTTTATCAAATACTAGACTCACTAAGCAACAACATATCCAAAATTTAATTGGATATTATTTTTCTACATTTTATTAAAAATCCCGAAAGATAGCTGTCTCAGTCAAGGTACCTGCTGGAACAGGTCTAATAAAAATAATCTTTCCAAAATCATAACCATTCCAACTTCAACTCAACATATTTTTCAGTCATTCTAGACTCATTGAGGCACAACATATCAAAAATTCATTTCAAGAACGTTTTTCTATATTTAATTAAAAATCATACAAGTCACAGCATTTACTAATTGTAAAACGGAAAACCAAACTCATGTATTCTATGCTTTCAACTTCACTAAACACAACTCTTACTCTTCCATCACCAACACCAACCTAACTTCTTATCTTCAATTCAATTTCAACACTTATAAACACACCACAACAAACCTAATCATACTATCAACAACAATTCATCAACCTCAACCACAACTTCAAAAAAAAACAAAGGAAATCAAGAGAGAACTTACCAAAGTTGATGAAATTTCACAAATTTCCAACTTAATCACTTGAATCTTCCTTCAATTTGATCTTATAAAATCAAAACTCTTCCTTGCTCTTTTGTCTTTGGAGTACCCGGCCAAGAAAAGAAAAAGAAGAAAAATGAAAAGGAAATTAGAGACAAAGTCAAATATATGGTCTTCAAACATTCTCCACCAAGTCTTTTAATAATAAAATAATCAATTATTTCCTCTTCCACTCATTTATTTCTTCTAATTAATTCATTAATTCAATAATAAACAAATATCTTCTTTAGTTGACCATCTATTTTGACTTGTATATATGTTGTATATATTTCCATATATACAACATATAAACTTTCTCTTCAATTCTTTTTCTTTCCAATTACACATATACATTTAATTCAAATAAAACAACAATTATATCAAAACTTCTAGGGCACACTTTGGGATATTACATATGCCGTAGCTAGAAATGGCGTAACTAAAGTTTAGTTACAGGATTTATATGTGTTGTGACTAAAATAAATATTAATAGTCACACTTTTAATTTAAATGAAGCCATGAGTGCCAAAAATTGTTGCCATAGAAAAAAAATTGTAACTAGTTATTAGCTTCGAGAATTGGATCTTTGTAACAATATTTTCTTTTTGCCATAATTAATATTTTTGTAACTAATTATGTTGTGATCATGTTACAAAGATAATAATGTGGCAATTTAAAATTATGTATAGCTACAAATGTAATTTTATGGCCAACATATCTAAATTTAGCCATAAACATAATTGTATGGCAAAAGACATTTACTATTAGCCATAATTAAATAATGATATGACAAGAATAAAATTTATAGCCACAAAAATAAGAAAGTGACAAGTTTTAATATTGTTACAACCGATATTATTTGTAACTATTGAATAAAGCCACAAACTTATTAAATTGGAAGCTATTTTATATACAGTATATAGTGCTACTATTATTGAATTTGTGGCTAAATATAATATTTTGCCATAATATTTTAAAATAGAAACTAGTATTTAATTAATTATTATTTAGTGGGATTATAGCATAATTTAAAATTACGTATGGTTTATTAATTATTAATAGTTTTGGTAAAATATATAGTAAAACTATTGAATATATATGAAAAATTTTCAAAATTTAGCTAAAATTTAATTTTCTTATAAAATAATAATAATATATCAATAATATTAAAAATAAATAAAAATAAAAATTATAAAATACCAATATGTTTAATCCAAAATAAACTAATATAAATATATAATAATATGAGTCATATACAACAATAGCATAAAAATTCTTAAAACTATAATGCTATATCTAATATTTTTTTGAAAGTAATATTATAATGCTGCTTCAAAGCTTCATATCCACTGCAAATCATCCTCCAATTTGATCATCTTGAGCATCCTCCACAGGCTGTATAAAAATTTAATATAAAAATATTAATAATAAAATTATATAAAACAGATAATAATCATACTATTTTAGTTATTACTTGAATATTGACAATAAAAAATTACAAATTGAAAAATTCTTATATTAGAAAAAATAAAATAAAATTTTAGACTTATTTTTTAATCACTTACCGATGCAACTGAGTTATTTTGAGTACTTGTAAAATTATTGTTTTTCTCCAAAAGCATCTTGAATTTCTCTTCCCATATTCTATTCATCTCCGCTAGTTGCTCATTCATCTACTTCTTTACTTCATTTGCTTCTTTTTGAATTTGCTCTACACGCTCATTTGCTTCTTTTCTAGAAGTTTCAAGTTGTCTAAGTAGTTCTACCTTTGTAGGTCTAGCACCAAAATATTCAGTAACATTTTTTCCAGGACCATAAGCACGTACATAACCATTTTTTTCTGGCCCAAGAACATTAGCAAACATAGCATCATCATTCAGTGAAACTTGTCCTTCTTCTCGTTGTTTCTTTAGTTGCTGAAATTTTTCCTATAGAGATATTTATATTTATATTAAATATATTAAAATATAAAATACATAATAAATAAATAAAATATACGTAAAAATATTACAATGGCATCTTGTGATATTGGATCAATTTCTTTGCCTTGCTTTCTCTTTCGAGATTCAATAAAAAGCTCTACGCGAGAAGGTGTTATTTCACTTTTTTTCTTCTGTTAAAATAAATATAATAACTAGTATTAGTTATCATAGATTTGAACTAGTAAAAACTTGAGTTCAAGCAAACCAAAACTTGGGTTAAAGTCAATATTGACTCAACTACAAATGTGCTGTAGAATTTCAGAATACTGCTAATTGCTTATATTAATTTTAAGAAACTCAATTGCAGGGAAAAATCATATTGATGCAGTACTAAGGCAAAGAAATAGGGTAGTATATCAATCAGCTTAAACAAGTAGAGGTTTATGTAATATTGTGGAAGGTCCTTTGAAATCTCCTAATTTTCTGAGCATGTTATTCTTAAAAAAAAAAATGCTTACTGTTTGAAAGGGAAATAATATATAATGGTAAACTAAATAAATTCAAATGAATAAGGCATTATTATATGTGCAATTTAACATCAAAATTGTATCATACCTTCCATAAGAACTGGTACTATTTGATTGTAACAAAAACACTATAATGCTAATAAAAATGATAAAATTCATACCATATGATCTCTCAGTCGCGCAAAACTTTTAGTCCCTGTGTATGGCGGCATGGAGTGTTTAGATCTATTTGTCTTATTTTTGTTACTTCTCTCCTAAAGAAAAAATTAGAAAATATATTATTTATTTTAGCTGAAAAAATAACTAAATTTATATAAAATAAAGTATACAATTTTACATAAACTTTTAATACCTGAAATGCAACTTCCGTCCAAAGGTTAACCAAATACTTCCAATCTTTTACATCAATATCCTTAGGCTTATTTCGGAGACGAAATGAATAAGTTGCCTTTGAATCAAAGTATTTTTTCTTCAATTTATGCCTATAATACCTATATAAAGCATTCATATGACCGAAAATAGCTGCCTTTCTTGCATCATAATCTTCAAAAGTGAACTTTTCCTTTAAGCAAAGAAGTGAGAAATAAACATTATGATACTTGATAATAGTAAAAAAAATAATTGATAATAATTTTATACCAACAGTAATTTAATATAAATTTCCATACCAATATAGTAGACCACATATGGTCCATTTTATCAATGGTAATCTCATTCCATTGTTTCACTCGCAATGGACAACATGATACACTTCTAACCGTTTGTCCTAAGAACCAAACAAATGCAGTTGCATTATCACCAATAGCTTGATCATCCTCATCAAATTCTATCAGTAATTTTTGTCCATTCTCCAATTGTGTGATTTTCAAGCATCGTGTTGGTCCTCTCATTTTTCTTTTAACTGCATTGGAACCTATTTAAAATAAAAAAGAAGAATAATTGTATAAGAACAAGAATTTGTGAATAAAGAATAAATAAATATATTCAATTATTTGAATAAAAATAACTTTGCAAACCTGTTGTATTTGGATGTTGAATTTGTTCTAAATTATGATAAATTGAAACTGCATGTAGCTCATCACCAAGTCCATTTGAAAAAATATCATAATCTTGAAATAGAGTGTATATATCAATGGGTTTCCAAGGGAACTTCTTATAACTATCGAGCATATTTTTCACATCTGTATCATCTTTAACTTCTACCAATCCATCAAGATCACTAAGAGCATTATTGGCCTTTAAATAAAAAAAAATTATCTCCTTTCATAACATCAAATCCACAATCATTTTTCAACTGATCCAATATATCAAAATATGATATGTAATCAACATCAAGATTAGATTTCTCCTTTAACCTCCCATTTTCATACATTCTATTTGGTGAAAAAATAAAATGGCCTTCAAAATGATACCTAATTATTTTCTGACTAGTATTCCCTACAAAAAAAAAAATTTGAAGTTAGCCATCCCATTATTTACAAAGAACAACTTAAAAAATTATAAATATCTCCTAAATAATATTTACCGTGAAAATTTGAAGCCTGATTTTGGTTTAATTGACTGGTTTCTTGAAGGTCTTGGTGAAAGTTGTTTTCAGCCTCATTTTCCAAGTTATTAGTGATGTAATTTTCTTTCCGCAACTTGCATCATCGACCCATGTTGTTGATTTTCCTTCACGGAAAAAATATCATATTACAATTAGAAGAAAAATTAATATAAAAATAATGGATCAAAGCCTTTCAACAGATGATAAACAAATGAAAATTGAATTAACATGTGTCAATAACATGTTAATCCTAGAAGTATTAGAATCAAGCATCAATTTTGAGACTTTGTAATTTTAAACATACCTTATTAGATTTGATAGTGGTTGCTTCTCCTTTTGATAGTGGAAAAGAGATAATAGAGATTGAAAATTGAATAAGTCTTGAATGGAAACGAAAATTTATATAGAATTCGTAGAGTTGCGGCACAATGGAGGGAATTTTTATTTTTAAGGTTTTCATTCCCCACAAGCCAAAATAAATTACCGCCATTTGATAGGGTTCCCTTTTTTAATTTTTTTAATTTATATTTAAATTAAATAGGCAAAATAAAATAATTTTAAATTAAATAGGAAACAAATAAATTTTTTCTATTTGATAGGGGTTTTTTAAATTAATTATATTTTAATTTCTATTTAAGTTAAACATGGTAAAAAATAATTTTAAATTATTTTAATTTAGGATTTTACGAGACCATAATAAAATAATTTTAAAATTAAACAGCAAAGAAAAACAATAACACAGTATCCATATCTCCTCCTCCTCCTCCTCCTCATTATTATTATTATTATTATTATTATTATTATTATTATTATTATTATATGTCAAACTAAGGAGATTTATTTAATCAGGAGTCAAAATCATCGCGACCACATCATATATATATATATATATATAACGACACCCAATCTTTGTAGAGCTGTAATTTAACTTTAAAACTCATTTTATAAGCAAAAATAAAAATTTTAATTGCAATGTGGTTCTCTACAAGAATACAAGTGTGCAACACCAAAAAATAAAAAAATAAAAAATAAAATTCAACTATGCAACACTAAAAACAAAAAGAATTCAAGTAAATTGGCACAATTGTGTTTTGTTGATGGAATGTGCATTATGCTTAAAAGCACAACTAGGCTAAATAAGCACAAGTATATTTATGTCTAAATTTTAAAAGGAAAAAAAATCTAAAATTTGGGTTTAGTTAATTTCAATTAATAGATAAATTTTCTAAGATGTAATGTTTAAGGCAGTGTAAGGTTCATAGGGAGCCAATTCAAAATCGAGAATCATAAGAGAACTAGTACCGGAATAAAAAAAGAACTGACTATATATAGAAACATTTCATAATCGGAAATGAAAAATTTTACTATGTATTTTTTGTTCCTTGTTATGAACCATACTAGAACTGGAACTAAATAACTGAAATCAAAGCTGCATTTTAGTACCATTTATACATGGAAGAACTGGAATCAAAATTGAAACCATACTGGAATTGTACTAGAGATGGAACTGCTATTATAAGGAACCGTTCTAAAAAAAATAGTGGGGATGGGTTTTTAAAAAAACTTGAAAATCGAGAAGCATACTGGACTAGTATTGGAACCAAACTGACCGTTTATGAACCATTTCAGAACTATAATAAAAAAAATTTACAATGCGATTAGGTTTCTTGTCATGAACTAAACTGTAATCAAACTGGGACCATATCGAATCGGAATCAGATCGAATAACCAAGATCAATATGCATTTTAGTAAAGTTGTGCATGATTCCAGCTGCCACAATCTAGCCCAGGAGCCGCAACGGCATGCAGCCAGACCGAAGTCTGATCATATAAGCCCTCAATATTATCCACCTAACTAGCCGTCGTCAACTACTGGGGCTTAAATTCACTAGCCTAAAATGGTTAACCCAAATTGACTAAGTAATTAATTAGTTGGTTAAACTTATATATAATATTCAATCTCAATCAATATTCGATATGGGATTTCACTTATTTATTTGATTACTAATAATATATCCTACATCGGCTATATATAATGTTTCACATATTTATATATATAATATTTTATTTAGGTTATTTAAAAATTTGATACATTTTTTAGATTATATTTATTTAAAATAGAAATTAATTTTCTCTTATTAAGAAGTTGAAAACAAAATTAAAATTACTTTTAAAAGTTCAAAAAAAAAATGGAATGGAAGTTGGGCCCGATATATATTTTACAAATTATTTTTATGTCCAATATTTTCCACCGCCTTTCTTCTAAACACTCACAAAAGAAATCGGAAAAAAGCTGGAAACAAAGGTTAAAGCAATCTGAATTTTCTTTTTGCCAAAATAAAAAGAAAAGTAAAGTAAGAGTTCAAGCATTCAACTTCTATTTCAAGTTTTCAATTGGGTTTCTACTGGAAGTCAAATCGGGAATCTTGAAAACATTATAAGGTACGCTAATTTGTTCCCTTTTGTATTCAATTGATGGATTGGATTTGGGAAAATCGTAGGAGTCTTAGAAACCTTCTTTTTAATTTATTATCATTTTTAATCCCTTATACCTAAAGCTAATAAAAATTAATAAAAAATTTAAAACCCTAATTATTTAGTTCAAAAATCAATGATCCCAATTGGTTTACTCGTCTTCTTCATTTTTTACGGCAATAAGAGTTTTTAATCATAGTGTTGAGCTAATTATTTTACTGCCAAAGTCAATATTACTCAAGGATTAATGAATTGTAATTTGTTGTGTGGTGTAAAGAAGAAGCAAAGAAGGATTGAGTTCAATGGTAATAATGTAGTGCTCGAGTTTTTATTTGTAAATAGTCTTGACTGAAATTTCTGCATATAAAGTAGTTACTGTAGGCTTGATGCAGCTTTAGAATTGTATTTTTAATTTTAACTCATATGAGTAACGATTAGTTAAGGATTCATTCTATTTTATTTTCATGATTAATTAAGCAATAATTCATCAATATTTTATTGTTGCAGGATTCATTATGGATAAGCAATGGATGCAATGTACTGATAGATTGAGTAAAGAGTATGTGGAAGGAGTTAAACACTTTCTTGAATTTGCTTTTATAAACTCAAAACTAGAAGGTACCATTCCTTGCCCTTGCATCAAATGTAATAATTTTTCACATAAATCCAGAGATGAGGTTAGAGAATATTTATTGATGTATGGCATTGTCAAGGGATATACCCGTTGGTTATACCATGGGGAAATTTCTAATGAAGTGCCACATAGTTTTAGTGAAGTAGAGAATGAGAAAAATGATGATATACTAGACATGATTTATGATATAGTTGGACCCGAAATCATGGATACAGTAGTGCAACATGGTTTGAAGCGGAAATCTTCTTGCACTAATGATCCTGAGATTGAAATTGGGGAAAATAATGCTTCACAGTTTGGGTCTAGTGAGCAAGCTTCTAAATTTTTTAAATTATTAGAAGATGCTAAACAAAAACTTTATCCTGACTGTGATAAATTTTCAAAGTTATCATTTATTGTGAAATTATTCCAAATAAAGTGCCTTTTTGGATTGAGTGATAAAGCAGTTAATAGTATAATGCAATTGTTTAAGGAAGTTCTACCTGCTGGTGAAACCTTACCTAAAACTTTTTATGAAGCTAGAAAAATCATTCGAAATCTAGGTCTTCATTATGAAAAGATACATGCATGTGTTAATGATTGTATGTTGTTTTGGAAAGAGCATGTGAAGGCTAAAAGTTGTTTAGTTTGTGGCGAGTCTAGATGGAAAACAACAGAGAACAATTCATCTAAGATGAGTGTTCATAAGAAAACTGGTAAAAAAGTACCAAGAAAAGTTCTTCGTTACTTTCCTTTGAAACCTAGACTACAAAGATTATTTATGTCATCAGAGACAGCTTCAGACATGACATGGCATCATGATCAACGTACTAAAGATGGAATTTTAAGACATCCTGCAGATTCTGATGCTTGGAAATCTTTTGATGAGTTGAACCCAGGTTTTGCTAAAGACCCTTGTAATGTTAGGCTAGGTTTAGCGACAGATGGAATCAGTCCTTTTGGAAACTTAAGTGTTTCCTATAGTACTTGGCCAGTGATTGTTACAGTTTATAACCTACCTCCTTGGTTATGTATGAAACAACCATATTGTATGCTGTCTTTATTAATACCTGGACCTAAAGCTCCTGGAAATGACATTGATGTATACTTACAGCCTTTAGTAGAGGAGTTACAAGTGTTATGGTATTATGGAGTTGATACTTATGATGCTGCTAGAAAGGAAAACTTTTGTTTACGTGCTGCCCTTTTATAGACCATAAATGATTTTCCAGCATATGCTAACTTGTCAAGTTGGAGTACAAAGGGAGTTTTAGCTTGCCCTACATGCAACAAAGAGACTCCTTCTACTCGTTTGAAGTATGGTCGTAAATTTTCTTATATGAGTTCTCGTCGTTTTCTCCCTATTAATCATAAATGGCGTTTGAATAAATGTTCTTTTGATGGAACCATAGAGAAATGATCAGCTCCAAAAAAATTATCTGGGAATGATGTGTTAAAACAATTGAGGCTTCTTAAGAAAGTTACATTTGGTAAGACAATGAAAAAGAAAAAAAGTGATTATGATATAGATAGTCTCAATTGCAGGAAGTGTAGTATCTTTTTCAAAATTCCTTACTGGAAGAATAATTTGTTGCGTCATAATCTTGATGTGATGCATATTGAAAAAAATATTTGTGATAATATTATTGGCACTTTGTTGGATATTGAAGGAAAAACAAAGGATAGTTTGAATGCTCGTTGTGATTTGAAAGAGATGGGTATAAGAAAAGAATTGCATCCAATTATGAAAGATGGTAAGTGGGTTTATCCAGCTGCATGTTACACTTTATCTAAAGTTGAAAAGCAAAAAGTACTCAAATTCTTGAAATCTTTGAAACTTCCAGATTGTTATTCATCTAATATAACCCGATGTATAAATTTGAAAGATGGCAAGGTTTTTGGGCTTAAAAGTCATGATTGTCATATTTTATTGGAGCAGCTTCTCCCTTTGGCTATTCGTGGAATTGTTCCTAGTAATGTCTATGATGCTATTACAGAGTTTAGTATATTCTTCAGAGAGTTATGTTCAAAAGTTTTGAGAAAAGATGTGTTGGAGCGCCTTAAGAGAGACATACCAGTAATTTTATGCAAGTTGGAGAAAATATTCCCACCAGCATTTTTTGATGTTATGGTACATTTGGCTATTCATTTACCGATAGAAGCTAAGTTAGGTGGACCCGTACAATATCGATGGATGTATCCTATTGAGAGGTAAAGTTTTATTGATTTTTTGTCATAATTTTCTCATCATGTCCATATAAGCTTAGAATTCATGAATTGTAATTTATGAATTCATGTCTATATAGGTTCTTGCGAGTATTGAAATGTTATGTGTGTAACAAGAGTCAACCTGAAGGTTCTATTGCCTAAGGTTATATTGTTGAGGAAAGCTTAATATTTTGCTCGAGATACTTGCACAATGTTGACAGTAAATTCTCTCATTGTAAAAGGAATTCCGATGGCAATCAAGATGATCCATACAATGGATTATCTGTGTTTGCACCAAGTGGTTATCCTTTATCTAAGGATAAAGCTATATATCTTAGTGACGATGAACGGAAGCAAGCTCATCTTTTTGTGTTAAAAAATTGTGAAGAAGTGAAACCATTTTTACAGTATGTATTTTTCTTATTTTATATTCTTTTAATACATATTCTTTTATTTAGACTTTTCTAATTGATATGGAATTTTCTTTCCTTAGTGAATATGAAAAAAGTATGTATGACATGGAGTTCGATGAATGGTTTTATCATCAGGTAAGTATCAAATTTCAAATTTTGTTATATTTCACATTTAATTATATTCATTTCAAGAATTTAATTTTCTTTCCTTATTTTAAATAAAAATTATACTATTATAGATTGTAGGATTGCAAAATGAACAGAATGACAATATCAAAAAACAGTTGCTATCTTTGGCTCGGGGTCCTTCAAATGGAGTTCAACAATTTTCAGGATGCATAATAAATGGGTTTAGGTTTCATACTAAGCAACTTGAAGAAAAACGAGTCAAACAAAATAGTGGTGTTGTGGTAAAAGGGATTTTGGGTGACAAACGTCTTGGCTATTTTGGAGTTTTAACAAATATTATAGAACTTCAATATTTAGAAGGGAAGCGGGTCATTTTATTTAAATGTGATTGGTGGGATGTATTTAACATTGGAAGAGGTGTAAAAATAGATAAGCATGGATTCATTAGTGTCAATACTGCTAAAAAATTGACAACGAATGAGCCATTTGTGCTCGCATCTCAAGCAGAGCAAGTCTTTTATGTTAAAGATGGTTTTCATTCTAATTGGTTGGTTGTTTTGAAAGGGCATTCTGACTATTTCTTTAATCTGCCTTTTAATGATGAAAGTAATGAGGAGTTGTTTGGTAATGAAGAAGCATTTCAGCAAAATGCTTCAGAAATTTATGGTGACTATTCTATTATGATTGGAGATGATGAAAACTTAACAAATTGGTAGAGAAATGACAATGAAGCTATTAATACAGATGTTCTTGTTACTGATGACATAGTAGAAGACTCATGTTCAGAATCTAAAACGGATGATGAAGAGCTACTATTGTAAATGATTGAAATTTAGTAAATATTGTTATGCAAAGGTAAGAGTGTAAATATTTGTTATATTTTCTTCAATTTTGTTTTTATGATTAAAACATTGTGCTTATATTAGATTGGTTTTCAATGTAGGTACATGGGCTTCATTCATGATTGTAGATGATTAAAAGCTCATTTCATCTTTTATGTTTATACAAATTAGTATAGCAATTTAAAATTATTTTATGTAAGGAATATCTAACTTAAAATTTCATCTTTTTATATTTTAATTTTCTCTGGAAAAACATCTTTTTTGAATGGAAAATAGGTTTTGGATATGGATTTTGGTTGTTTCGAAGAATTGGACTAGTGGGTATAGAAGATTGGTTCATTCCCAATGTGAAAGCTTAAAGCTTTACTTGAATATGAAAATGGCCCAATTTTTAATGAAAAAAATTGATATTTAAAATGGGGTTTTTTTTGTTAAAAGAGAGAGATAAAATGAGTTTCAATTACTTCAGTTGGCGGCACAAAGTGGATTAAGATTAACAGGGAGAGTAAAGTGTATGAATGATAACGCTAGATTTGGATTTTGTAAAGGAGATTATGAGTAAGTGATTGTTTGAGTTTCTAAGAATGTGAGCTAGTGATTGTTTGGTGTGTGGCAACGTTTAGTGCATTACCACCTTCACAACAATGTGCTGCTTTATCTCCTCTGGTTTGCTTCAGTTTTTCTTAGCTTTTTTTTAATTTCTCAAATTAATATAGTAATTAATATATAATTATAAAATATTACTTAAGAAATAAATAATTGACTAACCAAAGATAAATGTGTCATTTGGACACTGATTTAACATTTTTTAACAGAAGGACAATAACAATAGTAAAAAACAGAGACAAAATTGTCTATTTTGAAAAAATTTGTAATTTTTTCTAATAGTAATAATATAATTTTTTTGTTTTCATTTTTTGTTAAAATTAGAAAATAACTGTAATAATAAATATGTTACAGTTGGAGGACTAAAATGAAATTTAGGAGGACTAAATTATAATTTTTTCAACCAAACTAAAAAAATAATGGAAGGAAAATTGATGGAACGACTCAAAAGCATATTATATGAAATTTTGGAGGGCCTCTAAGCATCTTTTTCCAAATGTGAATGATCAGCTAGCAGATTATATAAGATCTGAAAGACCCTAGAGTAATTCTCCTTATTATCTTATTAGTTATAGTATTCTATTGTAGTTATATAACTGTGGCTAATTTAATAGCTAATACCATGACTCTTTTATCTTTGTAGCTAAAACATCGTATTAGTCATGTAATTTATTTAGCTACAATGTTGTGGCTAACGATTTAGTAATTGTCATGAAAACAATAATAGCGTGACTAATATTTTTATATTTTGGCCATAAACTTTTATAGTAACTAATAAATTGTGGCTAATAAACTAACTATTACTACAACTAATATAGTTGTGTGGCTGTTATAACTTATTACCTATAATATTAATGTGTCGTAGCTATTTTGGTAGTAATTGTTACAGTTAAAATAAATTTATAACTATTATATTTATTAGTTATAATATTACTTTGTGGCTAAAATTAGTTGTAGCAAATAGTTAACATATTGCTACAATATATATAAAATTAAACAAAAAGTACATATTAGTTACAATTATTAAATTTTTGTTACTAAATAATATAAAATAGCCACAATAGGTTTTTAATTGTAACAAAATATATGTATTAGCCACAATATTTTTTTTTGTAGCCATGTATCGTAACTAGAGATGTAATATGTTGTAGTGATTACATGTCAAATTACTTTGTTTATTTTTAGCAGCTAAAATTTCTAATGCACTATTTTAATTAAAACAAAGCTCCTTATCAGTGAGGTCTTTAACAAACAAAGCTTCCTTAACCTTCTCAACAATCAAAGTTTTTCTACTATGAATTAGAGTTTCTCTAATATTTTTTAAAGATGGAGATAATAAATTTAATAACATAAGTGTTTTGTCTTCCTTATTATACTTAATGTCTAATTTTTTTAAATTCATGAGAATATAGTTAAATTCATCAATATGAGATTTAAAAAACTATGTCTTCTACCATGTTGAGCATGTGGATGCGATGCTTCACAACTAATTTGTTGGTGAGATTTTTCTTCACATATAAAGACTCCAATTTTTCTATAAGTCTTTAACTATTTTTTCATGAATGACTTCACACAAAACCCCATTAGATAAGTATAACAGAATAGTAGCCACTGTCCTCTTCGCCAAATCGTGCTTCTAATCATCAATAAATTTTTCAGGTAATTTATCTTTGCCAAACAATACTTTATATAATTCGTTATGTGTTAAAATCGCCTTCATCTCGACTTGCCAAAGGGTGAAGTTAATACTGTAATCATACTTTTCAAATTTAAATCTTGTTATTGCTGTAATTAACCTAAAATAAATATTAAATTAATGAACCTTACTCTGATACCACTTGTAAGGAATAAAAGATATAAAAATATTTATATAGGTTGGCTTGATGAGAACAAAAAAATAAATAACAAAATATAAATTAAGAAAAATAAAAGAACAAAAAAAAATAAAAGAGTAGGTAGAAATTTAATATGATTCAGTATAAGCCTATGTCCACCGGCAAAAAAAATAAATAAAATTCACTAAAAACTAAAAAGGGAATACTCAAAACCCTTGACCTAATTACACCTAAAAGTCTTACATAATCTCACAGAATTATAAGTCACGCTATGAACTTAAAGCAAAATCATAAGATGGTCACAAGTTGCTTACTCAAATAGGAGTAAGGATACAAATCTTATTTAATAAGAATACATATAAATTGAGACTATATATAAAAGGGCTTGACTTGAATAGAAAGAATACAAATCTTATTTAATAAGAATTTCCAATTACTTGGTAAAAAAGAATTAGAAGTCTTCTCTAATAAGTTTTCCTAAATAATATCATAATAGGAATATCAACTTCCAATAAAAAATCAATTTTCAATATAGAAATCTAACTTCCAAAATAAGAGTAATTGAGAATAACAAAATTTTTAAATAATTCAAAGTCATGCCAATAAGATGCTGGCTGCTGAAATTTATCTAATATAGTAAGAGCAAATTCTTTTGAATTTTAAACCAACCTAAAGAGGTTTCATAGTCACAAAATTTTATCTATGAACATATCTATATGTCAATAGTTTATGTGTAAAATTTTATAACTTTTGAAGGTAATTTACTATTTAAAAAAATAGAGAAAATTATGATGTCATGGAAGGTGCTTAGGTGATCAGAATTCAAAGTCTAAGAAACCTAATTTAGAAACATAGTAAATGAACCAAAAAAAATCTAAAACTTTAGTTGCAAGTTCATATGTGTGTCTAAGTTATATGGTTAAAATTTCATAATTTTTGGTGAAGATTAGATAAATAAAATTTTAAAGATGTGCTATCAGAGAGAGTTAGGAGCTGGAAAAATTGGAAAGTAGGAAAGAAAATGAAAACTTAAGAACTAAATTAACTAGAAAAATTATAAACTTTTATGCAATTTTTTTGTTCATGTTAATGATAAATCTAGAGAATTTTATGAATTTTGATAAAGGATTTATAGTAGAATTAAATAAAGAAACTTGAATTGTCCATAGAAAAGAGAGTTGGACAGAATTGTTGAATAAAGTTGATTTATAAATTTTAAATGGTAAATGATATTTAAAAATTAATGAGATAATTTATATAAGTTGATATATATGTTAGAAAGATTTTCAAATAATTTGGGATTAAGAAAATTTGATTTAATGCGGCAAATAATTTATTACCTAGGTGATATACAGGTTATTGAAATTTTTAAACATAGGAAAAGGAAAATATAAATAAGATTAAATAAATAATTAGAATTTAATAAGTAAAATAATCAAAATTAAGAGCTTGACTTAAATAATAAAAGAAAAGAAAAATATGCATGCATATCAAATATTCAAAACTTTAGTTAATGAAGCCTATATCTAAACGTAATTATAGGCTAAACGAGACATGGATAATTGAATCGAGGATTGCTAATGTTTAAGTAGAATAGATGAGAATTATTGTATATGCATGCGAATATGATTACCTAAATTGTTTATTATTATGACTTCTTAAACATTGTTGATACATTCCAATGGTGTTGTATTGTTCTATCCATTGGTATTGCTTTATTGTATTGCTCTTAAATTAGATTGTTGGTATAGCTTTCTACATGAGGACCAATGGGTCCATTTATTGTGAATTATCTATCGAATTGATGCCTAGCCATAAACCTTTTATTGATAGAAGAAACCTATGTGCACATAAATGAATTATCGTATTTAAAGGGAAAAGTTACTACCTTATATTGGAATTTTAAAAAATATATATTATTGTATTATACTATTATGTCTTTTATCAATGAGCATAACCTTACCCTATTATATGTAACCCAAATTAATATGGTGTTTCATTAATACTGATCTATTAATGTTGAATTGTCCTTGAATTAATAATTGTTTAACTGTGAACCCGTACTTTGTACAACTTCTATATTTATTTGTATATGTTATATTTCTCACTGAGATAAAAACTCATTCCATATCAACTATAGATTCAGGTATCAAGTAGTTTACAACAGCTTCTTCATTCTTTCTCCGGGATGCTGGATATGTATTTGTATATATTTATTAGTAAGATATAAGAATCCTTTAGAGCTTCATAGTATATGTATGGTATGTGTAAAGTATATTGAGAGAGTATAACATAGTGGTGTGAATGATAACAAAAATGTAAAAATATATGTTGTAAACCATAAGGGTAATGTTACTGATACACACATGCATATAGTGTATGTAATTGTTTGAAAAAAAAAGGAAGAAGAAGAAAGTGGGCTCACTAGTTAAAGATAAAACATATAAAATAGAATAGTACTAGATTCTATGAGGTGCTTGACAACTTTAAGTCAACTTGTACCCTAAGATCGTCACCCCCCCCTGAAGTTGGGGACGTGACAAGGGGCTTACTCATCATCAATACTACTTGGCTATAGTTGTGACTGCGGAACCCTATGTATTGGACAAAGAGCAAGATTTGGGGATTGAATCCCTTAATTGAGGTTTAGTGGGGATCTTATGGACTAAATCATATCCTTAGAATATTATGTGATTATTTATATGTTTGGCATGATGCATGACACATTTGGCATTATAATGATATATTATGATAATAACTACATAGCTTATTGAATCGAATGCTCACCCATATTTAAGATTTTTCTAGGTTACAACCTGAGTGAAATAAGTAAATTTTTGTTAAGTCACTCTTCTCTCTTATTCGTTGGTATGAGAATTTATTTTGTTCTTTAGTTTGTAATTATTTTGCATATTATTTGTATTCTATATTCTCAAAATCTACAATGATACTTTTTTTGTTAGTTTTTTTTGTGTTTATTTCAGTCAATGGTGTAGCTTAGTGTAGCTCATGTGATGTTTTTTTAGTAGAAACCTAATGATGATAATGTTGAGATGACAACTCTAAGTGGCAATAATGTAAATATGGTGTAGGTTCTGCTTGATAGGTGGGCTCATACCTATGATATTGCATGATAGTGACAACTATCATAGTAAAACTTTTGTTGTTTAATGGTTAATTAAGTTGACTATGAGTTTTGAAAGGAATGTCATTTTCTATTTTCTAGTATTAGTTAGGTGTCTTCGGGTTCATACTATGACAAAAGATAATCAATGACCACATCATTAATCACCTTTTTTTTTTTTTATCAGAAGTGAAAAATATTCATTAATTAAGAAGAGAGCATACATAGTAGCTTGAACAACAAGGTTAAAAACCCAAAAAAAAATCAAGAAAACTCCAAGGATTACAAGCCAAACCCAACTAAAGTAGAACCCCTTACATAGACACGACCTAAAATAAAGGAGAGGCCTACAAAGACAAAGAGAGCAGTAGCCCTAAAGCATAACAAGCATTCAGAGTTCTAACCAACCTCAGATTTTAAACTAGATGCAGGGAATACAATCCACAAAGGCAAAACCTGAAACTCTTGGACAACTAGCTCAAATAAGTTAGAAATAATGAGCTGAAGGGAGAACTTGCCAGAGAGTCAAAGCTTCGACCAATGGATCATAAGGAGTAGGCAGCAAATCACAAAAGCTTGTAAAACACCCAGAGGAAGAAAGATATTCTTCTGTCAACAAAAAAAAAACTATCACTAGAAGCCTTGAGTCTTGACGTCGGTTCTGTTGGTAGAGATGACCTTCAGAAATGCCCCACCACCAGAGAGAAGCCATTGGACTACAGAAAACTCTTATGGGAGGATGAGTAAAATGGCAGTTATAGCCAAATCTACAAATAAAACACTTAAAAACCATGAAAAAAAAGAGATGAATAGTGAAAGCACAAGATCAAAGGGTCTACGGTTGTCACTCCCTAGCTAAGACCCAGTACGCCACTGGAGAGAAGATAGAGCGCAACCCTAAGAGAGAGAGAGAGCAAAAAAGCTTTTTATCCATCCCTATTCACTTACATATTAGGTACATGATTAAGGTTTTAACATTACCCATTCTTACCCATTTTATATCGGTGCAAGGTAAGTTTGAGTGTGTATGAATAAGTATACCTAAAAAATATAAATAATTAAAATTAGGTTAGTGAAGTAATCGCGATAATTTAATTAAAATTAGCCTTCCCTTCTAACATATTAAATTCAATGTAAAAATGGATTTAAAAATGTCATTTTTGAAGGGACATTTCAACTACGAATTTTTGCTCTAGAAAAAAATTGAAAATTTTAAAATTAAAACTTTTATTAGAAATCTCACATAGAGTAGATTTTGTAAGAGAAAAAGACCTACCCTTTTCCCTTATATTATATGATTCATTTATTCAAGTCAACAAAAAGAAAAGAATAAAAAAAAGAAGAAGAAAAAGAAAAGGGTGAACTACTCTAATTATTTATTCAAGACAGAAAAATAAAAAAATATCAAAACAATGTGGAAATATGTCCGAGATTATTAATTTTAATTTGGATAAAAAAAATCATTACAAGAAAAGAAAAAAGAGAAAGCGATAGGCGTGGGTGGTGGTGTGTGCATGTTGGTGATTAGAAATTTGGGGACCTGAAATATAGGTCTGTATCATTTATAGCTGGCAGGAGCTGTCTTTCTTTCGTTTCCCCATTTTCTTGGTTTCTTGCTATATTTTTCTTCTTACCCATTTCTTTCTTTTTTCTCTATTTCCGTCACTTTCTTTTTTTTTTTCCGTACTCTAAAGGGTACATTACTTTCTCAGTTTGTTTATGTTCTCATTCAAGAATTGAAAGTTTAGGGTTTACTAATTCAAAGAAATAACAAAAAAAAAAAATGAGTGCTTCAAGATTCATAAAGTGTGTCACAGTTGGTGATGGTGCTGTTGGTAAGACTTGCATGCTCATTTCCTACACCAGCAACACTTTTCCTATTGTAAGTATAGTAATTTTTCTGTCTTTTTTTTGTTTTTGTGTTTATATCTTTGAGAAAATATGCGAAAATGGAAAGTTATTGCTGTGCTAATTGATTCCTTGTTTCTTTTTTTTTCCCCATGCTTGTCTTTTTTCTGTTTGCCTGTCGAGAAAATGTTGGAAATTTGATCTTTCTTTTCCGTTTCAAGAATTTCTTTATCAAGTCAACTTTGCTTCATTGATGTAATTGACTTTAGTCAAGGTGCGTTTTCTTTTTTTAACAGCTTTTCTGTTGAAAGGCCAAACTTTAGGGTTAGTTTGTATATATTAATTGATGTTTGGTTGCCAAGAAAATGCAGGAAGCTGAAAGAAAAATGGGAATTTGTTTCTATTTTGAACTAGAATTAGTCAACTAGCTCTGTGTTTTGTCTAAGAAATTGGCATTGAGAACATTTGATTGAAGAGTCAGATTTGGGTCTTTTCTTTTGGTTGTGGTAGGAAACAGAATGTGGGAAATAGAAATGAAAGCAAACGTTCTTGTATCTGTGATGTGCCATTGTTTCATAACAGAGGAACTAAATTGAAGGCTCAACTGAGCCTTGTATATATCCAGTGGGTTTGATCATTAATGGCTGTATGTCTTTTATAGCGGGTGACCTAAAGCCAAACCAACATTTAGGGTATTGTTCATGTATCCCATCTCTCATGAAGGAAAATTTTTACTCTGACTATAACTTGGATGATTTTAGTTGAATATTGAATCTTTTGAATATTCTACTTTGTAGTCTATCATTATAAAAATTAGGCTTTTTGTTTTGCAACGTCATATAATCCAACAAACAGTTAAGAACTAGCTTTTGTACATTTTCTTTATTCTTTTAAACTGATTGTAGAAGGGGGTCTTCATAGTTAAATTTGAGTTTTCTCTCATAGAAAGTTGACTTCAAATTTTTAGAACAACTTCAAAGTATTGATACTGTTTTTATATTTTTATTGTCTATCTCTGTAATGCTGAAAGGTTTTTCTTTCATACTTTCTTCTTGGGTCAATTCTTTTATCCTTCTCTGTTTTTAACCTTCATAGATTATAACTTTCTTTAGTTTATTCAAATAGTAATTTGAAGCACAAATACATTTGATGTTTTCCAAAGAGGAAAATTTTCCTTCAAGGTATGCCATTAGTTTTGGACAAGATTAGCAATCATAAATTGTTGATTGTTTCATAGAACCTGGAGCATTCTGTTCAAAGTTTTATAGAATTGCTGTCATATGATTGATTTCTTGCTGATTCAGAATTTATGGTTTTATCAATGGAGTTTTGTTAATATTTCAATACAAATTTGGGACTATAATTTTGACATCCAGACTTATTTGTCGTGTTATGAAACAGGATTATGTGCCAACTGTATTTGACAATTTCAGTGCTAATGTAGTTGTGGATGGGAGCACAGTCAATCTGGGATTGTGGGATACTGCTGGTATGTTTGCAATTCAGAACTTTTATATTCTCGTCTTTAAATATTTGTTATCATGAGGTTCATATATTTGCATCATGAAACAGGCCAGGAAGATTACAATAGATTAAGACCTTTGAGCTATCGTGGGGCAGACGTTTTCTTGCTTGCCTTCTCTCTCATTAGCAAGGCCAGTTATGAAAACGTTGCAAAGAAAGTATGTTTGTTCATCATCATATTTTTTTATTTTTTTTTTCATCTTTTTCTGAGTTGTTATGAGATATGCTGATGAATTTTCTGCATTATTTGTTTTAATTTTCAGTGGATTCCTGAATTGAGGCATTATGCACCTGGAGTACCAATTATTCTTGTCGGGACTAAGCTTGGTTAGATACTCCTACCCATTTTTTCTTTTGTTATTTGCAATGTTGATGGCTGTTATGCAGAAGTTCCATATGTCATGAAACTCTTTGCCAGTACTTGAATGCTCTTTACCATTGTATCCAACCATCCATTACAGTATAATCTGATTGATAGTTTTTGCAAAACCCATTAAACTCCTGGTATTTATCTTCATTTTTCATTAATTGCTTTTACTATAATTTCCTTCTTTAATTGTACTTCTGTCAGAAGTTGGAATTTGGATTCTTATCCACCACATAATGTTTGCAAAGAATTTAATTCTTAGTTGTCATTGATCTCTAAATTATTTAGGTCTCCAGATATCGTTGTTACAAAATTGCAAAGGAATGCAACCCTTGCCTTTCTCCGCCTATTGGGGTATTTTGTTTGAATATTGTTGTGTTTCAATAGAATCATAACAATGAGGCTCTTTCTTTCTTTTTTTTTTTCCTTGCAATATTCATTTGGGAATTAGTTTGAATTTTTCTTCTTTTATATATGTGATTCTTACCTCAATCTAGAGCTAGGTTAATTCCTTAGATAATGATTATTTGATGCTGGAAGTTTGCCTGAAAAAGGAGAAGTTAAAGTGGCAATGTGATTCTGCTATTGACTATCCTGCCATTTAATTTATTGGATTAAATTACCTAAAGCCCCCTTAAGATCTGACAAAATTATACTTGAATCCTGGCTTTTCATGAATGAATTAAAGATGATCCTGAACTTTTTAATTTCACTACATTTTAGTCTTTCCGTTAAAATCTCATATGCTTTAGTCCCTACGATTTTACTTTAACTGACATTTTAGTCCTTCAGTTGCCGAATGAAACAACTTATTAATCCTTTAAAAATTAAAAGATGAAGGACTAAATGTTATTTCATTTAAAGGGAAGGGATTAAAAGACTATTTTACCATAATTATAAGACTGAAATGTAACAGAAGGATGAGTGTATATATTATTGCAAAAGTCATGGA
This sequence comes from Garcia nutans, assembly GCA_947685225.1. Lineage (NCBI taxonomy): Eukaryota > Viridiplantae > Streptophyta > Magnoliopsida > Malpighiales > Euphorbiaceae > Garcia > Garcia nutans. Next base: position 15,424,006 of record CANTUV010000018.1, on the reverse strand, counting down.
CTATTTAATTCACTTTTGAGAAAATGAGGAAGCAAGTATGAATTTTGCTATTTTTACAAAAATAGCTAAGTGGGAAGGTGTCCAACTACATTTTTCACCCCTTAAATTAGTGTGGGAGAACCACAAGTAACATGTGTGTTGCCAAGGCATTAGGGACATGATGAGTAGATGAAGTCTGCTTGTTTCCCAACTCAGCATTGGAAACTAATTGTGAGGGTTGCACACGTTGCGGGTGGTTAGACTGTCTAAATGAACTATGTGCATCTTCATGAGAAACTTGTGAAATGATACTTAAAATTTTAGTTGAGATTTTTAAGCTCTTAGTATTCCATTTCTGTCTATAATTAGCAGATGACTAAAGTTCTCTGAAGTTAAATGCATTGTTAAGTTCATCTATCATCTTCTTATTCCTATTCAATTGTGGAAAAGTGGATGTGCATAATTACATGTGTTTTCAGATGCACGCTTGTTTACAGTTGAGCCCATGTAAGTCCATTTTAAATAAATTCAAAATCATAGGAAGGTGTATATCATCCCAACGATGACCTAAGTTACTGGGATTGAGATTCTAGTATGGAATACAGGTACAACTGAGGATCAGACTTTGTCTATTTTGCAAAATTTTTATAATTTTCCAACTGATATGAAAAGTGTCAACACCCATGCCTCCTCATTATAGTCTAGCATAAGCAACAGGCTTTTTGGTGTAAAAGAGAACATGACTTTAAAGGGATGACGACTAGAACAAAGCAAAAACTAGTATTGAAACATCTACTAGCTTTGCATCATGACTAGAAAATTTATGTAATGATATGCAGGTCAATTAAAAAGTTGAGAGAATTGAAACAATTGTTTTGTAAGAGCATTATTATGCGGATTAAAGTTCATCAAATCATCATTTTGTGAACAAGTATTTTCAAGGAAATTTTCTGAGGATCTTTTTCTGAGGCACTTCAAGTAAATACTGTGAACAGCAATTAGTGCCTCAAAAACACAAATTCCTGTTTGCCTATGAGTGGCGCATCGAGACTATCTTTCTTCTAGATTTGACTTTCACGAGACACAATTCTGTGCTTATACATTTTATTGGAATGAATCTCTAATCTCTCAAGTTTTTAAACACAGACTACTATGATACTGACACTAGTTGATGTTAATTGCCAAATTCTTTTGATTAGTTATTTGATTCATCAGTGTACGTAGTTCTAGCTATTTTTTTAGCCTGTCAATGAGAACCAATTTCCATTACTTCTAAATTTGCTTCTTCTAGATCTCCGAGATGATGAGCAATTCTTTATAGATCACCCTGGTGCAGTGCCCATTACGACATCTCAGGTATTAACTACTGCTTGTCGTACATTTTTTTTATGAGTTACATTTTCAATATATCACCTTCTTGCTTTATTTTTGGTTGATCACTATCATCTTCGTCCATATGAGAATAAATGCTCTTTTATTTTTAATAAGGGGGAGGAACTGAGAAAGCTGATTGGGGCTCCTGTTTACATTGAATGTAGTTCTAAAACTCAACAGGTATATAAATCGTATTCTTGTTGTTACAGTCTACAAGGCAAAGTTACTGCTTACCTAATTGCTGACAGAATTTGTTTCCACCACCCTTTGCAAATACAGAATGTGAAAGCTGTCTTTGATGCAGCTATTAAAGTGGTTCTCCAACCACCAAAACAGAAGAAGAAAAAGAAAAGGAAGGCACAAAAGGCCTGCTCCATATTGTGATTGAGATGGAAACTATGGGAAGAAAATACAACGGACTAGCCATTGATCCTATTAATCTTGCGCCACCTCTCTTGTACTTTTCCACTCAAGGAACCAGCAGGATTTGGTCGTAGTATATACTGACAGTAGTAGGAATACGTTATAAGCATCAAGTTGTGAGTTTGTCACATTTGGTTTGCCTTCCAATTTGTATATTGAATGATTATGTTTGTTAACATGTGCATTCTATGTGGTTTTAGGTCAATCTGCATGTATTATTTAACTGTTTCCTCCTGTATTTGTATGATTTGTAACTTAATTAGTGCACCTAAAAAACTTAAATACAATTGTGGCTTTGTTAAATTATATAGAATTGTGGTTTTCATTTCAGCTGATTTGATGAGGTGGCTTATTGGTTGTGTTTTAAATATTTAGGGGAAAAAAAGAAAGAATATTGTGGGACTAGAGGCAAATCTGTAGTAGAGAAAGTATGATATCCATTTTCTCTGTACAGGATATTGCAAATAAAATTCTGTGGTTTCATTTCAAACATGTCAACTTCAAAGCTTTTCTGGATTCTTAGACCATACTACTGTTTTTGCTAATTAGCTCAGGACGAATATTTTTCCTCCTGGAACAGATTTGTGTTCTCTGCATTTTTTAGTTTGTGGTTTGAGATATCAGAAAGGTCATAGGAGCATATTAAAGGGTCTTTGTTAAAAAAAAAGTGTGCTTTGCATCTAGAATTAGAATCATCTTTTGTTTTATATAGGATAAACAATTTAACAAGTCTCTCTCTTATCATGGTTTAGCACTGATTATTTTCATTATGGATTATTTACAAAATGTGAAATGAAATGGGTTGACTAGAACAAGAAACCTGAAATTGGAAAGGAATGATTCTTTATGTGATTAAATTGACCTTGTGGATGATTGATGATAAAATGTGGCCTCTGAGCCAATGCAAGTTAGCAGTGGTTGAGACAGAGGGACTCTCCTAATTGATTTTCCTTGTTATAATTGCAATAGCAAATATCTTCCAAGTTCTTTTCAAATTCCTCAAATGCTACTTTTTCTCTGGAATTTATGCTGTGCTCACTTTCACCAGTCTAAAAAGAATTAATGCACTTCTGCCATTTCCATCCCCTTTCCCAGCACACTGATCATCTCCAGTAAATATACCATCATCTTCCTTTATCTTGTAAAGGAATTTGATTTGTTTCAAAAATCACCTTCATTGATCTTGAGCTTGTACAGATATATATAATTTACACAAGATACAATCCGTTCCCATATTTACGGGATACACTTAACATCAATACAAAATCAGAAACTCAACCAATGTTATCCTTATTCCCCCCCCAAACGGATGGGAGGGGAAACTATCATTTTGTTCTTTAAAAACAGAAATCGTTATTTAGACAAAGGCTTTGTCAAAACATCAGCAATTTGGTCGACAGTTGGAACATAAGAAACAATGAGATTCTTTTGCCGAACTTGATCACGAACAAAATGAAAATCAAGCTCTAAGTGTTTTGATCTTGAATGAAAAACCGGATTAGCTGCTAAATAAGTTGCTGCCACATTGTCACACCAAACTTTTGGAATTGATTTGAGGGGCTGATGAAGTTCACGAAGTAGGCATGTAATCCAATACACTTCAGACACAGCAGTAGCTAATGCGCGATACTCCGAATCTGTATTGGACCTCGCTACCCTTTTTTGCTTCTTGGAACACCAAGAAATAACATTAGCACCATGAAAAACAACATATGCTGAAGTGCTCTTCCGATCTACTATGTCGCCACCCTAATCAGCATCAGAAAATGCAACAATATGCCCGGAAGACGTATTGGTAAAAACAAGTCCATGCTCAATAGTGCCATCAAATAACGAAGAATACGTTTAACCGCCTGCCAATGATTAACACTTGGAGCATGCATAAACTGCGCTGCTTTATTTACAGCCAGAGTAACATCCGGTCTAGTGAATGCTAGATATTGTAATGCTCCTACAACCTGTCTATACAAAGTGGGATCCTCAAAGTTTGGATCATTAGCAGAAAAAGAAGGTGACAAAACAGACGGAGATGAAATAGAAGTGGACTCATGTATGTTAACTCGTCTTAATAAATCTCGTATGTATTTTGTCTGAGACAGTTGAAGACCATCTGACAACCAAGTCACTTCAATGCCCAAAAAATACAAAAGAGGACCCAAATCCTTTAAGGATACTGCACATCCCAGGTGTTTAATCAGAGAATCAAGAAGAGCAGAAGAAGATCCCGTTAGCAACAAGTCATCAATGTAAACAAGACAATATGCCACATGATTATCATGAGAATAAACAAAAAGCGAACTATCAGCCTTGAAATCTTGAAAACCAAGCTTCTGCAAAGCTTGAAAAAGACAAAAAAAAAAAAAAAAACCATGCCTTTGGTGCTTGCCGTAAACCATATAATGATTTTTTTAAGAGACAAACATGATTTGGATGTGTAGAGTCTAAAAATCCTTGAGGCTGCTCCATGTATACAAGTTCCTCTAATTTCCCATGAAGAAAAGCATTAAAGACATCAAGCTGCTGAATAGGCCACCGTGATGTTACTGCAATAGACAAAACAAGCCGAACTGTGGCAGGCTTTACAACATGACTAAATGTCTCATTGAAATCCACCCCAGGCATTTGATGAAAGCCCTTTGCAACAAGGCGGGCCTTATAACGATCAACAGAACCATCTGGTTTGGTTTTAACCCGATAGACCCATTTAGAATCTATGATGTTAGTTGCTTGAGTCCGCGGAACCAGATCCCATGTGCCATTAGATAACAAAGCATCAATTTCTGCAGACATGGCAGCCCGCCACACTGGACTTTTAGCTGCTTCTGTGTAAGTGGCAGGAGCATCTAATAAAGGAGAAGTGGCAAGAAATGTTCTCGGTTTGAGATTGCCGGTTTTGGAACGGGTGAGCATGGGATGCATATTAGTGGACTCTGGTTGTGGTGGCGGTTAAGATAGGGGAAGAGGCAACTGATCTGGATGGGTAATAGGCAATGAAGTAGAAGAAGCAACAGAAGTCGATGACTCAAGCACTGGTGTAGCTGTGGTAAAAATGGGTGATTCAGCTGCAGGTGTTTGCGATTTTGCTGGGGGAAGAGAATGACCCAAAGAAAAAATTACCGAGGTAGGTGGTGTGCCAAGGACAGAAGGTGACCCAACATTATCTTTGAAAGGAAAAACCTATTCATCAAATAACACATGGCGTGAGTAGAAAATTTTATCGCTAGAAAGAGACAAGCATTTATAACCTTTACGAAGAAGACTATATCCGAGAAAAACACACTTAGTAGAACGAGGTTCAAGATTATTTCGAGTATAAGGACGAAGCCAAGGACAACAACAACAACCAAACACACGAAGAAAATTGTATTCCGGGTTACATTGGAAAATAATTTGATAAGGGGATTTATGATTCAATGTGGGAGTAGGTAGCCTATTAATGGTATGAACAGCAGTTGAAAAAGCATGATCCCAATATTTTGGTGGTACAGAAGAATGATACAAATAAGCACGACCAGTTTCAGTAATATGACAATGTTTGCGTTCCACACACCCATTTTGTTCTGGTGTATGCGGGCATGAACTTCGTTGAATTATACCATTTTTAGCTAAATAGGATTTTAAAGCCTGAAACTCACCCCCCCAATCACTTTGAAATTGCTTAATTGGTTTATCAAAAAAATTTTCAACCGTAGCCAGGAACTGAACAAATGTGTTAAAAACATCAGATTTATGACGAAGAAAATAAATCCATGTATATTTAGTATAGTGATCAAAGAAAAGAATATAATAAAGATAACCATCAACTGTAGCTATAGGAGCAGGACCCCATAAATCCGAGCAAATGAGTTCTAAGGGTGCAGAAGCAGAAAAATTGGAATTATAAAAGGGCAATTTGTGAGACTTGCTCACACAACATGTTTCATATAATGAACTAAACGATTGATTTGAAATAGATAACTTATTCAAAGACAAAACTTTATTAATAGTAGAAAAAGAAGCATGGCCCAATCGAGCATGCCATGTAGCCAAAGACACCGAATTGCAAGCTGGAGGAGTTGAAGATGCGAGTTGATAAAGACCATTACTGGTGTGACCCTTGTGAAGTACCGGCTTCGTAACAAGATCTTTGACAACAAAAAAAGTTGGGAAAAATTCAACAGAAACTCGATTAGAATGTGTGAATTGCAAGACAGACAATAAATTAGATTGTGACGAAGGAACATATAAAATATTATTCAACTGAAAATCACGAGAATTAAGAGAAATAACATTCGAACCAACACGAGTAATAGGAAGAGTTTTACCATTTGTAAGAGCAACCTCATCTGTGCCAGTATACTCTGAATGGATGCCAAGGTTTTCCATTTCAGAAGTTAAATGATGAGTTGACCCTCTGTCCATGACCCAAGGCTTAGGTGGAGCTGATGGTGATGAAGAAAAATTGGCAGCAGGCTTGGTGTTGGTGTCATTAAGTTTTGGACTAGGACATTGTCTGGATGTATAGGCTTTTCCACCACAATTATAGCAAGTGAGACTCAAAGGATCAGTTCTGGTCGTTATAGATCGACCACGACCACTGCCAGCATTATAATGATGTCCTCTTCCACGTCCTCTACCCCTGCTTGCTCCAGAAGAGGACTGTCGAGAAGTGTAATGAGCAACAGTAGGAGGTTGAAGATTTGCTGTAGAAGATTTAAGCTGGAGTTCTTCGGATAGCAGCAAACCGAATAAATCATCATATGACGTGGGTGCCAATTTTGCCTCAATATTACGTGTAAAAGGTCGGTATTCCTGTTGGTTGGTGTCCTTTAATTGGGACCCACCACATGATAATATTAAAAAAAAGATTTAATTGAATACGTGGTAAAAAATATAAACTTTGAAATTTTCAAAGTTCAAAATGTTAGGCAGAGTTGATGGCCTAATCTAGGCCAAATGCTTGCATGATTTGCGGCATTTCTTTTCTATAAATAGAGGAGAGAATTGCCAAGGAAGGTATACAAAAAATACAAAGCCACAGATCATTTTATCTGTGAAGAATTGAGAGGTTTGTGAGAGTTCAGTCTTAAGAAGAGTCTTAAGACTAAGGGTCGAGAAAAATAGTGAGGTTTGGGAAACACTTTATGAGTGCCACTATTTTTATATTACTCTCTTTGTAAGCCTGTTATTTTTAATAGTAGAAGAATTATTCGAATTTTGTCCCGTGGATGTAGCCCTAAAAAGTTAAGGGTGAACCACGTAAATTCTTGCGTGTCGTATTTTATTATTCCGCTATTTTTATACTTCTCGTAATTTTATTATGAGGCCCCAACAAGTGGTATCAGAGCCGAAGGTTTCGGCAGGTCCAGATATCGGTACCGGATCCGTGAATATATTTTAAAATAAATATATCACGACGACGAGAAAATTACGACGAATCCATCGGTGCAGTCCGTTCGGAAAAATGTTGTAGAATTTTTTTTTGGTGAATAGTAAAATAGTAACCCAAAGGTGGCATACTATTCACGTATAGTACTATTCACGTGTACGTTACTATTTCACGTATAGTACTATTTACGTGTACAGTTACGATTTACGAATATAATTACTATTCACGTATATTTTACTATTCACATATACGACACTATTCACGTATACAATTTTTTGTTGGTGGTAGTATTCTGCACAAATCGAGATGGACGATGAAACAACGGGCACGATGGTTAAACTCAACTCATCAAACTATGCGGTATGGAAGATAATAATGGAAGATCTTCTATGTTGCAAAGATCTCTTTGACACTATTGAGTTAAAAGGAGTCAAGCTAGCAGATAAAAATAAGGCCGTCTGGAAGTTGACTGATAGAAAAGCAGCTGAAACTATCAGATAGTCTGTTGAAATGAGCGCTATTAATCACATCGCTCATGAAAAAGATGCTTATACAATGTGGAAGAAGCTGGAAGACATGTATGAGCGAAAGACTGCTCAGAATAAAGCTTTTCTAATCAAAAAGCTTGTAAATCTGAAGTACAGAAATGACGAAAATGCTTCAGATCACTTGAGCAAATTTCAAGAAATTTTGAACCAGTTGTCAACGTCAAAAATAGTGCTAAATGATGAGGTACAAGCACTATTCTTATTAAGTTCCTTGCCGGACAATTGGGAGACGCTGGTTGTCACACTCAGCAATATGCCAGAAGGAAAGCTGATCTTAGACACAGTTAAGGAAAGCATTCTAAATGAAGAAACCAGACGCAAGGAGCATGGTACGAGTAGCAGTTCAGATGCACTCGTCTCAGTTACAGAAAGGAGGGGGAGAAGCAAAACCAAACATTCTCAAAATTCAGACAAACGTGATAGTTCACAGAGGAGATCCAAGTCAAGAAAATGTGTCACTTGCTATTATTGTGGCAAGCCTGGTCACATCCAAAAGCATTGCAGAAAGTGGAAGAAGGAACGAGCCAAAGAAAATGATGAAGAAAAGAAAGACGATGCAGAGGTAGCTTCAGTAGCTATTGATGTCGAAGCACTTGGTAATGGAAGTGCGCTGATTTCTCATGCTGGTCTCAGTGAGTGTTCCACTAGTCAAGATTCTTTATGGATTATTGATTCTGCATGTTCATATCATATTTCTTCTAAGAAGGGATATTTTTCTTCACTTACTCTCGGAGATTACGGCCATGTCAAGACCTTAAATGGCACATTTGTGAAGAATTGCGGTATTGGAACGATATGTATCAAAACCAATACTGGTTATGATATCTGGTTGGAAGATGTGAGATACATTCCTACAGCAAACTTTAATCTAATTTCAATTCATCGTTTTGATGAATTGGGTTATTCAAATATGTTTGTCAACAGAACATGGAAGCTTACAAAAGGAAACTTGGTGTATGGTAGAGGAAAGAAGTTCAACACTCTCTACTACACTCAAGCAAAGGTTTGCACCGGAGTAGCAAATGCAGCTGAAGATTCATCTGCTGATTTATGCACAAACGACTTGGTCACTTGAGTGAGAAAGGAATGGAGACTCTCACCAAAAAGAAAATGCTATCTTTGAAAGGTTTGCCTCTAAAAACATGCACTGATTGTTTGTCTGGTAAACAACATAGAGTTTCCTTTCAAAGATCTCCCTCTCCATCTAGAAAGCCTGGTATTCTAGAATTGGTGCACACTGATGTTTGCTCAATGATTGATAAATCTTTGAGTGGGTGTTCGTATTATGTCAGCTTTATTGATGATTATTCTAAAAAGGTGTGGGCTTTACCAATAAAGTCAAAAGACCAGGTACTGGAGATGTTTAAGGTCTTTCATGCTAGTGTTGAAAGACAAACGGGAAGAAAGTTGAAATGTGTTAGAGCTGATAATGGTGGCGAGTACAGAGGACCATTTGAGAAGTATTGCTCAGAACATGACATCAGACTTCAGAAGACAGTTCCCAAAACTCCACAACAGAATGGAGTTGCAGAGAGAATGAACAGAACCATCGTTAAAAGAGTTAGATGTATGCTCTCTCATGCCAAACTTCCAAAGACCTTTTGGGCTGAAGCAATGAGAACTGCAGTATACCTGATTAACCTTTTACCTTCAACCTCCCTCAATGGAGATGTTCCAGAAAAGGTGTGGTCAGGAAAAGATGTTTCTTACGATCATCTTAAAGTATTTGGCTGTAGGGCTTTTGTTCATATTCCAAAAGATGAAAGATCTAAGTTAGATTCGAAGTCAAAGCAGTGTATCTTCTTGGGTTATGGAAATGATGATTTTGGGTACAGATTATGGGATCCAGTTGAAAAGAAACTCATCAGAAGCAGAGATGTATTATTCCTGGAGGACCAAACCATTGAAGATTCTGAGAAAAATGAAAAGCCAAAATCTGTCAATGAGTTTCCTGTTGATCTTGATGCAGAACCTCGTGTAGTACCACAAGGTAATGAAGAAAATGAGCCAGAAGCTGATGGTGAACCAGTTCAGAATGATGTTGAACCAGCTCCTACAGAAGAACCGCTTCAATTGAGAAGATCTATAAGAGGCAGAATACCTTCCCAGAGATATTCTCCTAATGAGTATGACTTGCTGACTCAAGGGGGAGAACTAGAGGACTACCAGGAGGCAATGGAAGATTCTAAGAAGAATGAATGGTTGAAAGCCATGCAAGATGAGATAAAGTCCTTGCATGAAAACCACACTTATGAGTTGGTGAAACTGCCTCAAGGTAAGAAAGCACTGAAGAACAAATGGGTGTTCAGGTTGAAGACTGAACAAAACAGCTCACAGCCAAGGTACAAAGCGAGACTGGTTGTGAAGGGATTCGGTCAGAAGAAAGGAGTTGACTTTGAAGAGATTTTCTCACCCGTAGTTAAGATGTCTTCTATTAGAGTTGTGCTTGGTTTAGCAGCTAGCTTGAATTTGGAGATCGAGCAACTTGATGTAAAGACCGCTTTCCTCCATGGTGACTTAGAGGAGGAAATTTATATGGAGCAACCTGAAGGTTTCAGAGTCAAAGGCAAAGAACACTTGGTATGTAGATTGCAGAAGAGCTTGTACGGCCTCAAACAAGCTCCCAGACAGTGGTACAGGAAATTTGACTCTTTCATGGTGAATCACGGGTATGAGAAAACTACTTCTGATTATTGTGTATTTGTGAAAAAGTTCATAGATGGCGACTTTATTATTCTCTTGTTATATGTGGATGATATGCTGATTGTGGGTCATAATACTGAGAAAATTGAAATCTTGAAAAAGGAGCTTGCGAAATCCTTTGCCATGAAGGATTTAGGATCGGCAAAACAAATTCTCGGAATGAAGATCTCTAGAGACAGGACAAAAAGAAAGTTGTGGTTGTCTCAGGAGAAGTACATTAAGAAAGTTCTTAGCATATTCAACATGAGTAATACAAAGCCAGTTTCTACTCCACTTGCAGGTCATTTCAAATTAAGTTCCAGACAATGTCCATCAAGTGAGGAAGAAAAAGAAGAACTGAAGAAAATTCCTTATGCATCTGTCGTTGGCAGTTTAATGTATGTCATGGTATGCACAAGACCAGATATTGCTCATGTTGTTGGTGTTGTCAGCCGATTTCTTTCAAATTCGGGCAAAGAACACTGGAATGCAGTGAAGTGGATTCTTAGGTATCTTAAAGGAACTTCCAAAACTTGTTTATGTTTTGGTGATAACAGACATGTGCTAGATGGTTACACAGATGCAGATATGGGTGGAGATGTTGATTCACGCAAATCAACTTCTGGATATCTGATGACTTTTGCAGGAGCAGCGGTTTCTTGGCAATCAAAATTGCAGAAATGCGTTGTGCTATCATCGACCGAGGCGGAATATATAGCTATCACAGAAGCTAGCAAAGAACTCTTGTGGATGAAAAAGTTCCTATAAGAATTGAGTATAGAACAAGAAAACTATGTCCTGCTATGCAACAGCTAGAGCGCTATACATCTCAGCAAGAATTCGACCTTTCATTCAAGGTCAAAGCACATTGATGTGAGGTATCATTGGATACGTGATGCGCTAGAGATGAAGTCATTTCGGATAGAGAAAGTTCATACTGATGACAATGGCGCGGATATGATGACAAAGACTTTACCCACAGAGAAGCTTGTTGCTTGCAGAAGGATAGCCGGTATGGCTAACATTCCCACTTAAATGACCACGGGGGAGATTTGTTGGTTGATGTCCTTTAATTGGGACCCACCACATGATAATATTAAAAAAAAGATTTAATTGAAAACGTGGTCAAAAATATAAACTTTGAATTTTTCAAAGTTCAAAATGTTAGGCAGAGTTGATGGCCTAATTTAGGCCAAATGCTTGCATGATTTGCGGCATTTCTCTTCTATAAATAGAGGAGAGAATTGCCAAGGAAGGTATATGAAAAATACAAAGCCACAGATCATTTTATCTGTGAAGAATGGAGAGGTTTGTGAGAGTTCAGTCTTAAGAAGGGTCTTAAGACTAAGGGTCGAGAAAAATAGTGAGGTTTGGGAAATACTTTTATGAGTGCCACTATTTTTGTATTACTCTCTTTGTAAGCCTGCTATTTTTAATAGTAGAAGAATTATTCAAATTTTGTCCCGTGGACGTAGCCCTAAAAAGTTAAGGGTGAATCACGTAAATTCTTGTGTGTCGTATTTTATTATTCCGCTATTTTTATACTTCTCGTAATTATATTACGGGGCCCCAACAATTCTGAACCAAGACCACGCAATATATGATCAACAAGATCATCTTCAGTGATAGGCGAACCGAGAGCAGCAAGCTGATCATAAATCCGTTTGGCACGATCCATATAACTGACGATAGAATCTGTGTCATGCGAAAGAGAATGAAGAGAACTTTTGAGGGTCCGAATTTGAGTACGAGTACCAGAGGCAAAGGTGGACTGTAATCGAGTCCAAACGGAATGAGCAGTAGTTTCTCCGACTACTTGAGATAGCACAGATTCAGATAAGGAACTAAGAAGTCATCCTAACACAGTTTGATCTTTAACGAACTAGGTTGTATAAGCTGGATTTGGTTTTCCATCAATGGCAATAGGAGGAGCAGATACAGAACCATCAACATGATGAAGCAATTGGTGTCCTGCTAGGAGAGGAATAACCTGAGTCTTCCATAAAAGATAATTAGTCGAGTTTAGTTTAACTGTGATTTGATGATGAGCAGAAAGTGGAGCAATAGGTAACGAATCAGAAGAAGAAGCAAGTTGAGTACTCATGGTTCTAAAAAATAACAGCTACTGGAACGTGAAAAGGAGAAAGAAAAAGAAAAGAGGTTCTAACCCACTTAGCTCTAATACCATAAAGGAATTTGATTTGTTTCAAAAATCACCTTCATTGATCTTGAGCTTGTACGGATATATATAATTTACACAAGATACAATCCGTTTCCATATTTACGGGATACACTTAACAACAATACAAAATCAGAAACTCAACCAACGTTATCCTTATCACCTTGGATATACAACCATTGGGTTTCTTCATTAGCCTTGTAATTGCGTTCTATTTTGAGAATATCTTTTTTTTTTTTGCCAAAATGGCATCAAAGAGGATATTGAAGGAGCTAAAGGACTTGCAGAGAGATCCTCCAACTTCATGCAGTGCAGGTAAAAGAACATATACAAACGTTTGAAAATATACATTCTTAATTAATTGTTGTTTGTAAAGATGTTTTTGTATATTTCAGGTCCTGTGGCTGAGGATATGTTCCATTGGCAAGCAACCATCATGGGTCCGAATGATAGTCCTTATTCTGGTGGTGTTTTTCTGGTGACTATTCATTTCCCACCTGGCTATCCTTTCAAGCCTCCTAAGGTAATTAAAAAAGAAGAAACTGTAAGCTTTTTTTTTACTGTTAAAGGGAAAGAGTTAAGATTTGAACATTGCATTACTAATTCAGTGTTTTTTACCTTTTGTTGCTTTCTTAATGTTTTGCAATCATTTTATTAGTAGCTTCTTGGATTTGTCCTTAAAATCAACTTCTTTTTGTTTCGAATGGCTAGCAGGTAGCATTCAGTACTAAGGTTTTCCATCCAAACATCAACAGCAATGGAAATATTTGCTTGGACACACTCAAGGAACAATGGAGTCCTGCACTTACCATATACAAGGTTCTTATCTTGGAAGACTTATTTCACCATCTGGACGCCACATGAAAAACATTTAAATCATAATCAGATGAAAATTGAAATGCCAGAAAGAATTGCATTACTAAAACAATCATCATCAAATGATATATACTGAAAAAACTAAATAAATAAACTTAGCATATTCTATTTGGGGTTTGAAAATAATCTTTTAAAAACCATCAATTCAACAGTAGCATATTTTGTACATTCAAGAATTGAGAATAGAATTCTATTCGAAAAATAAAATTTTATTTTTTATTTTTCTATAAAAAAGAATTTAATTTTTTTATTTTTAACATTTAAATAATTTTAGTAAATTAAAAAAATTTATTATTGTAATATATATTTTTAAATATAAATTATATTTAATTATTTGAGACATATCATATTTAAAAAAATAATTTTTTAAGTAAAAATTATTACAATAAATTTCTAAGTTTCAACTTCAACTTTATCATTTAAATTAATATAAACATATTATGCATATTGTTTTCAATTTAATATTAAAGTAAAATCGTAGATAAGTTTTCAAAAGAGGAAAAGAATTGAAAACAAAAAGTAAGACATAATTACAAATATATGCAAAATTCACAATAAATTTATCTATTAAATAAAAAAATAATATTTGACTAAATGAAAATATTAACTTAAATGTAAAGTTAATTCATCCTATCTATTAATTAAAGAAATAAATAAGTTTAGTACCATCACTAATCCTATTAAACAAATTTTTTCACTAATTAATGCCAGCATGTATAAAGGAAGAGTACTCATGATCAATATTTAGCTAATTCAATCAAAGATTATTTATTTATTTTCTTGGTTCGCCTACCGTATCAAAGCATACGTAGTTGATCTATCCAACATTATAACTAATAAAGAAATAAATAAATGTTAATGGCGGTTGCTATAATTCATGAGCAAGTTATTGAAAAACATATATGGAGCTCTAAAAGCATATGCGCCCACAAATATATATATATATATATGATAATATATGGGTCACCTTTTTTCTTATTTTTTATTTTAAATTTAATTTTGATTAAATTTTAAATCTTTTGAATATAAAAATAATTTTAATTAATATCATTAAATTTCTAAATCATTAGTATATATGTATAAGTTGATAATAAAAAGAAAAGGACAACAGACCAAAACCTTACCTTATTTTTTATTAATATTCTCTTCGCAAATGATTTTGCTTATATCGCACCAAAAAAAAAAAGGCACCAATTTTTCAAATCCTCATGTTTGCTTTTGAAACTCAATGTAGTAGACCCATAAGACTTAATACACCTAATATACTTGAAAATTCGTGACCAACTTTATATAAAATTACATATTAACTAATTAGCTTTATCATTCATTTAATAATTTTATTTTAAAAAATAAGATATAAGCAAAATTCAAAATATATTGACAACTAATCAATTTATAAAATCTCTTTTTCATTTACATGTAAATTTAGTTATAATTGAAAATGTAATTTAAATTTGAAAATTTATTGTTTTAAATGATTTCAATATAATTAAACTAAAATTTTAATTCATTAATTATTATCATTTATATTATTAAATATTAAATTTTTAGCAATAAGTTCTTATTTTGTTATCATATGTTAGTTTTTAATGTATAATTGATTTTGCTGCAACAGTTTTTACATTTAAATTAAATCTACTATATCTTGTAGTGAAAGTTGATTGATAGAAAAATTATATTTAAAATCACTTAATCACTTAAATTATTAAAGGTTTCTACTTTAGTGTTTGGTATTATTTATATGTTGCTTATCGATTGGACGCATATGAAGATTAGGAAATTTTATATGATAAGAAAGATTAGGAAATTTTACAAACGAGAGCCCCGCTATGGTAGATTTATTGGTAGATTTTTTAGATCGAATTAGTCAGGGCGAAGCCTGAAATACAATAAGGGCATACCCAAAAAAAATAGACATTTGAACCATGAATGATTTATATACCCATTTTGTCCCAACAACTTGAAAAGAGTTGAAAGTGTATAATTTTGCCTCAATTGGGTTTATAAGTCTTTGAATGTTCAAGAAATCACTAACTAATCAAAAGTAGTTAGAAATATGATCTCAAATTTCCAACCATTTTATCTTTTAATTTAACTTCGAAACTAGTTTTACCTTTTTTAACAATGTGATATAATTCAATATCTCTTATATGTTATTGTGTGGCAGCTTTTCTTTATCTTTTTCTCTATTAAAATTCTAGTGAGAATGAGAAAAGAAAAAAGCTTTTATAATTTAAATTAATTAATTAATAGGATAACTTGCTATACACATTTATTTATTTCTTTACATGTTAATAAACATTTTAATAAGAAAATGATCATTAGTTTTTCATGATTTAAATATATAGTTTTCATATTTTTCTTGCTCTCTGTAGTATAGTTTTGAATGCCTAATTACTTTTCATTATCTTAAAATTAATGGCTTTTTCTATAGGCAATCTCTCCATTACAGATGAGAAGGATGATATTGTTAGGGTGGACCAATCTCTTGCAAATTGTCTGCAAAACTACGATTTCTGCATGGTGGGTATGTTTTTAACTATGAATAGTATTATTTTCAAGCCATGCGAAATACTTTTGCCTATCTGAGGCATCCTTTTGCATGGTGTTAATATTACTGATTTGGGATCAAAAAGATACTTTTTCCAGTTTTTTCATGAAGTTGATCTTGAAAGGGTATTGGATGGTGAACCTTGGTCATTTAATAAATACCTTTTAATTTGGAAGAAAGTGTATAATGCTAATGACATGCTTACAGTCCCATTAACTCGTGCTATGATTTGGATCCAAATTCATAATATGCTAGTGGGCTTCATGTCCGAAAAGATGGCAGTAATCTTAGGTAATTTCATTGGCACTTTTTACTCTTATGATGTAAAAAATTTTGTAATTAGCATGAAAAAATTCATGAGGTTAAGTGTTCAATTGGATGTTGGGAATCCTTTCAAGCGATGGAAAAAAGTTGTTAATCCAAATGGTTCAATTTTCTACGAAGAAGTTTAGATATGAACGCTTGCCAATTTTCTGCTACCTATGTGGCCAGTTGGGACATACGAACAATTTTCTATGAAATGAGATTACAAATAAAAAAGGGAGCATCTCCAGTTCACTTGGGATGATTGTATACAGGCATTACCTTGTCGAAATTGGGTGTCAGTTCTTGGTTATGTGATGATCAAGGGAACACTTTGCAAGCAGTTACAATGGTTACTAATGTAAGCAGTTTCAGCTCTTCTCGAATTTTGAATAGCCAAGATAATAGGGCCATGCTGTTAAAAAGTATTAGGGCCGATAACAAAGAAATACAAATAGGCCTTGAATCAGTTATAGCCCAAGATGAGTTGGGTAATAATATGAGTAATGAGGGATTAAAAGAATTTAAGGTTGTTACAAAACCTAAATATTACAAGAAAAGACCCCATAATTCATCTTCTTCTCTTCTCAAGTTTCTACTTGTGCGGATTCAATAGAGGCTAAAGTCTCTTCTTCTGAGAATGTAGACTTGCGAAGGCAATGAAAATCCTTAGTTAGAACTATCGAGGGGTTGGCAACCTTAGAATAATTCGTGTGCTTAAAGATTTATCTTTGAGCTATAAGCCAGATATTATATATCTTATGGAAATACTAGTACACAGATGGAGTATGGAGGGTGTATTGTGAACTCCTCATTTTTTACTTGATAAAAATATTCATTTGTTGATTCTAAATGAAAGCTTATGTGACCACAAATCCAATGGAATTAGAATCATTTGAATCGGACGCCGCATGGCCCTGAACAGGTTGTTTGAAGTTTTCTATATAAACTAGGAATTTTATAAGGATAAATCTTAATTTTTTTCATTATTACATTAAAATTCACTTCATTACGATTCTAACATATCAAAAATACTCAAAACAGACATCATACGAGGGAGAACGGGCTTTCAAAAAAAATTATGTGCAAATATGGCCTCAAATGAGCCCATGCCACGTGCAAGCTTGCGACAGACCCTCGCATGTTTTGCTACTGCAACGTGCCAATTTTCTGCTCCAGCACCCAAAAATGATTTTTTCTTTTCTTTTTTTGTTTTATCCCTTCAAAACTGTATAAATAGGCCTTCAAACCTTATTTTTCATCATAACTTTCAACCAAGTAATACCTATTTGCTAGCTGACTCTCTTTCTTCCTCTCTTTGAATCTTTTAAAGTAAAATGTTCTCTCTTCCTTAGAAAGAGCCATCTAAAACTAGCTTCTTTAGTTAGTTTGGGTGCTTGGTCCCTCTTGGTTTAATTTTCCTTAAGCTAAACTAAACAAAATTGCTTCATTAGCAAAACTAACCATCAATTCAATTTTATTTTTCTTCATTAGAAAAATGAAATCTCAATCAAGGTGAAATTAAGATCCGGTCACACTCTCAAGCCTCCACCAAGCAAGCTACAAAGGAAAAATGTAAGAATCCTCAAACTCAACTTAAATTCATTATTTTACCCTAATTTTGAGGATTATCATTTGATCTTTAAAATTGACCTAATTTGATAAGCAACTTTTCTTCGTAATCAAATCAAACTTTTTAAAATTAAAATAATTTTCTAAATTAAGTTTCCACCTAGTTGGGTCTAAAATTATTTTCAAATTAGGGTTTCATCCAATTGACTCCCAAAATAAATTTCTAAAGTTTCCATCCAGTTGGGCTGAAAACTATTTTCATATTAGAGTTTCACCAATTTAACTTCCAAGACTATTTTCTAAATTAGGTTTTCATCTAATTGGGTTTAAAACTATTTCTAAATCAGAGTTTTATCTAGTTTATTCCTAAAATCAGTTTTAGTTCTGGATTAGTCCAGTTAAGCATAGAATTAATCTAAACCTAATTCTTAAACCTAAAATCAACATAGACTTAAACTCACCTAAATTAGGTTAAAACCCCATTTTGGGTCCTAAATGGTTAGAACTGCATAAGCTTTGATTCCAATTCAAATGGATTTATAGGCCTACTTGGAATTTCATTCCAAGTATCAAGTTCACTTTATAAAATAGCCCATTCCTATAAATCTTTAGCCTTTTGTTGTTGTCGCACATGGGACGATGGGGAGCCAGAGAGATATTATGGATTTAATTGATTGACTTATATTTAGTTGTTATTTTTTATTATTTTTTATATATTAGGAGTCGCCACTAATTAATAATGAGATTTGATTGAGTACCTAATAATGGTTTATATTTCTAGGTTCTGAGATTGATTACGTGTAGGGAAGAAAAAGCATCTTACAATGCCCAAAATTGATACTATAATTATCGTGATATTTTATTATCTATATTTTTTTAGTTATAAAAAGAATTATATTCATTGTCTGCATATAAATCTCAATTCTATTCTTTATCTTTTGACTATTATATCTACTGCCTGAAAATAAATATTTTTTTATTAAATTTTATTAAGTTTTATTTTATTATTTTTAATAATTTTATTATTTTTGTGGGTGCATATTTTATTTATTATTTAATTATTTAATTTTTGCATTCATTACTTGAATATAAAAATTTTATGGCTTAATATTTGTTAAATTTATGATTATTATTTTTTATATTTATTATTAAAATTTTTAAATTATATCAACTCCCTAGATATGATTGCTTTAACTTTAATATTTTTTGTTTATATTTTATAATTATATATTATTTAAGGTATTTTTATTTAAAGTGGACTTTAATTTAAAATTTAATTTCGATTGACTGCATATCCGCTTGACGAAATTAAAATCTCCGTAGTTTGATTATATTTTTTTTATTAACTATTGTTATTATGAACGTTATTGTTGTTATTATTGTTAGTATCATTATTATTATTATTACTTTTACCTCTAATACATTAGTATTTAATATATTATTTTCAATAATTATATTTACTCTTTGAATAAAATTATTACATTTTATTTGGCATTATATGTGTTCATGTATTAATTTAATAATTATTATATTTATTTTCTGAATATGAAAATTTTATTATTTTTATTTTAAATTGATTGTGGACAAATACTGTATAAGTGTAAGGCTGTAAATGAGCCAAGCTACTCGAGCTTGGCTTGGGTCTCGGCTCGGTAAAAGCTCGTTCAGGCTCGAGCTCGAACTGCTCATTTGTTAAATGAGTCAAGCTCAAGCTATGAAACACTCGGCTCGTTAGCTCGCGAGTTAGCTCATTTAAAAAGTTCGTGAGTTAAGCTCGTAAGCTAACTCATTTAGTGTATTAGATTAAAAATATATATAATTTAATATATATATATATATATTAAACTATGTATGTAAATATATTAATTTTTTGACTAACTTAATTTATATAATTTATTAATATATGGTATATGTGATAAATAAATTAAAAAATATACAATATAAAATAACTTAGTAATTTATAGTAAAATATAAAATTATAGTAATATAATATTTTATTTTTGTTAATATATAATTATATTATTCATTTTTCATAAAAATATAAATTTTAGTATATTTTTATGAAAATTTAGAAAAAGTGAATGAAAAATAAAAATAAGTTTATTGAGTTTGTTAAACTTATTTAAATCAAGCTCGAGTTCAAGTTCGAGATACATGATATATGAGCTGGCTCGATACCAGTTCGGGCTCGGTTCGGACTCAATTCGAGTTCGAGTTCGACTATTTTATAATGAGCCGAGTTTGAGCTATCTAAAGCTCGGCTCGGCTCGGCTCGATTACCGCCCTATATAAGTAGAAATGTATTTATTAGATATAAAAATAAATAAAACTGTTAGGATCAATAGTGGAAACAATAAAAGATTATTATAATGGCACATTAATTTAAGAAACAAACGATTAATTTATCTTGAATAGCATTTTTACTGTTTTAAAAAATGAATAAATAAAAAAGTAATTATATTTTTTTAAAAAAATAAAATGGGTTCTCTTTATCTGAAAGTGGAGAAATGAATTAATTATTTCTAAGAAACTTTAATAGCATATATATAAGTGAAGAAAAATTATATGCTACAACCGTTGTAGCAATAAATGCCTACAACGGACCAATGGAATTCTTACACGTAGATTAAATGATTTATTTCATTGGTCC
Source organism: Garcia nutans (assembly GCA_947685225.1). NCBI lineage: Eukaryota > Viridiplantae > Streptophyta > Magnoliopsida > Malpighiales > Euphorbiaceae > Garcia > Garcia nutans. The sequence goes on along the minus strand of CANTUV010000018.1, from coordinate 15,403,501 downwards.
GTTGTAAGCATTTAATCAAAGTGTAAGAATCTCATTGGTCCGTTGTAGGCATTTATTGCTACAACGGTTGTAGCATATAATTATTCATAAGTGAAATGGGCCATTTCGCAGTGGCTCGACGGAATGAAGACAGGAAAAATTAAATAATAATATCCTATTTCTCTTTTTTTTAAAAAATAAAAATAAAATAAATGAAAAAAAAATGTAAAGCAGGAATGACAGCTGTAACCTATGACTACAGTTGCCATTTCATTTTTTTAAAATGATAAAAAAAAAAAAGAAGTGAAATAATAGTAATTTTAAAGCCAAACGCTTAAAAAAAATCTAAAAGGTTTAAACACACACATCTAATAATTTATAACCCTAAACTTTCTCCATATATAAATTTATCTTTCTTTTCTTCCTTGCACCGTTTTCTTTATTTTTCCTTTTAGCCGTTCATTCTTCTCTCTTCTTTTTCACTTTGATTTTCTCCTATCTTGTGTTCCTTCTTATTTCTTTCTCATACATACACATTTTTTTAGCCTAAATTCATGCTTCAACAACCACTGTAAGCATTTTAATTTTATCGTTCATCAACAAAGAAGGTAAATTTCTAAAATTTTTAGTTATTCTTCTAATTTTTTTCGAAAAAAAAAATTATGGATATTAATTATATTTTTAATTTATTTACTGAGAATGAAGAAAAATGCTAAATGTCGATTTGTTAAATATCCCTATTTTTTGTGTTTGATTCTTTTTTTCTTAATATTAGAATGATAAAAAAAATATGATTATTATTTTTCTTGCTAATTTCTATTATGTGCATGCTTTTGTGTTTAATTTTGTCATTTTTTTCATTGATTAGTATATATTCTTTGAAGTGTTCTGGGTAAAGCTAAAATTTTGTATGCACATGTTAGCTGTATGCACTGCCGTATATAAATCATCCACTCTCTATTTAATATAATCACTATTTATTATATTTTTCTTAAATTATATACTCTTATATAGCAGCAAAAAAATTATACATAAACTACAGTAAAAAAAATTTAATGTGTTTACCTGATTGTAGCCTTTAATTGTTGAAAAATGTTGAACTTGTTGTTAGTTGATTTTGAGAGATTGTTTTTTAAATCTTATCAATTACACTGCCTGTACTTTAAAAAAAAATAAATTTCTCTATAATTTTTTTTCAGAAAATTATTCTAAATTTTCCACTCAATACTTTTTTTTGTAAATTTTCTATCTTCTTTTTTTTTCAGCCTTTTTCTTCACTCTCTCTTCTCTTCCCCCTTTTTTTTATAAATTTTTTCTCCTTTTATATTAGATTTTAACCATTTTTTTGTATCCTTCCCTAATTTGTTGCAAAAAATATGACAGAAAATAAGGAACTGCTTTCGAATGAAACATGGCAGGAATCACAGAATTGCTTTCTTTTTGTTTTTTAAATTTTTATGTATTTGATATAATATTATAAATATATATTTTATTAATAATTTTATTTATTTATTTTTAATTATTGCTCCTCTTTTTTTTAAAAAAATGGATTACTACATATGTCCATTTTTGCATAATTTTAATTAATTAAAGTTGTGCAAAATGTTGGCAATAGATTTTTTTTTCTAAGATTTAACTCTTTAAAAAAATATTGTAATTTGGTACTTGATCTTGGTAACACTTATTGTAAAAATAAAATGATAAAATAAATAAAAATGATAAATGATCTAAGGATTGAGCTTGAGAGTATATAAAATTTAATTTTAGGAATTTCATTAAATTAAAGAGAAACTGAAATATGATTTTAATAGTACTTAACATTTAATTTTAGAAATTAACAAAAAAATTTATTAAGGTTTAACCTTATGAGTACTAAAAGCTTGATTTTAGGTACTTTTTTAAAAAATGAAGAAAATAAAACTAATTCTCAACTTTAGAAATGCTTAAAGTTTGGCTCTAGGGATTTTTTTTCCTAGAAAAAGATTGAGAAAGCATAAAGCTTAAAAATTTGTGAAAAAGAAATATAAGGCTTGACCTTAAGAATACCAAATGCTCGATATTAGAAATTTTTTAGAAAGTAAAAAAAAAGAATATATAGCTCGATTCTAGAAATACTTAAAGCTCGACTTTAAGAAATTTTTTTAAAAAAAAAAAAAAAAGAAAACCTAAGACTTAACCTTAGGAGTGCGTAATGATAGACATCAGGGACTTTTTTTAGAAAAAGAAAAAGAAAACATAAAGCTTACACTAGGGGTGTCTAATTAATACTTGACACTAAGAATTTTTAGAAAAAAAAAATGAAGCCTAAGACTTGATCCTATGAGTTCTTAATGCTTAACACTAAGAACTTTTAGAAAAATAAAAATGAAGCCTAAGGCTTGACTATAGGAGTGCTTAATGTTTGACACTGAGAATTTTTAGAAAAATGAAGCCTAAGGTTTGACCATAGGAATATCTAATACTTGATATTAGAAATTTTTATTTTTTGCAAATAAAAAGAAATATAAGACTCGATCTTAGAAATATGAAGCTCGACATTAGAAATTTTTTATTTTAACAAAAAAAATGGAAAGAACCCAAAGTTTAACCCTGAGTGGATCTAATGCTTGACATTAAGAACTTTTTAAATAATAAAAAAAGAAAATTTAGAGCTTGACTCTTGAAAATTAATTATTATATATAGATTTTTTTATTACGATTTAGAATTTGAAATTTTTTTTTTAAATGCTTAAAACTTGTGTGACATGCTTGCTTCCTTGCATCTAAATACTTAGACAAAGTGTTAATTTACTTTTAAAATCGTCCTTTTTGCATTAAGAACTTTTCTTTTTGAAAAAAAAATATAATATCAGAACTACAACAATTCCTAAATCTAGAAAAAATTTGGTACTTAATTTTAGTTACGTGATCCTCAAAATGTCTTCTTGGGTTCTGTTTAAGCAAAAAATCTGAATCTTACAACAACATCGTCTGTCATTGCCTCTATAAGTATCTTGTTAGCAATTTTTTCTCCCATCAAGGTATCCCTTTTTCAATTCAAGTTTATAATTTTTTCATCTCATATACAGATTTGCTAAGCTTAGTTTTTACCATCTTTTAGCATTGTACCCCCTTTTTCAATTATTTCAAAAATAAATTTAATAAAATATGTGCTTTTAAGGCATAAATTGGATATATTTAATTTGGTTTGCAAAATTTCTTAGTAGTTATTTTCTCAACGGTTATTTATTTTTTAGAAGCTATAAATATATAAGAAAAAGGGAAATTTTATTAAGGAAAACCAATAAATTATACAAATCTGATGATCATAAACCTGAATTGACTTTAATAATCCCTAAATGTGCTTTTCACATCTTTTTTTTTTCTTCTCCTTGCAACTTTAGGCATAATACTTTTTCATGGCATCTGGGTTTACTGGATTAAGCAAATCTTCTCTATCCATATTGGTTAAAATGAGAGCTCCTCCAGAAAATACTCTCTTCACTACGTATGAATCTTCATATTTAGGAGTCCATTTTCCCCATATACTTCCAACCTTTTAATCTTTATATCAATAGCAGCTTGTATTCCTAAAGTACATGCCTCATATTCAGCCTCATTATTAGTGCATTTAAAATATAATTTGGCTGTCACAGAAAAATATTTTTCCTCTGAAGAGATTAGAATCACTCCTATACCACTCCCTAAGGCATTTGAAGCTCCATCAAATTTCATAATTTAGTTTCTTTTTTATCCTTGATCTTCTTCCACCAACATGATTTTTTCATTGGGAAACTCATAATTTATTGGTTGATAGCCTTCAATAGCTTGATCAGCCAAATAATCAGCTATAATACTCCCTTTTATTGCCTTTTGGGTGATATATATAATCTTATACTCAGTCAATAAAAACTGTCATCTAACAACTCTCCCAGTTAAAGTTGGCTTTTCAAAAATGTATTTAATGGGATCCATTCGAGATATCAAAAAAATTGTGTAATATAACATGTATGCCTTAATCGATGAGCAGCCCATGCTAATGCAGCACAAGTTCTTTCCAACATAGAATATTTTGCTGAATAATTGGTGAAGTTTTTACTTATATAATATATAACTTGCTCATTTCTTCCTGAGTCATTATGTTGCCCGAGAACACCACCCATCAAACTCTCAAAGATTGTCAAGTACAAAAGAAAAGGACGACCGAGTATAGACAATTATAGAATTGGAGGATTTTGCAAATAATGCTTGATCTTCTCAAAGGCCATTTGACATTCCTCATTCCATTTTCCCGGATTATTTTTTCTTAAAAGCTTTAAGATATGCTCATACGCAGCTATCAATTGTGATATGAATCGAGCTATATAATTAAGCTTTCCCAAAAAGCTTCGAACTTCCTTTTTGATTTTAGGGGCTGGTATTTCAACTATAGCTCTAATTTTATCATGATCAATCTCAATTATCCTCCTAGTGATTATAAACCCTAATAATTTTTCCGATGAAACTCTAAATATGCACTTTACAGGATTTAATTAAAGATGATATCTCCTTAACCATTTAAACAATCTTCCCAAAATTGTAACATGGTCTTCATCATGTTGAGATTTTGCTATCATGTCATCGACATATACTTCTATTTTTTTATGCATCATATCATGAAATAGGGTAACTATTGCTCTTTGGTAAGTTGTCCCGCATTCTTCAATCCAAAAGGCATCACTTTATAGTAAAATGTTCCCAAGAGAGTAATAAAAATTATTTTTTTTTCTTATCATCAGGATTCATTTTAATTTGGTTGTATCCTAAAAATCCATCCATTAACGAGAACATATGGAATCGAACTGTATTATCTACTAACACATTAATGTGCGACAGTGGAAAATTATTTTTTGGACTTGCTCATTAAGATCCCGATAATCAACACACATCCTGACCTTTTCGTCTTTCTTAGGGACATGAACAATGTTAGCTACCCATTCTGGATACTTGGCCACTTCTAAGAAACATTCCTCAAACTACTTTTTTACTTCTTTTATTTTCAACAAAATATCGGGTTTCATTTTTCTCAACTTTTATTTTATGGGTTTACATTATGACCTTAATGGTAAACAATGCACAACTATATCCTTACTTATCCCCGGCATATCCTGATATGACCATGCAAAGATATCAATAAACTCTCTTAGCAATTTAATCATCTTTTCTTTAAGTTTCAGAGGCAATGATGCACTAATTCTTATTTCCTACTTATTTTCTTTGGTTCCAAGGTTTATTGTTTCTATTGCTTCTTCTGAAAATTGTATAATTTTTTCATTATGTTCTATCATCCTAGTTATTTCAAGTAAAAATCCTCTTCATCTTCTTCATCAGATGTGATTTCAAAGATAGGGTTTTCAAAATCATACACATACTTAATTTCATCAAGATTTAATTTATCATTAACAATCCTAGGTAAAATTAGTGTAAAGAAAAAAATTTACCAAGGTATAGAAACTAAGTAGAAAGTAAATAAATGAAAGTAGTAAGGAGAGTTCAAGAATGGAGATGAAATATGCACTTTATTTTATTAAAAATTATTTTGAAACATTTGAAAAAGAAGCTCATGCTAACATTTTTCTAAGATATTGGGCAAAATCATAGGAAAATAATTATTTAGATTACTTTGATTGAGATGGCAATTCATAAGCTTTTTAGTTTTTCAGATCTTGTCCTAGTAAACCCATAATGCTATTTTATAGTGAGGCTCATTTTCATTCACCATAGTCACCAATAAATTTTCAGATATTGCCTCCATATCTTTTGGATCTCCTGCCGTTTCTATTTTTTCATAGAAAAAATCAGCACTTCTAAAGGTTTGCCTTAGGATGAAAATGTTATTTTTTCCACTAAAGCTTCTTGATTTGTCAATCTTGCCAGTCGATGATCCTTTTTCTCTTTCTAAAATCTTCTTCTATTTTCTCTAGTAATCTTGTACCCCAATCCAGCTTTGTTGTCAATATTGGGAGGAGCCAGAAAAACATTAATTCATTGTTCATGTCTTCTTAAACCTTTTCCTAGAGAATAACTTACCCTTAATATTTCTTTTGCCATCATCATAGCTGCAGCTGATAATCGAGGCATTGGCATGATTAATCCTTCTCAATATATGAAGTGTTGGCTATTTCAAAGGAATGAAAAGAACTTTCAAAGGCTTATTCTGCTGCTTCGACATATGGGGCTGAAACAGGTTTAGTGATTAAAAGATCTTCTTCTCTCGAAATTTCAATCATATTTCCTTCAATGATGAATCTGACTTTCTAATATAAAGATGATGGTACTGCTCATGTCAAGTGTATCCATGGTCATCCCAATAACATACTATAAGCTGGTACCATTTTTATCACTTAAAATGTGATATTAAACGTGACATACCTACTTGGATAAGTATTTCGATATCCCTTAAAACCTCTCATGTAACACCCCTATACTCCATATACGCACACTACATACAACCACATCTGTAATATATGTATACCGGATACAGGAGTGTCACGGTTATTATTAAACAAACCAATCTTTCCTTTTAGCAATAATATGAGAAAACTTAAAACATTTAAATCTTATTATAAAACAAAATAAATAAAGATAAAATATTTATTTATTAAGCAGCGGAAAATGTAGCGGTATTTACATATATATATACATCAAAATTAATATTTACAAAATATATAGAGTTTTTACATGTTTGGCAGTTCGTCTCTAATCTTTAAGTCCACAATCAACACTTCAAAGTCTAGACTCAACTCAGTCTAGCAGAACTCTCTGACTCTACCATGTCACCTGCGCGATGAACCACAATCGCGCTAAGCCAACGGCTTAGTGGTACAAACTACAATAACAAAATGCTTTAATGTAATGCCAGTGTCATACATTCAAGTATTATAAACAATACATAAGGATCATTAAATTTTTAATATTCATTTGTTTCACCATTCTTGATTCACATTAAAAACAAAGATAAGCATGGGCCCAAAAGAAACTAATATGCCATTCAACTTTCAGAGTTAATGTTTTGGTTCAATTATCACATTTATCATCATCCCAACTAGGCTTCAAGGATTGGGCCCAACCAAGCTTTAAGGGGAGCGAAGCATGCTAAGCATCAACCCAACTTGGCTTCAAGGACTAAACCCAATCCAGCTTCAAGGGTTTGTAACATCCCAACTAGACTTCAAGGATTAGACCCAACCAAACTTCAAGGGGAGTTAAGCATGCTAAACTTCAATCCAACTTGGCTTCAAGGATCAAGCCCAACCTAGCTTCAAGGGATTGTTACTATTAGGCATGCCACCAACAACAAAACTATGAAAATTGACTAACATATTAGACACACAATTCTTTCATTATTTCATTATCAATTTCATTCTCATTTCCTCATAATCATCTAGGCAACCATGCCCCAATTATTTCAGTTGCATCATTATAGCCAACAACAATGGCTTCACATCTCATCATTAGAGTATACATAACCAATTGCATTGGACATACATTTTGAATGATCATCATATCTTTCACATTATGCAAATCATAGTATTAATCAAATGTATCAACAATGTAAATGTATGCAACTATATAGGTTTGTACTTACCTCAAGAGCAACTCACACAACACCAAACTCCTCTTCCAAGAATCCTTCAACACTTGGATTAGGGCAACTCAATCTCTTCAAAACCTAATCCAAAAGGGATAATACACACTCACTTAAAGATACACATGAGATAATATGGATAAGAACCAACTAGGACAAACTCTACACATGACACGCTCAACAACACGGGCGTGTCCCTAACCGTGCCCTAAATTCACAACACAGAAGCTTTGACACGCTCAGTGACATGGGCGTGTCACTGGCCGTATCAATCCTCCCTCAACACAGTAGCTATGACACGCTCAGTGACATAGGCGTGTCACTAGCCGTGTCAATACTACTCCAACACAGAAGCTGTGACACGCTCAGTGACATGGGCGTGTCACTGGTCGTGTCACTCATCCAGAAAATAGAACCATTGACACACCCAAAGACTTGGCCATGATTATGGGTGTGTCAGGCCAAAAATTCTGATTCCGGCAACAACACCACCACATCCACAAACCTCTTTCTTTTTACCATCTTTCACTCCAAACAAACTTAACCAAACATATCAATAAATCATAATAAACTTGCTAAAACACCAAAATAACTCAAGACATACCTCAAACAAAAATCAAAACCATCACATACACAAAACACAACACTTGCTCTTCCAGCACCAAACTTAACCTTTCCTTCAAACCAATCCCAAAATCAACACCAATAAGATCAAACACTCTCAAATACACCAAAATCAAATATACACATACCATCAACAATCAAACACCAAACTCAAAACACAAACTTAAAAGAAAACTAAAGAATCAAGTGGAAAACTTACCAAAAGTGATGAAAACCCTTAGATTTCCAACTTGATCACTTGAAACACCCATCAATCTTGAGTTTGGATGAGCAAAATCTGTCTTTCCTCTCT